>CAKJTW010000005.1:42905357-43548214 GCA_917880005.1 Nanger dama
ATTTTATATATTGTCAAAACTTGACTCTAGAGGAGGTAGCAAATCTTAATAAAGAATAATTATATAACAAAACAAAAGAAAAAATACAGACTATGCTTCTTCACACTGGCTCAAAACCCAGAAATCATTATATACAATTAATCCTAGGTAAAATTGCTATTGCAGAATTGAAGAAATAAAGATTTTGCTAAACTATCTTGTACAGTATTACTTTATTAGCATGTGAGATGAGTGCAATAGTGCGCTAGTTTGAGCATTCTTTGGCATTGCCTTTCTTTGGTATTGGAATGAAAATTGACCTTTTCCAGGCCTGTGGCAACCGCTGAGTTTTCCAAATTTGCTGGCATATTGAGTGCAGCACTTTCACAGCATCATCTTTCAGGATTTGAAACAGCTCAACTGGAATTCCATCACCTCCACTAGCTTTGCTCATCGTGATGCTTTCTAAGATCCAGTTGACTTCAAATTCCAATGTCTGGCTCTAGATTAGTTATCACATCATCATGATTATCTGGGTCTTGAAGATCTTTTTGTACAGTTCTTCTGTGTATTCATGCCACCTCTTCTTAATATCTTCTGCTTCTGTTAGGTCCATACCATTTCTGTCCTTTATCGAGCCCATCTTTGCATGAAATGTTCCCTTGGTATCTCTAATTTTCTTGAAGAGATCTCTAGACTTTCCCATTCTGTTGTTTTTCTCTATTTCTTTGCATTGATCACTGAAAAAGGCTTTCTTATGTCTTCTTGCTATTTGGAACTCTGCATTCAGATACTTATATCTTTCCTTTTCTCCTTTGCATTTCACCTCTCTTCTTTTCACAGCTATTTGTAAGGCCTCCCCAGACAGCCATTTTGCTTTTTTGCATTTATTTTTCATGGGGATGGTCTTGATCCCTGTCTACCATACAATGTCACAAACCCCATTCTATAGTTCATCAGCCGCTCTATCTATCAGATCTAGTCCCTTAAATCTATTTTCTCATTTCCACTGTATAGTCATAAGTGATTTGATTTAGGTCACACCTGAATGGTCTAGCAGTTTTCCCTACTTTCTTCAATTTAAGTCTGAATTTGGTAATAAGGAGTTTATTATTTGAGCCACAGTCAGCTACTAGTCTTGTTTTTGTTGGCTGTATAGAGCTTCTCCATCTTTGGCTGCATAGAATATAATCAATCTGATTTTGGTGTTGACCATCTGGTGATGTCCATGTGTAGAGTCTTCTCTTGTGTTGTTGGAAGAAGGTGTTTGCTAAGACCAGTGCATTTTCTTGGCAAAACTCTATTAGTCTTGGTCCTGCTTCGTTCCATGTTCCAAGGCCAAATGTCCATGTTACTCCAGGTAGTGTTTCTTAACTTCCTACTTTAACATTTCAGTCCCTTATAATGAAAAGGACATCTTTTTGGGGTGTTAATTCTTAAAGGTCTTGTAGGTCTTCATAAAATCGTTCAACTTAAGCTTCTTCAGCGTTACTGGTTAGGGCATAGACTTGGATAATTGTGATATTGAATGGTTTGCCTTGGAAATGAACAGAGATCATTCTTTCATTTTTGAAATTGCATCCAAGTACTGCATTTCAGACTCTTTTGTTGACCATGATGACTACTCCATTTCTTCTGAGGGATTCCTGCATACAGTAGTAGATATAATGGTCATCTGAGTTAAATTCACCCATTCCATGTGAACCATGAACTCCCTGATGTGCAAGCTTGTTTTAGAAAAGGCAGACGAACCAGAGATCAAATTGCCAATATCCGGTGGATCATGGAAAAAGCAAGAGAGTTCCAGAAAAAACATCTATTTCTTCTTTATTGACTATGCCAAAGCCTTTGACTGTGCGGATCGTGATAAACTGTGGAAAATTCTGAAAGGGATGGGAATACCAGACCACCTAACCTGCCTCTTGAGAAATCTGTATGCAGGTCAGGAAGCAACAGTTAGAATTGGACATGGCACAACAGACTGGTTCCAAATAGGAAAAGGAGTACGTCAAGGCTGTATATTGTCACCCTGCTTATTTAACTTCTATGCAGAGTACATCATGAGAAACGCTGGACTGGAAGAAACACAAGCTGGAATCAAGATTGCTGGGAGAAATATCAATAATCTCAGATATGCAGATGACACCACCCTTATGGCAGAAAGTGAAGAGGAACTAAAAAGCCTCTTGATGAAAGTGAAAGAGGAGAGTGAAAAAGTTGGCTTAAAGCTCAACATTCAGAAAATGAAGATCATAGCATCCGGTCCCATCACTTCATGGAAATAGATGGGGAAACAGTGGAAACAGTTTCAGACTTTATTTTTTTGGACAACAAAATCACTGTAGATGGTGACTGCAGCCATGAAATTAAAAGACACTCCTTGGGAGAAAAGTTATGACCAACCTAGATAGTATATTCAAAAGCAGAAACATTATTTTGCTGACTAAGGTCCATCTAGTTAAGGCTATGGTTTTTCCTGTGGTCATGTATGGATGTGAGAGTTGGACTGTGAAGAATGCTGAGAAGAAGAACTGATGCTTTTGAACTGTGGTGTTGGAGAAGACTCTTGAGAGTCCCTTGGACTGCAAGGATATCCAACCAGTCCATTCTGAAGGAGATCAACTCTGGGTGTTCTTTGGAAGGAATGATGCTAAAGCTGAAACGCCAGTACTTTGGCCACTTCATGAGAAGAATTGACTCATTGGAAAAGAATCTGATGCTGGGAGGATTGCGGGCAGGAGGTAAAGGGGACGACCGAGGATGAGATGGCCAGATGGCATCACGGACTCGATGGACGTGAGTCTGAGTGAACTCGGAGAGATGGTAATGAACAGGGAGTCCTGGCGTGCTGTGATTCATGGGGTTGCAAAGAGTCAGACACGACTGAGCGACTGAACTGAGCTGAACTGATCTTCAACAGCTAGAATAAACTTAATATCAAAACCTATGGAGATGAACCATGTTATTTATTTAGTATATAATATTTGAAAAGTTTTCACATTAAAAAATTTAATAGTCCATTAGACTACAAATGTTGAATTTCACAGTATGAACAAAAAAATTTCCACTTTCAGAAGCCTGCTGCTAGGTTTATTACATGGTGAGATCATTTAAGAAAAATATAGTTTTAAAATAATAATAATATATCACTTCAAAATTAACTTTTCTTAAAATTAATCCAAAGTGTAATATTGTCATAAGAAGGTAATTAGAGACTTCCAAAACCAAGCATCAGTGAAGCTCACAAACAGTAAATATTCCTATATCTTGCAAGAGAAAAACCAATGTTAATGAGTCTTAGATTAAAATTTTGTGGGTTTTGTAACTTAAAGACCCTGATGCTTGGAAAGATTGAGGGCAGGAGGAGAAGGGGATGACAGAGGATGAGATGGATGGATGGCATCATCGACTCAATGGAAATGAGTTTGGGTAAACTCCAGAGTTGGTGATTAACAGGGAGGCCTGGCGTACTGTGGTTCATGGGGTCTCAGAGTCAGACACCACTGAGCGACTAAACCGAATTGAATCAATGCAGTAAGAGAAAGTGAAAATTCCAAACTAGGTAATAGTTGGAATCATTTCACTTTTAACAAAAACCAATATTGAAACTCTTTGTAGTTAGTAAGAGAATCTACATAGGAGAACACAATGCACATTTAAATGTACATTTTTTTTCTTATAAACGTGCAGTAAGATGCTATAAAACATGAAATAGAAAAAGGTTCAATTTCATAACAGCTAAAATATAAATCACTATGCAGTAATCTTAAAAATGGTGTGCTTTTTTTTTTTTAATAAAGAGTCTTTACATGATAAACCTAATTAAATGTGGGTTTGTGAAAGATTAATTTTCTTATCATAATACATAAAATCTTGATCAAAATAACGAAAATTTTAAAATAGCTTATTCTATTAATTTTATTTAGTATATTTAATAAAACTGCCAAATGCAATACTGAATATAAGAATAATAAAACAAATTTTGTAAGTAACTATTTTTATGAAGCTAAAATAATTCAAACAGAGTAAACTCATGAGGGAACTAAAAATACTTAAAATCATTGATAAATTATAATTAAATATATATATATTATTGTTTTTATTCCTTAAGCTGATTTTATTAAAAGTAAAATTCAAAACAACCAGCCCCAAAATAAATGAACATTACTCCTTTACTGCTTTGATGCATTTAATAAATCCCTAATAATTTATAAGTTGATAGAATGAAATGAGTCAACCTAGGCCTAATCTACATTAATTGATTATTAAGTTTAAATTTTATTTACATATATTTAAATTTATTTTTAAATTGAAGGATAATTGCTTTACAGAATTTGTCATTTTCTGTCAAACCTCTGAATGAATCAGCTATAGACATTATATATATATATATATCCCCATACTTTTGAAATTTCCTCCCACCTCCCTCCCCACCCCACTCCTCTAGGTTGATACAGAGTCCTTGTTTGAGTTTTCTGAGCCATACAGCAAGTTCTTGTTGGCTATCTATTTTACACATGATAATGTAAGTTTTCATGTTAATCTTTCCATACATATCACCTTCTCCTCTCTCACCATAAGTCTGTTCTCTAAGTCTGTTTCTCCATTGCTGCCCTGTAAATTTTTAGTGCCATTTTTCTAGATTCCATGTATATGTGTAAGAATATGATATCTGTCGTTCTCTTTCTAACTTACTTCACTCTATATAATAGCCTCTGGTTCATTCATCTCATTAGAACTTACTCAAATGCATTCTTTTTTATGGCTGAATAATATTGCATTGTACCACAGCTGCTTTTATCCGTTCATCTGTCAATGGACATCTAGGTTCCTTCCATGTTCTAGCTATTATAAATAGTGCTGCAGTGAAAATTTGGATACATGTGTCCTGTTCAATTTTGATTTCCTCGTGGTATATGCCTAGGTGTGGGATTGTTGGGTTGTAGGAAGATCAGCCTTGGAATTTCTTTGGCGGGAATGATGCTGCAGCTGGAACTCCAGTAATTTGGTCACCTCATGTGAAGTGTTGACTCACTGGAAAAGACTCTGATGCTGGGAGGGATTGGGGGCAGGAGGAGAAGGGGATGACAGAGGATAAAATGGCAGGATGGCATCACTGACTAGATGGACGTGAGTCTAAGTGAACTGTAGGAGTTGGTGATAGAGAGGCCTGGCATGATGCAATTCATGGGGTCACAAAGAGTCAGACACGACTGAGCAACTGAACTGAACTGAACTGAACTGATGGTGGTTTTATTCCTAATTGTTTAAGGAATGTCCTTACCTTCTTCCATAGTAGCTGTATCAATTTACATTCTCACCTACAGTACAAGAGCATTCCTCTTTCTCCATATCCTATCCGTCATTTATTGTTTAGACTTTTTGATGATGGCCATTCTGACCAGTGTGTGGTCATATCTCGTTGTAGTTTCCATTTGCATTTGTCTTATAGTGTGCAACGTTGAGCATCTTTTCATGTGTTTGTTAGCCATCTGCATGTCTTCTTTAGAAAAATGTCTATTTAGGTCTTTTTCCCAATTTTTGATTGGGTTGTTTGTTTTTCTGATGTTGAGTTGTATGAGCTGCTTGTATATTTTGGAAATTAATCCTTTGTCTGTTGTTTCATTAGCTATTACTGTTTCCCATTCAGGGGGATTTCTTTTCACCTTGCTTATAGTTTCCTTTGCTGTGCAAAATCTTTTAAGTTTAATCAGGTCCCATTTGTTTACTTTTGTTTTCATTTACATTACTTTAGGAGACGGGTTATAGAGGATCTTTTTTTTTAATCAATTAATTTTTAAAAATTTTTTTTAAAATTTATTTATTTTTTAAATTACAATGCTATATCTGTTTTGCCATACATTGACACAAGTCAGCCATAGGTGAACACAATCTCCCAATGCCGAAGCCCCCTCCCACCTCCCACCCGACATCCTCTACTTGAATCATCTTGTATATCAGCCCCATGCATCCTGCATCCTACATTGAACATAGATTGGCGCTTCGTTTCTTACAAGAAAATATACCCGTTTCATTGTCATTCTCCCAAACCATCCCACCCTTTCCCTCTCCCTCAGAGTCCAAAAGTCCACTCTATACCTCTGTGTCTCTTTGTTGTCTCACATATAGGGTCATCATTACTGTCTTCTAAATTCCATATATATGTGTCAGTATACTGTATTGGTGTTTTTCTTTCTGGCTTACTTCACTCTGTATAATCGGTTCCAATTTCATCCATCTCATTAGAACTGAGTCAAATTTATTCTTTTTAAGGGCTGAGTAGTATTCCATTGTGTATATGTACCACAGCTTTCTTATCCATTCATCTGCTGATGGACATCTAGGTTGCTTCCATGTCCTGGCTATTATAAACAGCGCTGCAATGAACATTGGGGTACATGTGTCTCTTTCAATTCTGGTTTCCTCGTTGTGTATGCCCAGCAGTGGGATTGCTGTGTCATAAGGCAATTCTATTTGCAATTTTTAAGGAATCTCCACACTGTTTTCCATAATTTGATTTATGTCATCGAGTGTTCTGCCTATGTTTTCCTCTAAGAGTTTTATAATTTCCAGGCTTACATTTAGGTCTAATATAGATCCCTATGACAAATAGTAGAATCTTATTGTTTATATTTGTATATATTAGTTTGTATATATTAATTTGTATATATTAGTTTGCATCTGCTAATCCCAAACTTCTAAAAGAGGGGTGGTTGGAAAACATTTCTCTTAAATGATCATATCTTTTTAATTAACGAAAAAGTCACAAATGATTTTGAGTTCTTACTGGAATGGGACAACTTTCATCAAAAACCGTCTTCCCCCTTTTCCTTTCTACAGAGGTAAATCATAAGAAACATTTGCATAATAAAGATTAATAGATAAAATACATTGGGTGAATAGATAATTTGAACTGAATAAAACAATTCTTCAGTTCTCTGTAGTATAACCAAGTTATATTTTATAAATTCCATAATGTTTTAACATCTCTCTCTATTTACTAACATATATACATTTACATCTAGTAACCACCCCACCCCACCGCATCCCCCACTGTAGCTCAGTTGGTAAAGAATCTGCCTGCAATTCAGGAGACCTGGTCCAATTCCTGGGTTGAGAAAATCTTCTGGAGAAAGAAATGGCAACCTATTCCAGCATTCTTGCCTTTAGAATTCCATGGATAGAAGAGTCTGGCAAGCTACAGTCCATTTGGTCAAAAGAGTCAGACACGACTTAGTGACTAAACCACCACCACTATACATATACACCTATGTATGGATGTACACTCCCGTTTCCTAAAACTATATATCTATATGTCTATATATCTATTAATGCAGCCTCTCAGTTTTCTTGGACAGCATATTTATATCAAGCTTAAGATTCTCTTTTATACTTCTACAAAAAATTAGGTCAGAGGTTTGACATTATCAGTTCCCCCTGACCCAGATTTGTTGTCTCCATAAATCAATGTTGCCCCTCTAAAGGAGTTCCTGCCTCAGTGATTCTCTTTTCTTCTTCTTCTCATGTGTCATTGTGAATGCATAGTGACTGATGCTAATGTCTGGGCTGCATACCACATTCCTCAGTTTATTTCTTACCTTTCTAAATCCTGTTTGCCATAGTATCCTGAACTCACTTTTTCTAAAAAGGCTTCTAACCACTAATATCTCCAAAATTCCTAATCTATATAAGCTATAGTAAAAATGCTAACATTACAACATTCCTTAATTCTTTAGCTTCTAACTATTTCAATTATTCCTAAGCCCTAAATTCAGCAAACTCCTTTGCCATAAACATTTCCATCACAAACAAGTTTCACATAGCAATCCTTCCCATGGCCTCAAGCTGTGGCCTATGTGCTCATCCTGGAACACTCTTCTGTAAAGGTCCTTGAACAAATGTTAATGATTAACTTCATGAATTAATCTCTGAGCACAACTGCAGAAGGCTTTGTACCTTCTCATGCTCCTCTCAAGAACAATAAGCACCTTAATATTCCTTTTAGTCAACTCAGCCGAAAAGAGGAAAAACAAGTCAGAATCACAAGGCCTAACTCCTTCATCCTGGATCCATGCCTGTGGGACAAGGAGAGGAAGTTGGGGCCATGCCTCCATTTTGTCAGTAATGCCTAACGCAGCTCCCAACAATCTATATATCTATAATCAGTTCAGTTCAATTCAGTTGCACAGTCATGTCCAACTCTTTGTGACTACATGAACTGTAGCATGCCAGTTTCCCTGTCCATCACCATCTCCCAGAGCTTACTCAAACTCATGTCCATAGAGTCAGTGATGCATCCAACCATCTCACCTTCTGTCATCCCCTCTTCTTCCAGCTTTCATTTTTTCCCAGAATCAGGGTCTTTTCCAATGAGTCGGTTCTTGGCATCAGGTGGCCAAAATATTAGAGCATCAGTTTCAGCATCAGTCCTTCCAATGAATATTCAGGACTGATTTCCTTTAGGGTTGACTGGTTTGATCTATTTGCATTCCAAGGAACTCTCAAGAGTCTTCTCCAACACCACAGTTAAAAGCATCCATTCTTTGGCCCTCACCTTTCTTTATACTTCAACTCTCACATCCATACATGACTACTGGAGAAACCATAGCTTTGGCTAGACAGATCTCTGTTGACAAAGTAATGTCACTGCTTTTCAATATGCTGTCTAGGTTGGTCATAACTTTCCTTCTGAGGAGTAAGTGTCCTTTTATTTCATGACTGTATTCACCATCTGCAGATTTGGGAGCCAAAAAAATAAAACCTGCCACTGTTTCTCCATCTTTTTCCCATGAGTGATGGGACCAAATGCCATGGTCTTCACTTTCTCAATGCTGAGCTTTAAGCTAACCTTCTCACTCTCCTCTTTCCCTTTCATCAAGAGTCTTTTTAGTTTATGTTCACTTTCTGCCATAAGGGTGGTGTCATCTGTGTAGCTGAAGTTATTGATATTTCATCTGGCAATCTTGCTACTAGCTGTGCTTCATACAGCCTGGCATTTTGTATGATGTACTCTGCATATAAGTTGAAATAAGCAGGGTGACAATATACAGCCTTTATGTACTCCTTTCCCATTTTGGAACTATTCTGTTGTTCCATGTCCAGTTTTAACTGTTGCTTCTTGATCTGCATTCAGATATCTCAGTAGGCAAGAAGGGTAGTCTGGTTTTCCTGTCTCTTGAAGAATTTTTCTACAGTTTGCTGTGAGTCACAAAATTAAAAGCTTTTGCATAATGAATAAAGCAGAAGTAGGTGTTTTTGTTTGTTTGTTTGTTTGTTTGTTTGTTTTTCTGAAACTCCCTTGATTTTTCGATGATACAGTTGATGTTGACAATTTGATCGCTGGTTCCTTTGCCTTTTCTAAACCAGCTTGAACATCTGGAAGTTCAGTGTTCAGGTACTGTTGAAACCCAGCTTTTCTATATGTATATAGATCCTTTTGGTGATAATTGAATTAAGTCATTCTTCAAAACTGAGGAATAAAGGAGCACTTGAAAGCATTTGATTGTAAAATGACTTGATATTTAGTCATTGAAGACTGTCACTTCATTTCTGTGAAATTTTTCAGAGACCATTATTAATATTTAACAGATGGAGACTAATATAACTTGTTTCTTTCTGTTTAACTTAAAAACATGCATTTAACTTAATTTATTTATAGCAAGTTGGAAAATAATAGCATTGGATATTTTTAGTCCTTTGCTAGCTTAATGCAATATTTTTAGAAAATGTTTTATCTTACCATGTGCTTTAAATACATTACTTCAAAACTTTGAAAGGGCATTTGATTTATGTAAATTATTTTGTCATTTTTGATAATTAGCTTAACTACCAAATTAGTTTTTAGTGTTTATTCAGAAAAAATTCACTGATATATCAGTATCAAAGTGATTGATTGCTTTTAAGAAATTCTTATATAAAATATTCAAAGAAATATATTATAGGTTTAATTAATTTAGTCCTAAATGTTTTTATCTATTTTGTAATTAGTCATGATAAAAGATTGCAACATTTCATCCCCATTATGATTTTCTAATAGCACAATTTAATATGTAAAGTTGCAAACTTTTTTTTGAATTAAGGATATATTAGAAGCTTTAAATTCCTTAGTATACAAAATGACAAATGGGTAATACAACTAGTAGTTTTAGGGAATTCAGGTATTCTTTCCAGGTATTGTTTTCAGAATAAAGAGTATTTTTCATAACATTTTAAGATACACATTATCTGAAAGTAGAATTTTCTTTAGCATTGACTTTTAAAATTCCCATTCTAAAATTCTTAAATTTTTCCCTAAAATTTGTATTTTTAAATGAAAGCTATAAATGTTATATTTTAACTGTACAATCAGAATTTTCTAAGAAAGACTAATTTACTGAGGATGAAATATTTTAGTATTGTTATTATCTGTAGTATGATTAGCAGTCATTGAGAATACAAGACAAATTCCTGTAGTATGATTAGCAGTCATTGAGAATACAAGACAAATTCCTTTTCTTTGTGGATGTAATACATACAATCCTTTTCTTTGTGGATGTAATACATACAATCCCTCAGCTTTAATGTTCATGATTTTTCTTTCTGTATAGTGCCATGGACTTTCTTGAATTAACTATCAAAATAATTCACATGGATTACAATAAATAAATAAATAAATAAATTCCTCGGGTGTGTGTGTGTGTGTGTGTGTGTGTGTATATATATGTATGTATGTATAGTATGTGAATGTGTGTGTGAGACTGAAGGCATGAACTTGGGGAATAAAGCATAAGGAATAAGTATAATTATACAAATATACTATATGCATATATAGATATAGATATACAGTATATGTATCAGCGTGAACATATTAGCAAAAACAAGACTGGGAGCTGGCTGTGGCTCAGATCATGAACTCCTTATTGCCAAATTGTGGCTGAAATTGAAGAAAGTGAAGAAAATCACACCTTTCAGGTATGACCTAAATCAAATCACTTATGATTACATAGTCAATGTTATAAATAGATTTAAGGGACTATATCTGAAAGACAGAGTGCCTGATGAACTATGGATGGAGGTTCATGACACTGAACAGGAGACAGGGATCAAGACCATGCCCAAGAAAAAGAAATTCAAAGAAGCAAAATGGCTGTCTGAGAAGGACTTACAAATAACTGTGAAAAAAGGGAAGCAAAAAGCAAAGGAGAAAAGGAAAGATATAAGCATCTGAATGCAGAGATCCAAAGAGTAGCAAGGAGAGATAAGAAAGCCTTCCTCAGTGATCAATGCAAAGAAATAGAGGAAAACAAGAGAATGAGAAACACTAGAGATCTCTTCAAGACCAAGGGAACATTTCATTCAAAGGTGGGCTCAGTAAAGGACAGAAATGGTAGGGACCTAAGAGAAACAGAAGATATTAAGAAAAAGTGGCAAGAATACACAGAAAAACTGTAGAAAAAAGATCTTCAAGACCCAGATAATCACGATGGTGTGATCATTCACCTAGAGCCAGGCATTCTGGAATGTGAAGTCAAGTGGGCCTTAGGAAGGATCAACTATGAACAAAGCTAGTGTAGGTGATGGAATTCCAGTTCAGCTATTTCAAATCCTGAAAGATCATGCTGTCAAAGTGCTGCACTCAATATGCCAGCAAATTTGAAAAACTCAGCAGTGGCCACAGGACTGGAAAGGGTCAGTTTTCTTTCCAGTTCCAAAGAAAGGCAATGCCAAAGAATGCTCAAACTACCGCACTATTACACTCATCTTACATGCGAGTAAAATAAGGCTCAAAATTCTAGAACCGTGAACTTCCAGATGTTCAAGCTGGTTTTAGAAAAGGCAGAGGAACCAGAGATCAAATTGCCAACATGTTTTGGATAATCAAGAAAACAAAAGAGTTCCAGAGAAATATCTATTTCTGCTTTATTGACTATGCCAAAGCCTTTTACTGTATGGATAAAAATAACCAGTGGAAAATTCTGAAAGTGATGGGAATACCAAACCACTTGACCTTCCTCTTGAAACCTGTATGAAGGGCAGGAAGCAGAAGTTAGAACTGGACATAGACCAACAGACTGGTTCCAAATATAAAAATGAGTATGTCAAGGCTGTATATTGTCACCCTGCTTATTTAATTTATATGCACAGTACATCATGAGAAATGCTGGGTTGGGGGAAGCACAAGCTGAAATCAAGATTACCAAGATAAATATCAATAACCTCAGATATGCAGATGACACCAGCCTTATGGCAGAAAACAAAAAGAATTAGAGAGCCTCTTGATGAAAGTGAAAGAGGAGACTGAAAAAGTTGGCTTAAAGCTCAACATTCAGAAAACTAAGATCATGGCATCTGGTCCCATCACTTCATGGCAAATAGTTTGCAAAACAGTGGAAACAGTGCTGACTTTATTTTTCTGGGCTCCAAAATCACTGCAGATGGTGACTGCTGCTGCTACTGCTGCTAAGTTGCTTCAGTCATGTCTGACTCTGTGGGACCCGTAGACGGCAGCCCACCAGGCTCCCCGTCCCTGGGATTCTCCAGGGAAGAACATTGGAGTGGGTTGCCATTTCCTTCTCCAATGCATGAAAGTGAAAAGTGAAAATGAAGTCGCTCAGTCTTGTCTGACTCTTAGTCACCCGATGGACTGCAGCCCACCAGGCTCCTCCGTCCATGGGATTCTCTAGGCAAGAGTACTGGAGTGGGGTGCCATTGCCTTCTCCGAGATGGTGACTGCAGCCATGAAATTAAAAGATGCTTGCTCCTTGGAAAGAAAGTTATGACGAACCTAGACAGAATATTAAAAAGCAGAGACATTACTTTGCCAACAAAGGTCCATCTAGTCAAGGTTATGGTTTTTCCAGTGCTCATGTATGGATGTGAGAGTTGGACTATAAACAAGCTGAGTGCTGAAGGATTGCTGCTTTTGTACTATGATGTTGGAGAAGCCTCTTGAAAATCCCTTGAACTGCAAGGATACCCAACCAGTGCTTCCTAAAAGAGATCAGTTCTGCGTGTTCATTGGTAGGACTGATGTTGAAGCTGAAACTCCAATACTTTGGCCACCTGATGCAAAGAGCTGACTAATTTTAAAAGACTCTAATGCTGGGAAAGACTGAAGCCAGAAGAGAAATGGATGACAGAGGATGAGATGGTTGGATGGCATCACCGACTAAATGGACGTGGGTTTGGGTGGACTCCAGGAGCTGGTGATGGACAGAGAGGTCTGGCGTGATGCGATTTATGGGGTTGCAAAGAGTCGGACATGACTGAGCGACTCTACTGAACTGAACTGTTCCATATATAACATTTTCCATTCATATCTAATAAAATGTTGAAAAGTGAGTGAAAGTTTGAGAAAATGTTTAGAAGTGAGTAGGGGGTAAGTTTTGAGGATATTTTTATGTGAATACATTTTTTTAGGCTTAGCACTTGATTCAGGGCATTGACTTACAGCTTGAAAGAACTTGGTCTTAGCTCATTGAAGATATTTTTCCATCAAACCATAGCTTTAGACATACACTGTCATAGTCAGAACCCCCAGGAACTGCTAATCAAAGACAAACATTTAAAAAATACTTGGTCATTTAAGTTTTTTTCCCATTTGTATCTTCAAAGATATTTACCTGTGTAATTTTCAGATATATTTTCATTTGGATTATTTGCTTTTACAGATTTTATAGTTTTACTTTGTTAACCCATATTTAAGTATGCTATTGCCCCAAATATCTTTTTTAAGTGATTAAGTCTATCATTTAATAATTGCTATTTCTGTACTTGCCAACTGGTATCATCTTTTCACTTGATTTAAACATTGGATGATTTTTATGAGCATTCAGTTGAAACATGTACAAAATGATCTGCTGTCCACAGTATTAAAAGGAATTGCTTTTTACATATTTCAATATATTCAAAAAGCCACAGTCACTTGATAAATGATATTTGTCAATATAAATTATCTTAATAAATTACACAGGTGTCTTACCTTAATGACAATGATAGGTTTACCTATCAAAAGAAGAAAAAAAAGTGGTTATTTCCAGGAAAAGAGAGAAATGATTTTTATAGTGATATAATTTATTATTCTTACAGTTTATGTTTAGTTACTTAAAAACAAGTACCAAATTTGAAAATGTAAAATAGTGTTTAAAAACTTTAAAGTTATTGTCTTTTATTCTTGCATTCTGTGTTTTTCTTTGTGTATATAGTTTCAAAGTTTTTCTTAAACTCAAAAAGCACTTCATGTTTTGGTAAATAAACTGTTCAGAAAAACTTTTCAGTATGCTTTCTTATGCTTTCTTTTGTTCAGTATAAGCATAAATATTTCTCATTGAGTTCCATGTTAAAGTTTCAAAATATAATACCTGTCTATTAGATTATCTATTATTGTTTTTATAATGCAAGCGAGTATCTACTAGTCACAAAAATAAATACATAGTGTTTGTGACAGAGATGAATTCTCTCTTTCCCTCTTAGATGACTTTGTGTTCTTTTAGAGCTGTATGTAACTATACAGCTAGCTATAATCAAACAATGACCATTAATCTTTATAACTATGAAAATTATTGCATACATCTTCTCAGTGTAACTGTAATATTCTGGATGGTGTTTCTGGTAAAACACTTAATAAAGGACCAATTTGGTTGCTCTGTGTCTTTATGTTCCTTACTTATTTTTATCAATTCTTCCTTAGGATGTTAATATGTTGCCTGAATATTTTTTCCTAATTATGAAAACTACCAAGATTTGTAATTAAAAAAATAAAAATCCTAAGAATGTGATCACATCTAGTGACAGTACAGGTTTACTAAAGTCCAGAACTTTCTTTCTCTTCTAGAAAAACAAACATCTATCTTGTTTATACTCACAATTTTGTTATTTTCTTTACTGACTATTGATTGTCTTTCCTTTCTAACTAGGTTTAATATTATAAAGAGATTTATAGAAAGATTATTTGTATATCTTTATAAAAACCTGTGATCAATACTGGGGATTTAATTTTGTAGCAAATAAAAAGCATTTATGAATCTGTGTGTCTGTTAACAGTATATGTGTGCAATTTGCATTGAGTAAAAGTAGGACTCTTCGAAGGACCAGCAGTTTCAGAATAGAAGCTAGGATGCCATCCCAGAACTCAAAAGATATTAAAACACTAGTTTAGGAACAAATGAACAATTCAGTGACACAGATTCATAAGATTTTTTTTTTTATTTTGCATATATAGTCTTTAGTATACTAAAATGGAACTTCCCAGGTGGTGCAGCACAAGTGGTGAAGAACACGCCTGCCAATGCACAACATGTAAGAGATGAGAAGTCCATCCCTGGGTCTGAGAAGATTCCCTGGAGAAGGAAACAGCACTCCAGTATTCTTTCCTGGAGTATCCCATGGACAGAAGAGGCTAGTGGATGCCAGTCCATGGGTCCCAAAGAGCTAGACACAATTGAAGCAACTTAGCACAAAGTAAGATAAGTGTGAAGTAGCAATAAATGATGCTGAGATGAGCAATTAATGTTTAGGAATAAAGTTGAGAACTTGCTTTAAAATTAATTTCAATCTATACACAAAGAATGATTCCAGATGAAGTAAAACTGAATAAAACAGATAAGTAAAATTATAGCAAAAATAATTGGATTTTTTTAAAACTAGATTAGAGATTTATTTTTCCTTTTAGTGAAAAAAAAATCATGAAAGGAAACAAATGACTAATATGCTAATATTAAAACTTAAAAGTTTTTATGTAAAGTAAACTCACAATAACAATGTTAAAGGAAAAGAAAATCAATAGAAAATATACAATATAAGTGGCCTGCTAAGCTTGGATGACTTAAATATAAAGGTCACCAACAGTACAGTAAATTTTAAAATATCTTGAGAGAGATAAAACATACTGTTTATGACCTTATGCTTAATTACAATATTTATGCTTGTGTTCCTTGTTTTTAACACTTTTATATTCACTATGCTATTATTCTGAGTTATATGAGAATAGCTCAATTTAACCTCTATTACACTGATTCAGTTTTCTTCCTCAATGTTATAATTATTCTTCTTCACTTCCATGGTCATTTTTAGCTTAATAATAGGTACCTTTATCTACTTGGATGATTCCTGTACTGAGAATAATTTCATTCTAATTTCTTGAATGCACTCTTGTTGAAAACTAAAACTGGACTTTTCCTATTTTTTTAAGTCTCTATTTATTAGCCAACTTTTATTATTATTATAGATTGTTACAGGCATTGTTATTCCCATCAGAAACTCTTAATTTTCAAGTTTTCACAGTTTTAGAAGGCTATCTATACTTCCCTGGTATTAGAATGGATAAGAGCTTTCAAATAATATGTTTCAAGTTTTCAGATGGGCTTTCCCAGTGGCTCAGTGGTTAAAGAATCTGCCTGTAATGCAGGAAATGCTGTAGAAGCCACAGAGTCAATCTTTGGGTCAGAAAGATCCCCTTGGGAAGGAAACAGCAACCCACTCCAGTACTCTTTCTTGAGAAATCCCGTGAAAAGGAGCCTGGTTGGCTACAGTCCATGGGGTCGCAAAGAGTTGGACACGACTTAGAGACTAAATACAAACACAAAGAAGATGTTCAGGTAGAGATATCTACCTACATACTGAGGAAAAATACAACGTTGAGAGAATCATGCAGCAGGAATTTTCACAGCTATTTCTACAAATGTCACCATATCAAACTGTTATGTTGATAACTAATAGTGCTACTAACGTTTCTACAGTAACAACAAGAATATCATGTCATAGATACTTGTCATATAAAGAAATCATCTTAGTACCTTTCAAGAAAAAAAAAAAATTATTCTTCTAACCCAGCAGTCTTAACATTGCTCATTCGAATCATCCAGAGAGAATGTGAATACTACTGCTCCCTCTTAGACAATTAAATACCAATATCAATGGAGCAGCATTAAAAACAAACAAACAAACAAACAAAACAAAACTATGATTCTAATATTTAACTGTGATTAATATCTTTTTGAAGAAACTACTATTATTTTCATTTTACACTTCAAGTTTTTAAGGCCAAAGGAGAATACTGAAGAACAAAAATGATTTGCAAAAGATAAACTCATTTGTAAGCAAGGACAAGTCCCCTCATTCCTGTTTGCCTCTGCAATTAGGCTCTTAGAAAATAGATTGTTTAACTTTGTGCATTTTGCTGCAAAAATAATTAAATTCTATTTATGTCTCGGTTCGTCATCTGGAGTGGTTGTCTGTGCTTTGATTTAGGTATAAGTACCAAGCTAAGTTCTGTACTATGTTAATTTTCCTAAAAGGTCTGGACTGAACATATCTTTATCATCTGCTCTCCAATTCCCCACCCCCTCACCCCCATGTTCAGCTTGAACTCAACTTTCACCTTCCATGTGATGTGTATTGGCATAGAGAATAAAACCATTATTTAAAATCTAAAATAAAGGCTGAATTGTAGTCCTCTTTTTATCAAATAATTGAGACTTAGTCTGGGCATGTATTGTTTCAATAAATAAAGCCAACTCTTGATGTTATATTGAAGTTTTGGAACATACTCCTATTGCAATTCTATTATTTATAGAGCCTTGGAGGCAGGAGTTGTTCCAAGGCAAATGACAGCCTTGAAAACTTGTTCACTGGCATGAGTCTTCTATTAATTTTCAAAAAGAGGGCTTGCTACTGATTGGTTGGCTTTTAGCTCTGTGTTTACAAAGTCTGTTATCATTAGTTGTTTAGTGAAAGTGAAAGTGGATTTGCTCAGTCGTGTCCGATTCTTTGCGACCCATGGGCTGTAGCCCACCAAGCTCCTCCATCCCTGGGATTCTCCAAGCAAGAATACTGGAATGGGTTGCCATTTCCTTCTCCAGGGAATCTTTCCAACCCAGGGATCGAACCCAGGTCTCCCACATTGCAGACAGATGCTTTAACCTATGCACCACCAGGGAAGCCCTTAAATATGAGAATACAGTCTCTCAGAAAACCTCCTATAGAGACACAGTACTTAGGATCCAAGTACTAACATCAAAGATTTCAAGGGAGGAAAGGTAGCCATGTTGAAAGAAGAAGGGGGAGGAGGCGGGGGGTGGGGGGCGAAAGGGGTGGCCTTACAGACGTCTGCTGCCACCTACAGATACCCAGGCATTATGTGACTTTTCCCTGGGCCTTCAGAGAAGGGAGGACTGGAACTCAGCCCTACCAGAAATACAAAACCAGAATTAGAGTTCTCTGCCAAGAGGAGGTGATCAGTCTCCAAGATCAGTCTCCAATCCTCAGCTCAGGCTGAAGGCCCTTCGACCAGATTCTTGCATCCAGGACTGGGGGACTAGAAAAACAGGGGAGCATAGGAAAGGTTACAGAGAGGAAAAAAAAGAGGGAATGGGAGAGAGGTCAATAAAGTCTCTTGTTCCTTACTGGTTGGGACACTCTGGCTAGTTGTCCTCATCAGGAGGAGACCAGGGACAAAAGGGTCCCAGTTGCGGCTGCTAGATCTGGTCCATTGGCAGGCAAGCTGGCCCCTGAGTACCCCATGTGATCAGGATGTCAGTCTCAGCGAAGAAGAATTCCACCAGAGTTCTCATTTGTTGCAGGAAGGCAGACCCCTTCCAGGGCCTGAAACTGGGCTCTTGTCTAACACTCGGAAATGAATTTTCCAAGGAGACACATATGCTGACAAAGCAAGAGATTATAGTGGAAAAGGGCACCCTGGTGGAGAAAAGTAGGGTAAGGAAACCTAGGAGAAGGTTTAAAATGGGTTCTGCCATTGATTTGTGACCATGGCAATAAAACGGTAAGCATTTTCTTAAGTGAGGTAACTTTATTTTTTGTGTAAAATTTACCTAGGATATTTATTCAAACTTCTAAAAAGATGGTAATAGTCTTCAACGGAGGAAATCATACAGGCTGCATCTATATAAAATACTTTCCTTTACATAGAGATGCTGTTTTGCAGTTTCTTAAGACTTCACAATAAGCTTTAAATATGTGATGACTTCAGTTTGGGGTTAACTTTGAAGTTAAATATCTTTAGTTATATGTCAGCTCAATCAGTCAGTTCAGTTCAATTCAATTGCTCAGTCGTGTCTGGATATTTGTAACCACGTGGATAACAGCACACCAAACTTCCTTGTCCATCATTAACTCCACGAATGTGTTCAAACTCATGTCCATTGATTCAGTGATACTATTCAACCATCTTATCCTCAGTCATCCACTTCTCCTACTTTTAATCTTTCCTAGCATCCGGGTCTTTTCCAATGAGTCAGTCTTTCAAATTAGGTGGCCAGTGTATTGGAATTTCAGCCTCAACACTAGTCCTTCCAATGAATACTCAGGACAGATTTCCATTAGGATTTATGAGTTTGACCTCCTTTCAGTCCAAGGGACTCTAAGAGTCTTCTCCAACACCACAGTTCAAAAGCACTCATTCTCCAGCACTCAGCTTTCTTTACAGTCCAACTTTCACATTAAAACATGACTACTGGAAAAATCATAGCTTTGACTAGATGGACCTTAGTGGCAAAGTAATGTCTCTGCTATTCAAAATGCTGTCTAGGATGGTCACAGCTTTTCTCCTAAGGAACAAGCATTCTTTAATTTCATGGCTACAGTTACTATCTGCAGTGATTTTGGAGTCCAAAAAAACAAAGTCTCTCACTGTTTCCATTGTTTTAATTTCTATTTGTCATGAAACAATAGCTAAATGTTGCTTTGCAGTTCAAAGAGAAGCAGGTCAAAGGTTAACAGAGTTTTGCAAGGAGAACACACTGGTCATATCAAGCCCCTCTTCCAATAACAAAAGAGAAGACTCTATATATGGACATCACCATATGGTTAATACCAAAATCAGATTCATTATATGCTTTACAGCCAAAGATGGAAAAGTTCTATACAGTCAGCAAAAACAAGACTGGGAGCTGACTGTGGCTCAGATCATGAACTCCTTTTTACCAAATTCAGACTTAAATTGAAGAAAGTAAAGAAAACCACTAACCATTTGGGTATGATCTAAACAAAATCCCTTACAATTATACAGTGGAAGTGACAAATAGATTCAAGGGATTAGATCTGATAGACAGACTGCCTGAAGAACTATGGAAGAGAGAGGTTCGTAGCATTGTACAGAAGGCAGTGATCAAGACCATTTCTAAGAAAAATAAATGCAAAAAGGTAAAATGGTTGTCTGATGAGGTCTTACAAATAGCTGAGAAAAGAAGATAAGCTAAAAGCAAAGGAAAAAAAGGAAAGATGTAACCATTTGAATGCAGAGTCCCAAAGAATAGCAAAGAGAGATAAGAAAGCCTTCCTTGGTAATCAATGCAAAGAAATAGAGGAAAACAGAATGGGAAAGACTAGAGATGTTTTCAAGAAAATTAGAGATACTAAGGGACCATTTCATGCAAAGATGGGCACAATAAATGACAGAAATGGTATGTACCTAACAGAAACAAAACATATTAATAAGAGGTGACAAGGGGACATAAAAGAATTATACAAAAATATTTTCCTGACTCAGATCATGATGGTGTGATCACTCACCTAGAGCTAGACATCCTTGAATGTGAAGTCAAGTGGGTCTTAGGAAGCATCACTTCGAACAAAGCTAGTCGAGGTGATGGAATTCCAGTTGAGCTATTCCAAATCCTAAGAGATGATGCTGTGAAAGTTCTGCATTCAGTATGCTAGCAATTCTGGAAAACACAGCAGTGATCACAGGACTGGAAAAGGAGAGGCTTCATTCTAATCCCTAAGAAAGGCAAAGCAAAAAATGTTCAAACTACAGCATGATTGCACTCATCTCGCACACTAACAAAATAATGCTTAAAATTCTCCAGGCCAGGCTTCAGTAGTATGTGAACAATGAATTTCCAGATTTTCAAATTGTATTTAGAAAAGGCAAAAGAACCAGATATCAAATTGCCGACATCTGTTCTATCATTGAAAAAGCAAGAGAGTTTCAGAAAAACATCTATGTCTGGTTTATTGACTATGCCAAAGCCTTTGACTGTGTGGATCACAGCAATCTGTGGGAAATTCTTCAAGAGACAGGAATACCAGACTACCCAATCTGCCTCCTGAGAAATCTGTATGCAGGAAAAGAGGCAATAGTTAGAACTGGACATGGAACAACAGAATGGTTCCAAATTGGGAAAAGAGTACATCAAGGCTGTATATTGTCATCCTTCTTATTTAATTTATATGCAGAATACATCATGAGAAACGCTGGACTCCATGACACTCAAGCTGGAATCAAGATTGCTGGGAGAAATATAAATTACCACAGATATGCAGATGATCCCATCCTTATGGTAGAAAATGAAGAAGAATTAAAGAGCCTCATGACAAAAGTGATAGAGGAGAGTGGAAAAGTTGGCTTAAAACTCAACATTCAGAAAACTAAGTTCATGGTATTCGGTACCATTACTTCATGGCAAATAGATGGGGAAACAATGAAAACAGTTGCTGACTGTATTTTCTTGGACTCCAAAGCCACTGCAGATCATGACTGTAGCCATGAGATAAAAAGACACTCCTTGGAATAAATATTATGACCAACCTAGATGGCATACTAAAAGGCATAGATGTTGCTTTGCCAACAAGATGCTTCTAGTCAAAGCTATAGTTTTTCAAGTAGTCATGTATGGATGTGACAGTTGTATTATAATGAAAGCTGTCCTATACACTAATAATGAGAAAACAGAGAAATTAAGGAAATAATTCCATTCATCATTGCAATGAAAAAAAATAAAATACTTAGAAATATATCTACCTAAAGAAACTAAAGATCTATATATAAAAACTATAAAACACTGGTGAACGAAATAAAGAGGACACTAATAGATGGAGAAATATACCATGCTCATGGATCAGAAGAATCAATAGAGTGAAAAGGAGTATACAACCCAAAGCAATCTATATATTCGATGCAATACCTATCAAACAACCAACAGTATTTTCACAGAGCTAGAACAAATAATTTCACAATTTGTATGGAAATACAAAAAACCTCAAATATCTAAAGCAATCTTGAGAAAGAAGAATGGAACTAGAGTAATCAACCTGCCTGACTTCAGGCTCGACTACAAGCCAGTTATCAAGACAGTATAGTACTGGCACAAAGACAGAAATATAGATCAATGGAACAAAATAGAAAGCCCAGAGATAAATCCACGTCCTTATGGACACCTTATCTTTGACAAAGGAGGCAAAAATATACAATGGAGAAAAGACAGTCTCTTTAACGAGTGGTGCTGGGAAAACTGGTCAACCACTTCTAAAAGAATGAAATTAGAACACTTTCTAACACCATACACAAAAATAAACTCAAAATGGATTAACGATCTAAATGTAAGACCAGAAACTATAAAACTCCTAGAGGAAAACATAGGCAAAACATTCTCCGACATAAATAATAGCAAGATTCTCTATGGCCCATCTCTCAGAATATTGGAAATAAAAAGAAAAATAAACAAATTGGGCCTAGTTAAACTTAAAAGCTTCTGCACAACAAAGGAAACTTTATGCAAGATGAAAAGACAGACTACAGAATGGGAGAAAATAATAGTAAATGAAGCAACTGACAAACAACTAATCTCAAAATATAAAAGCAACTCTGCAGCTCAATTCCAGAAAAGTAAATGACCCAATCAACACATAGGCCAAATAACTAAGCAAACATTTCTCCAAAGAAGACATACAGATGGCTAACAAACACATGAAAAGATGCTCAACATCACTCATTATCAGAGAAAGGCAAATCAAGACGACAATGAGGTGTCATTTTACGCCAGTCAGAATGGCTGCTATCCAAAAGTCTACAAGCAATAAATGCTGCAGAATGTGTGGAGAAAACAGAACTCTCTTACACTGTTGGTAGGAATGCAAACTAGTACAGCCATATGGAGAACACTGTGGAGATTCCTTAAAAAAATCTGGAAATAGAACTTCCATATGACCCAGCAATCCCACTGCTGGGCGTACACACTGAGGAAACCAGAATCCAGAGACACATGTACCTGAATGTTCATCACAGCACTGTTTATAATACCCAGGACATGGAAGCAACCTAGATGTCCATCAGCAGATGAATGGATAAGAAAGCAGTGGTACATATACACAATGGAGTATTACTGAGCCATTAAAAAAATACATTTCAATCAGTTCTAATGTGGTGGATGAAACAGGAGCCACATTCACATACAGAGTGAAATAAGCCAGGAAGAAAAACACCAATACACTATCAGTTCAGTTCAGATCAGTTCAGTCACTCAGTCGTGTCCGACTGTTTGTGACCACCTGAATCACAGCACACCAGGCCTCCCTGTCCATCACCAACTCCGGGAGTTCACTCAAACTTACGTCCATCGAGTAAGTGATGGCATCTAGTCATATCCTCTGTCATCCCCTTCTACTCCTGTCCCCAATCCCCCAGCATCAGAGTCTTTTCCAGTGAATCATGAGGTGGCCAAAGTACTGGAGTTTCAGCTTTAGCATCATTCCTTCCAAAGAAATCCCAGGGTTGATCTCCTTCAGAATGGACTGGTTGGATCTCCTTGCAGTCCAAGGAACTCTCAAGAGTCTTCTCCAGCACCACAGTTCAGAAGCATCAATTCTTAAGTGCTCAGCCTTCTTCACAGTCCAACTCTCACATCCATACATGACCACTGGAAAGACAATAGCCTTGACTAGACGGAGCTTAGTAGGCAAAGTAATGTCTCTGCTTTTGAATATACTATCTAGGTATAGGACAGTCTTTTGGGCTCTTTGGGATAGGGAAAGGGTGGGATGGTTTGGGAGAATGTCATTGAAACATGTATAATATCATATATGAAACGGATCACCAGTCCAGTTTCAATGCATGATACAGGATGCTTGGGGCTCGTGTATTGGGATGACCTAGAAGGATGATATGGGGAGGGAGGGGGAGGGGAGTTCATGATGGGGAACACGTGTACACCCTTGTGGACTAATGTTGATGTATGGCAAAACCAATACAATATTATAAAGTAACTAATCTCCAATTAAATAAATTTATACTTTAAAAAAAAAAAAAACTACACAGAAAAAAGAAAGCTAAGTGTCAAAGAATTGATGTTTTTGAACTACCCAGAAGGATGGTATGGGGAAGGAAGTGGGAGGGGGTTCAAGATGGGGAACACCTGTACACTCTTGGTGGATTTCTGTTGATAAATGGCAAAATCAATACAATATTGTAAAGTAATTAGCCTCCAATTAAAATAAATGAATTTATATAAAAAAAAAAAACTACCAAAAAAAAAAAAAAAAAAAGAAAGCTGAGTTCCAAAGAACTGATACTTTTGAACTGTGGTGTTGGAGAAGACTCTTAGAGTTTCTTGGACTACAAAGAGATCCAACCCGTCCATCCTAAAGAAAATCATTCCTGAATATTCATTGGAAGAACTGATTCTGAAGCTGAAACTCCAGTACTTTGGCCACCTGATGTGAAGAGCTGACTCATTGGAGAAGACTCTGATGCTGGGAAAGATTGAGGGCAGGAGAAGGGAATGACAGAGGATGTGATGGTTGGATGGCATCACCTATTCAATGGACATAAGTCTGTGTGAGCTCCAGGGTTTGGTCATGGACAGGGAAGCCTGGCATTCTGTAATCCATGGGGTTGCTAAGAGTTGGACATGACTGAGTGACTGAACTGAATTAAATGATCTATGACATTTAATACATACAGACAATATTTTAAATTGGCTATTATTATAATACTGTTTTAAGTATAAGTTTTGAAAATTATTTTTGTTCCATGCCTTTAATCAAATTTGATATTATTTTTATGTTTGACCCAAGTTGGAGTATTTTTTATAAAATATAATTGTGAAGTACTACAGAAAGTAAATCTAAAATTTGATACATTAAACATTTCTTTACAATAAATCTATTTTCATTTTTGTCTTTTTCAGTGTCTTTTGTCATTTTGAGTGGTTGGGCCACATACATTTCTGTGAAGTGTTAATGCACCAACTTCACTGAGGCTTGTGCTCTATACCTTCTATACTGATGAAACATATGAATAAATATTTTCAGACTAAAACATATTAATTATTTCCTCCTTAAAATACTTAGGTATTGCATAACTTATTTTTATGGGTTTATCTGATAATATAGTGTGAACATTCTTTTATTTTTACCAATAAGGCAATTACACATTTTAGCATATAATTTTGTGAGATTTTGCATAATTCTATTTCAAACAATGTGACTAAAATCGTTTATATTAGAGGCTATTTTTTTAACCAGAAAGTCAAAATCATTTAGGACCATCAAGCTATCTTTGAAACAAAATTGAGAATGTTAATTCACTTTAAGGAGTATATACACTTATAAAACACTAGATAAAAACACTACTGACATACTTCACTCTGTATAATTAGCTCCAGTTTCATCCATCTCATTAGAACTGATTCAAATGTATTCTTTTTAAGGGCTGAGTAATACTCCATTGTGTATATGTACCACAGCTTTCTTATCCATTCATCTGCTGATGGACATCTAGGTTTTTTCCGTGTCCTGGCTATTATAAAGAATGCTGCAATGAACATTGGGGTACATGTGTCTCTTTCAATTCTGGTTTCCTCGGTGTGTATGCCCAGCAGGGGGATTGCTGGGTCATAAGGCAGTTCTATTTGCAATTTTTAAAGGAATCTCCACACTGTTTCATGTCAATGTATAGCAAAACTAATACAGTATTGTAAAGTAGAATAAAGTGAAAATATAATTTTTAAAAAGCACTACTGAATATTGAGATTAATTCTGAGATTCTAAGGTGAAGGAAGGCAGTATACCATCAAGGCTGTATATTTTCACTCTGCTTATTTAAATTTATAGAGTATATCATGTGAAATATGGGGCTGGCTGAAGCAGGAGCTGGAATCAAGATTGCCCTGAGAAATATTAATAACCTCAGATATGCATATGACACCATGCTTATGGAAGAAAGTGAAGAGGAACTAAGGAACCTCTTGATGAAGGTGACAAAGAAGAATGAAAATGATGGTTTAAAAATCAGCATTCAAAAATGAAGATCATGACATGCGGTCTCCACTTCATGGCAAATAGATGCGGAGATAAATGGAGTGACAGACTTTATTTTCTTGGGCTCCAAAATCACTGTGGATGGTCTCTGCAGCCATGAAATTAAAAGATGCTTGCTCCTTGGAGGAAAAGCTGTGACAAACCTAGATAGCATATTAAAAAGCAGAGACAGTATTTTCCCTACTAAGGTCCATATAGTCAAAGCTATGGTTTTTCCAGTAGTCATGTATGGATGTTAGAGCTGGATGATAGAAAAGAGTGAGCACTGAAGAACTGATGGTTTTTAACTGTGGTGTTGAAGAAGACTCTTGAAAATCCTCTGGACAGCAAGAAGATCAAACCAGTCTATGCTAAAGGAAGTAAACCCTGAATATTATTTGGAAGGACTCATGCTGAAGCTGAAGCTTCAATACTTTGCCCACCTGATGCAAAGAGCCAACTCATTGGGAAAAACTCTGATGTTGGGAAAGATTGAGGGCAGCAGGAGAAGGGGATGACAGAGGATGAGGTGGTTGGATGGCATCACCTTCTCAATGGATATGGGTATGAGAAAACTCTGGGAAATGAAAAAGGACAGGGAAGCTTGTGGTGCTGCAGTCCATGGGGTTGCAAATAATGAGATACAATTGAGTGACTGAACCACAGCAAAAGCTGGAGAAGTTCATAAAGTATAGAAATGACCCTATGATGGAGAATAAACAATATGATATATAAATAGTGATCAGTGTATACGTATTGACTTGATATTTATTAATTTGTCCTTGAGTCACTGAGTGAACTGTGAGAGATAGTAACGAACAGGGAGGCCTGGCATGCTTCGATTCATGGGGTCATGGAGAGTCGGACACAACTGAGCTACTGAACTAAACTGAAGCATTCATGAGATATTTGTAAATTATAGAGTAAATATGAAGGCTTAGAAAGAAAAATCAGACAAAATCTGTGGAGTTGTTTCATACTCAAGTAATATTTAAGCTTATGTATGAGTAGTTAATAAATATTTAAATTAGTGAAGAATATGGGAGACCAGCTTTTGAAGAGTATTTGCTTTGGTACTTGTAAAATTCTTCCAGTTAAACTTTGTATGTCAATTCTTTGATTCCCAAAGATATTGCTCCTACAATATTTTTATATATTTCAACTCTTCTTTTTCTCTAACTAACATAAGTATACATGTTTAATGTTCTCTAACTTCAAATAATTAAAGCTTGTCCTGAAAAAAAAAAATTATCTGTTGACTCATTTTATTGTTGCTTTTGTGAATGAAGAATATCATTTGCCATATCAGTAAATAAAAGGTGTGCAACCATCAAGGTAGCAGCCACTACTGCCACTCCCAACTATGCACCTTGAGGAGATTTAGGATGAAAAACAAACAAACAAACAAGTTACTAACTTTTGGTAGTTAAGGTGCATATCAAAGAAGTGATTTCAATGAGACCAGAATCTGGCATACACAGAAAAGTGCTAAATACATTAACTTGAGATGTCTGGTTTCTTTTAATTAATAGTGAACGTCTGATGTTCTGACTACCTGTATTTTGTTTTAAAACTCATATACCCTGACTCACCCCTTACCTCTATGGAGAAATCCCTCAGAACTATAAGAAACACTGTCTTCCAAGCTTACATCCTCAGAAATTCTGCCACATAAAACATAGCTTTCAACTTTTAAGTTGTGCTTTTTTCTAGACAGCAACAATATTCATATTCATGTTAACTGCTGTTGTTGTTCAGTTGCTATGTCATGTCTGACTCTTTGTGACCCTTTGATACTTTTGTAACTATATGATGGAGATGCAGGTTCAAGCTCTGAGTTGGGGAGATCCGCATTTGCACCTTTGTCTTCCTCCTTCAGTCTTTCTCTGCATCAGGACTTTTCCAAAAGATCAGCTTTGCTCATCAGGTGGCCAAAGTACTGAAGCTTCAGCTTCAGCATCAGTCCTTCCAATGAATATACAGGGTTGATTTTCTTTAGGATCGACTGGTTTGTTCTCCTTGAAGTTGACGGAACTCTCAAGAGTTTTCTCCAGCTCCAACGTTCAAAAGCATCAATTCTTTGGTGGTCAAACTTTCCTATGGTCCAACTCTCACATCTAAACATGACTACTGGAAAAATCATAGTTTTGACTATATGAGCTTGTATATATCTCTGTGAAATATTAAATAGATATCTCTGTTTTTTTTTTTTTTAATATGCTCTGCATGTTTGTCATAGCTAGCCTTCCAAGGAACAACTATGCTTTAATTTCATGGCTGCAGTCACTGTCATCAGTGATTTGGGAGCTTAAGAAAAGAAAATCTGCTACTGTTTCCACTTATTCCTCTTCTATTTGCCTTGAAGTTATGGAACTGGAACAATGTGCTTTTGTTTTGTTTTGTTTTAATGTAGAGTTGCTTGGGCTTCCCAGGAATAGGGAATGGCAACCCATCCAGTTTCTTGCAAGGGAAATCCCATAAACAGAGGAGCCTGGCAGGTTACAGTTCATGGGGTCACAAACAGTTGGCCATGACCAAACACACAGTACACCCAATGTTGAGTTTCAAGTCAACTTTTTCACTCTCCTCTTTCACCCTCATAGAGGGGCTCTTTAGGTAATGTTCATTCTCATATTCATATGCCTACCTAAATATCTACTTTTTTTTTTTTTTCACTCAGGCCTTCCAAGAAAACACAATCCTGCACTGTATTTTAATCTCCATCATACTGTGTATGCATATAAAGCATTTTAAAATTATATTTCTTTAAATGTTAGTTTTATAAGAAAGGTGACTTTGTTTCTGTATTTTATTCTTTGTTCTAGAAGGGTATATTAAGTAGTAGGCATTATGTAAATGCCTGTATAGCAGATAAAGCAGAGGAAGTATATGTGTAACAGCACAAATATGAAGAAGTAGAGTTTGCTGACTCTGAAGCAGAAAGAGACTACTCTTTTTGGTTATGTTGGCCTTAGATGTAAGGGCTACTTTGTAACAGAGAAGAAGACTGATATATGTTCATCAAAGCTTGAAGGCAGGGGAGTTTTTTTCTAAAAGGTTTCTATCTTCTATTTCTGAATGCTTTATATTAGGTAAAGATATTGACTGTGAGTGGCAGGTAGTTCATGTATCACATGGCATAATACTGATTAATGCTTAACAATTAATCAGTCATCACATTGAGTATTTCTTAGATGGATAATAAACCAAATACTCATTTGATCTCATGGAATATGTCTTTTACTGATGAACCTTAACAAGCCAATATCATTCTTTTCTTCTGGAAATACTTCTCAACATACATTCTTTCTGTTAAGTCAGGTGGCTGCACTTCACACCATTTCAAATCTTTCATTCTCCTACAGCTTCCCACATGCTTCGTTTGTGATTATACTCACATTTATACACCCTGGAAACCACAATTAGTTCTTGAACATAAGGAATACAGGTGAAACTGGTAGAAAATTTATTGTAGATATCTCAAATTAATTAATGTAAGCAGGGGAAGGTATGCATAAATCATTTCAAAACTTATATAGCTTTCACTTATAGAGAAATATTGTAGTATTTCTACATTTCTAGAACTGAATGTTAGTTCAGTCATTCAGTCATGTCTATTTGTGACCCCATGAACTGCTGCACACCAGGCCTCCCTGTCCATCACTAACTCCCAGAGCTTGCTCAAACTCATGTCCATTAAGTCGGTGATTCCATCCAACCATCTCATCTTTTGTAATCCCCTTCTCCTGCACTCAATCTTTCCCAGCATCAGGGTCTTTTGCAATGAGTCAGCTCTTCGCATCAGGTGGCCAGAGTATTGGCATTACAGCTTCAGAATCAGTTCTTCCAATGAATATTCAGGACTGATTTCCTTTAGGATGGACTGGGTGGATCTCCTTGCAGTCCAAGGGACTCTTAAGAGTCTTCCTCAACATCAGTTTTAAAACATCAATTTTTGGTGCTCAGCTTTCCTTATGGCCCAATTCTGACATTCATACATGATTACTTAAAAACCACAGCTTTAATTAGAAGGAACACTGTTGGCAAAGCAATGTCTCTGCTTTTTAATAAGCAGTCTAGGTTGAACATAGTTTTTTCTTTCAAGGAGAAAGCATCTTTTATTTTCACGGCTGTAGTCACCATCTACAGTGATTTTCGAGCCCCTCAAAATAAGCCTCTCATTGTTTCCATTGTTTCCCCATCTGTTTTCCAACTGTTTATACAAATGAATAAATCATGATCCTTTTGTTCTCAAGAAGGGAAATTATCTCCTGGGGAGGAAAAATATCAAGATTTAATTTAACAAGTAGTAACATTTATGACATAGGAAATTTAAAAAAGAGAGAATAAAGCTATTGTTGTAAATATAAATGTTGAATTTGTATGGATGACTAAAATTTCCCCCACCAAAACTACTAGGAAGGGCTGTCTGAAGAAAAATATCAATAGTTGGAGAAGCACAAACTATAAATGCAATTCCCTGTTGTGAAAACAATTGAAAGCTTTCTCAAAATATATGTCATTGTATACATATAAAATATAGAATTGAGTAAGCACATTTTCATACTGATTAAATAGATAATAATAATGTTAACTCAGTTAATAAGTACTAAAGAAGATTGAGCAGATGTATCACAAAATTGTCAAACTATTCATGTGGTTCTCAAGGCACGAATACTGAAGTGGTTTGCCATTCCCTTTTCCAGTGGACCATATTCTGCCAGACCTCTCCATCTTGACCCACCCTGACCCACCCTGAACCTAAGCATAGCTTAGTTTCTTTGAGTTAGACAAGGGTGTGGTGTGTGTAATTAGATTGATTAGTTTTCTGTGATTATGCCTTGTGTGTCTGCCCTGTAATGCCTATCACAATACCTACCATCTTAATTGGGTTTCTCTTACATTGGATTTGTGGTATCTCTTCATGGCTGCTTCGTGAATTTACAGATATTCAACCTGGTTTTAGAAAAAGCAGAGGATCCAGAGATCAAATTGCCAACATCTGTTGGATCATCAAAAAAAGTAAGAGAGTTCCAGAAAAATATTTATTTCTGCTTTATTGACTATTCCAAAGCCTTTGACTGTGTGGATCACAATAAACTGTGGAAAATTCTGAGAGAGATGGGAGTAATAGACCACCTGACCTGCCTCTTGAGAAACCTATGTGCAGGTCAGGAAGCAACAGTTAGAACTGGACATGGAACAACAGACTGTTTCCAAACAGGAAAAGGAGTATGTCAAGGCTGTATATTGTCATCCTGCTTATTTAAATTATATGCAGAGTACATCATGCGAAATGCTGGGCTGGAAGAAGCACAAGCTGGAATCAAGATTGCCGGGAGAAAGATCAATAACCTCAGATATGCAGATGACACCATCCTTATGGCAGAAATTGAAGAGGAATTAAAAAGCTTCTTGATGAAAGTGAAAGAGGAGAGTGAAAAAGTTGGCTTAAAGCTCAACATTCAGAAAACTAAGATCATGGCATCTGGTCCCATCACTTCATGAGAAATACATGGGAAAACAGTGGAAACACTGTCAGAGTTTATTTTGGGGGCTCCAAAATGACTGCAGATGGTGATTGCAGCCACAAAATTAAAAGATGCTTACTCTTTAGAAGGCAATTTCTGACCAACCTAAATAGCATATTGAATAGCAGAGACATTACTTTGCCAACAAACGTCCATCTAGTCAAGGCTATTGTTTTTCCAGTGGTCATATATGGATGTGAAAGTTGAACTGTGGTGTTGGAGAAAATTCTTGAGAGTCCCTTGGTATGTAAGGAGATCCAACCAGTCCATTCTAAAGGAGATCAGTCCTGGGTGTTCTTTGGAACGACTGATGGTGAAGCTGAATCTCCAATACTTTCGTCACCTCTTGCGAAGAGTTGACTCATTGGAAAAGACCCTGATGCTGGGAAGGATTGGGGGCGGGAGGAGAAGTGAACAACAGAGGATGAGATGGCTGGATGGCATCACCTACTTGATAGACGTGGGTTTTGGTGAACTCCAGGAGTTGGTGATGGACAGAAAGGCCTGGCGATATGCAGTTCATGGGGTCACAAAGAGTCAGACACAACTAAGCGACTGCACTCAACTGACTGATCAGAAAATTTTATAAGTAACATGATGAATATGATATTTTCAATAGAATGTGATAATAACAACAATCTTGGTATTTTGAAACAACAACAACAAAAAAAAATTGGTATTTGAAAGTCGATAGCATCTAAGTCATATATTGTTCCATATTTACTCATCTAGTCTGGCTCCTGCAATCACTGAAGATAGAACATGATATATCTGTCTCACTTTAATCTGATTTTGAGAAAAATTTTGGGAAAAAATGGGGAAATTTGGCAGTTCACAGCAGTCCACTCCAGTATTCCTGCCTGGAAAATTCCATGGACTGAGAAGCTTGTCAGGCTAGAGTTCCTGAGCTTGCAAAGAGTCAGACACAACTGAGAAAACACATATACAGTATCTATATATCCTCCCAATTTCCCCTCAGTGTTGAGGATCCTCTTAATATATTATTGATAAATAAAAAGATCCTAGATTTGTTACATTTATTCCAGAGTAGTGCTATTATATAGTTAATATATAGCTATATAATATCAAAATAATCATTCCTTATATTAGTTAAAAATAAGAACTAGTTAAAAATAAGAATGTGTACTATTATACATCTATTCCATCAATAATAAGTCAAAAATGAATGATCATATGCAAAATGGGACTCAAACTATTATATACATGCTGCTGCTGCTGCTGCTGCTGCTAAGTCACTTCAGTCATGTCCAACTCTGTGCGATCCCATAGGCAGCAGGCCAACAGGCTCCCCCATCCCTGGGATTCTCCAGGCAAGAACACTGGAGTGGGTTGCCATTTCCTTCTCCAGTGCATGAAAGTAAAAAGTGAAAGTGAAGTCTCTCAGTCGTGCCCAACTCCTAGCGACCCCATGGACTGCAGCCTACCAGGCTCCTCTGTCCATGAGATTTTCCAGGCAAGAGTACTGGAGTGGGTTGCCATTGTTTTCTCCGATTGTATGCATGAGTACCATATTTATTCTACTACAACATCTCAGGTTAAATCCCAGAACATATATAATATGGAAGCATAACAACAGGGCAACAAGAGGACTAGCATCATCATCTTTAAGGAAGGACTCTGCCAGGCTACCATGATGGTTCAGTCAACAGGCAGCCTCTGACCCGGTATGTCCTTCAGGGTATGGCTCAGCTGCAGAACATCTCTTTGTCCATGATCACACCCTTCCTGAATCAGTCCACAGCTGGGGGAAAAGAAAAGCCTGAGCATTTCAGAGATATGGGGACACTCTGATGGAGAATAGTACAACCCAGCATCCTCATCCATGCTGATGTAAGCTGTGTCATACCTGAACTGCAGTCTATCTTCTTGGTCTGTTCAATGAAACTTCTATCACTTCATGGGTGTTTTATTACTAACATATACTTTATACTTTAGTTTCCCTTTCAGTCCCTTGTTTCCAGGGAATCTTACACTCAATGATTGGTAATGTACTTAGGTGATTGGCAGATTGGCAAACAGGTCTAGCCAATTGCCACCTAAGGGTCTTGGCACTTTAGTGAGACCTTCATTTTTTTACTCAGTCACAAATTCAATAAACTCCAAATCTCTATCATTATTTTTTTCTGTTTTTCTTTAGTACTTATTTCCATTTATCCCACTTATATTTTTAATAATTTCTCTTGTAAAGCATCACTATACCCTATTAGAATGCTAGCCTTGTAAGAATGTGCATTTCTCTTTATTTTGTAAATTGTTATATTCTATATGCCATGAATGGAGCCTAGAATATGGTTGATGTTTATTTTTATATGAGTAAATATTGTTTAAAACCTGAAAGTAACCCCAAAATTCATTGAATATAATGTGTACTTCCATTATAAGTAATAAGAGAAACACAGGAAGAACTAGAAAATAATGCATTTTTACTTACTTTGTATATAAGAACTTTATAAAAACATGAGCATTTTTGACATGAGGTTCTGGATAGTGTTTTAATTGATATAAATAGGTGTTTCCTTTTAAAAGATAAATATGAGGGTAACAATTGTTCTAGTATGTGAACTATTTCAAAAGTTTGTTTATAAATTTTTTTTTACTAGTTTTATTATTATCTTAGGATTATACAATTGCAAAAGGCCAACCTAGGTTCATTTCTACTTAAGTATAGCAAAGAGGTAAGTAAAAATAGGTTACTAAAATTTGATAATAATAAACAGACCTCATATATAAAATTATATGAGATGACATTGAAATTTATATTATTTTATATATGACATACACATTAATGAATATTATTTCTATCATAATTTCTGATTATTTGGCAACTTAGATTGCTTAGTAATGTATATATCAAATGCTACTAATTATGTAAATTCTGAAAAATGAAAAAAAATATAGAGGTGCAATAAGATTTCTCTTTCTAAATATCGTGTCTTGATTAATCTTTTGAGAAACATAATTCACACTGAAATGCATAGAAATACAAGAGTTCTTTTCTTTTGAAATACCTTTATCCAATAACAATTTCCATAACTTTCTCCATTTAATTAAATATATTATAAAACGTACTTGTTTATATGGGACAATTATATAATCATTGGCAAGAACTTTGATAAGAGCTTCTATGAGAACTGATTCTATCTGTGTGTTAACAGGATAAGTATGCTTTGAGCAATACTGTCTTTACACTGCAGACAGTAGCTAGTTTAATCTCAGTGGCAAAGTATGTGAGTGAGAGGACAGACTGGATAAAAAGGTAATATCCTGCCTAACTTAATCAGTCTTTCATGGTGAGCAGCTGAGCTTGTAACTGCTATTCAGAAAGATGTTCATTAAGGTTTTCAAGGCGTCCTTCACCTTGCAGGAGACAGGCCAGTTTATTGGATTGCCTAAATTAACAGGGAAGATGTTCTTTGCAATACCTTTTAACTGAAATTCAGTATACTTACGCTCTGTTAGCCAAGAGCTATATTCTGACAATGAAGTATATCCTTTATATGTGGAATCCAGGGTCACTTTTCTGCTTTAACTTATACAGTCTACCTTGGAAATACTATGGAATGTCCAGGGTATTTTATGGGTTAAACATTGAAAAGTGATTTTAAATGAGAGAGAAGTAGGGAAGAAGTTTGATATGTTTCCAAAGCTGATTTATTTCTAAAAGAAATATTAAGAAGGATGCATAAATCAGCATCAACCTAAGATTGACTGGATAGCACTGTTTGGGATAGGAAACGGAATCCTTGGGTAAAGTAGAAGCTATGAATGTATATATACATGTAAAGGTGCATACAAAGGGAAATTGGAGAATAATTAAAGTGTACATTCAAGATACAACACTAAGAAATTTTCTGTTGCATTATTTGAAATAAAATGTATTATTATAATTCCTCTCACAGAAAAACGTCAAGAACCTGTCCTAAGCTTTCTTCTGGTGACTTTGTTAATTAATTATAGTGTTCCTTCCAACCCCTTCATTCATTTAACAATTATTCACTGAACATGGACTTTGCCCTGGGCACTGGCTTGATGGGGAAATAAGAAATGCATCCATTCTGTCTAAACTGAATCTAAGAAGGGAGTTACGAGAATTAGGATCCTCCATTCTCCCATACTTTCTTTTAACTTACCTTTCTCATAACTAAAATAGAGTAACTATAACTAAAAGTTTTGTCAATATGTAGTTTCAGATCGACATTGACCACTTTTTCTCCTATCCATCTTAAGTAAATCAGCTAAGTGATTAAAGTATCCTATGGTACAATCAGTTAAAGCCAGATTTGTAGAATAAAATTGAGGAAAAAGTCATTGTGCCTTTGTATTATACAAAAATTTATCAGATACTATGCCAAAAGGAGGAGGGCTGAGAGGAGCTACTACATGTTCAAGGTCAGAAGGGGCAACGGTGAGGAGATACCCTTTGTCCAAGGAAAAGAGCAGAGGCTGCACTTTGCTGGAACAGCTGTGAAGACATACCCCACGTCCAAGGTAAGAGAAACCCAAGTAAGATGGTAGGTGTTGCAAGAGGGCATCACAGGGCAGACACGCTGAAACCATAATCACAGAAAACTAGTCAATCTAATCACACAAGGACCACAGCCTTGTCTAACTCAATGAAACAAAGTCATGACTGTGAGGCCATCCAAAGTGTGTGGGTCATGGTGGAGAGGTTGACAGAACGTGGTCCACTGGAGAAGGGAATGGCAAACCACTTCAGTATTCTTGCCTTGAGAACCCCATGAACAGCATGAAAAGACAAAATGATAGGATACTGAAAGAGGAACTCCCCAGGTCATTAGGTGCTCAATATGCTACTGGAGATCAGTGGAGACATAACTCCAGAAAGAATGAAGGGATGGAGCCAAAGCAAAAACAATATTCACTTGTGGATGTGACTCGTGATAGAGGCCATGTCTGATGCTATAAAGAGCTATATTGCATAGGAACCTGGAATATTAGGTCTATGAATCAAGGCAAATTGGAGGTGATCAAACAGGAGACAGCAAGAGTGAACATGAACATTCTAGGAATCAGCAAACTAAAATGGACTGGAATGGGTGAATTTAACTCAGATGACCACTATATCTACTACTATGGGCACAAATCCTTTAGCAGAAATGAAGTAGCCATCATGGTCAACAAAAAGTCCGAAATGCAGTACTTGGATGCAATCTCAGAAACGACAGAATGATCTCTGTTGGTCTCCAAGGCAAACCATTCAATATCACAGTAATCCAAGTCTATGCCCCAACCAGTAATGCTGAATAAGCTGTAGTTCAACAGTTCTATCAAGACCTACAAGATCTTTTAGAACTAACACTCAAAAAAAATATCTTTTTCATTACAGAGGACAGGAATGCAAAACTAGAAACTAAAGAAACACCTGGAATAACAGGCAAATTTGGCTTTGGAATACGGAATGAAGCAGGACAAAGGCTAATAGAGTTTAGCAAAAACAGTGCACTGGTCACAGCAAACACACACTTCCAACAACACAAGAGAAGACTCTACACATGAATATCACAAGATGGTCAATACTGAAATCAGATTGTATTCTTTGCAGCCAAAGATGGAGAAGCTCTATACAGTCAGCAAAAACAAGACTGGAAGCTGACTGTGGCTCAGATCATAAACCTCTTATTGCAAAATTCATAGTTAAATGGAAGAAACTAGGGAAAACCACTTGACCATTCAGGTATGGCCTAAATCAAATCTCTTATGATTATACAGTGGAAGTCAGAAATAGATTTAAGGGACTAGATCTGATAGACAGAGTGCATGATGAACTATGTAAGGAGGTTAATGACACTGTACAGGAGACAGAGATCAAGACCATCCCTATGGAAAAGAAAAGCAAGAAAACAAAATGCCTGTCTGAAGAGGCCTTACAAATAGCTGTGAAAAGAAGAGAAGCAAAACGCAAAGGAGAAAAGGAAAGATATAAGCATCTGAATGCAGAGTTCCAAAAAATAGCAAGGAGAAGTAAGAAAGCCTTCCTCAGCGAACAATGCAAAGACATAGAGGAAAATAAAAGAATGGGAAAGACTACAGATCTCTTCAAGAAAGTTAGTGATACCAAGGGAATATTTCATGCAAAGATGGGCTCGATAAAGGACGTAAATAGTATGGACCTAACAGAAGCAGAAGATATTAAGAAGGGGTGGCAAGAATACAGAGAAGAACTGTACAAAAAGATCTTCATGACCAAGATAATCATGATGGTGTGATCACTCACCTAGAGCCAGACACCCTGGAATGAGAAGTTAAGTGGGCCTTAGAAAGCATCACTATGAACAAAGCTAGTGGATGTGATGGAATTCCAGTTGAGCTATTTCAAATCCTGGTAGATGATTCTGGTAAAGTGGTGCACTCAGTATGCTAGCAAATTTGGAAAACTCAGCAGTAGACACAGGAATGGAAAATTCAGTTTTCATTCCAGTCCCCAAGAAAAGCAATACCAAAGAATGCTCTAACTACCACACAATTGCACTCATCTCACACACTAGCAAAGTAATGCTCAAAATTCTCCAAGCCAGTCTTCAGCAGCACATGAACCATGAACTTCCAGATGTTCAAGCTGGTTTTAGAAAAGGCATAGGAATCAGACTTCAAATTGTCAACATCTGCTGGATCATTGCAAAGCAAAAGAGTTCCAGGAAAAAACAAACAAACAAACATCTATTTCTGCTTTATTGACTATGCCAAAGCCTTTTACTGTATGGATTACAATAACCAGTGGAAAATTCTGAAAGAGATGGGAATACCAAACCACCTGACCTGCCTCTTGAAAAATCTGTATGCAGGTCAGGAAACAACAGCTAGACCTGGATATGGAACAACAGACTGGTTCCAAATTTGGGAAGGAGTGCATCAAGGTTGTATATTGTCACCCTGCTTATTTAACTTATATGCAGAGTACATCATGAGAAACATTGGGCTGGATGAAGCACAAGCTAGAATCAGGATTGCTGGGAGAAATATCAATAACCTCAGATGTACAGATGACACCATCCTTATGGCAGAAAGTGAAGAGGAACTGAAAAGCCTCTTGATGAAAGTGAAAGAGGAGAGTGAAAAAGTTGCCTCAAAGCTCAACATTCAGAAAATTAAGATCATGGCATCTGGTCCCATCACCTCATGGTGAATACGTGGGGAAACAGTGTCAGACTTTTTTTGTGGGGGCCCCTAAATCACTGCAGATGGTGATTGCAGCCATGAAATTAAAAGACGATTACTCCTCGGAAGGAAAGTTCTGACCAACCTAGATAGCTTATTGAAAAGCAGAGACATTACTTTGGCACCAAAGTCCGTCTAGTTAAGGCTATAGTTTTTCCAGTGGTCATGTATGGATGTGAGAGTTGGACTGTGAAGAAAGCTGGACATTGAAGAATTGATGCTTTTGAACTGTGGTTTTGGAGAAGACTTTTGAGAATTCCTTGGACTGCAAGGAGATCCAATCAGTCCATTCTAAAGGAGATCAGTCCTGGGAGTTCATTGGAAGGGTTGATGCTGAAGCTGAAACTCCAGCACTTTGGCCACCTCACGCGAAGAGTTGACTCATTGGAAAAGATCCTGATACTGGGGGGACTGGGAGCACAAAGAAAAGGGGACGACAGAGAATGAGATGGTTGGATGGAATCACTTACTCGATGGATGCGAATTTGAGTGAATTCTGGGTGTTGATGATGGATAGGGAGGCCTGGCATGCTGCAGTTCTTGGGGTTGCAAACAATCAGACATGACTGAGCAACTAAACTGATGCCAAAAAGAAAGCAATATCATTATTTAATACAATATTAAGTTCTACCTTAAAAATTTCTGTTCTTCAAAGCATATAATTTATAAGCAAAACAAAATAAGTTTTCCAATGATTTTTCACTTTTTATATGTTCTTTTCACCATTATATAGCATTTTTATTATTTCAGTATAACAACTATTAAGACAAGTGTTCTCTTTGTATTATACTTAAAATAAGAAAGCATCATCAGTTCAGTTCAGTCACTCTGTCATATCCAACTCTTTGCAACACCATGAACTGCAGCATGCCATGCCTCCCTGTCCATCATAAACCTCCAGAGTCTACTGAAACTCATGTCCATTGAGTCAGTAATGCCATCAAACCATCTCTTCCTCTGTCGGTTCCTTCTCCTCCTGCCCTCAATCTTTCCAGGCATCAGGGTCTTTTCCAATGAGTCAGCTCTTCGCATCAGATGTCCAAAGTTGGGGTTTCAGCTTCAACATCAGTCTTTCCAGTGAACACTCAGGACTGATCTTTAGGATGGACTGTTTGGATCTCCTTGCAGTCCAAGGGACTCTCAAGAGTCTTCTCCAACACCACAGTTCAAAAACATCAATTCCTCGAGCCCAGCTTTCTTTATAGTCCAACTCTCACATCCATACACGACTACTGGAAAAACCATAGCCTTGACTAGATGGACATTTGTTGACAAAGTAATGTCTCTTCTTTATAATATGCTATATAAGCTGGTCATAACTTTCCTTCCAAGGAGTAAGACTCTTAATTTCATGGCTGCAGTCACCATATGCAGTGATTGTGGAACCCAAAAAATGAAGTCAAGAAAGCATATTCAGATACTTTATAGTTATTTTTGTAGAGCTCCTAAAATTAGAAATGGATTTAGAATCTTGCTTTTCTGATACCCAGCAAAATGTTATTTTTCATGTTACTTATTTTAACAGTGAAATATAAATTCATATTTAAATTATAGTGTGAATGAGTAAAATAATTGGGCTCAAGAATCTATTTTAAGTTGAATATTTGTTCAAACATCATTTTTAGCTACATATAAGTTTTTTTTATTATTATTTTTACTATTTTTTGCTTCCTTGAACAAGTCCTAGGTATTTTGTAAGAGAAATATATTTTTTGTTATTCTTAAATTCATATGTCTGAGGTAGGTGATGAAAATTATTTTGCCTCAATATATGGAGCTGACTCATTAGAGAAGACCCTGATGTTGAGAAAGATTAAAGACAGGAAAAGAATGGAATGGCAGATGATGAGATCGTTATCACCAATCCAATGAACATTTGTTTGAGCAAGTTCTGGAAGATGGTGAAGGACAGGAAAGCATGGAGTGCTGCGGTTATGGGGAATCACAATCAGACATGGCTGACTTTACTGGGTCTTCATTGCAGCTCACAGGCTCTTCATTGTGGTGCACAGCTTTTCTCTAGTTGTAGCAAGAGGGCTTCTCTTGTTGTGGTCCTCAGTGCTTTCTTGTTGTGGAACATGGGCTCTAGAGGATTCAGGCTCAGTAGCTGTGGTGTGCAATCTTAGTTGTTCTACAGTGTGTAGGATCTTAGTTTCCTGATATGGATGGAATCTCTGTTCTCTACATTGGAAGGCAGACTCAACCATTGGACCACTTGACACGAACCTCATGCTTATTGTTAAACAAAATTTTATATTCCCCTTTAACAGAAAGTAATATTTTATCTAAGATAAATATATGATTTTTATATCATTAATAATTTACAAATAAACATCAAAATGATAAATAAAACTTTAAGAAAAAAATAAGTCCACTTTTAATACTGAAAAATGTGTGTGTTTTCCAAAAAATTATAGGATCATGCATTGATATATGATAGAACACAACCAGTTGCTGATTATCTACATATTTAACTAATTTCTTGACCAAGGATGCATTCTCTTTGAAAATCCCCACATTTTCTGTAGATTCTTATGGAATAAAATTTTAAAATGTTATAAACTTAGAAAATAAAATTGTTCATAAATGCAAATCTCAAAAATGTGTAATTTTATGGAGTGGTAATTTAAAATAAATCAGATTATTTTAATTATCAGTATGATATTTCCATTTTTAGTTGATTTACTTTTTAAAATAGCTTATTAACTATCCTAATTCATAATATGGGCTGCCCCTGTGGCTCAGCTGGTAAAGAATCAACCTGCAATGCAATATGTTACCTTTGATATTGACAACTAGATACATATGCATAGCTTGTTATCTTTTGTAGCATGAGACATTTCTCACTGACATTCTGAATCTCTACTACAAAGTGATGTGGGGAAAAAAAGACATATCAAGTGATATAAAGCAAATAAAAATTATTAGATATGAAAGATTTTTTCCTGAGTAATCAGAATATATTTTTTGTGATAAACTTTGTGTTTTGAATTAAAATATTAAATGCAGTCATTTGTATTGAGTTTATATTCTCTATATTATTAGCATTTTGTTATTTGGAGTTTGTTCTGTCCCCAAATAGTAATTTAGGAGTTGGAATACAAGTTTTTTATATTTTTCATGCTGGAACAAATTTTCATGATAGATAGTAAAATTGATATTATGTTATTTAGTTATTATACTTTAGATTTGTAAATTCAGAGAATAACATATAAAAAATTGAGAAAGTAACACTTTATTAATGATTCATGTACTTATTACCCATACCTGAAATAGTTGTCATACTTTATTCAATTCAAATGCAATCCTATAAATGTTTATATGTGGATGTTTTGATTTATTTTCAAAAGTAAACTAAAAATGTAAACTCTTCAAAAAGTTAACAAACAACAAAGAGACACAGAGGTATAGAGTGGACTTTTGGACTCTGAGGGAGAGGGAAATGGTGGGATGGTTTGGGAGACTGGCAATGAAACATGTATATTTTCCTGTAAGAAACGAAGCGCCAATCTATGTTCAATGTAGGATGCAGGATGCATGGGGCTGATGCACAGGATGATTCAAGTAGAGGATATGGGGTGGGAGGTGGGAGGGGGCTTCGGCATTGGGAGATTGTGTTCACCTATGGCTGATTCGTGTCAGTGTATGGCAAAACAAATACAGTATTGTAATTAAAAAAAATAATTAATTAATTAATTAATTAATTAATTTAAAAAACTGAAAAAAATTTTCTGTTAAAAATATATCAGGGAGAGCAAGATGATGGAGGAGTAGGTAGATATGGAATACATCTCTCTTCAAGGATATATCAGGGATATACCTTCAGACCCAAAAGTGCATGCAGAATACGAGCTGGGAACAGACAGAAGTACCTGACCATCAGAAAAGAATATATAGAATCACACAAAACTTGGTAGGACCCCAGCCAAGGGATCCATCTATGTGCCTGAACAGGCAGAACTACAGAGAAAGACTGGCCCAAGAGGCCTTCTTGTTACCAGCTACAAGAGGCAAAAACAAACAAACAAACAAAAAACCCTCTCTGATAGGACCATAACTCCTGTGGCAGAAGCATTCTGTGTCCCTACAATTGGAGCCACCAGGGTCCCTGCAAGCCAGGCAGTTGTGCCACCTTCATGTTCAACACTCACTGAGAAAGAGCTGCCACAGGCAAAACACGTCTTGCACCTTTGCATTCAGGGTCAATTCAGTAGTGTCCAGTGCTTTGTGACCCTGTAGACTATGGTCTGCCAGGCTTTTCAGTGGGGTTTGGCAAGCAAGAATACTGGAGACTATTGGCCAATACTATATAAAGTACTATACAGAGTACTATATAGAGAATTATATAGAGTACTATATTTCCTGCTGCCCTAGCCACCAACTGCCCTGAGTACCTAGTGCTGCGAGAACCCCTGCAGCCCAAGCAGCTGCATGACCTCCACAACTGGCCCTGAGACTGGGGCAAATCCAAGTCTTCCAGTGCAGCCACAAGAGTAAGCCCCAGTGGATGACACACATGCAGAGGTGGAAATAAAACCAAATTGAAATGCAGGGGCAGTGTGGCTAAGGAATAAAACACTAAACCTTCCCACCAGCTGTACAAGCTGCATAGTAAATTCACACTATCAACTAGGCAGACTCTGTGTCTATGGAATATATAATAGGCCATTGAGAGCTCGCACAAAAGAAAGTGCACTGGTTCTAATAGCTGTGGACACTGGAGGCAAGAACACACAGGAGTAGAACTAGATTAGGATCTGAGCTACCCCCACAACAGGTCCAGAGATCACCACAGTGTTGAAGGACGTCCTAGGGAGGTAAGGTGTATTGTGACTCCCAGCGGGGGAAAGGACTCTGACAACAGTTACTCAAGAAAGACATTTATTTTTCTTACATTTTGACTGATTCTGTAGATTCTCTTGGATTTTATTTTTTTCTTTCTATTTCTGCATCTGTTTAGTTGTCAATTTTATTGAGACTATGAAATCTAATTAGGTTTCTGAGCTTTCTTTCTTTCTTTCTTTCTTTTTTTCCTCAGTCACATTTTTATTGTTACAAACTTTTGTCCCTATGTTGGACTTTTGCAGTTCTGGGAAGTTTTCCTTTTTTTTAATCTCCCCCCTTCTTTTTTTTTTTTAATTTTTAATTTTTAAACCTTTTTTATTTTTTCTACATTTATTCCTTTGTTTGCTTTTCCTACCATTCTTGTCCCCTTGCAATTAGTTTTTAATGTATATAAACTTTCTTTTTCTATCAACACTGTGTATCTAGTCTCTTTTCTTTCTTTCTTTTCCTCTCAGTATATTTGCCAGCTTTATTTTCGTTACTTTATTCCCCAATTGGCGTCTTGCTTTAGTTTTCTTTTCCAGATTATGCTGTAGTCTTGTTCTCAACTAGTAGATATAATTTTTTATTTCCATTGTTAGCCAGGTCAATCTTCTGTATTTTTGTTGTTGTTGTTGCTGGACTGTTTGGATTTGGCTTATGGGTGTATGTGTGTATATTGAGTCACAAACTTATTCTTGTTATAAACCTCTGCTGCTTTGTTGGATTTTTGCAGTTCTGTACAGTCCTTTTTTCCTTTATTTTCTCTTTTTATAATTTAAATTTTTTAAAGCTTACTTTATTTTTTTAACCTTTATTTCTCTGTTTGCCTTTCCTTCTGTTCTTTTCACTTTGCAGTTAATTTTTAATGTATGTAAATCTTCATCTACCTCTATTTAGCTTTACATATATATTCTTTCTTTCTTATTTTAATTTCTTTTCTTCTCAAAATATTTGTTAGTTTTGCTTTCATTGCTTTATTCCCAACTTGGCATCTAGCTTTAGTTTTGTTTTCCAATTTGTGCTTTAGTTTGTTCTCCACTGATAAACATAACTTTTGATTTGCTTTATTTGCTGGGTCAATCTATTGTACTTTATTTCAGTTGGACTGTTTTGACTTTGTTTATGGGTGTATATTTCATTATTTTAATTACTATTTGCCTGATTTTGTCACTGCCATTTGTCTGTGGTTCATCTTTGGTTTCTTGTTTTTAGCTATTTGTTTTAATATCAGTTAATGCTACAATAAACCACTTCTGGGATATTTGTTCCTGACCAGAGATCACGCCCTGAGCTTTTGGTGTGGGAGCACTGACTCCTAGATCCTAGACTACCAGAGAACTAACCCAAAGGAATATCAAATAGTGATAACTCACACAAAGAAAACCATTTGAATACAAGATCCAGCATTATACAACCACCAGTAGCACCCTTTGCAGGATGCTCATCTACCACCAAACAAAACAAAAATGCAAATCTAATCATCATCAGACAGGATTACCACCTCACTCAGCCTTGTCCATCAGACAAAATAAAAACAAAAACAAACAAAAAAAAAAACTCAGCACAAATCTCACTGTATACAAAGCTTACACAAACCACTGGACCAAACTTAGGAGGGCAGAAAGCAAAAGGGAGAAAGAATTCATACTTGAAGCCTGGGAAAAGGAGACCTCAAACACAATAAATTAAAAATTTTAAAAAAGTAATGAAAAGGCAGAGAAATGCTACACAAATGAAAGAACAAATTACAAACACAGAAATCCAAATAAATGAAGAGGAAATAGGTAAAATATCTGAAAAAGAATTCAAAATAATGATAATAAAGACCAAAAACCTTGAAAACAAAATAGAGGAAATGCAAGAATATATTAACAAAGATCTAGAAGAAGTAAATGATAAACGTAAATAGACAAGCAATACAATTATTGAAATTAAAAATACTCTGGAAGGAATCAACAGCAGAATATATGAAGCAGAAGAACAAATCAGTGAGCTATAATATAAAATGGTGGAAATAACTTCTGAAGAACAGAATAAAGCAAAAAGAATGAAAAGAACTGAGGATAGACTCAGAGACCTGTGGGACAATATCAAATACACCAACATTATAGGGGTCCCAGAAGAAGAAGAGAATAAGACAGTTTGAGAAAAATTTTAGAGATTATAGTTGAAAAGTTCCCCAACATAGAAAAAAAAAAAAAAAACAGTCAATCAAATCTAAAAGGTTCAAGAGTACAATACAGGATGAAGCCAAGGAGAAACACGCCAAGATGGACACCAATCAAACTAATGTAGACTAGACACAAAGAAAGAAGATTAAAACCATCAAGGGAAAAGCAACAAGTAACTTACAAGAGAAACTCCATACATTTAACAGCTGATCTTTCAGCAGAAACTCTGTAGGCCAGAAGAGAATGGCAGGATATATTTAACCTACTTACAGGGAAATATTTACCACCAAGATTATAATACACAATAAGGATCTCATTCAGATTTGATGGAAAAATAAAAGACTTTCAGACAAACAAAAGTTAAAAGAACTCACTAGCACCAAACCAGCTTTACAACAATTGTTAAGAGACTTATATAGTCAAGAAATACAAAAGAAGAAAAACAGATCTGCAAAATCAACCCCAAACAATTTTAAAAAATGACAAAGTTCAGTTCAGTTCAGTTCAGTGGCTTGGTCGTGTCCGACTCTTCACTACTGTATGAATTGCAGCACACCAGGCCTCCCTGTCCATCACCATCTCCCAGAGTTCACTCAGACTCACGTTCATCGTCTCAGTGATGCCATCCAGCCATCTCATCCTCTGTCGTCCCTTTCTCCTCCTGCTCCCAATCCTTCCCAGCATCAGAGTCTTTTCCAGTGAGTCAGCTCTTCACATGAGATGGACAAAGTACTGGAGTTCCAGCTTTAGCATCATTTCTTCCAAAGAAATCCCAGGGCTGATCTCCTTTAGAATGGACTGGTTGGATCTCCTTGCAGTCCAAGGGACTCTCAAGAGTCTTCTCCAACACCACAGTTCAAAAGCATCAATTCTTTGGTGCTCAGCCTTCTTCAAAGTCCAACTCTCACATCCATACATGACCACTGGAAAAACCATAGCCTTGACTAGACAGACCTTAGTCGGCAAAGCAATGTCTCTGCTTTTGAATATACTATCTAGGTTGGTCATAACTTTTCTTCCAAGGACTAAGCGTCTTTTAATTTCATGGCTGCAGTCACCATCTGAGGTGAATTTGGAGTCCAAAAAAATAAAGTCTGACACTGTTTACACTGTTTCTTCATCTATTTCCCATGAAGTGATGGGACTGGATGCCATGATCTTCGTTTTCTGAATGTTGAGCTTTAAACCAACTTTTTCGCTTTCCTCTTTCACTTTCATCAAGAGACTCTTTAGTTCTTCTTCACTTTCTGCCATAAGGGTGGTATCATCTGCATATCTGAGGTTATTGCTATTTCTCCCAGCAATCTTGATTCTAGCTTGTGTTTCTTCCAGTCCAGCATTTCTCATGATGTACTCTGCATATAAGTTAAATAAAACATAATCAAAATTAAAAGTCACATTATGTCCATAGTTACATCAGTCCATCTTAGGATCGTTAGATGTCATCAGATCAAGAAGAGGAGTCACATACGATTGTTGTTGGTGAAGGTATGCACAAAGCAGAAGAAAGTTCTTTTCTTGAAGCAGAGAAACCCATCATGTGAAGCCTTCAATTGACAAGAAGGTTGAAAAGATGAAAGCTGAGCCATATAATTAGCTCTAAGGCTTTAGGGTCTTTGACAATATCTGTGCACACAAACAGTCTGTCATACACGCAGTCTCTTCTTCTTGGGGGCAATTTGAGACCTCATTAAAGCTATGGGTAAAACTTTAAGCCAACTGTTTTGTGTTTCCTGAGTTAACTTATGCAGATGTCTCTTAATGTCATTCACCTTTTTCTACCTTTCCCAAAGACTGGGGTCTACAGGAATAGTGTAAGTGATATGCAATTCCTTGAGCTTTTGACACCCCTTGAGTTACAGTGGCTTTAAAACTGGAACATTGTTGCTCTGAAATTTAAAGTTTAAGATCCCACTTATATCATGAGAAGTCAGTACAGTAAGATTTTGCCCATTTATTAACCTCAGGCTTTAGTGGATACTGCTTTTGATGTGGGGATAAGTGATAGTAATTGAGCTTGGTAACAACAGGAAGAACATTTTGTGCTGGACCCACAGTTTTTTAATCAGCCCAAACCTTAGGATTTACATTTTGTTCAATTAATGGGAGAGAAAGGGCAGGCTCCATATTCATGAAAACAGAGACCTGACCCTTACTTAATATGCCCCTTCACAGAAGGGGTGAGGGAGACTCTGGCATGATTAGAAACTTGTGCATAAACAACACAGAGTCCCAGTTGCCACTTAAAAGATGACTGACATAATGTTTTGCTCATCCAGATAGTCCTATTACAGTAGTGGATCAGGAAGAAAGTGGGCCAGGGGTTTCAGTGAGCACAGAAAAAGTTGCCCCAGTGAGCACAGAGAAAGTTGTCCCAGTATCCAAAATAAATTGACTGATTGATTCCCACCTCCCCACCTGCAGTTATTAATACCCAGGATTCCTCAGGTTAATTAGGATGAAAGCTTGTGTGGGGACCCCTGGGTACTTTCAGTCCAGATTGTCTTGGGAGTCCGACCCCTGGGGCCTACACCTCAGAGGGCAATCACTTCTCCAGTATTCTCTTTTGGTCTTTGCAGATGGGACCTGGAGTTGGAGACAGCTTAGATGCCTGGGGGCAATCCTACTTGAGATGCCCCTCCTTTCCACAGTAATAACAAGTCCATCCTTTTTCACCTGGGTCCCTCTAGGCATTTTTCTCAGGCAGTTTCAGAGGGGCTCTAACAGCCATGCTGGTGTTTCAGTCTATTGCCTGGTTCTTTTTTTTTTGTGTGTGTGTGCTTCTTATTTTCCTCCTCATATGGTCTACCATGATATACAGTCTGAGCCAGCTGCAACAATTTTTTAAAGATGGATTTGGTCCAAATCCCTGCTTTCATAAATTATGTCAGATATCTGGAGCTAAGAGTGAGAAATCTATCTTTTAAGAGCATTCCTCCTTCACTTTCAAGATCATTAGTAAACTTGTGGAGAGCCTCTCATAATCTATCTAGGAATTTACCAGGAATGTCCTTCTCTCCCTGTTGTATGTCAGCCAACTTGGCATAGTTTAAAGTCTTAGCATGCACTTGCTTAAGTCCTTCAAGAATACATATGGCAAAGTGACTCTTATTGGAACCGCTTGGCTCCCAGTAGGAAGGAGGGTTATTTTGTGTTCCCTCTTTTCCTTTGTTTCACATTCAAGCCATTTATCTCCAAAAGTAGTAGCTTCCCTCAGAACTAGAACTCTCAAGTCATGAATCAGCGTCTATCATTACATCTATCCAAGTAAGGTAATTAAGTAAAGTTAGTCCTGTAAAGGCTTCCATTTACTTTTGGATCCTCTAAATAGTCTTGACCACAATTGGGACTGTTTGAGATTCTACTGAGACTGAAGCCACCCCTCCTGGAAGGGTTCCCTAATTATCAGCCTGTTCAGTTGGGATCCCCAGACACAGGGGCAAAGTAAGAGAACAAGAGGCAGCTGAAAGTTTTACACCCAAATACTGCACCCTTAGGATATAAGTCTGGAATGTCTCTCAGAGAGAACACATATGGCACTTCTACCCATTTGTCTTGTTTTTTTAGAACTTATCTAGTTGTAAAACAGTAATGAATGAGATCCTTCAACTGCTCTGTCAACGGATATTGTGCCCATTCAGTATCACAGAAGATCAAGCATGTCTTTTTAAACTCTGGGGATCAAATTTTCCCAGCTTCTTCTTCTTCTTTTTAATAATAAACAAATTTTAAAGAAGTGGTTTTGGAACTGCTAGCTCCCATCTGTAGGAGAGAAAAAAGTGGCATCCACAGCTGTGGCTTCTTTCCACTGGAAGCATCCCTCCCTGCTCTAGATGGGGGTGTATTCAGAATTTTCACTGAAGTTTCTCTTCTCTGATCAGACTTAGTCTGTCCCTTACTGATGCAGGCATCTTACTTGTCCCTCTTGGTTCTACCACTGAACTGGGGTGGAGATTCACCAGGTGTAAACCTGGTGGCATTCCAGATGGATTTAATTCTATATCACCAAGACCTTTGTTTGATTTTCCCTTTTCTCTGATGCTACCCAGAGTATAACAGAGTAGTTTTCCTGGAATTTTTCCCAAGCTAGTACTACTAGGAAAGCATCCATCTCAAGTGTGCCTGTGCACATTGCTGAGTACAGTCCTGACCTCAGTAGAAGCGGTGAGTCATTGCCACATCAGTATAGAAAAAGAGATGATGGAGGGTTGGCTAGTGAGGGAAAAGTGATTTTTGTCCTCAGGCTACTAGGACCAATCCTTCTAATCCATTTCCACAGATTTTAAAGAAAGAACTATCTAAGAAATTGAGACAAAAGCCATCAGAGAGCCTCCTCTGGTCCTCTAACAGCTAGTACTACCAAAAGAAGCTCATATTACTTCCGTTCTGACCACATCTTGCAATTCCCAATCTGTGTCCTCAAAAACTTTATGGTCACTAGCAGTGCTTCTCTCCATATAGATAGGAGGCACAGCCATGATAAAGACTCACTTTCACTTCACTGGCTGGCCCCTGAATCAGATGGCCAAGAGAGTAACCTCTAGCCTGAGAGATGCTCCTGAAGCTAGAGTTCCACCTGGTTCCCAAACGTGCTCTTGTAACTTTTGGCGCCTAGCAAGGCTAAGCTTTTCCATACTTGGGGTATAGTAAAAGTACACAGTAAGAGCATTTATCACAAGTTCCATAAAAATCTATGATCTTACAAATTATGTTAGCAGTTCTAATTACCCATGCAATTACTAAATGGTCAAAGAGACCAAGAAGAGATGACTGAGAAAAGAAAGGTCAAACTACACTCTTCACATCTCTGGCTGCTTCCTTCGAAGGGACTTTGGCTGCCTCTTGGCATTGGCAGGTAGGTATAAACCCTCAATAAGGTTCGCCTTTTGGGGCTGCCTTCAGTTATTATGAGGTACTAAAAAACCACAGAGCAGGACTCACCACTTGTTTCACACAAGCACACCCGCAAAGTAAGTAAAGTAGAAAATGTGCATACTGAGACAGCAGAAAGGCTAGAGCTCTGAGTGTTCTTACCTTGTCCTGAAGATACCGGACAAGCCCCCAAGATAATAACTTATGGTGAACGATGTGAGATTTGTGATTTCTGAAGAAGATTTAGCTTCAGGACCAGGAGCCAGGCTTGATCACTCAACAACTTTTATGTAACAGAGTTTTATTAAAGTAAGAAAAAGTACAGAGAAAGCTTCTGACATAGACATCAGAAAGGGGATGGAGAGTGCCCCCCCTCACCTTGCTAGTGTTAGCAAGGGAGTTATATACTTTCCAAATTAGTCATTACAATACATGAAAAGAATGTCTCAAATCTGTGAAGATCTTACTAGACTCATTTCCATAATTTATAGTTTAAGATAACAAGATTGTCCAGAATATTTTCAGGAAGAAGAAACTGTCCTCAAGCAGGATCCATTGTTGTTATATAATCCTTGATGTGACGTGATGTGAAGTTGCTCAGTTGTGTCCAACTCTTTGAGAACCCATGGACTGTAGCCCACTAAGCTCCTCCACCCATGGAATTTTCTAGACAAGAGTACTGGAGTGGGTTGCCATTTCCTTCTCCAGGGAATCTTCCAGACCCAAGGATCAAACCCGGGTCTCCCATATTGTGGGTATATGCTTTACCATCTGAGCCACTAGGGAATCCTTAGCAGAATTTAAACTGAGTTGTTTGTTATGTAATCATCAGTTCTGGGCTTAAAGGAAAAAAAAAAAAAACAGTTCATGTGACTAAGACTGAGGAATGAAGAGGAGGAAAAAGACGTTTGTTCTTTCCTCCTCCTTGAGAATTCCAGACCCTTATCTTCTCCTCAAGAACCCCAGACCTCTCTCCGTGGGGATCCCTGAACACCTTATCAACTTGCCTAGAAACTGACTCTTTCATTCTCAACAGAACATGGAACATTCTCCAGGATAGACCACATCTTGGGCCACAAAACAAACTTCAGTACATTTAAGAAAATTGAAATCATATCAAGCAGCTTCTCTGACCACAAGGCTATGAGAATAGATATCAATTACAAGGTGGGGGGAGACTGTAAGAAATGCAAACACATGGAGATTAAACAATACGTTTCTAAATAACCAACAGGTTACTGAAGAAATCAAAAGGGAAATTAAAAAAAAAAATCTAGAAACAAGTGGCAATGAAAACTGATAACTCAAAACCTACGGGATGCAACATTAGCAGTCCTAAGAGAGGTTTATAGCAATACAATCCTACTTCAAGAAACAAGAAAAGCATCAGATAGACAGCCTAACTTTACACCAAAAGCAACTGGAAAACAACAACAACAAAAAAAAATTAGAAGGAAAAAAACCATAAGGAACCCAGCAGAGATAAGTGAAAAAATAAATTAAAGAAACAAGAGAGAATAATCAAATCAACAAAATTAGAAATGAAAAAGGAGAAGTTGCAACAGACAATGCAGAAATACAAAGAATTATAAGAGACATTTATGAACAATTATATGGCAATAAAATGGGTAACCTGGAAGAAATTGACAGATTCTTAGAAAAGTTCAATCTTCTAAGACTGAAACAGGAAGAAATAGAAAGCAATTATAGCAGTTAGAGAATAAAAAGAAATAAAAGGAGTCTATATTGGAAAAGAAGAAATAAAACTTTCACTCTTGGCAGATTATATGATTCCGTACATAGAAAATCCTAATGATAGTATCAGAAAGTTACTAGAGCTAATCAGTGAATTTAGCAGAGCTGCAGGATCCAAAAAATTCACATAAATCACTTGCATTTCTGTATACTAACAATGAAGAATCAGAAAGAGAAATTAAGGAATCAATCCCACTCACCATTGCAACAAAAAGAATTAAATTTCTTGGAATAAATTTACCTAAGGAGACCAAAAAAAAAAAAAAAACTGTATACAGAAATTTATGAGACACTAAAGAAAGAAATCAGGACAACATAAACAGATGGAGAAATAGTCCATGTTTCTGGGTAGGAAGAATCAATATTGTGAAAATGACTATATTACCAAACACAATCTACCAATTCAATGCTATCCTTATCAAATTACCAATGACATTTTCCACAGAACTAAAATAAAAAATTTCACAGTCCATATGGAAACACAAAAGACCCCAAACAGCCAAAGCAGTCTTGAGAAAGAATGGAACTGAGGAATGAAACTTTCTGACTTCAAGCTACACTACAAAGCTACAGTCATTAAGACAGTATAGTGCTGGCACTAAAACAGAAATATAGACCAATGGAAAAAAGATAGAAAGCCCAGAAAAAAACCCATACACTTTTGGTTACCTTATTTTTGACAAAGGAGGCAAGAATATGCACTGGGGAAAAGACTGCCTCTTCAATAAATAGTGTTGGAAAATGGGACAGCTACATGTAAAAGAATGAAATTAGAACACTTTCTAACACCATACAGAAAGATAAACTCAAAATGAATTAAAGACCTAAATGTAAGACCAGAAACTATTAAACTCTTAGAGGAAAATGTAGGCAGAACACTCGATGACATAAATCAGAGCAAGATCCTCTATGACCCATATCCTGAGTAATGGAAATAAAAACAAAAGTAAACACTTGGGACCTGATTAAACTTAAAACCTTCATAGCAAAGGAAACTATAAGCAAGATGAAATGATAACCCTCAGAATGGGAGACAATAATAGCTAATGAAACAACTGACAAATGATTAATTTCCAAAATATACAAGCAGTTTATACAACTCATTATTAGAAAAGCAAACAACCCAATCAAAAAGTGGGAAAAACACCTAAATAGATATTTATCCAAAGAAGACATACAGATGGTTAACAAACACATGAAAATATGCTCAACATTGCTCATTATTAGAGAAATACAAATCAAAACTACAAAGAGATATGACCTCACACCGGTCAGAATGGCCATCATCAAAAAGTCTATGAACAATAAATGCTGGAAAGGGTGTGGAGAAAAGGGAACACTCTTGTACTGTTGGTGGAAATGTAAATCAGTACAACCTCTATGTAAGACAATAGGCGATTCATTAAAAAACTGGAAAAAAAAAAAAAAACACACCATATGACCCAGCAATCCCACTCCTAGGCATATAACCTGAGGAAATAAAAATTTTAAAAGACATATGTTTCCCATTGTTTATTGCATCACTATGATAGCTAGAACAGGGAAGCAATCTAGATGTCCATCGACAGATGAATGGTTAAAGAAGCTGTGGTTCATATACACAATGGAATATTTCTCAGCCATCACAAGGAATTCAAATGAGTTAGTAAAAAATAAGGTGAATGAACCTGGAACCTATTATACAGAGTGAAGTTAGAGAAAGATAGATATCATATTCTTACACATATATATGGAATGTAGAAAAATAGTACTGAAGAATTTATTTACAGGGCAGCAATGGAAAAACAGACATAGAGAATAAACTTATGGATATGGGGAGAGGGTGAGATAAGTGGAAAGAGTAACATGGAAACTTACATTACCATATGTAAAATAGATAGCCAATGGGGATCTGCTCTATGGCTCAGGAAACTCAAACACAGGCTCTGTATCAACATAGAGGGGTGGGATGGGGAGAAAACTGGGAGGGGGCATTCAAAAGGGAGGGGATATATGTATACTTATGGCTGATTCACGTTGAGATTTGACAGAATACAGCAAAATTCTGTATAGCAATTATCCTTTAATAAAAAGAATAAATAAATTAAATGTTAAAAAAATGAAGATTGTTTAGGTTTTATGAGACTTAGGTTTACATCTCCCTCTACTTTGTACTCTAGAAAGACAAGACTCCTCACTTTTCCAGGCTCCAATTTACACCCATCTATTAAATAATGGGAAGGCTACTTCTGAATACTCTCCTTTACTTAGTAGAAATAGAGAAATTGCATTGTCCTTAAGGTTCTGTATTGAATGTTTCCTTATAACTGTTAATAATTAGTACTCTTGTTTCAGGAATAACAGTCATATGAAAATATACTCAATATTGCAAATTATTAGGTAAAAAGAAAGAACAAAATTCTACCATTTGCAACACCGTGGTTGGACATAGAGAATATTATGCTTAGAGAAATAAATGAGAGGAAGACAAATTATGTATGTTATCATCTAAAAAATGAAACAAATGATTGCATATAATAAAACAGACATAGATTCATGGATATAGATAGCAAACTAATGAACACCAGTGCAGAAAGAAAGGGATGAGGTGCAGGATATGGTTCTTATGGCATTAACTGGTACAAATTGCTGTGTTCGCCAAAAGCTGAAGCAACTTACTATATACCCTTGCTAAAGAATCTGCCTGTTAATGGAGGAGACATAAGAGATATGGGTCAATCCCTAGGTTAGGAAGATCCCCTGGAGAAGGGTATGGCAAACCACTACAGTATTCCTGCCTGGAGAATCTCACGGAGAGAAGAGCCTGGTGGGCTACCATATAGTCCACAGGGTCGCAAAGAGTTAGACAAGACTGAGGCAACTTAGCACACACACTCATGCTTTACCAGTCTTCCTTAATGTACATAACCATGTTACACTTGCTGTTGTTCAGTGGCTACATGGTGTTTGACTCTTTGCACCCTCATGAACTATGGCATAGCAGGCTTCTCTGTCCTCCACTATCTCCTGAAGTTTGCTCAAATTCATGTCTATTGAGTCAGAGATGCTATCTAACCATGTTATCCTTTGCCAATTACCAAACTAATAAACTGACATTAGTATAATAACACTAATAAATAGCAGACTTTATTTGGATTTCACCAGAATTTCTTTCAATGTCATTTCTTTCTAATCTAGAATTTAATCCAGAATATAATATTATATTTAATTCCCATGTCCCCTTAGTATTCTCCACTATGATAATTTGTTAGTCTTTCAATGTTTTTCATGACCTTCACTTTTTGAATAGTACTAATTGGATATTTTGCAGAATTCTCTATATTTGAATTTTTCAGATGTCTTCACATGATTAGACTCAGGTTATAGATCTTTTTGAATTCTATACAAGGGAAGTGCCTTTCTCATTAAACTATATAATTTGGGACACAAGAACCTGAATTTTACTAGTGATGTTAACACTGAGTAATATTAAGATTGTGTCTGTCAGATAACTATTTTTCCCTTTGCACACAATACTTTGCAAATATATACGTTTTTCACACCATATTCATTAGAAGTATGTTATTAATACTAAGTCTAGCTCACTGTTTGGGGAAGTAAAATTGAGAACTAACACCAAGAGAGACAAGTATCAAAGACTATAGGTAAAGACATGTCAAAATATGTTAAAAGATATGTGAAGACATGTTAAATATATGTGAAGACACCTTAAAATAACCATTGAGATTAATATATATATTATTTGGCAAATGCTATGTAAATATCATGTTTCTTCTTAAAGTTTCACCCTTTATTTATATTTATTGGCTGATTAAAGTATACTTTAGGTTTCTCTGGTGGCTGAGATGGTTAAGAATCTGCCTGCAGTGTGAGAGACACAGGTTTGACCCCTGGGTTGAAAAGATCCCCTTGAGAAGGGAATGGCTACCCACTCCAGTATTCTTGCCAGGAGAATTCCGTAGACAGAGAAGCCTGGTGGTCTACATTTCTTGGGGCTGCAAAGAGTTGGTCACAACTGAACGACTAATATTTCACTTTCATAGAATACTGATTGTACATAACACAATAGGGGTTTTGAGCCCCTTTCCTTCTTTAAGAAGATGGGATAGACACTGTGTTAAGATGGGTCATTTTTCAACTTTTTTGTTTTAAATTTGTTAACATTGACAGATTTTCTCTTGTTCTTTTATTAAGAGTTGTATGCATCAATTCTGGTTAAAGAAAGTTAAATTAAAAGCCTATTAATCTCTATAGCAAAAAAAAAAAAAAGAGAATGGGGGATTCTCAAGAGTACTGGAAGACTGAGTTTGGACAAAAGACTCTCTGAAAACTGAAGGGCTCTCTCTTCCTCTCAAAGTAATAAGACTAGTGGTCCAGGAGGGTCTTAACCTTTAGAGGCCTTCAGAACCATAAGGTCCATCACACTGTTGGTATTTCCAACCAAACATAAGTTTTAATATTTATCAGTGGTTTTCACTTATAAGACTTATTGCTGAAATGTTCTAATGACTTTCTATTTCTTTGGTTTATTCAATATTTTTGCATTTAAATGTTGAAACACATTTGAACATGAGGGGCTCTTCCTGATTGGTTCTCATGTCCTTGTGACATGGAGAGACTCAATTCCTGGTTAGAAATCTGTGTGTAGTTTTTCAGGCCTGATTATAGGCAATGATAAAAACTTTAGCTGGAAGGTCTCATGCAGGAATTCTGCATTCTTGACCCCAGACCCAGGCTACAGCCAGTGCACTGTAGTTTCTGAAGGAAGTCGCAGTCAAGGACTTAGGCACATCTGGCCTAGCAAATGATTAACATATTTTGATTCTAAGTCCTTAGCATGTTTATATTAATGTCTCTTCTGCCTTGGGCAGAAGTCTTCTTCAATTGTACCTGCTTTTGAGGACAGGGAAGGAGTGGGAGAGAAAGGAGGAGAGACTTTAAGCCCCTTTTCCTCTTCCTGATGTACTGAATTCTTTTTCACTCCAAATTCTCCCTGTTGGGACTTCTTTCCCAATTCTAGGGTCAATACAACTGTCAGAGCCTATTGTTTAGAGTTTCCTTAACAGTGAGGGGACACTCATATTTGTGTTGATCCACTGGGCTTTTGGTCAGTGGAATTTTGTAGACAGATTGTTAGTGAAATTCTGGAGGAAAAGTGATGGAAATCTGGTCTAAGTTCCATATAGTATCATAAGTGAGAACTTGAGTTTTGTATGCTTTAGTCATGACTCAGACTAGTGAGTTTAGTTCAGTTCAGCCACTCAGTTGTGTCCGATTCTGTGAGACCCCATGGACTGCAGTACACCAGGCTTCTCTGTCCTTCACTAACTCCTGGAGCTTGCTCAGACTCATGTCCATCGAGTCAGCGATGCCATCCAACCGTCTCATCCTCTATTGTCCCCCTCACCTCCCACCTTCAATCTTTCCCAGCATCAGGGTCTTTTCCAGTGAGTCAGTTTTTCACATCAGGTGGTCAAAGTATTGAAGCTTCAGCTTCAGCATCAGCCCTTCCAAACTTGAGAACCCCATGAATAGTATGAAAAAGCAGACTAGTGGGGTTACTTGCTAATGGAGATACCCGGATGCTGTGGAGACTGGAATTCCAGGAGAAGAGTGAAGAGAACTTGCATAGCAAATCAAGTATTCAGGTGAGACTGTAGAGCTAGAGACCAAATAAGTGAAGGGCACAACCTAGCTTATAACCTATTACTTAGACGAAACTGAAATAGACCTATAGAAGGAAACATAAAACTATAGCTGGGAAGAGGACAAAGGGATCTACCAGTAAGAGAACTGCATGCTTAAAAACAGTACTCAATACCTCTGAAAGGAGTACAACATAAGTAGCATCCATACTGTCTAACATATTAACAAAATGCTAGACATACAAAGTAGAAAAATGTGACTATTACTAACACTACTGCTTCTTAGTACAGACTCCAAGAAGACTTGGAAGGAATAGTGAACTTAAAATCGACTATTATATAGGTTATGATATTAAGGATTCATGTCCAAATTCCAAACACAAATCATAAAATTATTTAAAATAGTTTAAAAATATAATAGATAGAAAAAAAGATATGAAATAGTAATTTGGTCAACAAAAATAATGCATATAAGGAAGAAAACTATATAGGTAAACTAACTGGCACTAATACAAAATGATTGAATTGTCAAATGTTTCATATACATTAATGTTATATTGAATAATTAAAATGACCTTGGCCAAAATAATTATATGTTTAAATATTTATGAGAGTGTTTCAATTCTACATAATTCTTTTAATACCCAGGCAGAATTTTAATGCATATGTCTTTATTTTTTAATATATTGACTGTCCAAAGTATTCAGAAGTATGTATTATACTCTGGTAATTATTTTGCTCTATTCTGATGAATTTTCAAGTTTCTCTAAATAAGGCAAACAGTAAAGCTTCCAATGATATAAATAATAATTTGACAGTAGTACTATTTTGATTTGTTTGCTTTTATTACCCATAAATAGAGAATGATGAAAAGTAACTACAAGATTTATTTTCTTGAACTTATGTAAATTAATTGCAGGTTTCTATTGTTTATGAAAATTCCATTGCTACAGTATACTACTACTACTACTAAAATATTAAGGTAGATATATTTCTAATGTAAAAATACTATGATTGTGTTTTGAAAATATTTAAAATCTTTCTCAAACTAAATATTGTATTCTAACACTGGTTTTGCCCTTTTCCTTCAAAATCACACCAGATTGTTCACATCTCAAACAGAATTTTATTTTCAGATTAAAAAGTTGTGTTTCATAAATACAACAAATGTATGTAATATTATTCATTAAAGGAGAACCTATATTAAAATAAAATGAACTACTACAATTCCTACTGAAAAACTGACATATAGTAAACTCAATCATAATCAGCAGTTACAACTTGCAGGAAATTGTACTAACATGGCACTAGAGATCAAGCAAAAAAGAAAAAAAGAAATTAATTCATTTAGTTTAGTGAATTGTTTCCTTTCAATTTGGAATCATCCTCAGTTCCTTCAGTTACTACTGCATTCATTTCTTGATCATCTAGTCTCAGTTATTTGGGGAGTAGATGATTAGTATGTCTTCACCACTTTGACCTCTCTTGGTTAACCTTCATCATTTACCCTTAAACTCTGTCTCCTGCTGGCCAAACCCAAGCTGTATTTAAGACATCCATCTTTGGCACTTGATGAGACCCAGGTCTTCCTGCTTTCTTTTTCTTTCATTAAAATTATTTCCTTCTCATTGTTTTTGTGTTGCTTAGCTTGTGAAGAAGTAGAATGATTCAACTTGAATAGTTAACAGGAAAAATGTTTTCATATCATGTATATGACATTCAAACAAAGTAATTGGACTAAGAATATCTTTTTGGAAAAGCTATGAAAATTGAGTTGGGGGAAATAGGTGGGAGGGGGGTTCAGGATTGGGAACTCATGTACACCCGTGGCAGATTCATGTCAATATATGGCAAAACCAATACAGCACTGTAAAGTAAATTAAAAAAAATAAATAAAAACAAATGAAAAACTATGAAAATTGAGTTCATTAAACTGAAAATCACAGAAGCAAAGTTGAAAAAGACAGGAGGAAAAAAGAGCTATTTCTGTGGGAAGAGAATAGGTCTCTATTCTGTAATAGGATCCTACCAATTAAGCCAAGGATGGGAATAAATGTATTTCTTTGCATTCCAAATAGAATTTTTAATATTTGATTTTGTAAATTATTTTCCATGCAGTAGATTTTTCATTATTATTATTATCACATTAACAGTGTGATTATCAGTCTAGACAAATGTGGAAGTGATGGTCATCCTGTTACTGGCACAGCTTCCACTAGTAAAGAAGATCTTTCATTATCTCTGGTGACCGAAGTATAGGAATGTTCTTCTACCAATTCTACTCAGAAAATAATCTATGGTGAGCCTATTCAGTTTCTTTTTTATTTTTATACCTTCTATGCAAGATATATGATCAATAACAAAAGCATAAATGAGTTATAGAAATAATTGGAATTTATAATTATTTAATGCTACTTTGAAAGAAATCCTTTTCTAGCTTTCATAAACAAAATCAACAAAAACACCAGGTTGATTTTGACACTCAATCCACCTTCTCAAGACCAGATCCTCTTATTGATATTTTGGAATAAATACTAAAATCGATCACTACCAGAAATTTCAGCCCTTCAAATTAGTTGTATTTCTTTGAGCTGTCTATTTAAAACACAGATGTGACAAACTAATAATTCTGTTTTAACAAGATCAGTTAAATTCCCTGATACAATTTAAAGGATTTAAACCTATTTCTCAATATAAATTATACAATACAAAGTAATTCTAGAGAACAATTTCAGTAGAAAAATTAATTTTTATAATTTCACTACAGTAAAATACATTTCATGGATTATGACTCAGATATCTGTTTTTAAGATTCTCCCACATATTCCTCTCATCTATTAACTTATCCTGATTTTTTTCTCTTAAGAAATTGTGTGAATACTATAGTCTAACATAGCTTGAGTAAGATAGTCAAGAGAGAGAATTTTAAAAACTTGAATTGATAATGCTGACTGAAAAGTGAATATACCATGTGCATATACTCATATATATGTGTATATACGTGTGTGTATATCTATATATCTAGATACAGATAGACATATATATATCACATACCTATCATCTGTCTATATGTCTAATCACTGTGTGGTAGACTAAACTGGTGTTCAGGAAAATAAGCTGAGAATAAATCACAGCAATTAGACAACATATCTCCAAGTTAAAAATGAAATATTATTCATTCCTGGAACCAGAAATAGCACACTTATTTCTAAATTTTTCTTAGTCTATCCTTTTATTTTTTTTTAGTATTTAAAACAAAATGTCTAACTTTAAGCATTGTTCTTTCAAATATTGTTTGTCCAGGTCTACTTTACTTGTAACATCTTACCTTTACAGGCTGCAATGGTATGCTACTAGTTGTACAATATTTTAATATGGCTTAGAAGATTAATACTGCACATTACCTGACTTCTTTTTTTATTTTAGTTGAGATTTTGGATATCATCCTGGTTACTTATTTTATGATACACAAGCTTTGCAGAAAATGTTTTAAGGGAATCAATCATAAATATTCTGACATTTGCCTTATTATTTTTCAGAGTAAAAACTTCAATTAATCTCTCCCCATTTTGGCTGCTGTTGATCCTATTTTTACAGTGGTTTCAGCAGAGTTTGGTAAGCTTTGAAGATGATAGGTGTTATTTAATGAATATTATTTATAGTTTCAAGTTAGTCATTTTCACGTACACTTTATGTATTTAATATTACTGAAATCAAAACTACATAAACATGAGTTATCTTTATAAAATGTTCTATGTGCCTCATTCCTTATGGCAACTTAATGCAGTGATGCTTTATACCACACCAAGCTGCAAATGTTTGTTAACTCTCAATTATTTTATTGAAGTAAGCAGATTTCTGACAACCATCTGTTTAGAGTGTACTTGCTTCTGTTAATAAATCCATTTGAAAGTGAAATAGTCATTAAAGCAAGGAAGTAAGCACAGCATCTCTTGGAAGTTGAAGCTATATATATTTTGTGACACATCCTGTGCAATGTTAGTTATAGAGGCATAAAATGAGTGCAGAATTTCTGATAAAAAAGAGCTTTATTTATATGGCTCGTATGCAAATATTTTTAAGGCAAACCAATGAGAAATATATGTTAGTCTTAAAATTTACATAATTTGCATTAACACCAAAAAAGTATAACGAAGCACTAACAACATTTTTGTTATTCATTACTTTAAATATTTTTCATTTGAACTTTTTTAAACTTTACATTTTCTTTCTCTAGTATCTCCAAATGATATTTAAGGACTATTTGACCATAGTTATCTAATTGTTTGATGTGATTTATAGTAAACTTTCTACACTGCTTTACTCAAGGAGATCATCAATGCTGCAAATTATATAACTGACTGAGTATATTCACTCTGGAACATGTGATATAGACTTGCTTGTTAGGAAACAACTTGATCACAAATCAGTGTCTGTAGTCCTAAGTGTTAGGTTTTAATATTTAAAATAATTGTTTATCATGTTTTCAATGAAATCTTTATGTAATTCTTATATCTCCTGGTTTGCTTTCAAACAGCTTCTTATTGTGCTTTATTTTCTTCTTCTACTTTAGTGACTTTTTAGGTCTGAAAGATGATTTTCAGAGCTTGTCAAGGTGGATTTTTATGCATTCTAAATTATATACTTATTTAGATTATCTGGAACACCACCTCTCAATTTGACTACAAATAACAGTGAAAACTCTGTTTAGACATCCCCATGTCATATGTTAACAGACAAAAATTATTTTACAGGTTTTTTTTTTTTTGCCCCATTAACAACTAGCCAACCTAATATAATATTTTAAAGTTCTATTCAAGGAAACGTATATCTGATAACATAAAATATGGCTTTTCTATGGACAGGAAAAATTCCAAAGGATGCTCACACACTGTAACCGGAACATGTACCTAAATCCCCTGATGGAGATGTTTCTTTAACCTAATCAAATTCTTGCTGCTTATAGATGAGGAGGATAGAAGATTCTCTTGGCTTCTTTAAATATAAAGATAAGGCTGGCCTTGAAAAATAGAAGAAAATCTTCTCATGCTCAGTCGTGTCCAATTTTGCAACCCCAAGGACTGTAGCCTGCTAGGTTCCTCTGTCCATGAGATTCTCCAGGCAATAATTGTGGAGCAGGTTGCCATTTCTTCTTCGGGGGATCTTTCTGACCCAGGGATCTAACCTGTGTCTCCTCTTTCAAACTTACATAATATCCTTGTCTTTAAAACACAAGTATTTGTTGCAAGAAGGGTCTGTAGGAATATCAGCAAGAATATTTTCATCGTCCCACTATTTTCATCGTCCCAGCATCATCAAGAAATATGAAGGTTTAGAGTACAAACCAAAGAAGGGTCTCATAGTAGAACTTATACTATGCTTATACTTAGAGTGAGCACTGAAGTAGTCCTGGTGACATAGTTAGATGATAATACAGGACATATCAAATTAATATTACTCCCAATAGAAGTGATTCAATCTGACAACAAAATGTTTTCAATATAACAAGTATCAATGAAAACAGGAAGAAGCATAGATATAGTTTTATACAGGGTAAAATAAATCAGTAACAAAATAAGAAATTATAAAATAAACCTTCAAATATTCTTTTAACAAAAAATAGCAAATTAATAGGGAAATATTGAGTAAAATTTGAGTAAATTTTGTTCCTTGGATGAAAGGTAGTATTCTCCCTCAATGCATTTGTTGCTGGAGAGTCTGTTAATCACAGGGCCCTTCACTACTGGAAAAAGGATAGATACATAACCTGTTCAATCACAGAATCCCAACAGGATTAACTCAAATACATTGACTCAAGCAAAGTTTCAGAGATACAGAAAGAAAGAAGCTGTGATTTGTTTTGATTGCTTATATTAGTTTCAGCCACGCATTAAGACTCCTTATTGTTACTTAATTAAGAGTTAAAAGTGTAATAACTTAGATAATGTTGTAAGGACTGTGGTTCTGGTTAATTATTAAGTTGGTTGATGTCATAAAACTTGTTGAAAAGAGTAAATCCTTTACAATCCACAATGAAGAAGCTGAAATTTCACCTGTGATGTATACAGTTCACTTCAGTCACTCAGTTGTGTTCAACTGTTTGCAAACCCATGGCCTGCAGTATGCAAGACTTCCCTGTCTAGCACCAACTCCCAGAGTTTACTCAAACTCATGTCCATTGAGTTGGTGATGCCATCCAACCATCTCATCCTCTATCATCCCATTCTCCTGCCACCTTCAATTTTTCCCAGCATCAGAGTTTTTTTCAGATAAGTCAGTTATTTACATCAGGCGCCAAAAGTATTGAAGTTTCAGCTTCAGCATTAGTCCTTCTGGACTGATTTATTCTAGGATGGGTTGGTTGGATCTCTTTGCTGTCCAACGGACTTTCAAGAGTCTTCTCCAACTCCACAGTTTAAAAGCATCAATTCTTTGGCATTCAGGTTTCTTTATAGTCCAACTCTCACATCCTTACATGACTACTGGAAAAACCATAGCTTTGACTAGACAGATTTTTGTTGGCAAAGTAATGTCTCTGTGTTTTTTTTTTTTTTTTTTTAATTGTTGTTGTTGTTGTTGTTGTTTAATATGCTCTCTAGGTTGGTCTTAATTTTTCTTCCAAGGAGCAAATGTCTTTTAATTTCATGGCTGCAGTCTCCATCTACAATGATTTTGGAGAGCAAAAATATAAAGTCTGACACTGCTTCCATTGTTTTCCCATATATTTGCCAAGAAGTCATGGGACCAGATGCCATGATCTTAGTTTTCTGAATGTTGAGCTTTAAGCCAACTTTTTCACTGTCCTCTTTAACTTTCATCAAGAGGCTTTTTATTTCTTTTCACTGTCTCCCATAAGGGTGTTGTCATCTGTGTATCTGCAGTTATTGGTATTTCTCCTGGCAATCTTGATTCCAGCTTGTGCTTCATCCAGCCCAGCGTTTCTCATGATATACTCTGCATATAAGTTAAGTAGACATGGTGGCAACATACACCTTTGACATACTCCTTTCCTGATTTGGAACCAATCTGTTGTTCCATGTCCAGTTCTAACTGTTGCCTCTTGACCTGTCTCTAGAGGCAAGTCAGGTGGTCTGGTATTCCCAACACTTGAAGAACTTTCCAGAGTTTGTTGTGATCCACACAGTCAAAGACTTAGGCATAGTCAATAAAGCAGAAGTAGATGTTTCTCTGGAACTCTCTTGCTTTTTCTATGATCCAACGGATGTTGAAATTTGATCTGTGGTTCCTGTGCCTTTTCTAAATCCAGCTAGAATATCTGGAAGTTCACAGTTCATGTATTGCCGAAGCCTGGCTTGGAGAATTTTGAGCATTACTTTGCTAGCATGTGAGATGAGTGCAATTGTGTGGTAGTTTGATCATTCTTTTGCATTGCCTTTCTTTGGGATTGGAATGAAAACTGATCTTTTCCAGTTCTGTAGCCATTATTGTGCTTTCCAAATTTGCTGGCATATTGGGTGCAGCACTTTCACAGTATCATCTTTTAAGATTTGTAATAGCTCAACTGGAATTCCATCACTTCCACTAGCTTTGTTCATAGTGATGCTTTCTAAGGCCCACTTGACATCACATTCCAGTATATCTGGCTCTAGGTGAGTGATCACACCATCGTGATTATCTGAGTCATGAAGATCTTTTTTGTTTAGTTGTTCTGTGTATTCTTGCCACTTCCTCTTAATATATTCTACTTCTATTAGTTCCATACCATTTCTGTCCTTTATTGAACTCATCTTTGTATGAAATGTTCCATTCATATTTCTAATTTTCTTGAAGAGATCTCCAGTTTTTCACATTCTATTGTTTTCCTCTATTTATTTGCACTGATCACTGAAGAAGGCTTTCTTATCTCTCCTTGTTATTATTTGGAACTCTGCATTTGAATGGGTATACATTTCCCTTTCTTTGTAGCCTTGACTTCTCTTCTTTTCACAGCTATTTGTAAGGTCTTGTAAGACAACCATTTTGTCTTTTTGCATTTATTTTTCTTGGGGATGGTCTTGATCCCTGTCTCCTGTACAGTGTCAGGAACCTCTCTCCACAGTTCTTCAGAGAATCTGTCTATCAGATCTACTCCCTTGAATCAGTTTCACTGTATAATTTTAAGGGTTTTGATTTAGAACATACCTGAATGGCCAAGTGGATTTCCTTACTTTTTCAACTGAAGTCTGAAGAAGTTGGCAATAAGGAGTTCATGATCTGACTCACAGTCAGTCCCAGTCTTGGTTTTTTTCTGACTGTATAAAGTTTCTCCATCTTTGGCTGCAAAGAATATAATCAATATGATTTTGGTATTGACCATCTGGTCATATCCACCTGAAGAGTTTACTGCTAGACTAATGAGTTTTCTTTTCAAAAATTTGTTAGCCTTTGGCCTTCTTTGTTTTGTACTCTAAGGCAAAATTTGCCTGTTACTCCAGGTATTTCTTGGCTTCCTAATTTTACATTCCAGTCCCTTATGATGGGAAGAAAATTGACAGGAAAGCTGGTCTTGTTCTGATAGGTGAGGGCATGCTCATTAAATTGTTAATCCAATTTCTTTTTGTTGAAGGGCAGGGCTGTGTTTCCTTCCTGTTACTTGACCTGAGCTATAGTGGGAAATAGATGGGGAAACAGTGGAAACATTGTCAAACTTTATTTTGGGGGCTCCAAAACCACTGTAGATGGTGACTGCAGCCATGAAATTAAAAGACACTTGCTCCTTGGAAGAAAAGTTCTGACCAACCTAGATAGACTATTGAAAATCAGAGACATTACTTTGCCAACAAAGGTCCATCTAGTCAAGGCTATGGTTATTCCAGTGGTCATGTATGGATGTGAGAGTTTTAGTATGAAGAAAGCTGAGTGCTGAATAACTGATGCTTTTGAACTGTGGTTTTGGAGAAGACTCTTGAGAGTCCCTTGGACTGCAAGGAGATACAACCAGTCCATTCTGAAGGAGATCAGCCCTGGGATTTTCTTGGAAGGAATGATACTAAAGCTGAATCTCCAGTACTTTGGACACCTCATGCAAAGAGTTAACTCATTGGAAAAGAGTCTGATGCTGGGATGGATTGGGGGCAGGAGGAGAATGGAACGACAGAGGATGAGATGGCTGGGTGGACTGACTCGAAGGACGTGAGTCCGAGTGAACTGCAGGAGTTGATGATGGACAGGGAGGTCTGGAATGCTGAGATTCATGGGGTTGCAAAGAGTCAGACATGACTAAGTGACTGAATTGAGCTGAACTGAATAGTGGAGGTAATGAAGATAATGGTGACATCCTTCAAAATGTCCCATACAGGCCCTGAGGCATGCAGTGTCCCTTAACCCTGAAGCAGACCACTGCTGACCCAGGCCTCCGCCAGAGACTCCTTGACACTCACGGGCAAGTCTGGGTCAGTCTCTTGTGAGGTCACTGCTCCTTTTTCGTTTTGATATATTAGGCTCAGATTATTTTTGACTGATGCTACAGTGTATGGGAATTTAGAGAAATATTACCAAGATGCTAGAATAGGTTGTATGTTTATTTCCCTTACCCAAAATAGGTACATTCATTACATATTTTTTAAGATGTTACCTAAATAAGTACAAAATTACATGATAGTGTATCATTGTTTAGAAAATACAGAATGAAATATATTGCATTTTTTTTTAGTCATGAGTAATTTTAGATCACTTGTTACTCATCTGACTTGTAAAATTTTATATTATTATTGCTAATTATTTTTACCCTAAAATCACCTTTACTGATGGCTGTAGTTAAAATTGAAAGACGATATTGATATATGGGAGAGATTTGTGAGAATTTTAACGTTCTGAACCCTTTTTGAGCCCTTCAGAAGGACTTGCTTATTTTGATTTCTAACATGATAGAAGAAACAGTATCTTTCCATTTAATTCCTATGTTAATTCTGAACAGTGCATTTAGGGAAAGGATGAGTTACCTTACATCTCCAACTATTTCCATTATGTTGATCCATGAAAAAATTCAAGATTAAATGTGAGACACATAGCTTATGGCAAGGCAGTTTACCCTTTTGCTAAATGAAATGCATGCTTACAAACAGAGATTAGATTTATGGCCATGATCTGAAGTGTCTGTATATGTCAAGGATGCAAAAAGATTAGCAGCCTCTGAAGACCTTAAGAGAGTTGCATTACAAATGACTCTTCAACCTAATAAACAGTAGCTTGGTTTCCAGTAAATTTAACACACTTCAGTTGCTTCTGCCAGTTAATATGATAGTAAAAACAGGACAGAATGCATACAGCAATTATTTCAGAACTCTGTAGAGTAAATATCTGATTCAGATTTGATATCCAGGAAAAAAAATATATATGTATATATATATGTATGTTACAAGTTTTCAGTTCAGTTCAGTTCTGTCACTCAGTCGTGTCCAACTCTTTGCAACCCCATGAATTACATTACAGCACGCCAGGCCTCCCTGTACATCACCAACTCCCAGAGTTCACCCAAACCCATGTACATTGAGTCGATGATGCCATCCAACGATCTCATCCTATGTTGTCCTCTTCTCCTCCTGCTCCCAATCCATCCCAGCATCAGAGTCTTCTCCAATCAGAGTCTTCTCCAGTGAGTCACCCAAATCCATGTATATCGAGTCCATGATGCCAGCCAACCATCTCATCTTCTGTCATCCCCTTCTCCTCCTGCTCCCAATCCATTCCAGCATCAGAGTTTTCTCCAATCAGAGTCTTCTCCAATGAGTCAACTGTTTGCATGACGTGTCCAAGGTACTGGAGTTTCAGCTTTAGCATCAATTCTTCCAAAGAACACCCAAGACTGATCTCCTTTAGAATGGACTGGTTGTATCTCCTTGCAGTCCAAGGGACTCTCAAGAGTCTTCTTGAAAACCACAGTTCAAAAGCATCAAATCTTCGGCATTTAGGTTTCTTCACAGTCCAACTCCCACATCCATACATTACCACTGGAAAAACCATAGCCTTGACTAGACTAACCTTTGTTGGCAATATATATAAAACTTGAAAATTTAACATCAAAAGGATAAATGACCCAATTAAAAATGGAAAAAATATATTTTGGCATTTGTTGTTTTTCAGTCATGAAGTTGTGTCTGACCCTTTTGACCCCACAGACAGTAACATGCCAGGTTCCTCTGTCTTCCACTATCTCCTGGAGTTTGTTGAAATTAATGTCCATTTAGTCAATGGTACTATCTAACTATCTTATCTCTGTAACCTCCTTCTCCTCTTGCCCTCAATCTTTCCTAGCATTATGTTTTTTTTTCCAGTGAGTCAACTCTTTGCATCAGGTGCCCAAAGTACTGGAACTTCGATTCAGCATCAGTCTTTCCAGTGAAAATTCAGGGTGGATCTCCGTTAGGATGGCCTGGTTTGATCTCCTTTCAGTCCAAGGGACTCTCAAGAGTCTTCTCCAGCACCACAATTCAAAAGCACCAGTTCTTCAGCTTTTAGCCTTCTTTATGATCCAACACTCACAACCATACATAACTACTAGAAAAACCATAACTTCGACTGTATGGGCCTTTGTTGGCAAAGTGGTGTCTCTGCTTTTAAATGTCTAGATGTGTCTAGGTTTGTTATAGCTTTTCTTCCAAGGAGCAAGAGTCTTTTCATGGCTGCAGTCATCATATGCAATGATTTTGGAGACCAAGAAAATAAAATCTGAAACTGCTTCTACTTTTTCTCCTTCTATTTGCCATGAAGTGATGGGTCCAGATCCTATGATCTTCATTTCTGATGGTTGAGTTTAAAGACCAGCTTTTTCACTCTCTTATTTCATTGTCTTCAAGTGGCTCTTTAATTCCTACTCAATTTCTGCAATTACAGTTATATAATCTGCATATTTCAGGTTGTTGATATTCAAATAAGACAAATCCTAGAGACTAAAAGTAAATTATTCATTGACTAGGGCTAGTGTGTGTGTGTGTGTGTGTGTTCAGTCTCTTCAGTCTTGTCTGACTGTTTGTGACCACATGACTATAATCCATCAGCTTCCTCTGCCCATGCGATTTTCCAGGCCAGAATACTGGAGTGGGTTGTCATTTCCTCCTCCAGGGGATCTTACCAAACCAGGTATTAAAGGGAGAAATGAAGGTTGAACACTTAATTGATACCTTTAGTTACTGTTTAACAGGCACAAGGAATGATGGAGATATTCTGGAACTAAACAGTGAAACAGTCACACAACATTATGAAGGAACTAAATGTCATTGAATTGTATTCTTTAAAAATATATTTTACAATACACCAAAACTATCAACCACATTTCCCTCTGGTTTAGGAAAGTAAGAGGTACAGTAATCCTTCACCTTGTATGTAAAGTTAAACTTTAAACTTGATAATCATCTGTTTTTAATAAAAATTCCATGAATCAACTTACTTATTTATTTATTGCTTACTTATTTTAGGTTCTGCAATAATGAATGTTTAGTCAGTAATTATTTATAATCTATAGAGCCTGAAGATTCCATCAAGGACACTAATTTTGCAAGTGAAAATAACCTTGAATGAAGTCCAACTGTCCACCACTTTGTCCTTTGAAAATTGATATATATTTTCACTATATTTGGACATTTAGAATATTGTTATGAATTTAAGAGTAATTTGTTACATGAGATAAAAATGATGAGCTTGTTTCTGTGAAAGATACTTGAGATATGTGATATACAAAAATAGGCCAAAGTAAATTTTTTTAAAACAGGATTTTATTGAAATACTCTCTAAAGATTAAGGGAAGCAAAACACACAATATTTTTGCCTTTTCATAATACAAAATGATTGTGCTTTACTTCCCTTAATCTTGAGAACTAAAAACAACCTCAAATACTTTGCCCACCTGATGTGAAGAATTGACTCTTTGGAAAAGACCCTGATGTTGGAAAACACTGAAAGCAGGAGGAGAAGGTGACGATAGAGGAAGAGATGGTTGGACGGCATCAATGACTTAATGCACATGATTTTGAGTAATCTTCAGGAGTTGGTGAAGGACAGGGAGTCCTGAGAAACGGCAGTCTATGGGGTCACAAAGGATCAGACATGACTGAGTGACTGAACTGAACTGAACTGAACAGAAAACACAGCATTTAACTTTTGCGGTATCACCCAAAAAAGGTTATGCCAATTTTGCTAAGGATTTATGATTTCAAAAACTTCACCAAGCCTCATTTTAACTATCTTATTCAAGTGTCAAATATGCCTAAATTTTATTTGTTTTGATACTGCTAATTTCTCATTTATTTTACTTAATCTCAATGCATTTCTTTCTGTTTCATGGAAACTTTTTAGAGCATGCATGAAAAGCAGTCACATAACCCTGAAAAGAGAGGAATGGAAAGTAGAGGAAGGAAAAGAAAAATAAGCCAATCTTAACAAACAAAAACATATATTAAAAATATAGAACTAATCTCAAGCAAATCAATAATCATATTAAATAGAAATCATTATTAAAAATCAATTAAAATAAAAATTATCATAGTGGGTAAAAAGACACAGCTCTATGCTTATATGGGAAATTTGCTTTAAATGTAACAAAAATCATAGGCTAAATTTAAAAGAAAGGAAATTGTACACCACAAAAACACTTGACTTGCTATATTAAAGTAATGTAGAAATAAATATTAAAGTAATACAGAAATAAATTACCACAACTGAAGAGGGACACAAATAAAGCACAGCTAAAGAGGGACAAAAATAATGATACAACAGTCAATTAACCAGGAAGAAATAAAAACCATGTTAATGCACCTAACAATAGAGCTTCAAATAGATTAAGAAAAACTGACAAAGTGACAGGATTTAAAGAGATGCAGAAAAACTCACAATCAAGACTGAGTTTTAACATTCTTCCATTAGTATAAATAGTGTTAGTAGATACAAAGTTCATAAACATTAAATAATTGATCAAAACTATAAACCAATTGAATATAGTCAACCTGTACAGAGCAATTCCCTGAAAGATAGCAGAATACACTGTCCTTTCAGGTGCACATTGAACATTCACCAAGAATGGTTATATTTAGGTCATAAAACAAATCAGAAGATATTAACAGAAGCAGAGGATATTAAGAAGATGTGGCAAGAATATACAGAAGAACTATACAAAAAAGATCTTCACGACCAAGATAATCATGATGGTGTGATCACTCACCTAGGGCAAGACATCCTGGAACGTGAAGTCAAGTGGGCCTTAGAAAGCATCACTACGAACAAAGCTAGTGGAGGTGATGGAATTCCATGTGAGCTATTTCAAATCCTGAAAGATGATGTTGTGAAAGTGCTGCACTCAATATATCAGCAAATTTGGAAAATTCAGCAGTGGCCACAGGACTGGAAAAGGTCATTTTCCATTCCAGTCCCAAAGAAAGGCAATACCAAAGAAGCTCAAACTACCACACAATTGAATTCATCTCACACACTAGTAAAATAATGTTCAAAATTCTCCAAGCCAGGCTTCAGCAACATGTGAACCGTGAACTTCCAGATTTTCAAGCTGATTTCAGAAAAGGCAGAGGAACCAGAGATCAAATTGCCAACATCTGCTGGATCATGGGAAAAGCAAGAGTTCCAAACAAATATCTACTTCTGCTTTATTGACTATGCCAAAGCCTTTGACAGTGTGGATCACAATAAACTGTGGAAAATTCTGAAAGAAATGGAAATAGCAGACCACCTGACCTGCCTCTTGAGAAACCTATATGCAGGTCAGGAAGCAACAGTTAGAACTGGACATGGAACAACAGACTGGTTCCAAATCAGGAAAGGAGTATATCAAGGCTGTATATTGTCACCATGTCTATATAACTTTTATGCAGAGTACATCATGAGAAACACTGGGCTGGAAGAAACACAAGCTGGAATCAAGATTGCTGGAAGAAAGATCAATAATCTCAGGTATGCAGATGATACCACCCTTATGGCAGAAAGTGAAGAGGAATTAAAAAGCCTTGTGATGAAAGTAAAACTGAAAAACGAGAGTGAAAAGTTGGTTTAAAGCTCAACGTTCAGAAAACGAAGATCATGGCATGTGGTCCCATCACTTCATGGGAAATAGATGGGGAAACAGTGGAAACAGTGTCAGAGTTTATTTTTGGGGTCTCCAAAATCACAGATACCATCACTGCAGATGGTATCTGCAGCCATGAAATTAAAAGATGCTTACACCTTGAAAGAAAAGTTAGGACCTACCTAGATAGCGTATTCAAAAGCAGAGACATTACCAAAAAGGTCCATCTAGTCAAGGCTATGGTCTTTCCTGTGGTCATGTATGGATGTGAGAGTTGGACTGTGAAGAAGGCTGAGCGCCTAAGAATTGATGCTTTTGAGCTGTGGTGTTGGAGAAGACTCTTGAGAATCCCTTGGACTGCAAGTAGATCCAACTAGTCCATTCTAAAGGAGATCAGCCCTGGGATTTCTTTGGAAGGAATGATGCTGAAGCTGAAACGCCAGTACGTTGGCCACCTGATGTGAAGAGTTGACTCACTAGAAGACTTTGATGCTAGGAGGTACTGAGGGCAGGAAGAGAAGGGGATGACAGAGGATGTGATGGCTGGATGGCATCACTGACTCAATGGACGTGAGTCTGAGTGAACTCCAGGAGTTGCTGATGAACAGGGAGGCCTGGCATGCTGCTATTCATGGGGTCGCAAAGAGTCAGACACGACTGAGTGACTGAATTGAACTGAAAATCAATCATAAGTAAATAAAATATAATTTATACAAAGTGTATACTATAGAATTAACCCAGAAATCCATAATTGAATAATAAAAAAACTCCAATCACTTGAAAGTTACAAAGCATACTTCTAAATATTCCACAACCCACAAAAAAGTCTTAAGAAAAATTTAAAATTATTTCAAACTGAACAAATTGATATATATCTAAATTTATGTTATGTAGCTAAAGCAATACTTATTGGGGAAGGTATAGGATTAAATTCTCACACCAGATAAGGAGTAGGGCTTTAGAATTCTCTTAAGAAATTAGAAAACATGAACAAAATAATCCTAAGTCAAATATACTAGTGAAATAAAAAGACAAAAGTAAAATCACTGACATAAAAAGAGAAAAAATAAAGAAATCATGTCTTTGAAAAGACTTATGAAGCTGATAAACATGTAGGAAGTCAAACACCCACACACAAAAGTGAGATGACAGAAATGACAATAGATAAAATGAAAAAAGGATATAACTACAGACCCTGCAGTCATTAAAAATTCAAAAGGAGAACTGTACTAATATTTCTAAAAATTTGAAAATGTATTAATGAATCAATCTCCTAAAATGATAAACTATCAAAATTTACCCAAAATAAAATAAAATGAAGTGAGCATTCTAACATTGGTCTTCAGGAGTGGTTCAGCCTAGAATGCAGCAGACACAGAAGACTCAAGTTTGATCCCTGAGTTGGGAAGATCCATGGAGGAGGGCAGGCAACCCACTCTCAGTATTCTTGCCGGAAAAATTCCATGGACTGAGGGAGCCTGGAGGGCTACAATCTATGGGGTTGCAAAGAGTTGGACATGACTGAGCATGTACACATACATATACATACACATACATATTCTTATATTATTAAACTAATTAAGTTAATAATTCAATGTTTCTAGAAATTTCTAGGTCATTGGTTTCATTTCATTCAATTTTTAAAATTAAAAATTAATTAATACAAAATTCATAAAATTATCTTTTAGAAGACATAAGGAGGGACATTATCTATATTATTTTATCAGGCCAGAGTGACAATGATGACAAAATCAGAAAAAGTCTTGGCAAAACATTAACAGCTCATATACTTAGAAATATATAAATAGAATAATACACCAAAGGGTCAAGAGGGTTTTATCTCAAGATTTCTATACTGAAATAATATTCAGAAATCTGTCAGTTTAATTCAGCCTAAAGAAAAAAAAAGCTACATGATCTTATCAATTAGTATAGAAACTATTTAACAAAATAAAACATTGATTCATAGTAAAAATTCCCAGGAAACTAAAAATGTAAGGGAACTTTTTTAAAATACTCATTAATGAAAAGCAATGCTCTCACACTAAGACTAGGGACAAGTGAGGATGTCCACTCTCCACATGACTATATAGCATCAACTGAATACCTAATGCTTAAGAAATAAGAAAAAAAAAAACAACAATAACATGATTACAGATTACAAAAGAACAAATAATGTATTCTATATTTGTAAGTTGCTATATAGAACTTCATTGACTATATAGAATATGATTATTTTATAGAAGACACTAAACTTTGCAGACTTCAACAATCTGGTAAAATACATCAGTTGTATAAAACAACTATTGTATAATACATCAGTTTAGCGATGTTGTAAGATACCACCTCAACACACAAAACAAATTTCATTTCTAGAAAGGAACAGCATACAACTAGAGGAAGACATTTTTTTAAAATTCACTAACAGCAACTCCAAAATAAGAAATGTGAAATGTAAATGTATTAATACAGATTCCATATATTGAAAACTACAAAACATTAATGAAGATAATGAAAACAGAAATACATATTGTATTCATGGATTGGAAAACTTAACACTGCAGATTTCCCAAAATTAATTTACAGATTTAATACTACTAAATAAAATTTTGTGTAGATATATACAAGATGACTTTAACTTTATTTGCAAAGGCAAAAGCACTAGAGTAACCAAACTAACTTTGAAAAATAAGAATATTGTAATCATACTCTCTGATTTTTAAGGCTTACTGTGAAACTACAGCTGCTTACTGTGCTATTTGTGAAAGGCTTAAAGCATAGATTAAGGGAAAAAGTAAATCCCAAAATATAATCACACAGCATGGCCAATTTATTTTTGGCGAATATGTAATGCAATGAAGAAAGAATGGTCTTTTCAATAAATGATGTTGGTAGTTTGGACACTCATATACAAAAATAAGAACATCAAAAATAAAATAAACAGGCAGAAACTTCACCCTCTTTCTCACATCTTACAAAAAATTAAAGCAAAATGTATCATTTAAAAATCTTATAAGTTTTAAATTTGCAGAAGAAAATATGGAAGAAAATGTTTATGGCCTGGTTTAGCCAGAGTTTTTTTGATATGACACAAAGCAGTGTCGTGATAAATTAGAAATACCCATTGTGATTATTAAAACTTTTGATCTGTAAAAGACATTGTAAAGAAACTGATGTATAAGTATAGACAGAGAAAATATTTGCAATTCACATATTATTTGAATTCAATATCTACTTGTACTATGATTAGCACTCCCATCTCCCCAGTTAAGAATTCAGGAAGCAAATACTAGGTGGTTCATATACTATGTGACTATTATAAAGCTCATTTTATATGACTTTTCCTCTTTGAATATTATTCATGACTCATGTTACTTTTCCCTGGCCTTAACATTACATCTCAACTACTCTGTGAAGATCTGTGATACTCTGCCGAGAATAATTTTATTAGAAACCAAAATATTGGCGGTGGTACTACAACACATGTCACTTAAAGTACAAAGGAATGATTCCAGAGAAGAGGCTGGTTTAAGTCACTGTGCTAACAAACTACAAATATTGGAAATGTCTTGATTTATTTTCAAGATCTTGAAAAATTCTCAGTGTACACTGTAATTAGATCTTCCTTGGTGACTCGGACAGTAAATAATCTGCCTGCAATGGGGGAGACCTGGGTTAGATTCCTGTGTTAAGAAGATACCCTGGAAGAGGGAATGGCTACCCACTCCAGTATTGTTGCCTGGAGAATTCCATGAGCAGAGAAGCCTGGAGATCTACAATCTATGGGGTTGCAAAGAGTTGGACAAAACTGAGCGACTAATACACATGGTTTAATTGTTTATTTTTACCTACTCTAAGAAGAAGAACCCATTATCTCTTTATTCAATTTCCTTGAATTTTCCAAAGTGTATATTGTCATATAACAAATATTTTTTAAAGTAAAAACTGTCAGTGAAATGTAAATTGACAGAACCATTATGAAAGGAAATATGGAAATTCCTTTAAAAAAAAAGCTAGGAATAAAACTATCACATGACCAGCAAGCCCACTACTAGGCATATACCCTAAGGAAACCAACAAAACCTATATACTCCATTGTTCATTTTGGCACTATTTACAATAGCTAGGACATGGAAGCCACTGAGACATCCATTGACAAATGAATACCTAAAACAGTTGTGGTATATATACACAATGGAATATTACTCAGCTTTATAAAAGGAATAAACTTGAATCAGTTCTAATAAGGTAGATGAAACTAGTGTCTATTATACTGAGTGAAGTAAGTCAGAAAGAAAGATAAATATTGTACATCAATGTATATATATGGAATCTAAAAAGATATTACTGACCATCTTACTTGCAGGGCAGCAGAGGAGACAGATGTTTTGGACACAGTGTGGGAAGGAGACAGTAGGATGATATGAGAGAATAACACTGAAACATATACATTACCATATGTAAAAGAGATAGCCAGTGGGACTTTGATGTATGACACAGAGAACCCAAAGCCAGTGCTCTGTGACCACCTAGAGGAGTGCTATGGGAAGGGAGATAGGAGAGAGATTTGAGAGGGAACAGATATATGCTGATGCTGATTCATGATTATGTACGGCAAAAACTATCACAGTACTGTAGAGAAATTACCCTCTAATTTAAAAATAAATAAAATATTAATAAATTGTAAAAGCAAAACCAAAACAAAACACTACTCTTTGTTACTCTCAAAAGAGAAGTATCCATTTATTTCAGTCTTTCAACTACTATTTTCAAACACCCTAAACTAGTCTTCAATGTGTGGTGTTGATTATCTTTCTGGGTCTTATGCATGGTTCCGTTTTGAGATAAGATGTCTAGTCTGGCTTGATAAGCAGGGCTTCCAAAAGCAGGATGCTGGCAAGAAAATGAGAAACAAGACACAGGAGTTCAGTGAAAGGTGAGGATCAGGGGACCAACACCTCTCTAAGGTGAAGGTGCCAAAATTGAATCCATGCCAGCTTTCTTATACTCTCAGCCATGAAGGAAAGAATGTGCAGGGGGTTAAGCTATAACTCCTGTGGCCTTCAGGGCCAAAGAACAAAGTGACCATTAACCACTGAATAATCAAGGAGCAGTAATCAATAACAAATCAGTAACAGACTAATATTCGTATATATAGTTTTTCCTCCAGATACATAAAACATGTGACTCTGGGGTCACTTTTCCAACTCCAGGATCATATCTTGTTTTAAAGGTTATGAACTGTTCCCTCTGGACTTGTTTCAAGAGTCTCATGCCTTGAAGCATCTAGTTTATCAATAATTATGAATTCCTTCTGCAGCCCTTTCTGGGGCCTGCTTTTCTTCTATTGTTCCTGTCTCCTACAATAAGAAGTCAGAATTTTTATTAATTTTAGCAAAACAAATCTGGTTGGTGAATTTTGCAAGGATTTCAGGGTAACATGCAAGTGAAGCCAAATTGCTATAGTTTGAAGAGTTAAGATGAGAAATCAGCTTTACTCAATCTTTAAGAAAGTTTGACTGTGAGGGGGATAAGAGAAATAAAATGAAGATAATCTACTAGAAAGTGAGAGGTTCAAAAGAAAAATCATGAATAGTAATTAGACTTTTTCTCATTGAATGTCTTAATGAAATAGAACCTTGTATATTAGAAATGTCATTAGAAATAAGCACAACCAATTTCTCAGTTGTGAAAAAGAAAGCAATCTAAAAATGCATGTACTATGTAAGTAATTTATGTTTGAGGTGAAGATATATTGAAGAGTCCTTATTTGATGGCTTTTGTTTCATATGTGATATAAAAATTAGATGAGAAGTTTTAGAATTGCAAAGAAATTTCAAAACAGCTACTAAAAAAAAAAAAAGTGAGATCTAAGTAAGAAAATGTTAGATTACTTAACTGATTGAAAAAGGCCCAAATGATTTTTCTGTCAATCTATGCAGACTTATTAATAATAGAGAAGACAATTTTTCTTAAGGAAATATGCAGAGACAAAAGTAAATTAATTTGTGGTGGGATTACACATTATAGCATAACGTAACATGTGTTAGCATAGCATAACATCACCCAAATTAACTTACAGTTTTGGTTCCAATTGAAAAGAAAAGAAAAATAATAAAAATATACACAGATGAAAAACCATAAAAAAGAATGCATATCAAATACTGAACAATTTTTGTTACCATTAGGACATAAACTCTAGTGAAGGCAAGAGATTTTTGTTTTTTGTTTTTGTTTTTGTTTTTCCATTAAAACATGCCTTATATTTATTAGAAAGAAAAAGAAAAAAAAACTAGGCATGTGCTATAAATGAATATTTATATCATGTGCTAAATGATAGGACATAATTAAAAATGAGTGAATGCACCTTGTTCAAGGAAATGATATGTGCCTTGCAATTAATTATGCATTACTTTTATGAAATTAATTTGATTGAGTTTTCTATACTATAATGATAGCTAATAAATGCTGTGAGCAATACAGATGTAAAAAGTTGAAACTCAAATTTCTTTATTGTTAGAGATAATAAATGATAGAGTTCCCAAGAACTCTGGGCTTCAGTGGTGTCTCAGCTGGTAAAGATTTCACCTGCAATGCGGGAGACCTGGGTTCCATCCCTGGGTTCCATCCCTGGATTGGGAAGATCCCCTGAAGAGGGGAAAGTCTACCCATTCTAGTATTCTGGCCTGAAGAATTCCATGGACTGTACAGTCCACAGGGTCACAAAGATAGGACACAACTGAGCCACTTTCAGAGTATTTACACCAATGAACTTTGGGCCTTTAGAAAATATATTTAAATTTATAAATGTGAAGATATTATTGAATAATTTTTAAAGTTTGCTTTGTGTTTTATGTCCTAAAATAGAACTTCATTTTAAGGTTGTGGCTGTTTCATGACTCAAAATCAACATTTAATTCCAAAAATATATTTGAATGATTTTTGATACCATATATGTTTATTTTCTTAATAAAGCTTTATCCTTACAAGGACAGAGTGTATTTCTGATTCTTTAATAATTTATCACCTATACTTAGTTCAAGTGGAAAACAGTAGGTATTCCTAAATATTTTTAATGGATAAATAAAATAAGTCAATTGTATTTAAGTCATTTTACTCTTCTAGATGTTTTATAATTTCAAATAATTTACTCCTTAATAATTAAACTATAATGTCATCTGATTTGTTTGAATGTATTCAATTTTCAGTACTTTGATAAAACAGCTATGACATCATTCGGCAGGTTCTTCAATATATTTTACATTTTACATTATAGTATGTTGAAAATTTACTTCATAAAATTTTATTTGCAACTTTAATGAAAATACCAAATGAATTTTATATATACACATTTAAGTATTCTAAGTGCAATTTTTTTCTTCATCAAGCCAGAGAGAGAATTTCCAAAAACATTGATGTCTGATTCTTCTAATACATAATGCTAAATTAAACTCTTAAAATCTATAGTGATTCTTTCTGTTCAGTGAGATGATTTAATATCTAGTGTCCCCATACTTTTAAAAGTCTAGTAAAAATCTTGAATGTATCTTTGTTCATTCATTTCCTCTCCAGGCTGTAGCAAATGACTATAGCAAGACATTCAAATTAGTCATTGTGTTTAATTATTCAATAGATATTTATGGAACACTATTATGTGTCATGGAGAAGGAAATGGCAACCCACTCCAGTGTTCTTGCCTGGAGAATCCCAGGGATGGGTGAGCCTGGTGGGCTGCTGTCTCTGGGGGTCGCACAGAGTCGGACATGACTGAAGAGACTTAGCAGCATTATTTATCAGCAATGTGATAGGAATTAAGAAAAAGTCAAAGGAGAGTAAGTCATGATCTTTGTCCTTTGCATGTATTCAATCTCATAGAAAAGCATGTGATGAAGTCATGCAATCCATTGTAATGAGTAATGAAAGAAGGACAAAGGAAAAATAGTCTTAGCATCCTCTCCTGATGGGTAAGGTAATATTTATGCATATCCATGAAAGATTAGGATGTTTGTGAGAGAAAAAGGAGAAGAATAATGGTGTGAGGCAGCAAGAGACATATAAGAGGAAAAACAAATCAGACTTTGAAAGTCCCAGGGTATCTTATAATAAGGTTGAGTAAGATGAGGAGAACCACATTAGATGATTTTTAAATTATGTAATTTTGAAAGATACTATAGGTATACAAAGGAAATGAAATCAGTATTTTAAAGAGATATCAGTACTCCCATGTTCATTGCAGCATTATTCACAAGAGCCAAGTATGGAAACAAGTGTCTATGAAACAAATAAAGGATATAAGGATAAAGGATATATTACAATAATAAAGGATATATTACAATATCATTGTCTTAAAATAAGAAGGAAATACTCCCATTTGCAACAGCACAGATGAACCCAGAGGGCATTATGCTAAGTGAACTAAGCTAAGCAGGGAAAACGTACTGTATGGTATCACTTAAATGTTGAATCTAAAAACAAAAGTTGAGCATATAGAAGTACAGAGTAAAAGAGTAGAATGGCAATTTTGAGGTTTTCAGGGTCTGGATGTTTTGTAATAAGGAGGACATAAGGGCTCAAACTTTCAGTTATAAGATGAATAAGATCTGAGTAGCTAAAGTATAAAATGACTATAGTTATTGTACTAGACTGAATAATTTAAATTTACTAAGATAATTGAACTTCAGTTCTCACACCCCTGTCTGGTGGCTCAGATGGTAAAGCGTCTGCCTACCATGCAGGAGAGCTGGGTTCACTCCCTGGGTCGGGAATATCTCCTGGAGAATGAAATGGCAATCCACTCCAGTATTCTTGCCTGGAGTGAACCTGGTAGGCTACAGTCCATGGGGTCGCAAAGAGCTGGACACGACTGAGCAACTTCACTTTCACTTTTCACTTTCATGCATTGGAGAAGGAAATGGTAACCCATTCCAGTATTCTTGCCTGGAGAATCCCTGGGACTGGGGAGCCTGGTGGGCTGCCGTTTATGGAGTCGCACAGAGCTTGGACATGACTGAAGTGAGTTAGCAGCAGCAGTAGCAAAGGTAAAAACAGATCATTATATTCACATAGTGATATTTTTCCCCAAAATTACCATAACATTTCCATTCCTAGCAGCAATGTAGCTAAGTTCTGGCTCTCCCACATCTCTGTCATCATTTGATATTATTTTTTTTAATTTTAGCCACCACAGTCCCTGAGCATTGGTATCTCATTGTGGTTTTAATTTGTTTTCCTAATTGCTGATCATGTAGAGATTATTTTTTTTTCAATTTGATATAGATATAGACAAAACCAATACAATATTGTAAGATAATTAGCCTCCAATTAAAATAAATAAATTTAAATTTAAAAATAGGAATATTAAAGAGAACTTGTTTAGATCTACAAGAAAATACAAGTAAAAAAATATATAGATAATATTTATTTTTAACTTAATATTCTGGATAGAAGAATTTTATCAGCACATGATTTACAAATATTTCAATCTGTGAAATATTACTCTTTCACTACCTTAGAAAGGTCTTTAATAAATATAACTTTAAAATACCTAATGAAAAACAATTTATCTTTTAAAATTATAGCTTTTTTCATATCTGATAAATTTTTGCCCAATATAACATCACATCAGAAAGATATCCTATGATTATTTGGGGGAAAGTTTATGTTTTTAGCCCTTCATTTAGATATTGCAGCCATGTTAAATTAAATTGTGTATATGGCAAGCAGCAAGGTTTGAAGTTTATTTTTAATACATGGATATCTAATATTTATCACCTCCTGTTGAAATACTAGAATACTCCTTCTCAGTGAATTATCTTGACACCTTTGTCAAAATTTAATCTATGTTTTAAGAATGGGCATATTTCTGGTCTACCTATTCTGGCTTATTGGTCCATATATCATCTATATTATAACATGCAGGTTATTCAGTCACCCAAATCTATCTGTGCAAACACAAAATTTTATTGCATACTTTAAAATATTTTTGGTAATATCCAGATTGCATAGAAATCCACAGTGACTGGGTTTTCAGTTAGCCCAATGTATCAGTTTTTAAAATGTCTTATTACATATGTATAAAGTGAAAGTGAAGTCGCTCAGTCATTTCTGACTCTTTGAAACCCCATGGATACCAGGTTCCTCCTTCCATGGGATGTCCTAGGCAAGAGTACTGGAGTGGGTTGCCATTTCCTTCTCCAGGGAATCTTCAAGACTCAGGGATTGAACCCAGGTCTTCCACACTGTAGACAGACATTTTACCCTCTGAGGCAGCAGGGAAGTCCTTACATATGTATAAGGTTATATTATATATTTATACATAATAAAATTAGGTGTTATTATCTCCATGCTGTATATTATATTAGGAAAAAATACACAATTTGATGTCAAACTTTGCTAGATACAAATACTACTTTATCATTTAATTCTTATTTGCCATTGGCGTATTACTTTATTTAGATGCTCTACTTTTGATCTGTGGAAAACTGGAGCCGATTATAAAGAGTGAAGTAAGCCAGAAAGAAAAACACCAGTACAGTATACTGACACATATATATGGAATTTAGAAAGATGGTGATGATGACCCTGTAAATGAGACAACAAAAGAGACACAGATGTATAGAATGGACTTTTGGCCTCTGAGGGAGAGGGAGAGGGTGGGATGATTTTGGAGAATGGCATTGAAATATGTATACTATCATGTAAGAAACGACGTGCCAGTCTATATTCGATACAGGATACAGGATGCTTGGGGCTGGTGCACAGGTATGATTCAGAGAGATGATATGGGGTGGGAGGTGGGAGGGGGTTTCAGGATTGGGAGCTCGCATACAACCATGGTGGATTCATGTCAATGTATGGCAAAACCAATACAGTATTGTAAAGTAGAATAAAGTAAAAAAAAATAAAAATAAATAAATATATTTAAAAATAATCATGATAAAAGTTATATAACATAAAAATATAGAAAGTAGGATTTACTTTTTGTTTCTGAGGTTTCCACAAATGGATACAACAAGGAATGTTTTTCTCCAACATATATTAAAATTTATTTATTTATTTATTTATTTATTTATTTTAATGCAACACTTACTATTCAAATTATAGTGTTAGCACTCTAGGGGATGAAATCAGCTTTTGTCTACATCTTGCAGGCTATCAGAAGCCGAATCGATATATTGGAGCAGAAAGCACTGCCAATCTTAAAGTAATACTTCAACTCCCTCAAAAGATGACACATCATGCATTCAGATGTAGAATGAAGGGATAACTATATTGCTAAATAACAAAAGTTCGATACAATAATAACAATGAAGCTGTCCAAAATCTGTATTCCTTATTTATATAATCAATGAATTAAATGCACCTCTATTTATAACATTTACTTCATGAGGTTATTGTGGTGATAAATGTGGAAATTAATTATCAAAATATCTGTAACAATGCCTGTAATGCAAAAAACTGATAATACTTATATTTTTATTATCTTTGTTATCATTATCTAGAGTCTTTGTCAACAATCACAGAAGAAAATATAGTTTTAATGGCAAAAAGCTGAGAGGTTGCAGTAGGTATTCCTGTATGTAGTGGTTGTAGGAACTTGAGGTTAAATTAGAGAAAGCTTTCAACTGCAGGGGGCATGGACAAGAACAAAGAAGCACATTTTCTGAGTGCTATACACAGAGAAAAAGTTTTGCTTTCTTTTATGTTGTTTTGTTTTCCATTGGCAAGAAAAAATGATAAAAAATATAAAGCACTTCTGAGGCACCATGTTTTTCTCTATACAGAATCAGGAGTTTCTTTTATTAAAAAGAAGAAAATAAATGCACAGAAAAGCAAGTAAAAATATCCCTGTCCTTCAAGACTGCTGACTATTCATGCATGTATCCTTGTAAAGATAATTCAGAACAAATGTCCAGTGGCATTGTAGAAGAATGCCACAGATGAGTAGAGACTTCTCTCCCAACAGACAGATGTATCAGATGCAAGTCTTCTGAATCCTGTCAGGATCTGCATTGAGTCAGGGTCTACATTGAGTCAGGGTGTGGGATGTCCTGGTTGCTAGCATAACAGTCTGTAAATCTGACAAATATTTTGGCAATGATGTGTTTGTAAATGTTGAAACACATGAGTTGGATTTTTCAATGCTTTGGTCAGAACGTCAGTAACTTAACTTCACTTTGGTCTCTGAAGAGGATAGAACCTTCAGTGTCTGCTACTCTTATTCCATCTCACCATGATTGTGGAATCATCACCTCATTACAGTAGGCATGTGGAAGGCCAAGTGTCACTCAATTCAGCACCCACAGTGTTTGGAAAATGACTGAGACTTGGAAGAAATATTTTCCTTAGACCTAGGCAAGGGACACTGCATCCCACAGTTTGGAGAACCCTCTTCAACACTTTGTATGTCCTCACCAGTCCCTGGAAACTGCCAAGGTCAGCAGCGCTATCAGGACAAAATATCTTGGGACCATATCTGATTCCTTATGCATGACAGACACTGAATGCAGCTACTCTAATGTATCTAAGCTGAGATCAGCCAGGACCCACAGTAACACCTGTGTGCAGCTCAATTTCAGACTGTTACTTATATGGAATCTTGTATTTCTTTATTTTGGGAATTCTCTGACCTTCCACCCTGAACATGGGATTATCAAGGTGCTACAAGAAACTCCAACATGTCACTATTTTTGTTGTCTTATGGCCAGTAGAGGCCCTACTTCCATGCAGGTGGCTTAGTGAGCAACTTTTCTTGCTAACTGATGTGGTAGTTTTTTCAAGAAATCAAGTGATTGGACTGGTAGACTAATAAAGGCACAGATTTGGAAAACTCAAATCATTTTTACAGACAGGATACTTGCCAAATTAAAACAAACAAACAAACCACAACAAAAACAACAAAAAGACCAAAAACACAGTTTCCCAAGGATCTGGATATCTGATAATGGCAAACTAGATCAACCATGGTAAGAGGAAGTCCAGGTCATAGTATCTATGGATGGCTTCTGTTTCTGATACTAAGGTCAATTCACTATCTATCATGCTAAAACTGAAAATGGATAACCAGGACTTGTTGATATCAACCAAGTGATTGTGTTAATTTTGTTGTTTAATGCTTCTTCAGTAATGGATGCCCTCTGATGAGTGTTAAGATATCATACTGCCATGTGTCCTTCCACATGATTCTACTGTTTGAATCTAACCTCAGTTCATTTGTCCTTCAGCATAAAGTGCACAACAAAATGCATTGACCAAAACTCTCTTCATTGAGAAAATGAATGCTTTTCTTCTCCTCTGTTTTTCAAGGTTAACTTTTTTTTTTTTTTATGGGAGGATTCAGTACAGCTACAATTTCTATTTTGTTTGCTCCCACATAATATTTCAACTCATGAAAAGTAGCTGAGCTATTTTCTTCCATCTACCACTTGTTTATACAGAATCTCTCATGTAACTTTTCTTAGCTGTGGCCTGAGTGAAAATGCTAAACCTCTTCTGAAGATCAATAATGCTATAATTATGCAGTATCTTCTAGGTAGAGATCAAATTCAGACCACTAACAGGAAAACATGGTCTAAAGATGAAGCTAAGAATGTGATAGTAAGTAAATTTAGTTATAATACCACAGGGAAAAAAATCTAATGAATTTCATTAGTAGAAGAAACAGTCAAAATGAGAATTTTCCCATTAAGAAAGTCCTAAAGAATGTTGTATTTTAGCAGCTTCAATGTAAGTCAAAGGAAGACAAGGAAAGAGCTTTAAAAATGTTGTGTTTATGGATTTTGCTTAATTTATTGAACTCCAGTAAGATTCATAAAAGAATCACATATTTTAAAAAAAGATTATTGGCAGAAATACTAGCTATTTAAACTTCTGGCAGGGAAAAAGAAAGAGTACACGTACAAAATTCACAAAGAAACAACATGATTGAATGCCAAAATTTCTATGACCATAAAGCATTCTGAGAAAGACACAGGCTATTTTTAATGTGTAAGGAAGATTATTTAAAAAAAAAAAAAAGACTCAGAGGTGAAGTCAAGAGCCATGAAATAAAACATGTCAAGACTTTGTATCCAATCAAGGAACAGTCCACTTGTGCCACGCTTGATTTTAAAAGTGGCACAAACTTCTATTTGTCTCCTATGGTTTTCCATTTTCTTGCAATGACTGTCAGTAACAGGTTTCTTACACCCATACACCACAAACGTTAAAATTGGAAGAGACATAACTGGCTTATTTAGGTTACAAATCATCCTGTATGAAGAATTCCACAGTACTAGAGAAACTAATTCTGAAGAGAAACTAATATTCTTGCCCCTAGACATGTTTTATATAATAAGATTTCAAACTTCAAACTTGTAGTTTAAAAGGATGAGAATATTGAATGTGCTGGAGAGAATGCACTTTCAGTCATGGAGAAGTGTGAGTAATTTGCCATTAAAAGGATTATTGGAAATTTAAATTATATTCAAAAGTATTTACAACATTCCTCCTCCTTCAAAAGCTCAAATTTAATTATTCTAACCTTTATTGCAAACTGAATGTAGTGATGCATTTCTAATGAATAGAATGTGGTAGATGTGATGGTGCATTACTTACAAGTCTGAGTCATCAAAAGAATCAATGCTGTCTTGTTGTCTCTTAGGTCACTTGTTCCGGAATAAGAATGCTGTTATGTTCTGAGGAAATTCAAGCAACAACTTTGAGATCCTGTATGGAAACAAATAGAAGCCACAATTAAACTAACAGCACCAACTTGCCAGCCATGTAAACAGGGCTACTTCCCATCTCAAACTTTTGGATGATTACAGCTCATAAGACATCTTGGCTACACTTAATGAATGATTCTGAGCCTCAACATTCCTGAATTATTGACGCACGGAATGTGAAGATCACAAATATTTATAGTTTCATCCTCAGATTTTGAGGTAATTTGTTATATAACAGGAGATAATTAAAACACCAACTTTTTTACTTGAATATTTGCATGTTGGATAAAGGGCAATACACAGACATTTTAAGGAATATATGACATCTGGTTTTATATAATGTTGATGTTTAGAAACTCAAGCATCATTGTGTTCCATCTTGCTAGAATGGACATCTGAGATATGAAAACATGGTGACAAGTGGATTTCTGGTCAAAGTCTTGGTTTGATAGTGGTCGCTGAGTTGAACTGAAGAGCAGAATGGTTGTGGAATACTACCAGATCAATGAAGCGTCAGCAATGGTCTCAATCGTCATGCTGAATATGGTGACTTTGTTAGATTTGATTATTATGGATTCAGGTGCTTAGCATTAGTCATTGATATTAAGATGGTTTCTTCTTCAAAGAGAGAAAAAAATGTTTATAAACAGTTCAAGTTCATATGAAATAGAAATTATTCATGTCCCAGGGCTATACTTATTTTTCCTAACATTGTCATAATTTAGTTTCAGAAGATTTCATCTTTTGGATTTCTTGAAGACCATGATATTGATTCCATATACTGACAATATGCTGACATGGTTATATAAGCAAGAGTTAGCTAGCATCTCTAATTATGTGGAAGATCGATATTATGAACTATTAGGGAGCTTGTCTGATCCGTGAAGTCGTAAGGTATGTGGAGTCCAGTGATATATAGAGATTTTATTATAGGTTGAAGGTTATTACACTTTTTTTTCCCCTCTGATCACTATGGTATCACAGTTCCTGGTGAGTCTTAGAGCTCTGAAAAACAATTTTTGTAACATGGAGTGCAAATTTTAGTTAAACATTTAATTAAAATAAAATTTCTATATGGAAAATATACATAGCTATAGTGGGAGTACAGAACTAAGCACCAAATCAATCTGTGACGAAGAAATAGGAAGAGCCACAGAAAGCTTCAAGATACACACCAAGAATTGAAAGAGACACATGTAACCCAATGTTCACTGCAACACTGTTTACAATAGCTAGGACATGGAAGCCACCTAGTTGCCCATTGGCAGATGAATGGATAAGGAAGTTGTGTACATATACACAATTGAATATTATTCAGCTTTAAAAAAGAATGCATTTGAGTCAGTTCTAATGAGGTGGAGGAAACTGGAGCCTATTATGCAGAGTGAAGTAAGTCAGAAAGAGAAACACCAATACAATATATTGACACATATATGTGGAATTTAGAAAGATGGTAACAACGACCCTATATGCAAGACAACAAAAGAGACACAGATGTAAAGAGCAGATTTTTGGACTCTGTGAGAGAAGGTGAGGGTGGGATGATTTGAGAGAATAGCATTGAAACATGTAAATCACCATATAGATGACTAGTGCAAGTTTTATGCATGAAGCAGGGCACTCAAAGTCAGGGGTCTGGGACAATCCAAAGGGATGCAGTGGGGAGGGAGTGGGAATAGGGTTCAGGATGGGGGTTACATGTACACCCATGGATGATTCATATCGATTTATTGCAAAAACTACCACAACATTGCAAGGTAATTACCCTCCAATTAAAATAAATAAATTAAATTAAAGAATAAATTTCCAACTAGAATATTAGCAGATGAAAATGAGTAGAAAGAAAAGGTTGTTACTAACAGAGAAAGCAGTGTGAACAGAAGTGTATGTCAGAAATCATAGGGCATGTTTGAGTAAAATATGATAAAACCTGAAGATGGAAATGACTAGAATTGATACTGGATTAGCTGCCAACAGTCATAAAATGAAGGACCTTATTTATCAGATTAAGCAATTTAGGTGATAGGAAATAAATCATAATTTTAAAACAATCTTATTAGCTAAGGATGAATTTTAAAGAATTAAAATTGAAGATGAAAGCACCTGTGGCAAAAAAAAAAAAAAACTACAATAATATATATAATGAATGATATAATTACCAAGGGCATCATAGATAAAGATGAAATAATGTATTTCACGGAATCTAACAAGTGGACTAGGTGATAATTAGTACCTGAGTTTTGTGGAGATAAGGAAACTCCTGATTTTCTAGCTTAATCATTTGGTCATTGCATTGGGCACACCAGTCACTGATATAAAGACTATAGAAAGGTCACCTTGACTAATGAAGTATGAGGGAAGATGAGTTAAATTATGAATGTGCTGCATTTGAAGTGCTTTGACTTGTATAGCAGACACTCCTGAGATATAAAAAACATCTATATTGAAGTTATAGATATAGAAGTTACTAGAGTACAGATGATCATTTAAAGTGAACAGAATTGCCCACATAGGACTAGTACTATAAAAAAAAAAAAAAATGTCAGCTAAGCTTTATTTGCCCAAAAACCTATTCTTCATCACACATTATACTTTCTCTATATAAAGAAATAATAGCCATTTAAAAATACTCATCAGTTTGCTTAAAAATGTATACAGTTGACTCTCGAGCAATGTGAAGGTTAGGGACATTGATCTCCCACTTAGTTAAAAATCCACATGAAACACTTGACTTTCCAAAATTTTAATACCAATAGCTTACTGCCGACCAGAAGCCTTACCAGTAACATAAAGGATTGACTAATGCATTTTATATGTATTGTATTCCTACAATACACTAGGCTAGATAGAAGAAAGTATTATTAAGAAAAAAAAGAGGAAGAAAATATATTTTGAGTTCTACACAGGCATCCCCTGGTATCTCTTGCAGATTGCTTCTAAGACCTGACATGGATACCAAAATCTATGAATACTATAGTCCCTTATAGTTAGTATTCTGTATCTGTGGGTTCTAAATCTCTGAATTCAATCAACCATGGATAGAATAATGCTGCTTTTTTGTAATCGACATTTCTATGAATTTTGCAGCTCAAACCCCTGTTCTGTTACAATTTTATGTCATCTGTTTACAAGATGAATCATCTGCCTTTCTGTACCTGCCTCAATAGTGTCTTACATGATACAAAACACTGTATATATTCTTTGTACTATTAAAATTCAGTTCAGTTCAGTTCTGTCACTCAGTCATGTCTGATTCTTTGTAACCCCATGAATCGCAGCACGCCAGGCCTCCCTGTTCATCACCATCTCCTGGAGTTCACACAGACTCACGGCCATCGAGTCCGTGATGCCATCCAGCCATCTCATCCTCTGTCGTCCCCTTCTCCTCCTGTCCCCAATCCCTCCCACCATCAGAGTTTTTTCCGATGAGTCAAAACTCTTTGCATGAGGTGGCCAAAGTACTGGAGTTTCAGCTTTAGCATCATTCCTTGCAAAGAAATCCCAGGGTTGATCTCCTTCAGAATGGACTGGTTGGATCTCCTTGCAGTCCAAGGGACTCTCAAGACTCTTCTCCAACACCACACTTCAAAAGCATCAATTCTTCGGCACTCAGCCTTCTTCATAGTCCAATTCTCACATCCATACACGACCACAGGGAAAAAACCATAGCCTTGACTAGACAGACCTTAGTCGACAAAGTAATTTCTCTCTCTCTTTTGAAAATACTATTTAGGTTGGTCATAACTCTCCTTCCGAGGAGTAAGTGTCTTTTAATTTCATGGCTGCAGTCACCAACTGCAGTGATCCTGGAGCAAAAAAAAAAAAAAAAAAGTCTGACACTGTTTCCACTGTTTCTCCATCTATTCCCCATGAAGTGATGGGACCGGATGCCATGATCTTCATTTTCTGAATGTTGAGCTTTAGGCCAACTTTTTTGCTCTCCTCTTTCACTTTCATCAAGAGGCTTCAATTTCTGTCATAAGGGTGGTGTCAATTGCATATCTGAGGTTATTGATATTTCTCCCAGCAATCTTGATTCCAGCTTGTGTTTCTTCCAGTCCAGCGTTTCTCATGATGTACTCTGCATAGAAGTTAAATAAGCAGGGTGACAATATACAGCCTTGACGTACTCCTTTTCCTATTTGGAACCAGTCTGTTGTGCCATGTCCAGTTCTAACTGTTGCTTCCTGACCTGCATACAGATTTCTCAAGAGGCAAGTCAGGTGCTCTGGTATTCCCATCTCTTTCAGAATTTTCCACAATTTATTGTAAGCCACACAGTCAAAGGCTTTGGCCTAGTCAATAAAGCAGAGATAGATATTTTTCTGGAACTCTCTTGCTTTTTCCATGATCCAGCAGATGTTGGCAGTTTCACCTCTGGTTCCTCTGCCTTTTCTAAAACCAGCTTGAACATCAGGGAGTTCACAGTTCATGTATACTATTAACTATTAATATTAGACATCAAAAATAAAACAATATGAATAGGAAATTCACATTTATGTATAAGTATGATGATTCATACTGTGATAATTATGAAGCAAGCTGTGTGATTGCTTAATGGTACTTAATGTTCAGACTTAAATTGAAGAATGTGGGGAAAACCACTAAATCATTCAGGTATGACCTAAATCATATCTCTTATACCAATACAGTAGAAGGGAGAAACAGATTTAAGGGACTAGATCTGATAGAGTGCTGGATGAACTATGGATGGAGGTTCCTGACATTGTACAGGAGACAGGGATCAAGAACATCAGGAAAAAGAGAGGAGAGAGAGAGAGAGAGAGAGAGAGAGAGAGAAAGAAGGAACGAAAGAAAGAAATGCAAAAAAAAAAAAGGCAAAATGGCTGTCTGAGGAAGCCTTAGAAATAGCTGTGAAAAGAAGTGAAGTGAAAAGCAAAGAAGAAAAGAAAATATATACCCATTTGAATGAAGAGTTCTGTAGAAGAGCAAGGACAGATAAGAAAGCCTTCCTCAGTGATAAGTGCAAAGAATTTGGGGAAAACAATAGAATTGGAAAGACTAGTGATCTCTTCAAGAAAATTAAAGACACCAAGGGAATATTTCATGCAAAGGTGGGCTCAATAAAGGACAGAAATGATATGGACCTAACAGAAGCAGAAGATATTAAGAAGAGATGGAAAGAATACACAGAAGATCTGTACAAAAAGATCATCATGACCAAGATAATCATGATGGTGTGATCACTCACCTAGAGCCAGACATCCTGGAATGTGAAGTCAAGTGGGTCTTAGTAAGGATCACTATGAACAAAGCTAGTGGAGGTGATGGAATTCCAGTTGAGCTATTTCAAATCCTGAAAGATAATGCTGTGAAAGTGCTGCACTCAACATACCAGCAAATTTGGAAAACTCAGCAGTTGCCACAGGACTGGAAAAGGTCATTTTCCATTCCAATCCCAAAGAACGGCAATGCCAAAAATGCTCAAACTACTGCACAATTGCAATCATCTCACACGCTGTTAAAATAATGCTCACAATTCTCCAACCCAGGCTTCGGCAATCAAGTTATGTGGACCATAAACTTCCAGATGTTCAAGCTGAATTTTAAAAAGTCAGAGGAATCAGAGATCAAATTGCTAACATCTGCTGAATCATCGAGAATGCAAGAGAACTCCAGAAAACATCTATGTCTGCTTTATTGACTATGCCAAAACCTTGACTGTGTGGATTCCAATAAACTCTGGAAAATTCTGAAAGAGATGGGAATACCAGGCCACCTGACATGCCTCTTGAGAAACCTATATGCAGGTCAGGAAGTAACAGCTAAAACTGGACATGGAACAACAGACTGGTTCCAAATAGGAAAAGAAGTATGTCAAGGCTGTATATTCCCTGGTGGCTCAGAGGTTAAAGCTTCTGCCTGGAATGCAGGAGACCCTGGTTCAATCCCTGGGTCAGGAAGATACCCTGGAGAAGGAAATGGCAACCCACTCCAGTACTCTTGCCTGGAGAATCCCATGGAGGGAGGAGTCTGGTAGGCTACAGTCCATGGGGTCACAAAGAGTCGGACACGACTAAGCGACTTTACACAACACCACACCATATGCAGAGTACGTCATGAGAAACATGGGACTGGAGGAAGCACAAGCTGGAATCAAGATTGCCAGGAGAAATATCAGTAAACTCAGATATGCAGATGACATCACTCTATGGCAGAAAATGAGGAAGAACTAAATAGCCTCTTGATGAAATTGAACAAAAAGAGTGAAAATGTTGGCTTAGAGCTCAACTTTCAGAAAGGTAAGATCATGGCATCCAGTCCCATAACTTCATGGCAAACAGATAGGGAAAGCGTGGTTGACTTTATTTTTCTGGGCTCCAAAATCACTGTGGATGGTGATTGCAGCCATGAAATTAAAAGACGCTTACTCCTTGGAAGAAAAGTTATGATCAATCTAGATAGCATATTGAAAAGCAGAGATATTACTTGGTCAACAAAAGTCCACTTACTTAAGGCTATGGTTTTTCCAGTGGTCATGTACAGATGTGAGAGTTGGACTGTGAAGAAAGATGAGCGCTGAAGAATTGATGCTTTTGAATTCTGGTGTTGGAAAAGACTTTTGAGAGTCCCTTGGACTGCAAGGAGATCCAACCAGTCCACCCTAAAAGAGATTAGTCCTGGGTGTTCATTGAAAGGACTGATGCTGAAACTCCAATACTTTGGCCACCTGATGCGAACAGCTGACTCATTTTAAAAGACCCTGATGCAAGGAAAGATTGAGGGCAGGAGGAGAAGGGGACGACAGTGGATGGAATGATTAGATGGCATCACCAACTCAATGGAGATGGGTTTGGGTAGACTCTGGACGTTGGTGATGGACAGGGAGACTGGCGTGCTGTGGTCCATGGGGTCACAAAGTGTTGGACACGACTGAGCGACTGAACTGAACTGAACCTAATATAATGATAGTCATATAATTGTTTAATTTGCCTAATGCACATCTGGAAAACTTAGCAGTGAGCACAGAACTCGAAAAGGTTAGTTTTCATTCCAATATCAAAGAAATGCAATGTCAAAGAATGTTCACATCACCAAACAATTGCACTTATTTCACATGCTAGCAAGGTATTGCTTAAAATCCTTCAAGCAAGACTTCCACAGTATGTGAACTGAGAACTTCCTGATGTTAAAGTTGGATTTAGAAAAGTCACAGGAATCAGAGATCAAATCGACAACATCCATTGGATCATAGAAAAAGCAAGAGAATTCAAGGAAAAAAAAAAAAAAAACCTCTGCTTCAGGGACTACACTAAAGCCTTTGACTGTATGCCACAACAATTTATGGACAATTCTTTAGAGATGGGCCTACCAGGCCATCTTACCTGCCTCCTGAGAAAAATAGATACAGGTCAAGATGCAATAGTCAGAACCAGACATGGAACAATGGAATGGTTTCAAATCGGGAACGGAGTACATCAAGCCCATATATGGTCACTCTGCTTGCTTAAATTTTATGCAGATTATATCATGTAAAATACTGGGCTGGATGAAGCACTAGCTAGAATTGAGATTGCCATGAAAAGTATCAATAACCTCATGTATGCACATAACACCACCCTTATAGCAAAAAGTGATGAGAATATGAAGAGCTTCTTGATGACGGTGAAAGAGGAGAGTGAAAAAGCTGGCTTAAAACTCAACATTCAAAAACAAAGATCATGGTGTCTTGTCCTATTAATTTATGCAAATAAGTGGGGATAAAATGGAAACAGTGACAGACTTTATTTTCTTTGGCTCTAAAATGACTAAATGGTGACTACAACCAAGAAATTAGAAGATGCTTGTTCCTTGGAAGAAAAGCTATGACCAAACTAAACAGCATATTAAAAAGCAGAGATATTACTTTGCTGACAAAGGTCCATATAGTCAAAGCTATGGTTTTTCAAGTAGTCATGTATGGATATGAGAGTTGGACCAATAAAGAAGACTGACTGCCAAAGAATTTGAAATGTGGTGTTGGAGAAGACTCTGGAGAGTCCCTTGGGCTACAAGAAGATCAAACCAGTCAATCCTAAAGGAAATCAGTCCTGATTATTCATTGGAAGGACTGATGCTGAAGCTGAAGCTCTAATATTTTGTCCAGCTGATGTGAAGAGCCTAGACATTAGAATATACCCTGATGCTGGGAAAGATTGAAGGCAGGAAGGGAAGGGGAAGACAGTGGTTGAGATGGTTGGCTGGCATCATCAACTCGATTTACATGTGTCTGAGTAAACTCCAGAAGATGAAGGACAAGGAAACCTGTCATGCTATAGTCCATGGGTTTGCAAAGAGTAGGACACAACTGAGTGACTGAACCACCACAACAAATGTAATGGATAATAATTGCTGCATGGTAGTCTAGTCTCTACATTAATAAATGAATTTGTGTAGAATTTATGGCATATAGTATTACAGCCATATTCATAATACATAATACAAACATTGTTACTAAAAAGATATCTGATAGGCATATATGTAGCTCTTCAATTACAAAAGAGAGGCAACTATATGGTAATGTAATTAAAAAAATAAAACTCATAAAGTAGTAAGAAAACTAATACATATTAATTTTATATAAATTATCATTTATCTTACGTTTATGTAGAATAGACTATCTGCCTCAACAAAAGACTTACACTTGATTTTCTACAATGTGATCACTAGGCAATGATGATGATGCTGCCACAAAAATGTCTCATACAGTGCTTGCTGTACAGTTGTTAGATTTTCACAGGAAGACACAGACACACAGAAGATACATTTATTAGCTTATGATGATTATTTACTTTTCTGATTATTTACTATTCATTGAATGGAAGTAAGTCACCACAAATGTTTTCATCCTTGTCTTCATGTTGAGTAGATTGAGGAGGCAGAAGACAAAGGCTTCATTTTGCTGACTCGGGGTGGCAGAGACAGAAGAGGTGGAGGAGGTCAAAGGAAAGGCTGAAGAGGCAGGCACACTTGGTTTAACTTTATGAGTGTATTCATTGTAATTTTTCTGTTTTTTTTTTTTTTTACCTTTTCATTCCTCTAAAAATATTTTCTATATGGTATGCTTTCTTATTCCACCATTTACTTTACTTTCAGTATCCATATCATAGAAAGATCTATGCTGTAAAATAAGTCAAATTATTATTAAAATAATATATATTATATTAAAATTAAGTTTTCTATCACTGCTTCTACATCTCCATCATCTGGCACTGGTTCAGAAACATTCATCTCCACTAAGTCATCTGTTAATTCTTCTGTCTGATGTGTATTAGCTCTGAAATGTTTGCCAAATCATCATCTTGAAAATTTTCACCCTCATCCCACTATTTTTTGGCCACAATTTATTTCATGGTGCCATGTTCAGTCTATGTAACTATTGTGTAAGTTTAACTTTTAATAAGAGATTTTGTATATTTTATGGCATTAAATATATCAGTGTCTATATGTATTTTATGCATTCACAATATGTTTTTCTTGATTTTCAGCCTACTCACTTTATAAAAACTCCTATTTTTTTCAATATATTTACTAAAAGAAATCTCTCTGTAAGTGGATCTGTGCAGTTTAAACCCATATTGTTCAAGCATTGCCAGTATATAGCAATAAGATTATGAAAGTGATCATAATGCCAAATGTTTCAGGTATATGAAATAGTTTAACATTTTCCCCAGATTTTTCGGAGACAAAATTGACATGTTACAAGATAATTATATATGTATATGTTGAAAAATGGTTACCAGTGTATGGTTGGTTAGTTAGTTTATCCATCCCCTTATATGGTGGGTGGATTTTTGTGTGTAGTGGGAATTTTAAATTTTTGTTCACTTAACAGCTTTCAAATATGCAATATACTATTGCTAACTGTAGTTACCATGTTATATATTACATCTGCAGAATTTACCTCTTCACTGGAAGTTTGTATCATCTAACCACATCACTCATTTCTCCTAGTCCACAGTATATACACATATATACATACATATATACACACATATATACATATCTACATATATGTGATACATACATACATACATACAGAAAAGATTGTATATATACATACATAAACATTGCATACATACATACAGTCATACATACATACAGAAAAGATTGCAATGAGAGATTCAGAATGTGAGTTAAACATGACGTAAATGAAGGGACAGAATCCTGGATTGTGTGATGCTTGATTAAATCAAATACATATATAGGAGGATTGCAAAATTTTTTGAAGATACAAAAAGAAGGGGATGTTTAAACTTACTTGCATGACTGACTACCTTGCTTGACCACTAAATTTTTCTGCATCCAGTTAGCAGTTTACATGACTTTCAAAGTTCTTATAGAGATTACTCAATCTGTATTCTTAGTGTAAATGTTCAGAGACTGTTTATTGTAATTGTAATAGGAGACTTTAGGGTACCTTCAGGTACAGAGCATCAGATGATTGTATATTACATACTAGATGCTATTTTTGCTCTGTTATTGTGACATTCTGAAACCTATTATTTAATAACTGCTTGTGATTTATTATTTATCATGAATTCATGTATATGATAAATATTAAGAATCCAAGGCAATTCAAAGTGATTGTTTGGGTCCTGTCCTGAATAATTATAATATGGTCATCATTATTATAGACTACAAAGTAATCTAAATGTTTAAAATGCCTTAAAATCTTTAGGTCCATTTAGCCTATTAATGTTTGCAGATGCGTGATAATTTTACAGAAATTTCTTAAAGCATAGTCCTCTAAGAAGGATACAATTGACACTGTAAATTACCTTGATGCTGAGGCCTTACTGTCTTCACATTCACCTTGGTGCAAATATTTACCACTCTAAACATGGCTTTTTGAGAGTCACCTCGACTGCAAGGAGATCCAACCAGTCCATCCTAAAGGAAGTCAGTCCTAGGTGTTCATTGGAAGGACTGATGTTGAAGCTGAAACGCCAATATTTTGGCCACCTCATGCGAAAAGCTGACTCATTTGAAAAGACCCTGATGCTGGGAAAGATTGAGGGCAGGAAGAGAGGGGATGACAGAGGATGAGATGGTTAAATGGCATCACCAACTCAATGGACATGAGTTTGGGTAAACTCCAGGAGTTGGTGATGGACAGGGAGGCCTGGCCTACTGTGGCTCATGGAGTCACAAAGAGTCGGACATGACTGAGTGACTGAACTGAACTGAAACATGGCTTTATCATTTTCATAAATGTTTAACAGAGGAAATACAAAAATGATAACCTATCTATGAATAATTTTGAACTCTTGTTTACTTAAGAATTAAAAAAAAACCTCAAATATTTGAAAAGAACATGTGATTCAGTTATGTATCAACAGAGCATTATTTTGATGACAATGGCATTTTCACTAACATTTCAGTTTTTAAATTCAGATAAATATTCTCGGTTATCATTCAATACAGTAAAGCCTTTTTATATAACCACATATCAATTTATATGAGTGACAGTTATTTTCAAAACTAGGTTTTCAGAACCATAATATTGCATCAATACTCTTAATATCCTTGAGTTAGATTTAAAATATAAGCATCTCAACACTATAGATTAAAAATAAAAGAGTTTTACTAAGTTCGTTAACTATGAAGATTCTATAAAAATTAAAACAAAATGTAGAAAGCTGTAAGGGAGATGGGAGATGAAGATCGAAGTCTTCAATTAGCTGTGCTTTTCTTTTTATTCACTCCCCAGGGTTGCCACTTAAGCTCAAATGAACTATATTGATTATAAAAAGGTGTACCTTATACTTGATTGCTGTAGCACACTTTATGAGGTAGAAGTCCCAGTATATGGTATTTATTCTTGATGAGTTGCAAAATATAGCAGCATAATGCAAAATATATCTCACTAAATTATGAAATATGCATATTTAGCTTTTGGGGAGTTTTTTCATGTGAAAGTTTTACATGAGTCTGGGATAAAGTATTTTCATTGCTCAGGAGGTTGTGATTACAGCTGCTTTGCAGAATAATAGCCAAATTAGCAGTTTTTTTTTTTTTCTCTCTCTCTCTCTATGAAACAGCAGCATCACCAGTCTAGAATCAATTGATGGACTAGATATTAGAGTTCTAGTTTGATCAAAGTATTTGGCATTTGCACTCTACATAAATAAATTTGTACTCTACATACGTGTAATGATGAACAAAAGGTAACTTTTTTTTGCTTATTATAATATATTAAGCATTTCATCTTGAACTGGTACTTTTTGTTGTTTCTGTTGTTTTAACTTTGATTTTGCTGATTTGGGACAGTTATTCTAGGATACTTGAAATTTTGCTGATGCTCCACATTAAACACTAGCAGAACTAGTGGATAATCTGCTATGATATACTGGTTCTTTATTTCCTCTACTGCCATTCTTTTTTTTTTTTTTTTTTTGCATGAGAAGAGGATAATATTTTACTAAGGAACCAATCTTCTTTTCTATTTATTTTCTTTCATTTGGTTTTTATTTTCTAAAAACACATTACAGAAATGGAGAATCTTAAACTAGTTCCTTAAATATCAGTCTTAAATTCAGCAAAGTCTTGATTCAGTTTATTAGAATATAGGCAAATCAGAGCAGTTCTACTGTTAAGATGTTGTGAATACCCCTTGCAAGTGCCATGCTAGGTACCTCATGTGTACTCTGATGCTTACCACAGTTTTCAAGATTATTTTATTCATTTAGCCATAAATAGATGCTTCTGTAAAGAAATTCTACACTTGATCAGGAACTTACTGTTCCTATCTGATTACTGACAATTATTTTAGAATGGAAGTTTTTCAGAATTTTCAGGTAATCTCACTTACTGCAATGAAATTGGCTTGCTTTTTATTCCTCTAAGTCTTTTGTGGCTAAAGTTGCCACTATACTACAACTCTTGTGTGATAGCTTCCTAAAATATTCTTATTTCAAACTTTTAACTATGTATGGTTTATTTATTTTCCCATTATTTCTCTAGTTAATTCATCCAGAGTGTTTAATCTTTATTTTATGAACTTGAAATAGATTGAGTCACTTATGTTCATAAATCATTTTATGATTTACTGTATATCTGATTGTACACTTGCTTTATCTGGAATATTCTAGGATGGAATAGATGTTCTTGCATGCATTTCTAATGAATTAATTAATCTAATAGCTTTATTGATATATATTTGACATACAAATAACTTCATATAATTAATGTGTGTACTTTTGTTGTTTCGATGTATACAAACGTTTGAAGTACCACCACCAAAATCAAGGTAATAGACATATCTAACATCAACTAGAGTTTACTTTTGTGTATTTCTGTGTCTCTCTCTTTTTTTTTGTTGCTGTTGTGTGTGTTTATTTTAATGAATGCGACAATAATATTTATCTGTGGTACATATACACGATGCAGTATTACTCAGCCATTAAAAAGAATAAATTTGAATCAGTTTTAATGAGGTGGATGAAAGTGGAGCTGATTATACAGAGTGAAGTAAGCCAGAAAGAAAAACACCAATACAGTATACTAACACATATATATGGAATTTAGAAAGATGGTAATGATAACTCTGTATGCGAGATAGCAAAAGAGACACAGATGTATAGGACAGACTTTTGGCCTCTGAGGGAGAGGGAGAGGGTGGGATGATTTGTGAGAATGGCATTGAAACATGTATACTATCATGTAAGAAACGAATCGCCAGTCTAGGTTCGATACAGGATACAGGATGCTTGGGGCTGGTGCACTGTGATGACTCAGAGAGATGATATGGGGAGAGAGGTGGAAGGGGGGTTCAGAATTGGGAACTCTTGTACACTTGTGGCAGATTCATGTCAATGTATGGCAAAACCAATACAGTATTGAAAAGTAAAATAAATAAATAAATAAAATATTCATTAAAAAAGAAAATTTTAAAATGTACAATATTGCATTCTATTTACAGACACTCTACTGTATAGTAGATCTGTAGAATTGATTAATCTATCATAACTGAAACTTTAAACCTATTGAACAAAATCTTCCTATTTCCTCCAACCCTAACCCTTAGCAAGCATTATTGATTGCATTCTTTGCTCTATAAGTTTGACTATTTTCGATACCTCATATAAGTGGAGTCATAAAATATTTTTCCTTCTCTGACTGATTTATTTCACTCAGCAAAAAAAAATCCTCCAGGTTTATTCATGCTGTCACAAGTGGCAAGATGTTTCTTCTTCTGTTTTTTAAATAGACTGAGTAATATTATGTCATATGTATACATCATATGTTTTATCCATTTGTCAATTGACATTTGAGTTGTTTATATGAAATGAATTACCAGTCCAGGTTCGATGCATAATACTGGATGCTTGGGGCTGGTGCACTGGGATGATCCAGAGGGATGGTAGAGGGAGGGAGGTGGGAGGAGGGTTCAGAATGGGGAACACGTGTATACTTGTGGTGGATTCATGTTGATGTATGGCAAAACCAGTACAATATTGTAAAGTAAATAATAATAATAATAATAATAAATAAAATGAATACACTTCATTAAAAAAATGAGGCAATAATCCAAAAGAACTGAAATCAAGACCTTTTAGAGAAATGCATTTTTTAAAAATGTATCTCCAAGTATATCCATGTTAGTGCAAAAAAGTTGTGCTACAAATATTTGATTAATAAATAAAAAGGAGCTTAAAACAAGCATTATCTGTTTTTAATCTCTGCTTTTGCTACAACTTATAACCTGTTTTATTGTTTCTAAAAAGGAAATTATATTATGTGGTTGAGACACTTGTGATGAATGGCTTTTATAAACGCATGTTATTATTTACTAAGTTGTACGCACCTGGGCTTCACTGGTGGCTCAGACGGTAAAGAATCTGCTCTACAATGTGGGAAACTCAAGTTCTATCCTTGGGTTGGGAAGATCCCTGGAGAAGGGAATGGCTAACCACTCTAGTATTGTTGCCTGGAGAATTCCACAGACAGAGGAATCTGATGGCTACGATCCATGGGGCTGCAAAAAATCAGACACAACTGAATAATACTCATAGACTAAATACTCAACGACTATTATTTATTTCTCATACCTAAAACTGTACTGAATATATATTGGATATGTAAATATTTTTGATCCTCATTCTTGAATACACTTTCTTCATAAGAGTAAGACTTACCACTGAGAATCACCTCTTTCCATTTTGTGTAGTCAGGGTTGAATGGTAACACAAATTAACAGAGGAAAATATTTTCCCCTTTTTGCATGATAAAGCTGGAGCAAACAGGGATTTTATCTCAACTAATCAGATAATTGTCCTCAAAACTTTAATTTTGTATGATGTTCATGAAGTGAAGAAATCCCTTAAAGTTTCTTATTATGATAGGATTCCCTCAGTGAGACCTCTGGCAGTCGTTGCAGTCTGTCAATTGTTCATTGCATGCATTCATTCATTTAGCCAATAAAAATTAAATGATCTGTGTTTGAAGTAAGGCTCTAAATACTGGATGTTATCTAATAAAAAGAGGTAATGCAAAATAAATAAATGAAACACATAAAATAAAACAGTAAAAATGTTATAGAGAAAAATTGAAAGAAGGCTAAAGAAAGCCAGGAAGTTAAAATATTCAATTAGGTCAGAGAAGACCTAACTGATAAGGTAACATGAAAAGACTTGAGGAAGACAGTGGACTTTGCCATTGCTAAACGCTAGAAATTGTTATTTTGTAAAGAAAAAATGTGAGCTGGAATAGTCTTAGGTGATAGAGTTAATGAATGGGTTTATATACATTGGTTTATATACTTTACATGTATGGCTTGTGTACTTTAAGGAGAATTATTTGGGTAGCAAGAAAGAGGCATTAACATGTACTTAGTCTGAAAAGGAAGCCTTTGGAGGATTTTGGATGAAAATAGAACTGATAAATTCACTGTTGATATTGTCTAGCTAATATATTAAAAAGTAACAACGAAAAGATTATAAACAGTGACATCAGTAGGAAGGTCAATATAGCAATCCAAATAAGAAAATTCAATTGCTGGTTTGATTTAAGAATATGATCTAAAAGTAGAACAAACATGATTTGCTGACAAATAGAATTAAGAATGACACTTCATTCACTGGGATAAGATAATATAAATTGTGGGAAATACGGATTTACAAGGAAGAACAGAAGTTCATTTTAGGGCAAGTTTAAGATTTTCATTACATACATAAGTTGCTGCTGTTGTTTAGTTGCTAAGTTGTGTCTGACACTTTTTGCGACCCCAATGGACTGTAGCCCACCAAACTTCTCTGTCCATTAAACTCCCTCAGCAAGAATACTGGAGTTGGTTGCCATTTCCTTCTCCAGGGGATCTTCTTGACCCAGCGATTGATTGCTTCCCCTGCATTGGCAAACAGGTTCTTTACTACTAAGCCACCAGGGAAGACTAGGTACAAAAGTACAGATGTTAAATATAGCCTAGGTTAGAGGTGTAAATTTGGGATTTATCAGCACATGAACAGCACTTAAACAAAAGTAATATACAATATTAACAAAGAGTGAGAGTGAATAAGAAAAAAGAGCTCTAAGCTTAGCCTAGGGGACATCTACATTTAAATGTGGTGAAAGAAGGAAGAAACTTTGATAAAGAGATTGAAGGAGAAGAAAATAAGGTTGTGAGAAAGAGAAAATACTCTGGAGGCCAATCAAATTTTTTTGTAAAGGAAAAATGTAGTTTAATTAACTTATAAAAGCTGCCAATAGAACTAAGAGAAATAAAGCATTTATAATAGTAATTTGGAGGTGATTGATGAATAATAACTTTAATCACATGATGGAATGAAAGCATCACAAAAGAAATGACAGAAGGAATGGAATTGAGTAGTGGAGGAGTCAACTCTTGAAGCAATTTTGAGAAAGACAATCAGTCAGTCAGTTCAGTCGATCAGTCGTGTCTGACTCTTTGTGACCCCATGAATCAAAGCATGCCAGGCCTCCTTGTCCATCACTAACTCCTGGAGTTTACCCAAACTCACATCCATCAAGTGAGTGATGCCATCTAGCCATCTCATTCTCTGTCGTGTCCCCTTCTCCTCTTGCCCCCAATCCCTCCCAGCATCAGGGCCTTTTCCAATGAGTCAACTCTTCACAAGAGGGGGCCAAAATACTGGAGTTTCTCAGCTTCACCATCAGTTCTTCTAATGAACACCCAGGACTGATCTCCTTTAGAATGGACTGGTTAGATCTCCTTGAAGTCCAAGGGACTCTCAAGAGTCTTCGATAGAACCACAGTTCAAAAGCATCAATTCTTAAGCACTCAGCTTTCTTCACAGTCCAACTCTAACATCCATACATGATCACTGGTACAACCATAGCCTTGATTAGACGGACTTTAGCTGGCAAAGTAATGTCTCTGCTTTTGAACATGCTATCTAGTTTGGTCATAACTTTCCTTCCAAGGAGTAAACGTCTTTTAATTTTATGGCTGCAATAACCATCTGCAGTGATTTTGGGGCCCCCAAAATAAAATCTGACCCTGTTTCTACTGCTTCCCCTTCTATTTCCCAAGAAGTGATCAGACTAGATGCCATGATCTTAGTTTTTTGAATGTTGACCTTTAAGCCAAATTTTTCACTCTGAAACATTGTCAGAGTTTATTTTTGGGGCTCCAAAATCACTGCAGATGGTGATTGCAGCCATGAAATTAAAAGACACTTACTCTTTGGAAGAAAAGTTATGACCAAAGTAGATAGCATATTCAAAAGCAGAGACATTACTTTGCCAAAAAAGGTCCATCTAGTCAAGGCTATAGTTTTTCCGTTAGTCATGTATGGATGTGAGAGTTGCACTGTGTAGAAAGCTGAACACCAAAAGTTGATGCCTTTGAACTGTGGTGTTGGAGAAGACTCTTGAGAGTCCCTTGGACTGCAAGGAGATCCAACCAGTCCATTCTAAAGGAGATCAGTCCTGGGTGTTCATTGAAAGGACTGATACTAAAGCTGAAACTTCAATACTTTGGCCACCTGATACAAAGAGCTGACTAATTGGAAGACTCTGATGCTGGGAGGGATTGAGGGCAGGAGGAAAAAAGGAAGACAGAGAATGAGATGAGTGGATGGAATCACCGACTCAATGGACATGGGTTTGAGTGAACTCTGGGAGTTGGTGATGGACAGGGAGGACTGGTATGCTATGGTTCATGGGGTTGCAAATAGTCAGACATGACTGAGTGACTGAACTGAACTGAACTTTCAGCAACAGGCTTTTTAGTGTCTTTTGCTTTCTGCCATAAAGTTGGTGTCATCTGCATATCTGAGGTTACTGAGATTTCTCCTGACAATCTTGATTCCAGCTTGTGCTTCTTCCAGGCCAGCATTTCTCATGATGTACTCTGCATATAAGTTAAATAAAGAGGGTGACAATTTACCTTGACACAATCCTTTTCCTATTTGGAACCAGTCTGTGGTTCCATGTCCAGTTCTAACTGTTACTTCCTGACCTGCATATAGGTTTCTCAAGAGGCAAGTCAAGTGGTCTGGTATTCCCATCTCTTTCAGAATTTTCCACAGTTTATTGTGATCCACACAGTCAAAGGCTTTGGCATAGGCAAGCAGAAATAGATGTTTTTCTGGAACTGTCTTGGCTTTTTCAATGATCCAGTGGATTTTGGCAATTTGATATCTGGTTCCTTTGCCTTTTTAAAACCAGCCTGAACATTTGGAAGTTCACAGTTCACATATTGCTGAAGCCTTGCTTGGAGAATTTTGAGCATTACTTTACTAGCATGTGAAATGAGTGCAATTGTGTGGTGGTTTGGGTGATGCATATTGTAATTCTGAAGAAGAGTGCTTATAGAAAAATAAATAATAATAACATGACTATCAATATCCATGCAAATACCCAGGTTCTTAGCATTGCTATCTCTGATCACAACCTGTTATTCATACTAAGGTTGTGTTCCAGAGGTGAGATCCTAATCCTTTCCTCCACAAATACTCAGGGCTGCTTGAAAAACAGGTAGAAGACTCTGAGGAATTCTGAGAACAACATCAATCTTTGTCCCTGAGATTAAGAAAAAAATTATCTTCTTTTGCTGCACAAAAGGGCTTCCCAGGGGGTGCTAGTGGTAAAAATAAAAATTAAAAACAAGCACCAACCCACCTGCTAATGCAGGAGACACAGATGTGTGCTCGATCCCTGTGCCGGGAAGATCCCCTGGAATAGGACATAGTGACCCACTCCAATATTCTTGCTTGTAGAATCCCATGAACTGAGCTTGGTGGGCTACAGTTTATAGGGTTGCAGAGTCAGACATGACTGAAGCGACCTAACACACAAACACATGCACTCACTAAGACCAAATATAAGTAATTAGCTTTTTGCTCTAGGAAATGATTAATCTGGAATGTAGAGACATAGACCTACAACAGCTTACATTTTATAACTAATATCTTTCTTATCAAGAATCCTTCCAAGACCCTTTTGGGTCCACCCTCATCTTTCTGGGTTCACTATTATATTATAGTATGTCAACAAAACTAATGCCTTTCCTTACATTACATACTTTAAAATTACTCAAACAGGTTGTAAAGACTTTCCTAAATTCTGTTTTAATACACAATTAAGACTGTGTAAAAGTGTTGTCTCTTTCTTTACTAGGTCCAAAAACTTTGGTTTTTCTTCCTTTTCTTGGCTACTTTTCTTTTTTTTTTTTTTTTTTAATTGGAGTATAATTGCTTTGCAAGAAAAAAATCCATGTCACAGAGAACTGTCTACTTTTTACCTCAGATCAACTTTATGGAACCATGTGGTGTTTCTTTCAATGTGGACTGAATTTAATGGTCTTAAAAAGAATAATTAACTAGACATAAAATAAATTTTGAGGAACTGCCAATAAGCACTTTTGATATTTCTTCTGTGCATGTGCCAATCCCAGACTCTGAAACAGCAGTAACACTGGAAAGCTTATGCTTTACACTGAGTGTATCAAATAAAGACAGAACTGATACTAGTTACTCTCAGATTAATATTAGTTTATAAGTCATTATGGAAATGGGATAATGAGATTTTCACCACTATTTTCACATCCTGAAGCTATATCCAATAGAGTGATGAGTTCTAAGCTATACTGGTATGATCACAGGCTCTTAGGAATCTCTGTCTTTATCTTTATAACAAGGTCGCAATTACCCTCCATCTCAGTAGCCAAGATCTATCACCAGCTTCCCAGAGGGCACAGATAGAGGAATGATCTTTAATCTAGAAAACTGAAAAATAATTTTCCATTCTCTCACTAAGGATTAACCCTAAAAATGGGATGACAACTTCTGTCAATGTGAATAGGGTATATGACACAACTGTAGAACTACTGGTGACAATGATAAAATGAGAATTATCTTTACAGTGTATATGGTCACCAGATGTTGTCAAATAAAAAGAGAAAAAAAGACTCCAAAGTTTTGTTGGTCAAATCATCATTGCCAGTATCTCTTTTAACCAAGACCAGTGGCTTCCATGGTAGCTCAGCTGGTAAAGAATCCACCTGCAGTTCAGCATACCCTGGTTCAACTCTGGATCAGAAAGATCCCCTTGAGAATGGATAGGCTGCCCACTCCAGTATTCATGGTGAGGTTCCCCTGTGACTCAGTGGTAAAGAGTCTGCCTGCAATACAGGAATCGCAGGAGATGCAGGTTTGATCCCTAGGTTGAGAAGATCCCCTAGAGGAAGGCATGGCAATCCACTCCAGTATTCTTGCCTGGAGAATCCCCATGGAAAAGAAAGCAGAGTGGGCTAGAGTCCATAGGATTGCAAAGAGTAGGACATGAATAAAGTGACTTAGCATGCGAGGTAGGAAAAGAGAAAAAAGGGGGGGAGTGGATATTGTTGGTGTATATAAATACTCTCAACTCTGTATCAGTTCTATTACATAAAGTGGGCTTCCCTTTTGCTTTCCACTTTTCAAACTTCTAGGTACCTAAGAACTTTACCAGAGAGGGAGGTCCATGCAGAGTATGTCATTATTCATATTCTAAGGGTTCTGTTGGAAAGTCTGACTCCTTAGACCTATTTCAGGTTATTACCAGTACAAAACACCTTCAAGGCTTTACTGTTATTTGATAAATTGCTAAAGCCCTCTGTTGAATTTCTCCTGGTCTGACCAAGAAGACGGAGGGTGGGAGGAGAAGGGAACAACAGACGATGAGATAATTGGATGGCATCTCTGACTTGATGGACATGAGTTTGAGCAAGCTCCGAGAGTTGGTAATGGACAGGGAGGCCTGGTGTGCTGTAGTCCATGGGGTAGCAAAGAGTCGGACACAACTGAGTGACTGAATTGAACTGAATTGAACTGACCAAGAAGAAGGGGACCTTGTTTGCTTGTTTGTTTGTTTTTGAATACAAATTCTTATAGGTGATAAACTCTTAAAGTCAGAATCACTTTATATTTAAATAAAGTATTTAGCAGAGCCATACATTTTACTACAAGATGAGTGGTAAAGAACCTGCCTGCCAGTGCAGGAGATGGAAGACACATGGGTTCAACCCCTGGGTTGAGAAGATCCTCTGGAAGAGAGCATGGCAACCCACTCCAATATTTTTGCCTGAAGAATCCCATAAACAGAGAAGCCTGGTGGGCTACAGCCCATAGGGTCTCAAAGAATCAGACACAAGTGAAGTGACTTAGCACCAATACAAACCATTAAAACTTTCTTATTGTTTGATGGATTGTTAAACTCCTTTAGATTTTTCCTGACCAAGAAGGGTACTTAGATTTTTTTGTTTTTGAGATACTGAACTCTTATAAGTGATAATCTCATTAAGTCAGAATCCTTTCAGGTTTAAATAAAGAATTTAGCAGGGTTGTATATTTTACTACAAGTTGAATAATCACATGTTAAGAGTTTGTCTGGCCATCAGGAGTAAGGCTTATCTTATTAAATGTGACATTTTTATTTTATCATTGAGTTTTCCATAATTTATCCCATCTTAATTGATTTTAGCTTGAAGAATGTCCTTATCAATGTTGAAATATTGACTGATTAAAGTCACCCTCCCTCCTCCATGGGGAGATAATTTGTTTTCACTAAGAACAAGAAACAGATTAAAGGCTTTGTTCATAGGAATGGAGACAGTATGATCCCCTGTATCTAGAAAACCTAGGAATATTTGAAGTTTTTCCAGTTCACATATATACTGGAGCATATGGTTAATGATACCTGTGGGTACTAAGGGAAGAAGATGGTAGGAAACCAGGAAACTGTCTTCTTAAATTGGATAGCCTTCAAAGTGTTTATAGGAATTTTATGCAGCACAATTTAGAATCAAGTTTACAAGATGGCATTGATATCTGTAGGAAATCTTGTAAATAATTTTATTTAAACATTCCTAAAATATTGAACTATTATCATTTGGCTCCATTTCTGAGGTCTTTCAAGAGGACTGATGTATTTCTTCACCTCACTGTAAAACAGTGAGGAGAAGGAGAAGGGCTTTAATATTTAAATGGAATGTTTCCTAGGATATCTCTTACTCAAGACTTTTGGTTGTTTCATTGCATTAAAAAAAAAAGTATTTTCATTACATTATTTTATAAATCTATTTTATTCAGAATTCCATATTTTTATTTGGATTCCACAGAGTTCTATAATCTCACCCTTGTATCTTCTATAGTTGAGAATTTGTCAGCTCATCAGTTTTCTCTTTGTCAACCATATAACCATTTTATTATATTGTTTTATTTAAAGGAACATGATTAGGATTCTCTCCTAAAGCTTGTGCATATCTTTGATCCTTCTTTTAATTTTTTTTTTTTTTTTTCTATCTTGGGCAGAAAGGTGGATTGCTTCCTATGGTACTTTACCTCTGTCTCCATTGTTTCTCTTTGTCTCTACATCCTCCCATGATCTGGGTTCTGAAGTAGCCTAAAAAGCTAACCCATTCCTCCCTCTATGTGCAGACTCAGATTGCTCCCAGCGTTTCCAGAGTGAAATCCTCGCTCTTGTGCCAAAATTCCTCTCATAAACATATGGAGAGGCTTGATTCTTCCGGGTTAGTGACAATTGTATCATGGATCCTCCAGTTTGTAGTTTGGGTCCCAGAGAAATCCCTCCAGTAGAATGCCTGCCTCACTTTTACTATTATGAAAGTCCTTCATGTAGATGCACAGCAGAGAATAATTGGCTATTTGGTTCTAATTTCACTAAAAACTATATCTAGAAAATAATGTTTATATTATTTATATGATTAAATAAGACTCATAAATATGGTTGAAGTATGTGGCTCAACAAATAGATGAAAAACAAAATGTTTAGTTTTAACAAAAAATGAATATTTTAAAGATTATATTCCTAATATTTTAATGAAAGATCTTAGAAGTACAACATTTTGTAATACAAATATTTATGTGTATATTATTCATTTTAAAATCTGTTGAGACTAAATTTGGAAGTGTAAATTAGCAAACATACACATTTCTTGATTGTAAGAAATATCATAATTGTTTTCTGTAAATCAAGATATTTCTTTATTCTCTCATTGAAAACTGTCAAACTTCACATTGTCAAAAGATAAGAACAAAGCTTTTATATTAGCAAGATTTTTACTCCATTAAATGACTAAAAATAGGTTTTGAAGAGTTTTAAACAAAATGTTAAAAGTCTTCTGAATATTTGATAGCAAAAACATGAGAAAATACGTTAGAGCTGTTTATTCAATTAAAATAAGAAGATATTTGACTGAAGGTAAAAAAAAAAAAAAAAAGATCATGGCATGTGTTCCCATCACTACATGGGAAAGAGATGGGGAAACAGTGTCAGACTTTATTTTGGGGGCTCCAAAATCACTATAGATGGTGATTGCAGCCATGAAATTAAAAGACACTTACTCCTTGGAAGAAAAGTTATGACGCAGAGATATTACTTTGCCAATAAAGGTCCGTCTTGTCAAGGCTATGTTTTTTCCAGTGGTCATGTATGGATGCAAGAGTTGGACTGTGAAGAAAGCTGAATGCTGAAGAATTGACGCTTTTGAACTGTGGTGCTGGAGATGACTCTTAAGAGTCCCTTGGACTGCAAGGAGAACCAACCAGTCCATTCTAAAGGAGATCGGCCCTGGGTGTTCTTTGGAAGAAATGATGCTAAAGTTGAAACTCCAGTACTTTGGCCACCTCATGCGAAGAGTTGACTCACTGGAAAAGACTCTGATGCTAGGAGGGATTGGAGGCAGGAGGAGAAGGGGACGACAGAGGATGAGATGGCTGCATGGCATCACTGACTCAATGGATGTGAGTTTGAGTGAACCACGGGAGTTGGTGATGGACAGGGAGGCCTGGCATGCTGCCATTCATGGGGTCACAAAGAGTCGGACACGACTGAGTGACTGAACTGAACTGAAACAGAAAAGGGGCAGCAGAGGATGAGATTGTTAGGTAGCATGGCTGACTCAATGGACATGATTTTTAGGAAACTCTAGGAGATAGTGGAGGACAAAGGATCCTGGCATGCTGTATTCCATGGGGTAACAAAGAGTCGTACATGACTTAGCAACTGAATAACAATAAGCAACAACAAAAAGCCAAAATCATGTATTTACATTAATCATTAATTGATGCATCAAGTTACACCATGACTAACATACACATATGTGAAATTTTTAAAGACCATTTCAAACATCAAAATATTTGTCTCAGCATATTTAATGTTGTATATTGTGAAGTAATTTTAAAGAGGGGAATTGTAAGTCTGTTATTTACCTGATAGGCAGGAAAGTTATTTTTAATTTTTCCAAAGAAGTAGCCTTTAGAATTAATAATGCTTTGTACAATAAATTTGAATAAAGAAAATAATTGTTCAAGATAGCTTGACATTCTACAATTCAATTTTTTAAAATTCTATATACTTTAGATATTAAAATGCAAGGAAACATATAGAAAGAGTATAAAAATTAGTGGTCAGTTGAGTGGTATAAGCATCATGGCAGCATAAGACATTGTTTTTGTTCTCCTCTTCAACTACAGAAATTCATCATCTATTTGCAGAGAAAGGTGCTTTTAACGGAAGTGAGGGATAAAGCATCATACATTAGAAAACTCAAAATGGGTCTCAACCACACATGAGTTAGCTAATAGACAAATCTAAGTTTTGACTGTGGATGGACCCCTCAGTGTACCATCAACTTGCTCCAGTTTCCTCTTACCCAGGAGAATTCCAACTTAAATAATCACTCACAGATGAGAGATAGCCTAGGTGGAAACCCAGGATTCCAGAACATAAATTATAGCATACCACTGGGACAAAATAATTAGTTTGGATTAATTGGAATATGTACAGAATCATAAACTAAATGATGATGGGGTGGAAAAAGAAAGAGAAAATGTAAGTTAAGACTCTCGAAGGACATTAGAAAGAGATGCAAGAAGAATTACATTTCCTAATTTTAATCTATAATACAGAACTACGGTAATAAAAAAGTATGGGTTGGGCATAAAAATAATCATATAGACCAATGGAGCAGAATTAAGAGCATGGAAATAAATCCCCAAATATACAGTCAATAAATATTGAAATGGGACTCAAAAATATTCAGCGGGGAAAGGATGGTCTTTACATACATGGTGTTGGGAAAACTGAATAACTATATGCAAAATAATGAATGTAGTCCTACTAACACCATTCACAAAATAAACTCAAATTCAGTAAAAGAAACTTAAGTATAAAACCTGAAATTATAAAAACTCCTAGGTGAAAGTATAGGGGAAAAAAATAAAGCAATGCAGCAAGGGAGGAAAAAAAAAGAAGAAGTTTCTGGCATTGGTCTGAGAGCAATTTCCTTTGTTGCACAGAAAACAAAAGCAAAAATAAATAAGTTGGACTAGTCAAACTAAAAGCTTCTGCACAGCAAAATAAATAAATAAATAAAAATTTAAAAGGCAGTCTACAGAGCATAAGAAAATGTTTGCAAGCTATATATCTGATGAGTTAATATTCAAAATGTATATCATAGTAACCAATATAAAAAATCTGAATAAGAAAATAGATATAGGATTTGAAGGGAAATTTTTTTCAGTGAAGATATACAAATCTCCAATGAGTATCTGAAAAGATGTTCAATATTACTAAACATCAGGGAAATACAAATAAGATATCACATTAAACCTATTATTGTCTTTTGACAATACAAGAAATAATGAAATAATACAAGAAATAATGAGTTAATGAGGATGTGGAGAAATGTGAACATCTGTGCACTATTGGTAGAACTGTAAAGTGTTACAGCAATTATATGTAAAGTGTTACACAGGTTCCTCAAAAATTAAAAATAGAAGTGACAAATGATCCAGCAATCCCTCTTGTGGGTACACATGAGAAGAAATTATAAACAGTACCTCCAAGAGTTATCTGCACTACCATATTAGTTATAGTAATTATTCATAAAAATACATGGAAAGACCTCAGAGTATTTTGCTATGTGAAATGTCAGACAGGGAAAGACAAACACTGCATGATATCACATATATGCAGAATCTAAAGAAACTGAACTCATCGAAACAAAAAATAGATTGGTGGTTGTCAAAACTAAGAAGTATGTGAATGAGTAGATATGGTCAAAAGTACAAGTTCCCTAACTATGTGATAAATAGTTGAAATTGTGTTCTGGGAATGTGATCTACATCCCCTAAATATGTGATTTGGGGATTTGATGTACAGTGTGGTATGTGATGTAGGTGTTAGGTAATACAATGGTGGTACATTTGTGATATTAGATTAATACATTGTACACTTTATACCTGTACAGTGTTATATGTAAATTATATCTCAATAAAACTGGAAAAAATTAGAGGTAATTTAAGACAAATTATAATAACATGTGATTTGATAGTTTTAGTTGTAGTCTTCAGAAAATCAACATTACTGATCTGTGAAAAAGATTTAGCTACACAGGCTGGATTGGCTCAGAGAGTAAAGCCCCTGTATGCAATGCGGGAGACCCGGGTTCGATCCCTGGGTCAGGAAGTTCCCCTGGAGAAGGAAATGCCAACCACTCCAGTACCTTGCCTGGAGAATCCCATGGATGGAAGACCCTGGTGGGCTACAGTCCATGGGGTCACAGAGAGTCGGACGTGACTGAGCGAGCTCACTTCACTTCACTGTATTGCTTACCATTACTGACATTAACTGTCATTAAAATCACAAAAGAATCGCAGAGATAAAAGTAAAATAATCATTGTGTAATGAATGTTTTTTATTTTAAGCCCCTATTTTATTGAAGCATAATTGACCTAGAATGTAGTGTTAATTTCAGGTGTACAGCAAAGTCATTCAGCTAAACATACATATAAAAGAATGCATATATATATATATATATATATATATGAATATGCATGTATATTCATCTTCAGATCATATTTCTTTATAGGCTATTACAAAATATTGAGTATAGCTCTTTGTTTTATAAAGTAGGTATTTTGCTTATCTATTATATGTATAGTAGTTTGTATATTTTAATCCCAGCCTCCTAAATTATCCCTCATCCCTTCGCCACTGGTAATAATAGGTTTGTTTCTATGTCTGTGGGTCTATCTCAGTTTTGTATATAAATTCATTTCTGTCTTTTCTTTTATATTCCACATAAAAGTGATATGATATCAAATATCATATGATATGGCTTACTTAGTATGATAATTTCTAGGTCCTTCCATGTTGCTGTGACTGATATTTTATTTTTCATAGTTGAGTAATATTCCATTATATGTATATACAATATCCAGGAACTATCATTTTTATAGCATACATTTTCTTGTTCTGCAGGACAGAAAAAAGGATTGATTAAGGATTGTATTACCAAGTTCAAACAAATTATTTAAAGAATACTATAAAGATTTTAGTATAATACAATTTATACACCTATCAATTATTATAATTTGACACATCTTCAATAGATGTACTGAAAGTATAGCAAAGTTACACATTTGACTGTCATTTCTAATAATCATGTAAGTATATAAAATTATATTTTGTAGTTAAGACAGTATCTTTTGTGTCAAAATACACAAATATTTATAAAATGGAACAGTAATTTAAGTATGAAGTTTCTAATAATTTAGAAAAGTGAAAAATTATAAAGACTCATTTAAAGTGTTTCTCAGCACTAAGGATATATTAAAACTTATTTAAAATTTTGCATTATTCATTTATACTTAGAAACATATCTTAATATAAAAGTAATGCAATTATTTATTTACATATTTTGATGAATGACAAACTGTAATTTTGTTTTCTAAAATATAAATATGATGTTTACATCAGTTAGACCACAGGGTTGGAAAAGGTCAGTTTTCATTCCAATACCAAAGAAGGCCAATGGCAAAGAATTACCACATAATTGCATGTTTTCACATGCTAGCAACATAATGCTCAAAATCCTTCAAACTAGGCTTCAACAGTATGTGAACTGAGAGCCTCCAGATGTGCAAGCTGGATTTAGAAAAGGCAGAGGAACCAGAGATCAAGATGCCTACATCCATTGTATCATAATAAAAGCAAGATAGTTTCAGAAAAGAAAAAAAAAAAAAACAGCATCTACTTTTGTTTCATTGACTATGCTAAAGCCTTTAACTATGTGAATCACAACAAACTGTGGAAAATTCTTGAAGAGATGGGAATACCAGACCACCTAACCTGCCTCTTGAGAAACCTGTAGACAGGTCAAGAAGCAACAGTTAGAGCTGGACATGGAACAACAGACTCGTTCAAAATTGGGAAAGCAGTATATCAAGGCTGTATATTATCACCCTGTTTGTTTAACTTATATGCAGAGTACATTATGTGAAAATACCAGGCTGGATGAAGCTCAAGCTGGAATCAAGATTGTGGGGAGAAATATCAATGACCTCAGATAAGCAGATGGCTCCATTCTAAAGGCAGAAAGTGAAGAGGCATTAAATAACCTCTTGATGAAGGTGAAAGAAGAAAGTGAAAAAACTGGCTTAGAATTCAACATTATAGAAATGAAGATCATGGCATCTGGTTCCATCACTTCATGTCAAATAGATGGGAAGAAAATGAAAACAGGGACAGACTTTTTCTTTCGCTCCAAAGTCACTGTAGGTGGTGAGTGCAACCATAAAGCTCAAAGACACTTGCTCCTTGGAAGAAATGACAAACCTATACAGCATATTAAAAAGCAGAGACATTACTTCACCAAAAAAGGTCTGTAGAGTCAAAACTATGGTTTTTGCATTACTCGTGTATGGATGTGAGAGTTGGAATGTAAAGAAGGCTGAATGCTGAAGAATTGATGCTTTTGAAGTGTGGAGCTAAACAAGACTTTTGAGAGTCCCTTGGTCAGCAAGGCAACAAAACCAGTCAATCCCAAAGGAAATTAACCCTGAAATTTCATTGGAAGGACTGATGCTGAAGCTGAAGCTCCAATACTTCGGCCACCTGATGTGAGAAACTTTGGCCACCTGATGTGAGGTCTTTTCAAATAAGACCCCAGTGCTGAGAAAGACTGAAGACAAGAGGAGAAGGGGATGACAGAGGATGAGATGGTGGATGATATCTCAGACTCAATGGACATGAGTTTGAAAAAGCTCTGAGTGATGGAGAAAGACAGGGAAGCCTGACATGCTGCAGTCCATGGATTCAAAAATGTCAGACATGACTGTACGACTGAACAACAACAAAAACCAACCAATACTACAATACAAATAAAGTTCTGTGTAAGCATGTATGAGGTAGAACATTTAAAATGTTTACACATATACATGGTGCTTAGTAGATTCCAATGCTCTCTAATGAGTCAACTCTCTGTATGACAACAAAGAGTATGTTGATACTGCTCTCTTGAAATTCAATGAATAGTAAGACACAGAAGTAAATATTTGCAATATACTGAGTCTAAGTGAATAAAAACACTGAACAAAGTGACAATGAAAAAATAAAAGTGTAGACATATGTAAATTTCAGGGAAGAGATTTTGAGAAGGTGCTGTTATTTGCAAACTCCCTATTTCCAATTATCTACATCTTCTGAGTGAAACTCCTCCTGAACCTGGAAGTGAGGAGAATGAGAATGAAGCTCTTTGCTCTGTAGGGATCTGCATAAACAAGCTATTGCAATTTCTTTGATGTGAACTGAGCCCAGTGTCAGAGAACTCAGAGGAGAATCAGAAAGCAAAAGAAGCACATGAGATGTATTAACAGATATTCTGCAATTCAGAGAAAAGATTTTGCTTGATCCATGTGGAAGTAGGAAAAAGAAAACAAAACAGGATATCACTGAAATTATAAAAAGACTATCTACTTCTGAAGATAAAAGTTCAGGAGGAGCAAGGGACAAATAGAATTCTTCTTCAATCTTTACAGGTGTTACAGGTGCCTTTATACAAAGACACCAGTGGGTGAATACATTTAATTTTCTTGGAGTTGAAAAAAAAAAAAAAATCCAAAAACTGGATTCCCCAAGAAACAGAGAAGAAAGAAAATTAACAATTGGTCTGTGCTCATATACATTCAGAATTTGTCAAATATCAGAAAAGGACATAAATTAGAAATAAAAATAATACTGAAGAAACAAAATTAAGATTGAAATACAATACATTTTTGGTGGATATGTGATCAAAGCACATAGTTTATTTTTATTTTTTTAAATGCAACACATATAGTGCAAGAAATTATGGTATTTACCTTGGGTACTTAATCAGTGACCAGGAAGATAAACAAGATATGGTATAGCACAGAGCAAAAATAAAATAAGGCATCAGTAGTGAGGGAAAAAAATAGAAGAATCAGACAATATATATAAGAGATTTTTGAAAACAGTAATAAGAATTTTAAAATCGAAATTAAAAAAAGAGAAAAGTGAGGAAGTGACTATTAAAAAAAAAAAACTAGAAGAAAATAACTCAACTGAAAATAGTTTTAAATATGAAGGTGAAAAGTTTCACTAAGATTCTAGAGGACTGCTTGAAAAACATACAAGCAAAAGAATATACAATGGAATCTTCAATTCAAAAAAAATGAGAAAAATATAAGATTCCAGGGAAAATGAGGAAGTAATTCAAATATAATTTATCAGTCTTGATTTGTTTTGTTTTGCAAAACCAGACCTTGGAAAACAGTGAAAGAAAATTGAAAGACTTCTCTGAGAAGTATATTGCTTTTCAATAGTTCAAAAGCCTGCAAAAATATGAAGGATGGGAAGGGGAGAAAAACTATTTTCCCTAACATCCTGTCCTATGACATTTGAGTCATATTTGAGAGTGGGAATGCTTGGTGGTATGGTGTCTTGGTGGGAGAACCCATTCAGCTTACTGGAGAAACCTGTGGATATGTTTTGTGTAAAGACAACAGAGAAATTTCTGTCTAAATATAAGCAGCCAGAGAGAGAAGATAAACATGAATGAAATGAAAAAAATATTTTAAAGATCTACAAAAGAAAGAAAGAGAGAGAGAGAAAGAAAAGTGAATACCTACTTCAACAACAAATAAAAATGATGAAGCATGAAAATGATCAAAGTAGTTTTAAAGATATAACAACAACAACAACAAAAGTCACCACCCTTATGGCAGAAAGTGAAGAAGAACTAAAGAGCCCCTTGATGAAAGTGAAAGAGGAGAGTGAAAAAGTTGGCTTAAAGGTCAACAGTCAGAAAACTAAGATCATGGCATCTGGTCCCATCACTTCATGACAAATAGAAGGGGAAACAGAGTAAACAGTAGTAGACTTTATTTTTGGGGGCTCCAAAATACTGCAGATGGTGATTGCAGCCATGAAATTAAAAGATGCTTAGTCCTTGGAAGGAAAGTTATGACCAATCTAGACTGCATACTAAAAAGCAGAGACATTACTTTGCCGACTAAGGTCCGTCTAGTCAAGGCTATGGTTTTTCCAGTGGTCATGTATCGATGTGAGAGTTGGACTGTGAAGAAAGCTATGCACTAAATAATTCATGCTTTTTAACTGTGGAGTTGAGAGTCCCTTGGACTGCAAGGAGATCCAACCAGTCCATCCTAAAGGAGATCAGTTCCTGGGTATACATTGGAAGGACTGATGTTAAAGCTGAAACTCCAGTACTTTAGCCAACTGACACAAAGAGCTGACTCATTTGAAAAGACCCTGATGCTAGGAAAAATTGAGGGCAGAAGGAGAAAGGGTTGACAGAGAATAAGACGGTTGGATGGCATCACCGACTCAATGGACATGGGTTTGTGTAGAATCCGGGAGTTCATGATGGACAGGGAGGCCTGGTATGCTGCAATCCATGGGGTCTCAAGAGTCGGACACTACTGAGTGACTGAATTGAACTGAGCTGAACTGAACTGACATGAATCACCCATGGGTAAACATGTGTGCCCCCATCCTGAACCGCCTTCCCATTTCCCTCCCCACCACTCTCCACCTCTGATTTGTCTCAGAGCACCAGCTTTGATTGCCCTGCTTCATGCATTGAACTTGTATTGGTCATCTATTTTACATATGGTAATATACATGTTTCAATGCTATTCTCTTAAATCACCCCATCCTTGCCTTCCCCCATATAGTCCAAAAGTGCATTTAACAACAAATAAAATTCCAAGGAGGGTTCCAATATTACAGAAGGTAATAGCATCTAAAAATCTACTTATGGAGGGAAAAAGCAATTATTTAATTTATCAAGTTGTAAAAATCATATTATTTGAAAACAAAAATATTAGAGATAGCAGTTATGGCAAAAACTTGGGAAGCTGGAGATTAAAAAAAAAAGAAAATAACCAAAATATTTTTTCAAAACACCTCATATAATACATAATCCCCTTGGGCATTTATGTGGCATGTATATACAGCCGTACATGAATGTGAATATATTACTGAAATCTTTTCAAATTTTAAGATTTTTTTAAAAGGACAATATTTGTTCTACATGTTATTGCACAAGTAGGATTTTGCCAGGAAGAGAAGGATTTAAGAATGCTGCAGGATGAAGAAAGATAATTGTAAAGATATTCCATTTATTCAATAGTACCTGTATTGTGACCTCGTGAATGACTTATTGTTATAGGTACAATAATTACAATGACTTCATGGAGCTCTTGTTTAGGAAGAAATTTAAGCATGAAAAAGTGCTAGCATGCAACAACACTGTTAGCACAGGGTGTGGGACCTCCTAATTAACTCCCATATTTACTCACTGAAAGAAAAGAATATTGAGCAAGTAGGGACAAATTCCTAAGATTAATTTGTTGATTCCATTTCCAAGCCCAAATGTGACTATGTTTTTGGATCTCCTTGTTTTACACAAATTACAGCTGATTGTAGGGTTCACATAGCCATTTGCTTCTAAGGGTGTACCTTCAAGTGTTCTTTGGTTTCACTCATCTGTTTCCTCCAGGTTTTTGCAGAGAGTCTCTCTCTCTCTCTCTCTCTCTCTCTCTCTCTCCCTCTCTTTCTCTCTCTCTCACTCTCTCTCTCTCTCTCTGCCTAACAACATGCTGAACATTATTTAAAATCAGAGATTAGTTACTCTTGATTTTTTTTTTCCTTTAACAATATACTATTCTTCCAGGAATTCCAGCCAGAAAACAAAGAAATAAATAGGCAGCAAATTGCTAACATAAGAATAATGTATAAATACAAGAAAAACACAAACATGTATAATGGTTGTAAGATGCTAGTAGATTAAATATCTAATTGTGGAGGATACCTGAAAAGATAGTTCAGGAGGAGAAAGCACATATTCTATGGTAGAAAAAGTTGCTGTACTAGATCATTGAGAGACAAGGATATGTAAAGTATAGCAATTAAGAATAAGAGGAGGAGAAGAGCTTCAGAGACAGACAGGATATTAAATTACACATGCCTTAACAGGTCTTTCTTCAATAAACAGCTCAAGGCTTTAAGTTTTCACATCAAGCACGATATATAATGATTAGATGGAATTTGATTTATAAGAAGGACATTCATTGGGTTTCAGACCACATGTTAATCTCTCAAATTAGTTGTGATATCTGCATTTAAGTTAATAGAACAAGCGGAACTAAAATTAAAATACACTTATTTTGAGATGTCTTTGAGTTATCTTGTGAGAAATTGGATATATCAGGCCCAGGGTCATGAATGCACCTTTTGGATACAAATATAAACATGAATTTGTAGTATAATCCATTCGGTTTTGTCCACTGGTTTTCAGCAACCTAGATACAAACGGGATAACTAGGACTTGGGATAAAATATATCTATATGACTGATATAGAAAAATATCGTGGCAATTTTGTTACATTTGGCAGGACATTAGATGATATAAAACAGAATAGGAAGTAACAGACAACAAAAAGAATTGAAGTTGCTGTGAAGCCAAGTATAAATATACTTCTCTGAATATAGATAAGGGAAATGATGGAGAATAGGAGTGTGTGATTTAAACATGGACTGCAATGCAGGAGACACAGGAGACAGAGATTTGATCCCTTGGTCAGGGAGATCCTCTGGTGGAAAAAATGGCAGTTCAGTTCCGTTCAGTCACTCAGTCATGTCCGACTCTTTGGATCCCATGGAGCACAGCAAGCCAGGCCTCCCTGTCCATCACCAATTCTCAGAGTTTACTCAAACTCATGTCCATCACGTTGGTGATGTCATCCAACCATCTCATCTCCTGTCATCCCCTTTTCTACCCACCTTCAATCTTTCCCAGCATCAGGGTCTTTTCAAAGGAGTCAGATCTTTGAATTATGTGGCCGAAGTATTGGAATCTCCAGTTCAACATCAGTCCTTTCAATGAATATTCAGGACTGATTTGCTTGAGGATAGACTAGTTGGATCTCCTTACAGTCCAAGGGACTCTCGACTCTCAAGAGTCTGCTCCAATATCACAGTTCAAAAGCATCAATTCTTCAGTGATTAGCTTTCTTTATAGTCCAAGTCTCACATACATACATAACTACTTCAAAACCATAGCCTTGACTAAATAGACCTTTGTTGACAAAGTAATGTCTCTGCTTTTTATTTGTTTTATTATTTTTTAATTTTATTGTTACTTTATTTTACTTTACAATACTGTATTGGTTTTGCCATACATTGACATGAATCTGCCATGGGTGTATACGAGCTTCCAATCCTGAACCCCTCCCACCTCCCATCCCATATAATCTCTCTGGATCATCCCCGTGCACCAGCCCCAAGCATCCTGTGTCCTGTATCTGCTTTTTAATATGCTATCTAGGTTGGCAATAACTTTTCTTCCAAGGAGTAAGCATCTTTTAATTTCATGGCTGCAATCACCATCTGCAGTGATTTGGGAGCCCCCAAAATAAAGTCTACTACTGTTTCCTCTGTTTCCCCATCTATTTGCCATGAAATGTTGGGACCAGATGCCATGATCTTAGTTTTCTGATTGTTGAGCATTAAGCCAACTTTTCCACTGGCAACCGGACTCCATTATTTCTGTCTGGGAAATCCCATGAATAAAGGAGCTTGGTGGCCTACACCTCATAGGCCTGAGCTGGACAAACTGAGCAACTGAAAACATTCAAATTTAGTCAGTTGTGGAGCAAGTCCAGGTGATGACAAACATTTTTCATGGTCATGAAGGTGCATGATGCATGTGTACTCAGTCATGTCCAACTCCTTGAGACCCCACAGACTGTAGCCTGACAGGCTTCTCTGTCCATGGGATTCTCCATGCAACAATACTGGAGTCAGTTGCCATACTCCACTCCAGGGTATATTCCCTGGAGGTAGGAAGGGATGGAACCTGCATCTCCTGGAACTGCTGCATTGCAGGCAGATTCTTTACCATTGAACCACAGGAGGAGCCTCAAAATGAAGGTGATAGTCCCCAAAATGAGGGTGTGGAGAATATCAAATCTATAGTGTCTCCAACAATAAATGTAGGATTTCATTTCACTGTAGAATAAGAAAGAGCATGCCTATCTTATTGATAAATATAATAATAGTCAAAAGCAGAATCTAGTTCCAAACAAGGTAGATTTGGATCAGTCTCATCACATATTAATTGGTGACCTTGGGAAAGTTGTTTAATCTATTCTGAACTTTAATTTCCCCATCTATAAAATAAAGATAATAATAGCATATATTGCTTATTATTGCCCTGAGAATTACAGACTAATGTATGGCACCTAAAAGAGTTCCCAGTATATAAGAAACATTATGGAGACTTAGCTATTAAAAAAAAAAAAAAATTCAGGTAAGGTATTTGGAAAGAGCAACTAGTCTTGCTGCAGCACAGTAAACAAATGAGTCGAGTCATTAAGTAGACTAGGAAATACAGTCAGGCTAGGACTGGAAGACGGAGAAGGTGATGGCACCTCACTCCAGTACACTTGCCTGGAAAATCCCACGAAAAGAGGAGCCTGGAAGGCTTTCAGTTTTCACTTTCATGCATTGGAGAAGGAAATGGCAACCCACTCCAGTGTTTCTTGCCTAGAGAATCCCAGGGACAGGGGAGCCTGATGGGCTGCCTTCTATGGGGTTGCACAGTCGGACACGACTGAAGCGACTTAGCAGCAGCAGCAGCAGGACTGAAAGAAACATCTTGATTGTTAAGAAACATGGGAGAAAGCTAGAGAGAGAGAACAGAAAAGAAAATACAGCATTACAAACCCAAGAGCAAAGAGCTTTTCAAGGCAATGGGATTTGCTTTTCACTTCTGCCAGTGCTACGAGAAATTATAGAAGCAGCACATCTGAAACTTATTGAATGTCTCCTTTGCTATTAGAAACTGCTCTAAGAGTTAATGCCAAATGCTGGAGTTTTCAAGCTGATGCTTTAATGAGTTGTTTACTCCATTAGCTGAATTGTAGAACTGAAAATTGTATTGAGAATACGCTTCTTTGAAATATAAGCCACTTTATGTAGGTGAGCATGTGTGTGTTATCAGTTAAACTAGCTTCTCTATTGACCCTTATCAAATAATACTGGACTTTGTTTTGTTAGCTAAGTGATAGATATAACAAGAAGTAACATGCAGATGGAAAGCTAACATTAAAAAAAAAACAAAAACAAAACATAGCCCCTTTGTTAAAAGGAACAAAAAATAATACAGAAAAACAAATATTGACAATAAACTAGGTGAGAATGAGGGAGACATGGTATTTTTAAAAATAGACTCCTAGATATGTCTTTTGATATGATATTTTAGATATCTATAGATTAGCAAGTAACAGCAGAAAAGAAAACATCAAATAATTGGAGACAAGTTTAGAAAATTTTCAGAAATTAATGAATTGACATTTCTGATTCGTGGGACCCATTTCTATTTCCTAGGAGAGACATATTACTTTGCTAGCAACACTGTGCAATAATAAGATATTGTCATTACAGACAGACAACTATTTGAAGATGAATGAACATTCCACTTTGTCTAAATCTACTCAAAATGTTAAGATAAAGATGAAAAAATATATTCATAGGAGCTTACAATACAGTAGAAACATCCTTGCTGCTAAATATTTATTTTCCTCATACTTCTCAAAACTGTATTGTTCTTTATTTTTTAGGCCAAGATTGTTTAATTCTTGGTATTTTTAAGTGTGAGGGAACCACATAAATGAGGATCACTGGATATTGGTGATATATACAGAGCAATCTATATGTTATCTTTCACTACCTGCTTAGTTACACTGGAGAATAAATACTAGTTCAGTCTGATTAATTAAATACATGGTTGTTAAAGATTTGCAGGTGGAAAGCATAATGGGAGAAGATGAATTCTGTATTTCTTCTAACTTGATTTAGTTCTATCTCTCATGGCCTACTATTTTCTATGGATTTAGTTGTATTTGCTTTTAAAAACAATTTAGCTTTAAATTATTCCACAGCTGACTGATACTGTTCTCTTTTGGCATTGTTCTTTTATATTTTGTATTACTTCTTTCTGTATTTTATTTTATGCAGTTTAATTGTGATCTTCGTGTTCACTAAACATTTATTCTATATGTGTTTAGAACTTTTCCTTTTGCTTTTCTATTATTTACTTCCAGTTTGATTATATTATGATCAGATAACACACTCTGTATGACTCAATTTCTGAAATTTTTCAAGGTTTGCTTTTTCAATTAGCATAGGGTGCATTTTCATATATGTTCCATGAGCACTTAAAAAAGTATATTCTCTTGTTTTTGGTTGAAGTATTCTATAAATCTGTTTGTACTGGTTAATTGATTGTGTTAATGAGTTATATATATTAGATACTTTGCTTATTTCTATTAATTGATTTGGCATTTTCTGACAGATGGGTTTTAAAATCTACACATATAATTTTGAATTTGTCTTTTAAAATCCATTAGTTTTGCATGACATAATCTTGTTTGATGCATGCAATTTTAGGTTTGTTATATCATCTTCTTAAAGACTGAACTGTTTATTGTAATCTATGCTCTTTCTCTGAAAATGTTCTTTGTTCTGAAGGCTACTTTATCTGATATTAATGTATCTTTTAATTATATTTGACATAGTATATATCAGTTCAGTTCAGTTCAATCGCTCAGTCGTGTCTGACTCTTTGAGACCCCATGAATCACAGGACACCAGGCCTCCCTGTCCATCACCAACTCCCAGAGTTCACTCAGACTCACATCATTAGAGTTAGTGATGCCATACAGCCATCTCATCCTCGGTCGTCCCCCTCTCCTACTGCCCCCAATCCCTCCCAGCATCAGAGTCTTTTCCAATGAGTCACCTCTTCCCATGAGGTGGCCAAAGGACTGGAGTTTCAGCTTCAACATAATTCCTTCCGAAGAAATCTCAGGGCTTATCTCCTTCAGAATGGACTGATTGGATCTTCTTGCCATCCAAGGGACTCTCAAGCATCTTCTCCAACATCACAGTTCAAAAGTATCAATTCTTTGGCACTCAGCTTTCTTCACAGTCCAACTCTCACATCCATACATAACCACTGGAAAAACCATAGCCTTGACTAGACGGACCTTTGTTGGCAAAGTAATGTCTCTGCTTTTCAATATGCTACCTAGGTTGGTCATAAGTGTCTTTTAATTTATTCCTTTTATTTTAGTTACAATCAGTCTACATCATTAGATAGAATAATACTTTTTGTGGACATCATATTGCTGGGTCATTTTAAAAATCAGTTCTACTAATCTCTGTCTTTAAATATTTCAGAATAGATGACAGTTGTTAAATAATATATTTGGAAATTTAATATTAAAAAGAAACTGTACTTTTTGAGTAGACCAAAAAACTGGTCTATTTTTCTTGAGCTTAACAATTCCAGTGCCCATTTGCTAGGATAAGCTAGTTTTCTGCATTAATTTCTTATATTAAAAAATTAAGCTAAAGTAGATATTTTAAATAACAAATAAAAAGTATCTATCTTTTAGTATTTTATTCAGAAGTAAGATATTACATTACCAATCTCTGTGCCATCTTACCTAAATTAAGATATTCAGTGTTAACCATAATTGAATTGGGAAAAGATAATGATTTTCCATCAGAGTTTAATCAAATATATTTTACATATACATTGTATGCTATATTGCATTTCTGTCAGCTCACTTATATCTTCTTTATCATTATAAATGATCCAATTTCTTTTAATATTAAGGATAAACAAATTGAAACAAAATTTATAATGAGATAACATTTTCTTCCAAATAACATTACACTTTTACCATTTTCAGAATCCAAGTAACTCTATGTTTGTGAGTGTGTGAATGTAAATATTTACATATACTATATTTATCCCACTGTGCACCAGGTCCCATTTTGTCTTTGTTACAATATACATGATTTTTGATTTCTGAATCAATAATAAGTATGAATCACTAAAATCCCACCTCAGTAGACACCTTTTCTTAATATCCTTCTGATGCATCTCCTTTTTTTTTTTTTCTATTTGATCTATTTTTCTCTTCAGGGTATAGCATAGATTTTCTTCTATCACTCACCTTTTACTTAAATTATAAATATTGAAAATTAATTTTCAAATACTTAACATTATTTGTATCAACTCCTAAAAGTAAATCCTCATTTGTAAATCATATCCAAATTTGACATATCTAAATAGAAACTCTTTGTTTCTTCCATAAATTTATATCTTCTAAATCACCTCTAATCTTTCTCCTTGTATTAAATGGCCAGATCATGTACAAAGACTTTAAATTAGTTTTGAATTTAGAAATAAAGAAATTTGTCCTGATTACTTATTTTGTTCACCACTTATATCTGATCCTACAGCATGAAATGATGATCATGCATCTAAAATATATTTGCAATTATTATTTTGTATATATCTATCTCCATTGCCTTAGTTGTGACAAATATTTCTCTATCTTCAAAGAGACTGTTACCACAGCATTAAAATTGATTTTAAAATAGCATTGCTCTCTGAAAGCACTTTCTTTTCTTTTCTTTCTTTTTCTTTTCTTTTTTTTGCTGGAGTATAGTTGCTTTACAATGTTGCATTAGTTTCTACCTTGTACATTTTGTGTATAGCAAAGAGGATCAGCTATATGTTTACAGATATCATCTCTTTTTTGTATTTCTTTCCCATTTATTTCACCACAGAGCACAGTAGAGTTCTCTGTGTTATACAGTAGGTTCTCATTAGCTGTATATTTTACACATAGTATCAGTAATGTATATATATTCCCACTGCATTATTCTTGTCAGGAAGATCCTATGGACAATGGAATCTGGCAGGCTGCAGTCTATGGGGTTGCAAGAATTAGACACGGCTTAGAGAGTAAGCCACCATATATGTTAATCTCAGTCTCCCAATTTCTGCTTAGCAAATTTCTTAATCATCAATATATGCTTCAGGTACTAGGGCTGGGTTGAATTGAATGAAGGTGGTTAAATGGCATGCTTATCTAATTATAAAACATATAAGGCCCCAGAATATAAGATATAGATTGGTGATTATAGTTAAAAATAACTGTACTGTATTTTTGAAGGGCTTCACAGGTGGATCAACAGGAATAACAGGAGACAAACTGACCCCTGGGTCAAGAAGATCCTTTGGAGTTGAGCATGGAAACCCATTCCAGTATTCTTGCCTGGAGGATCCCATGGATAGGATCCTGGTGTGCCACAGTCCATAGGGTTTCAAAGAGATGGACATAACTGAAATGAATATCTTTTCAAAGTTGCTAAGACAGTATATCAAATGTTCTAATGACAAGAAAAAAAAATCTGCAGCTATGTATGATGGTGAATGTTTAGTAGATATTGTTGTGATCATACCATAATATTTACATATATAAAGTTATTATGTTATACACCTGAAACTAATATATGTCAATTGCATGTATGCTAAGTCACTTCAGTGTGTCTGCCCTCTGATGCCCTCTTGCAACACCTACCATCTTACTTGGGTTTCTCTTACGTTGAGCATGGAGTATCTTTTCACGGCTGCTCCAGCAAAGCACAGCTGCTGTTTCTTACATTGAACGAAGGGTATCTCCTTACAGCCTGACCTCCTGACCTTCAATGTGGGATAGCTCCTCTAGGCCTTCCTGCTCCTGCTGCTCCTTGGGTTGATCCTCCTGGCCACCAGCCCTGGCCTCGGGAGTGGTTGGCTCCTTTCAACTGCCACCCCTGGCCTCAGGCTTGAGCTCGGGGTGGCTCCTCAGGGTTACCGCCCCTGGCCTAGAGTGCAACGTGGCTTATTCTGGCAGCCCCTGATCTCGGATGCGGTGTGTCTCCCCCTGGCTGCCCCTGGCCTTGGACGGTGGGTAGCTCCACCCAGCCACCGACCTGACGTCGGATGTGGGGTGCCACCTTCTGGCCGTCACTGGCCTCGGACGTGGGGTGTCTCCTCCTGGCCGCCGCCCCTGACCTCAGACACGGGGTAGCTCCTCCCTGTTGCCACTGACCTCGGCCACGGGGTAGCTCCTCTTGGCCACGCTTAGTAATCACACTAGGACCACAGCCTTGTCTGACTCAATGAAACCAAGCCATGCCTGTGGGGCAACCCAAGATGGGCGGGTCATGGTGGAGAGGGCTGACAGAACGTGGTCCACTGGAGAAGGGAATGGCAAGCGACTTCAGTATTATTGCCTTGAGAACCCCATGAATAGCATGAAAAGGCAAAATGATAGGGTACTGAAAGAGGAACTAACCAGGGCAGTAGGTGCCCAGTATGCTACTGGAGATCAGTGGAGAAATAACTCCAGAAAGAATGAAAGGATGGAGCAAATAAAAAAAAAAAAAACAACAACAACAACAATAAAAACAATACCCAGTTGTCCATGTGACTGGTGATAGAAACAAGATCTGATGCTGTATACAGCAATATTGCTGGAACCTGGAATGTCAGGTCCATGAATCAAGGCAAATTGGAAGTGGTCAAACAAGAGATGGCAAGGGTGAACATAGACATTCTAGGAATCAAAGAACTAAAATGGACTGGAATGGGTGAATTTAACTCAGATGACCATTATATCTACTACTGAGGGCAGGAATCCCTCAGAAGAAATGGAGTAGCCATAATGGTCAACAAAAGAGTCCAAAATGCAGTACTTGGATGCAACCCCAAAAATGACAAAATGATCTCTGTTCATTTCCAAGACAAACCATTCAATATCACAGTTATTCAAGTCTATGTCCCAACCAGTAACACTGAAGAAGCCGAAGTTGAATGGTTTTATGAAGACCTACAAGACCTTTTAGAACTAACACCCAAAAAAGATGTCCTTTTCATTATAGGGGACAGGAATGCTAAAGTAGGAAGACAAGAAACACCTGGAGTAACAGGCAAATTTGGCCTTGGAATGTGGAATGAAGCAGGGCAAAGACTAATGGAGTTTTGCCAAGAAAATGCACTGGTCATAGCAAACACCCTCTTCCAACAACACAAGAGAAGACTCTACACATGGACATCACCAGATGGTCAACAACAAAATCAGACTGATTATATTTTCTGCAGAAAAAGATGGAGAAGCTCTATACAGTCAACAAAAACAAGACTAGGAGCTGACTGTGGTCAGATCATGAACTCCTTATTGCCAAATTCAGACTGAAATTGAAGAAAGTAGGGAAAACCACTAGACCATTCAGGTATGAACTAAATAAAATCCCTTATGATTATACAGTGGAAGTGAGAAATAGATTTAAGGGTCTAGATCTGATTGATAGAGTGCCTGATTAACTGTGGAATGAGGTTCATGACGTTGTACGGGAGACAGGGATCAAGACCATCCCCATGGAAAAGATATTCAAAAAAGCAAAACGGCTGTCTGGGAGGGCTTACAAATAGCTGTGAAAAGAAGAGAGGCGCAAAGCAAAGGAGAAAAGGAAAGATATAAGCATCTGAATGCAGAGTTCCAAAGAATAGCAAGAAGAGATAAGAAAGCCTTCTTCAGTGATCAGTGCAAAGAAATAGAGGAAAATAAGGAAATGGGAGAGACTAGAGATTTCTTCAAGAAAATTAGAGATACCAAGGGAACATTTAATGCAAAGATGGGCTCGATAAAGGACAGATATGTTCTGGACTTAACAGAAGCAGAAGATATCAAGAAGAGGTGGCAAGAATACACAGAAGAACTGTACAAAAAGATCTTCACGACCCAGATAATCACGATGTTGTGATCACTCATCTAGAACCAGACATCTTGGAATGTGAAGTGAAGTGGGCCTTAGAAAGCATCACTATGAACAAAGCTAGTGGATGTGATGGAATTCCAGTAGAGCTGTTTCAAATCCTGGAAGATGATGCTGTGAAAGTGCTGCAGTCAACATATCAGCAAATTTGGAAAACTCAGCAGTGGCTATAGGACTGGAAAAGGTCAGTTTTCATTCCAATTCCAAAGGAAGGCAATGCCAAAGAATGCTCAAACTACGGCACAATTGCACTCATCTCACATGCTAGTAAAGTAATGCTCAAAATTCTCCAAGCCAGGCTTCAGCAATACGTGAACTGTGAACTTCCTGATGTTCAAGCTGGTTTTAGAAAAGGCAGAGGAACCAGAGTTCAAATTGCCAACATCCACTGGATCATGGAAAAAACAAGAGAGTTCCAGAAAAATATCTATTTCTGCTTTATTGACTATGCCAAAGCCTTTGACTGTGTGGATCACAATAAACTGTGGAAAATTCTGAAAGAGATGAGAATACCAGACCACCTAACCTGCCTCTTGAGAAATCTGTATGCAGGTCAGGAAGCAACAGTTAGAATTGGACATGGAAAAACAGACTGGTTCCAAATAGGAAAAGGAGTATGTCAAGGCTGTCTATTGTCACCCTGCTTATTTAACTTATATGCAGAGTACATCATAAGAAATGCTGGGCTGGAAGAAACACAAGCTGGAATCAAGATTGCTGGGAGAAATATCAATAACCTCAGATATGCAGATGACACCACCCTTATGGCAGAAAGTGAAGAGGAGCTAAAGGGCCTCTTGATGAAGGTGAAAGAGGAGAGTGAAAATGTTGGCTTAAAGCTCAACATTCAGAAAACGAAGATCATGGTGTCCGGTCTTATTACTTCATGGGAAATAGATGGGGAGACAGTGGAAACATTGTCAGACTTTATTTTCTTGGGCTCCAAAATCACTGCAGATGGTGACTACAGCCATGAAATTATAAGATACTTGCTCCTTGGAATAAAATTTATGACCAACCTAGATAGCATATTCAAAAGCAGAGACAGGAGAATCCTGTGCACCACCACGAAGAGTAGACCCCACTGTCCATAGCTAGAGAAAGCTGACACATAGCAGCAAGACCCAGTGCAGCCACACACACTAAAAATAATTAAAATAATTGCCTAAGTTCATAAATCTACAGAAGAATGATCTGCAGAAGAACCAATTCTAACTAACTTCAAACCCCATGTCTACTCTGCTATGCCTTGCTTCAAGTTAATAGCAGATGCAGACTCACATGTGACTGACCATCAAATGCCTGAGAGCTTCAAGAGAGAGATTTTCCTGGACTGCACTTCTGAAGTCTTGCTGCTCCTGCTAAGTCACTTCAGTCGTGTCCTACTCTGTGTGACCCCATAGACAGCAGCCCACCAGGCTCCCTCGTCCTGGGGATTCTCCAGGCAGGAACACTGGAGAGACATGCCTTCTCTCCATTTCCAGGCTCTGTGAAATATGCTGCAAGGCCTATCTGTCTGCAACAGGACAGTCTGAGCTTTGCTTGCCATTCATTGCTCATGAAAGGAGTCAAGTAACTCAGCGATCCTCTAGGGACGACCCTCAAAGTGGAGAAACCTATCATCATTAACCCAGATGTTTTAACATTAGTGCTGAATAGATGGAGAAATCATGAGGCTACCGTAAAAATAAATCTGAAAACCAGAATCAGGAGGCGTAAGTCCAAATCCTGAGGTCATCAAAGAATTCCTGAATACAGGGAACATTATCCAATAAGAGCTCACTAAATGCCTTCATACCTACACTGAAACTGAGCACCGCCCAAGGGCCAACAAGTTCCAGAACAAGACATACCAAGCAAATTCTTCAGCAACACAAGAAAAAGCCCCTGAGCTTCAATACACAGGCAGCTCAAAATACTCCAAAACCATTGACGTCCCATAACCCATTACTTGACACTTCACAACACTCCAGAGAGGGAAATCCAACTCCACCCACCAGAACTTCAACACAAGCCTCTCTAATCAAGAAACTTTGACAAGCCACTGATATAACCCCAAACACAGAGAGGAAGCTCTATAATAAAGAGAATTCCACAAATTCCCAGAATATAGAAAGGCCACCCCAAACTCAGCAATATAACCAGGATGAAGAGACAGAGGAATACCCAGCAGGTAAAGGAACAGGAGACATGCCCACCAAACCAAACAAAAGAGGAAGAGATAGGGAATCTACATGAGAAAGAATTCCGAATACTGATAGTGAAAATGATACAAAATCTTGAAAACAAAATGGAATCACAGATAAATAGCCTGTGGTCAAGGATTGAGAAGATGCAAGAAATGTTTAACAAGGACGTAGAAGAAATAAAAAGAGTCAACATATAATGAATAATGCAATAAATGAGATCAGAAACACTCTGGAGGCTACAAATAGTAGAATATCGAGGCAGAAGATAGGATTAGTGAAATAGAAGATAGAATGGTAGAAATAAGTGAATCAGCGAGGGAAAAAGAACAACGAATTAAAAGAAATGAGGACAACCTCAGAGACCTCCAAGACAATATGAAACGCTCCAACACTCGAATTATAGGAGTCCCAGAAGCAGACAAAAAGAAAGACCATGAGAAAATACTTGAGGAGATAATAGTTGAAAACTTCCCTAAAATGGGGAAGGAAATAATCACCCAAGTCCAAGAAACCCAGAGAGTGCCAAACAGGATAAACCCAAGGCGGAACACCCCAAGACATATTTTAATCAAACTAACAAAGACCAAACACAAAGAACAAATATTAAAAGCAGCAAGGGAAAAACAACAAATAACACACAAGGGGATCCCCATAAGAATAACTGCAGATATTTCAATAGAAACTCTTCAGGCCAGGAGGGAATGGCAAGACATACTTAAAGTGATGAAAGATAATTACCTTCAACCAAGACTACTGTACCCAGCAAGAATCTCATTCAAATATGAAGGAGAAATCAAAAGCTTTACAGACAAGCAAAAGCTGAGAGAATTCAGCACCACCAAACCAGCTCTCCAACAAATACTAAAGGATAGACTTTAGACAGGAAACACAAAAAGGACGTATAAACCTGAACTCAAAACAATAAAGTAAATGGCAACAGGTGCATACTTATCAATAATTAACTTAAATGTAAATGGGTTGAATTCCCCAACCAAAAGGCAAAGACTGGCTGAATGGATACAAACACAAGATCCCTATATATGCTGCCTACAAGAGACCCACCTCAAAACAACGGACACATACAGACTGAAAGTGAAGGGCTGGAAAAGATATTCCATGCAAATAAAGACCAAAAGAAAGCAGGAGCAGCAATACTCATATCCGATAAAACAGACTTTAAAACAAAGGCTGTGAAAAGGGACAAAGAAGGCCACTACATAATGATTAAAGGATCAATCCAAGAAGAAGATATAACAATTATAAATATATATGCACCCAACATAGGAGCACCGCAATATGTAAGACAAATGCTAACAAGCATGAAAGGGGAAATTAATAATAACACAATAATAGTGGGAGACTTTAATACCCCACTCACACCTATGGACAGATCAACTAAACAGAAAATTAACAAAGAAACTCAAACTTTAAATGATACAACAGACCAGTTAGACCTAATTGATATCTATAGGACATTTCACCCCAAAACAATGAATTTCACCTTTTACTCAAGTGCACACGGAACCTTTTCCAGGATAGATCATATCCTGGGTCATAAATCTAACCTTGATAAATTCAAAAAAATCGAAATTATTCCAAGCATCTTCTATGACCATAATGCACTAAGGTTAGATCTCAATTACAGGAGAAAAGCTATTAAAAATTCCAACATTTGGAGGCTGAACAACACCCTTCTGAATAGTCAACAAATCACAGAATAAATCAAAAATGAAATCAAATTATGCATCGAAATGAATGAAAATGAAAACACAACTACACAGAACCTATGGGACACTATAAAAGCAATGCTAAGAGGAAAGTTCATAGCCATACAGGCATACCTCAAGAAACAAGAAAGAAGCCAAATAAATAACCTAACTCTACACCTAAAGCAACTAGAAAAGGAAGAAATAGAGAACTCCAGAGTTAGTAGAAGGAAAGAAATCCTAAAAATTAGGGCAGAAATAAATGCAAAAGAAACAAAAGAGACCATAGCAAAAATCAACAAAGCAAAAAGCTGGTTCTTTGAAAGGATAAATAAAATTGACACACCATTAGCCAGACTCATCAAGAAACAAAGAGAAAAAAATCAAATCAACAAAATTAGAAATGAAAATGGAGAGAACACAACAGAAAACACAGAAATACAAAGAATCATAAGAGACTACTATCAGCAATTATATGCCAATAAAATGGACAACTTGGAAGAAATGGACAAATTCTTAGAAAAGTACAACTTTCCAAAACTGAACCAGGAAGAAATAGAAAATCTTAACAGACCCATCACAAGCATGGAAATTGAAAATGTAATCAGAAATCTTCCAGCAAACAAAAGCCCAGGTCCAGATGGCTTCACAACTGAATTCTACCAAAAAATTTCGAGAAGAGCTAACACCTATCTTACTGAAACTATTCCAGAAAATTGCAGAGGAAGGTAAACTTCCAAACTCATTCTATGAGGCCACCATCACCCTAATACCAAAACCTGACAAAGACACCACAAAAAAAACAAAACTAAAGGCCAATATCACTGATGAACATAGACGCAAAAATCCTTAACAAAATCCTAGCAATCAGAATCCAGCAATACATTAAAAAGACCATATACCATGACCAAGTGGGCTTTATCCCAGGGATGCAGGGATTCTTCAATATCCGCAATCAATCAATGTAATTTATCACATTAAGAAACTGAAAAATAAAAATCATATGATTATCTCAATAGATGCAGAAAAAGCCTTTGACAAAATTCAACATCCATTTATGATAAAAACTCTCCAGAAAGCAGGAATAGAAGGAACGTACCTCAACATAATAAAAGCTATATATGACAAACCCACAGCTAACATTATCCTCAATGGTGAAAAATTGAAACCATTTCCCCTAAAGTCAAGAACAAGACAAGGGTGTCCACTTTCACCATTACTCTTCAACATCGTACTGGAAGTTTTGGCCACAGCAATCAGAGCAGAAAAAGAAATACAAGGAATCCAAATTGGAAAAGAAGAAGTAAAACTCTCACTGTTTGCAGACGACATGATCCTCTACATAGAAAATCCGAAAGACTCGACCAGAAAATTACTAGAGCTAATCAACGAATATAGTAAAGTTGCAGGCTATAAAATCAACACTCAGAAATCCCTTGAATTCCTATACACTAATAATGAGAAAGTAGAAAAAGAAGTCAAGGAAACAATCCCATTCACCATTGCAACGAAAAGAATAAAATACTTAGGGATATACCTACCTAAAGAAACTAAAGACCTATATATCAAAAACTATAAAACACTGATGAAAGAAATCAAAGAGGACACTAATAGATGGAGAAATATACCATGCTCATGGGTTGAAAGAGTCAATATAGTGAAAATGAGTATACTACCCAAAGCAATCTACAGATTCAATGTAATTCCTATCAAGTTACCAGCAGTATTTTTCACAGAACTAGATCAAATAATCTCAAGATTTGTATGGAAATACGAAAAACCTCGAATAGCCAAAGCAATCTTGAGAAAGAAGAATGGAACTGGAGGAATCAACTTACCTGACTTCAGGCTCTACTACAAAGCCACAGTCATTAAGACAGTATGGTACTGGCACAAAGACAGAAATATAGATCAACGGAACAAAATAGAAAGCCCTGAGATAAACCCACACAACTATGGACACGTTATCTTTGACAAAGGAGGCAAGAATATACAATGGAGTAAAGACAGTTTCTTTAACAGGTGGTGCTGGGAAAACCGGTCAACCACTTGTAAAAGAATGAAACTAGACCTCTCTCTAACACCATACACAAAAATAAACTCAAAATGGATTAAGGATTTAAATGTAAGACCAGAAACTATAAAACTCCTAGAGGAGAACATAGGCAAAACACTCTCCAACATAAATCACAGCAGGATCCTCTATGATCTACCTCCCAGTATACTGGAAATAAAAGCAAACATAAACAAATGGGATCTAATTAAAATTAAAAGCTTCTGCACAGCCAAAGAAACTATAAGCAAGGTGAAAAGACAGCCTTCTGAATGGGAGAAAGCAATAGCAAATGAAACAACTGACAAACAACTAATCTCAAAGATATACAAGCAACTTATGCAGCTCAACTCCAGAAAAATAAATGATCCAATCAAAAAATGGGCCTAAGAACTAAATAGGCATTTCTCCAAAGAAGACATACGGATGGCTAACAAACACATGAAAAGATGCTCAACATCACTTATTATCAGAGAAATTGAAATCAAGACCACAGTGAGGTACCATTTCACACCAGTCAGAATGGCTGTGATCCAAAAGTCTACAAGCAATAAATGCTGGAGAGGATGTGGAGAAAAGGGAACCCTCTTACACTGCTGGTGGGAATGCAAATTAGTACAGCCACTATGGAAAACAGTGTGGAGATTCCTTAAAAATTGCAAATAGAACTGTCTTTTGATCCAGCAATCCCACTGCTTTGCATGCACACCGAGGAAACCAGAATTGAAAGAGACACATGTACCCCAATGTTCATTGCAGCACTGTTTATAATAGCCAGGACATGGAAGCAACCTAGATGTCCATCAGCAGATGAATGGATAAGAAAGCAGTGGTACATATACACAATGGAGTACTACTCAGCCCTTAAAAAGAATAAATTTGAATCAGTTCTAATGAGATGGATGAAATTGGAGCCGATTATACAGAGTAAGCCAGAAAGAAAAACACCAATACTGTATACTGACACATATATATGGAATTTAGAAGGATAGTAATGATGACCCTCTGTGTGAGACAACAAAAGAGACTCAGAGGTATAGAACGGACTTTTGGAGTCTGAGGGAGAGGGAGGGGGGGGATGATTTGGGAGAATGGCATTGAAACATGTATACTATCTTGTAAGAACGAAGTGTCAGTCTATGTTCAATAAAGGATGCAGGATGCATGGGGCTGGTGCATGGGATGATTCAGGGAGATGATATGGGGTGGGAGGTGGGAGGGGCTTCGGCATTGGGAGATCGTGGACACCTGTGGCTGATTCATGTCAATGTATGGCAAAACAAATACAGTATTGCAATGTAGAATGAAGTATTTAAAAAAGTGAATATTTCTGCTCACAAAAAAAAAAAAAAAAGCAGAGACATTACTTTGCTCAAATAGTTCTTGTGAATAGTTTTAAGGTACTTGAAGATCAGGTTATACTATTTTATGTTTTTAAATTTACTAAAGGTTATAATATAAATATAAATATATATATACATACATATATATATACATACATATATATATATATACATTCACCAGACATTTTGTATATATTGTTTCTAATTTTAATAATAAATAAGATGTAGTCCTTAGTATGTATTTTTCAGTACACACTGGAATACACCTACCGAAACTATTTCTTTTTATCTGACAATATTGATTATAAAACTCGAGTTGTTTTAAAAACAGAGGAAATAATATAGTCTTAATTGCTGCTCATTTATTTTGTTATTTTTAATCAAAATTATCAATTATGCATGAAATTACATACTAGTTTATTTTCCAGTATCACAATTATATTTTGATTTCAAGAATTCTTATTCGTCTGTGTTACTTATCATTTTCAAGGTCAAATAGTACTTACATTGAACTTTATAATTTAGTTCAAAATTTTAATCTCATACACTTTAAGTTTAACCATAAACTGTTAAGATCTATCATAGATATTTTTATGCATTTAAATATTATCATTTCCCTAAATAATTAGTTAATAAGTATATTTAGATGAGAATATTTAGCAAACAGAATTTTTGACACACTGAAGTTGCTTTGGTGCTCAAATTATATTCTTTAACCATATGTAAATGATACATATGAAATGTAGAAACATTTTGCACTATGTACTCTTCTTAAATTTTCTTACATTGACAATCAGCCTTCTATTGTACAAACCAATCAATTGTTCTACCAAAAAATTGACAATAATCATCTTTTAAAATTATCTAGCAGCATTTAGGACTCAAGTTGAAACTCCATTGGATGCTAGATCAAAAACCCAAAAAATATTAGAAGATGAGCTTTCCATGTTTGGTTGAGTATTGTTTAGAGTAGTCAAAGAGAACTCTGTCTTAGTACGCTACTCTGCCTGGGAACTATAAAGTTGATTTTAAAAATACATGTGGCAGATTCATGTTACTATTTCATTACTAGTTCTAGAACATCTCTGTAATTTAAACAGTAATACTGAAACAATTTCACTGGTATTTTAACATATAGAATATCAAGACAAACACAGCGAAAATATCCCTATGTTTTATACATTGCATTACTTATTTCTTAAAATAATTTCTGAAGTATTATTAAATAAACCAGAAAGTGAATTAAATCATATGTAACTTTTTTAGAAGCCCCCAAGCAAGCATTTTTTAAGCAGTGCTGTAAGGTAATGAATAAATCAAGCCATAAATATATTTTTCAAAGTTACATTTTTGTTGACCAAACTTTACTGGAATATTTCAGTTACTAAAATGATTATTTGCACATCTCATAGTATATACATTCTGAAATGATAATTTCCATATTCATACACATAAACTTTCATAATATAAAATTTCAGGATGCAAATACATTTCTGTTCCCCCATCCCCTCAGGTATTGAGTCATCTGTGTCCTTAAATTAAAGCAAGCTATTTTCTATTTTCTTCAATTATTATTTTTTGATACTACTTAACAAAGTAAGAAGCAGTGAATCCAGGTGGTAATCAACTCAGTGGGAAATTGTTCTCAGAGTATAATTTTGCTAGATGTTATGCAGTAATTACGACTGTAACATTAGCATTAATGGCAGGGGTAATTTAGTTCTCCTACTGGTTCTAGATCAGGATGACCCTTTATAATACCTTCTCATGTATGTAGGAGGATATTTTCATGATTTGACATTTATGACAAATTTAACAAGTAAGCTATTTAAAGTATAAAGCAATTTAATTTTTATAGAATAATTGAGACTAGAATTATGCTGAATTAAATTCATTGATTGATAAATATAGTCTTGGAAAATATATATCTTTTGAGCATAGATTTAACCTTCAAATTGCAAAGCACAACATTATAAAAATGCATTTTAATCTCAGATTAAAAGAGCTAGAGTTACAGATAAGCTATAAGTAAGTTCGTTTTTATCATTATAAATTTTAGGACAATTTATTACTTAGAAGAAAGAAGCAATGTATAAACATTCCTACTGTATGATATGACTCTAAACCAATTTGTGAAAGGATTTTTAAGACAGTAACATGCTCTGCATTAAAATGACATGCTTAATAATGTATTTTGCATTATTGTGAATTAATTCATTAATTGATTATTTCAATTATTTTAATATTTTTTTAATTAATTTTAGTGTTAATATATTAATATACTAATGTAATATAATAACTAATAATTTAAATAATTGAAAAATGAATTATATTTGAAATAAAGATATTTATTGCTTAAATTTGGTAGAAGAGTGGAGCATTTAATTATTGTTTCTTCTTCCTTAACATAGTTTTCCTTCTCATGTACTGTGTACATTTTGGATAGTATTTGCTAGCTTTTTATTCTAAAAATATGAAATTTAGAGGAAAATTTGTACCATCAAAAGCTATATTACTTAGTTATAAGGCTACAGCTAATGTAGGTTTCATTACTACCTATTGGACACCACTTGTGTTAACATCTTTGAAGCTGATTAAATAATTTATATTTTTACTGTCTTTCTTTTAGTCTGTCTTAGTAGTCTTCCTTAGGAATTGCTAAGAATCCCTCTTCCCTGTACTAGTTTTTTAACCTATCTGCATCTTCCCTTAATTCATGTTTGTTCTATAGTTCTTAAACCTTGTCTGGCTACACTCCCTCTGCTTTTCCAAGTATTGCTAATCTTGTCTGTAAAATCATGTAGCTCTATGCCAGAGTTTCCAAACTTTGACAATGTAGATATTATGCATTCTGTGTGTGTGTGTGTGTGTGTGTGTGTGTGTGTGTGTGTGTGTAAGGAAAAAGAAAACACTGTTCTGTGCATTATAGGATCCTAAGCAGCATCCCTGATCTCTTCCAGTAAAAGACAATCACTATTCTAAGTCAAGAAAATCACCACCAACTGAAAACTAGTAATGTTTACGATGTTATTCCTGTTTTGAAATTTTTCTAGATTCTCATTATGCTTGATCTATATAAAGTTTCATTTTGTTTTCCTTACTAAAGTCATTTTTTAATAAATCTAAAATTCTAGTATTATTTTCTTCATGTTTAAATTGTATGTGTGTGTGTGTGTGTATGTGTGTTAGTCTCTCCATCGTTTCCAACTCTTTGTGACCCCATGGACTGTAGCTCACCTTTTCTTGCCTCCTATGTACATGGCAAGAATACTGGAATGAGTTGGCATTCCCTTCTCCAGGGGATCTTCCTGACCCAGAGATGGAAACCTGGTCTCTGATATTGTAAGCAGATTCATTACTATCTGAGCCACCAGGGAAGCCTATTTATTGTAGTGCTTGCTGAAATATTGCAGTTAAAAAATCAGTTCAATTCAGTCATTCAGTTGTAGCCCACTCTTTGCGACCCCATGGACTGCAGCACATCAGGCCTCCTTGTCCATCACCAACTCCAACTCCAACTCATGTTCATTGAATTAGTGAGGCCATCGAACCATCTAATCCTCTGTCATCCCCTTCTCTTCTCACTATGAATCTTTCCCAGTATCAGGGTCTTTTCAAATGAGTTAGCTCTTCACATTAGCTGGCTAAACTATTGGAGTTACAGCTTCAGCATCTGTCCTTCCAGTGAATATTCAGGACTTATTTCCTTTAGGATGAACTGGTGGGATCTCTATGCAGTCCAAGGGAGTCTCAAGGTCCTCTCCAACAACACAGAAAAAAAGCATCAATTGTTCGGCACTCAGCATTTTTTAGAGTCCACCTCTGACATCCATACATGACTACTGGGAAGCACAAAACAAAAAACAAAACATAACCTTGCTTTGACTAGATGGACCTTTGTTGGCAAAGTAATGTCTTTGCTTTTAATATGCTATTGGTCATAACTTTTCTCCCAAGGAGCAAACGTCTTTTAATTCCATGGTTGAAGTCACCATCTGCAGTGATTTTGGAGTGCAAAAAATAAAATCTGTCAGTTTCCATTGTTTCCTCATCTATTTGCCATGAAGTCATGGGGCCAGATGCCATGATCTTAGTTTTCTGAATGTTGGGTTTTAAGCCAACTTTTTCACTCTCCTCTTTCACTTTGCCAAGTGGTTCTTTAGCTCTTTTTCACTTTCTGTCGTCTGCATATCTGAGGTTATTTTCTCTCAGCAATCTCGATTCCAGCTTGTGCTTCATTCACCACAGTGTTTCTCATGATGTACTCTGCATATATGTTAAATAAGCAGGGTGACAGTATACAGCCTTGATGTACTCATTTTCCGATTTGGAACCAATCTGTTATTCCATGTCCAGTTCTAATGGTTGCTTCCTGATCTGAATACAGATTTCTCAGGGGGCAGGTCAGGTGGTCTGGTATTCCCATCCCTTGAAGATTTTTCCACAGTTTGTTGTAATACATATACGCAGTCATAGGTTTTGGTATAGTCAAAAAGCAGAAATAGAGGTTTTCTGGAACTCTCTTGCTTTTGATGATCCAAAGGATGCTGGCAATTTTATTTCTTGTTCCTCTCACTTTTCTAAATCCAGCTTGAACATATGGAATTTCATGGTTCACCTACTGTTGAAGCCTGGCTTGGAGAATTTTTAGCATTACTTTGCTAACATGTGAGATGAGTATAATTGTGCAGTAGCATGAGCATTCTTTGGCATTGCTTTTCTTTGGGATTGGAATGAAAACTAACCTTTCCCAGTCCTGTGGCCACTGCTGAGTTTTCCAGATTTGGTGGCATATTGAATGCAACACCATCATCATTTAGGATCTGAAACAGCTCAACTGGAATTCTACCACCTCCACTAACTTTGTTTGTAGTGGTGCTTCCTAAGGCCCAATTGACTTCATATTCCAGGATGTCTGGCTCTAACTGAGTGATCACACCATAATGATTATCTGAGTCATGAAGATTATATATATGTATACATATATATATATATATATATATATATATATATATATATATATATACACTTCTGTGTATTCTTGCCAGCTCTTCTTCTTGTTTCCATCTTTGCATGAAATATCCCCTTCGTATCTGTAATTTTCTTTTTTTTTAATTTTATTTTTACTTTATGTTACTTTACAATACTATATTGGTTTTGCCATACATTGACATGAATCCACCATGGTTGTATACGAGCTCCCAATCCTGAACCCCCTCCCACTTCCCACACCATATCATCTCTCTGGATCATCCCCATGCACCAGCCCCAAGCATCTTGTATCCTGTATCGAACATAGACTGGCACTTCATTTCTTACATGATAATATACATGTTTCAATTCCATTCTCCCAAATCATCCCACCCTCTCCCTCTCCCTCAGAGTCCAAAAGTCAATTTTATACATCTGTGTCTCTTTTGCTCTCTCACATACAGGGTCATCATTATCATCTTTTTAAATTCCATATATATGTGTCAGTATACTGTATTGGTGTTTTTCTTTCTGGCTTCCTTCACTCTGTATAATCAACTCCAGTTTCATCCATCTCATTAGAGCTGATTCAAATGTATTCTTTTAGTAGCTGAGTAATACTCCATTGTGTATATGTACCACAGCTTTCTTATCCATTCATCTGTTGATGGACATCTAGGTTGTTTCCATGCCCTGGCTATTATAAACAGTGCTGCAATGAACATTGGGGTACATGTGTCTCCTTCAGTTCTGGTTTCCTCAGTGTGTATATCCAGCAGTGGGATTGCTGGGTCATAAGGCAGTGCAATTTGCAATTTTTTAAGGAATCTCCACATTGTTCTCCAGAGTGGCTGTACTAGTTTGCATTTCCACCAACAGTGTAAGAAGGTTCCTTTTCTCCACATCCTCTCCAGCATTTATTACCTGTAGACTTTTGGATCACAACCATTCTGACTGGTGTGAAATGGTACCTCATTGTGGTCTTGATCTGCATTTCTCTGATAATGAATGATGTTGAGCGTCTTTTCATGTGTTTGTTAGCCATCTGTATGTCTTCTTTGGATAAATGTCTATTTAGTTCTTTGGCACATTTTTTGATTGGTACGTTTATTTTTTCTGGGGTTGAGCTGCATAAGTTGCTTGTAGATTTTTAAGATTAGCTGTTTGTCAGTTGCATCATTTGCTATTGTTTTTCCCATTCAGAAGGCTGTCTTTTCACCTTGCTTATAATTTCCTTTGTTCTGCAGAAGCTTTTAATTTTAATTAGATCCCATTTGTTTATTTTTGCTTTTATTTCCAGCATTCTGGGAGGTGGATCATAGAGGATTCTGCTGTGATTTATGTCAGAGAGTGTTTTTCCTATGTTCTCCTCTAGGAGTTTTAGAGTTACTGGTCTTATATTTAGATCTTTAATCCATTTTGAGTTTATTTTTGTGTGTGGTATTAGAAAGTGATCTAGTTTCATTCTTTTACAAGTGGTTGACCAGTTTTCCCAACACCACTTGTTAAAGAGATTGTCTTTACTACATTGTATATTCTTGCCACCTTTGTTGAAGATAAGGTGTCCATAGGTGTGTGGATTTATCTCTGGGCTTTCTATTTTGTTCCATTGATCTATATTTCTGTATTTGTGCCAGTACCATACTGTCTTGATGACTGTGGCTTTGTAGTAGAGCCTGAAGTCAAGCAGGTTGATTCCTCCAGTTTCATTCTTATTTCTCAAGATTGCTTTGGCTATTTGAGGTTTTTTATATTTCCATACAAATCTTGAAATTATTTGTTCTAGGACTGTGAAAAATACTGCTGGTAGCTTGATAGGAATTGCATTGAATCTATAGATTGCTTTGGGTAGTATACTCATTTTCACTATATTGGTTCTTCCGATCCATGAACATGGTATATTTCTCCATCTATTAGTGTCCTCTTTGATTTCTTTCATTAGAGTTTTATAGTTTTGATATATAGGTCTTTAGTTTCTTTAGGTAGATATATTCCTAAGTATTTTATTATTTTCATTGTAATGGGGAATGGAATTGTTTTCTTAACTTCTTTTTCTACTTTCTCACTCTTAGTGTATAGGAATGCAAGTGATTCTGATGTGTTGATTTTATATCCTGCAACTTCACTATATTCATTGTTTAGCTGTAGTAATTTTCTGGTGGAGTCTTTAGGGTTTTCTATGTAGAGGAATTTGTCATCTGCAATCAGTGAGAGTTTTACTTCTTTTCCAATTTGGTTTCCTTTTATTTATTTATTTATTTTCTGCTCTGATTGCTGTGGCCAAAACTTCCAGAACTATGTCGAATAGAAGTTGTGAGAGTAGGCACCCTTGTCTTATTCCTGACTTTAGGGGAAATGCTTTCAATTTTTCACCATTGAGGATAATATTTGCTGTGGGTTTGTCATATATAGCTTTTATTATGTTGAGGTATGTTCCTTCTATTCCTGTTTTCTGGAGAGTTTTTATCATAAATGCATGTTGAATTTTGTCAAAGGCCTTTTCCGCATCTATTGAGATAATCATATGGCTTTTATTTTTCAATTTGTTAATGTGGTGAATTACATTGATTGATTTGTGGATATTGAAGAATCCATGCATCCCTGGGATAAAGCCCACTTGGTAATGGTATATGATCTTTTTAATGTGTTGTTGGATTCTGATTGCTAGAATTTTGTTGAGGATTTTGGCATCTATGTTCATCAGTTATATTGACATGTAGTTTTATTTTTTTCTGGCATCTTTGTCAGGTTTTGGTGTTAGGGTAATGGCGGCCTCATAGAATGAGTTTGGAAGTTTATCTTTCTCTGCAGTTTTCTGGAAGAGTTTGAGTAGGATAGGTATTAGCTCTTCTCAACATTTTTGGTTGATTTTAGCTGTGAAGCCTTCTGGACCTGGGCTTTTATTTGCTGGACGATTTCTGATTACAGTTTCAACTTCTGTGCTTGTGATGTGTCTGTCAAGATTTTCTATTTCTTCCTGGTTCAGTTTTGGAAAGTTGTACTTTTCTAAGAATTTGTCCATTTCTTCCATGTTGTCCATTTTATTGGCATATAATTGCTGATAGTAGTCTCTTATAATCCTTTGTATTTCTATGTTGTCTGTTGTGATCTCTCCATTTTCATTTCTAATTTCATTGATTTTTATCTCTTTATCTCTTGATGAGTCTGGCTAATGGTTTGTCAGTTTTATTTATTCTTTCAAAGAACATTGTTGATGCTTGCTATGGTCTCTTTTGTTTCTTTTGCTTTTATTTTTGCCCTAACTTTTAAGATTTCTTTCCTTCTATTAACTCTGGGGTTCTCCTTTTCTTCCTTTTATAGTTGCTTTAGGTGTAAAGTTAGTTTTTTTTTTTTTTGACCTTTTTCTTGTTTCTTGAAGTATGCCTGTATTGCTATGATCTTTCCTCTTAGCACTGCTTTTATAGTGTCCCACAGGTTTTAGGTTCTTATGTTTTCATTTTCATTCATTTCTATGCATGTTTTGATTTCTTTTTGCTCTCTTCTGTGATTTGTTGGTTATTTAGAAATGTGTTGTTCAGCAACCATATAGGAAATCTACCTGAGAAAGTATCCCAAATATTGATAGTGAAAACAATCCAAATTTTGAAATCAAATGGAATCACAGATAAATAGCCTGGAGACAAGGACTGAGCAGATGCAAGAAAGGTTTAACAAGGACCTAGAAGAAATTAAAATGAATATATAAAGAATAACTCAATAAATGAGATCAGAAACACTCTGGAGGCAACAACTAGTAGAATAACAGAAGCAGAAGATAAGATTAGTGAAATAGAAGATAAAATGGTAAAAATAAATGAATCAGAGAGGAAAAAGAAAAATGAATTAAAAGAAATTAGGACAATCTCACAGACTTCTAGGTCAATATGAAACACTCCAGCATTCGAATTATAGGAGTCCCAGAAGAAGAAGACAAAAAGGAAGACCATGAGAAAATACTTGAGGAGATAATAATTGAAAGCTTCCCTAAAATGGGGAAGGAAATAATCACCCAAGTCCAAGAAACCCGGAGAGTGCCAAACAGGATAAACTCAAGGCAAAATACCCCAAGACATATATTAATCAAATGAACAAAGATCAAACACAAAGAACAAATATTAAAAGCAGCAAGGGAAAAACAACAAATAACACACAAGGGGATTCCCATAAGGATAACAGCTGATCTTTCAATAGAAACTCTTCAGGCCAGGAGGGAATGGCAAGGCATACTTAAAGTGATGAAAGAAAATAACCTTCAGCCAAGACTACTGTACCCAGCAAGGATCTCATTCAAATCTGAAGGAGAAATCAAAAGCTTTCCAGACAAGCAAAAGCTGAGAGAATTCAGCACCACCAAACCAGCTCTCCAACAAATGCTAAAGGATATTCTTTAGACAGGAAACACAAAAAGGGTGTATAAACCCGAACCCAAAACAGTAAACTAAATGGCAACAGGATCATACTTATCAATAATTACCTTAAACGTAAGTGGATTGAAATCCCCAACCAAAAGACAAAGACTGACTGAACGGATACAAAAACAAGATCCCTATATATGCTGCCTACAAGAGACCCACCTCAAAACAAGAGACACACACAGACTGGAAGTGAAGGGCTGGAAAAAAGACATTCAATGCAAATGGAGACCAAAAGAAAGCGGGAGTAGCAATACTCATATCTGATAAAATAGACTTTAAAACAAAGGCTGTGAAAAGAGACAAAGTAGTCTACTACATAATGATCAAAGGATCAATCCAAGAAGAAGAAGATATAACAATTATAAATGTATATGCACCCAACATAGGGACACCACAATATGTAAGACAAATGCTAACAAGTATGAAAGGGGAAATTAACAATAACACAATAATAGTGGGGTACTTTAATACCCCACTCACATCTATGACAGATCAACTAAACAGAAAATTAACAAAGAAACACAAATTTTAAATAATACAATAGACCAGTTAGACCTAATTGATATCTATAAGACTGCTGCTGCTGCTGCTAAGTCGCTTTAGTCATGTGTGAACTGTGCGACCCCAGAGATGGCAGCCCATCAGGCTCCGCCATCCCTGGGATTCTCCAGGCAAGAACACAGGAGTGAGTTGTCATTTCCTTCTCCAATTCATGAAAGTGAAAACTGAAAGAAGTCGCTCAGTCGTGTCTGGCTCTTAGCAACCCCATGGATTGCAGCCTACCAGGCTCCTCCATCCATGGGAATTTCCAGTCAAGAGTACCAGAGTGGGGTGCCATCTATAGGACATTTCACCTGAAAACAATACATTTCACCTTTTCTCAAGTGCTCACGGAACCTTCTCTAGGATAGATCACATCTTGGGCCATAAATCTAACCTTGATAAATTCAAAAAAACTGAAATCATTCCAAGCATCTGTTCTTACCATAATGCTTTAAGATTAGATCTCAATTACAGGAGAAAAACTATTAAAAATTCCAATTTTCTTAAAGAGAACTCTAGTCTTTCCCAGTCTATTGTTTTCCTCTATTTCTTTTCACTGATAGCTGAGGAAGACTTTCTTATCTCTCCTTACTATTGTTTGGAACTCTTCATTCAATGGATATATCTTACCTTTTCTCCTTTGTCTTTCACCTCTCTTCTTTTCATAGCTGTTGTAAAGCCTTCTCAGTCAGCCATTTCACCTTTTAGATTTTCTTTTTCTTGGGGACAGTCTTGATCCCTCCCACCTGTACAATATCATGAACCTCCATCCATATTTCTTCAGTCACTCTGTCCATCAGATCTACTCCTTTGAATCTATTTCTCACTTCCACTGTATAATTGTAAGGGATTTGATTTACATCATACCTGAATGGTCTAGTGGTTTTTCCTACTTTCTTCAATTTGAGTTTGAATTTGGCAATAAGAAGTTCATGATCTGAGCCACAGTCAGCCCCCGGTCATGTATTTGTTGACTATATATAGCTTCTCTATCATTGGCTGCAAATATAATCAATCTGATTTCAGTACTGGTGTTGGAGAAGACTCTTGAGAATTTTTTGGATTGCAAGGATATCCAACCAGTCCATCCTAAAGTAAATCAGTACTGAATAGTCAATGAAAGGACTGATGTTGAAGTTGAAACTCCAATACTTTGGCCACCTGATATGAAGAGCTGAATCACTTGAAAAGACTCTGATGCTGGGAAAGATTGAAGGTGGGAGGAGAAGGGGACAACAGAGTATAAGATGGTTGGATGACATCACTAACTCAATGGACATGAGTTTGGGTAAACCCCTGGGAGTTGGTGATGCACAGGAGGCCTTGTGTGCAGTGGTCCATGGGGTTGCACATAGTTGGACACGACTGAGGGACTGAACTGAAGTGATTTCAATTTTGACCATCTGGTGATGTCCATGTGTAGAATCTTCTCTTGTGTTGTTGGAAGAGAATGTTTTCTGTGACCAGTGCATTATTTTGGCAAAACTCTATTAGTCTTTGCCGTTTCATTCTCTGCTCCAAGGCCAAATTTTCCTGTTACTCTAGGAATTTCTTGACTTCGTACTTTTGCATTACAGGGGTCACACAAAGTAGATAGGGAAACAGTGGAAATAGTGTCAGCCTTTATTTTTTGGGCTCCAAAATCACTGCAAATGGTGACTGTCTTTTAATGAAACTAAAGATACTTACTCCTTGGAAGGAAAGTTATGACCAACCTAGATAGCATATTCAAAAGCAGAGATATTACTTTGCCGACTAAGGTCTGTCTAGTCAAGGCTATGGTTTTTCTTATAGTCATGTATGGATGTGAGAGTTGGACTGTGACAAAGGCTGAGCACTGAAGAATTGATGGTTTTGAACTGTGGTGTTGGAGGACATCTTTTTTGTGTCTTAGGTCTAGATGTTCTTGTAGGTTTTCATAGAACTATTCAACTTAAGCTTTCAGCATTACTGGTAGGGGCATAGACTTGCATTACTGTGATATTGAATGGTTTGCTTTGAAAGCAAACAAAAATCATAGAAACCATTCAACTTCAGCCTTTTAGCAGCAGCAGCAGCCCCTATAATGAAAAGGACATCTTTTTCATGTCTTAGTTCAAGATGTTGTTCTAGGTCTTTATAGAACCATTCAACTTCAGCTTCTTCAGCATTACTGGTAGGGGCATAGACTTGTATTACTGTGATACTGAATGGTTTGTTTTGGAATGAACAGAAATCATTCTGTCCTTTTTGAGATTGCATTCAAGTACTGCATTTTGGGCTCATTTGTTGACTATGATGGCTATTCCATTTATTTTAAGGATTAAAATAAATAGTTCTGTTTATGTAATAAGTAGAAATCATATGTCACTATACATCAGACATTTCTCTAAGACTTGTCATTCCTCATTTATTGTTATCTAAAAGCCATAAAAATAAATAGCATAACATAAATCAGAAAATAACAAATGAAACAGAGCTACTGAATAGTGCTTATTACAATTTCACAGACTCAAAGATAAATTAATAGAGATAATTATGTGTATTTAAGGAAATCCCCTTACTGACAGAGGAGCCTGGCAGATTATAGTTCACAGGATCACAACAAAGCCCTTTTGAGACATGACGTAGTGACTAAACAACAATAAAACAAATTTAAAGATAAAAATGAGCTTCTGTCTTCCACCTTTCTCAGTTTTGTGGATTAGGTTTACTGAACACTTTCATTTGCCACAACTAAAACATATGATACAGTATTTTAAAACACCCTTTGCGATCCAATGGTGAATTTTCATGGAATTAATAAAGTCATAGATACTAAAAATAAATTGAAAGCATGAATATTTGCCATTAAATCAACAGAAGTTTTTGCTACACGTACCAGGTTCATGTACTGTTGAAGCCTGGCTTGGAGAATTTTGAGCTTTACTTTGCTAATGTGTGAAGTTAACATGAGACTGTATTTTCTTCCATTTTACACCCACTTTTTATTTAATATTATCACAGTATTGATATTTAAATGTTCATAAGGTTTTATTCCCTTTTAGCTATTACTATAATAATTTGTAGACCTCAATTATATATGTAAGCTAATTAATCATTCACTTACTGTTCTATTTTTGATTCATAAATTTACTGATTACATTTTATCACCAAGTTATTTTTTCAAAAATTTCTAATGTGTATGTCTTGATCTTATTAGCCATATATTCACTCTTTAATTAAAAGAAAAACTAATGGCTTCTCAAAAACTTGTGGGGTCTTCTCATACTGATCGAACATTTTCTAAAGCATAGAGGTAGACACGTTCATGGCTACAGTAAATGAGACGCAGACTCCTGAAAGACTTTGGCAAGCAGTTGAGAAGAAGGATTGGGGTCTTAAAATGATAGACAGCTTAGAAAAAATATGAGAGAAAAGGAAAGAAAAGAAAACCAAACCTCTGGCTCTGTTCCCCAAGAAGATCTAAAGGACTTTATTAATGAATTAAAAATATTACAATAAAAGATTGGCATCCTTGAGAAGCTCAACAATGACTATGTGGTGTAAGATTCAATTGACAATAGGAGTTGCAACCACTGAATTGGGCTCTTTAGGAATTTTTTATAGTAGAAGTCAATGTATATATGTATACATAAAATGTATTTCTGCATTATAATAACTATATATATATATATATATATATATATATACACACACACACACATATATATATATCAACCTATGGCTATAGTCAGCTCAAGTAAAAAAAAAAGTAACACAAATAAAATATATCATTCTGCTTTTAAAATATGGCAGACAGTCTATCAAAATTTTCTACAAATAAGACTCAAATGGAGGTTTTCCCTGGTGACTCAGTGTTAAAGAATCCATCTGCCAATGTAGGAGCCTCAATTTCATTTCTTGCTCCAGGAAGATCTCACATGCCAAGAAGTAAATGAGTGCCACGACTGTTGAGCCTGTGTTCTAGATCCCAGGAGTTGCTCATGTGATGCAACTATTGAAATCTACACACCTTAGAGCCCGTGCTCTGCAACAAGAAAGGCCCCTGCAAGGAGAAGCCCAAATATTGCAACTAGAGAAAGTTCATGTAACAAAGAAGGCCTAGCACAGCCAAAAGTAAATATATAAATAATAAAATTATGTTTTTAAAGAAAGCACAAATATCATTCAAACATCAATAAAGACAAGTATAACAATCTGCTTGATTATTTTGTTGTTGTTGTTTGTTTCTCAGTAAATAGTTTACTAAGCAAATGTTTGTACTAGGCATTTTTTTACTGTGGATGATCTCCAGAAAAAAAATATGTAAGATATCCAAAATACTGTGAAATCATTCAGTGTTTTTTTAAAAGAGAGATAATTAAGCATATATTTTCTTATCAACTTTCTGACAAGTTGTCATGGCAATATGTCAGTTTGTAAAAATACTGATCATAAATAGTATGTTTTTATAGCCAAACACTAATGATTATAACTGTGCTTATAAAACCTCATGAGCTTCCAAATACAACTTATGGTTTTATGTTTTTATTTAAATGCTTATTATTATGAGGGAGTCAGAGCATAGGAGAAAATACACATTTTTAAGTAATAAATTGATTATTGATTGAAAATGAATGCTTTCCCACTTTGGAAGCCCCATGAGTCTCAATCTTTACTATTCCTTTCTTATGTTATTGAAGTGATGCTATGAGTAAGTGAAGAAGATGAGCACAAACATATAAACATAATAATATTGAGTAAGGATCTTAATGTATGCATACCTGCATACACACTTGGCATAATGATATAATGTATATCACATTTTCAAGAACATAAAGAACAGATCAGAGGAACTTATGATAGGGAATGGAAGCAAATAAAAGAAAGAAAAAAAATGTCTCCAAATGTGAGTGAAGTGTTTGCAAAGTATTCCTATTAATAAAATTTAAATGGCATTGAAATGAGTGGTATATTTACATAAAAGTTGCACAATTTCTGAGCAACTCCATCTTAAATAATATACATATTTTACAAATAAGAATATGTTAAAATTAACATTAGCTGGTTCTTATTTTTACCATCTTTATATCTCTTGTATTTTACTGCTTTGATTCTACTAATATTAGTATGGGTTTTTACCTTTTTATTTTTCTACAAGAGTCAGTGTTGCCATTTTTCTTTCACTTGATTTTATGATAACAGCTTCAACTGATACTGAAATAGACTTTACTTTCCAGAAGTTGTTTTATTCTATGAATCTAATTGCTGAATATTAATTGCTATTGCAGTTGTTATGGAGAACAATAAGGCTGTTGTTGCTCAACTGTGCAGTTGTGTCACACTTTTTGAGACCCCTTGGACTGCAGAACGCCAGGCTTCCCTGTCCTTCACTATCTCCTAAAGTTTGCTCAAACCCCAGTCCAGTCAGTCAATGATGCCATCCAACCATCACATCCTCTGTCACCCCTTACTTCTCTTGTCTTAGTCTTCTCCAGCATCAGGGTCTTTTCTAAAGAGTCAGCACTTGCCATCAGGTAAGCAAAGTATTGGGGGTTCACCTTCAGCATTAGTCCTTCCAACGGATATTCAGCATTGATTTCCACTAGAATTGACTGGTTTGATAGTCTTGCAGTTCAAGGAACTCTCAAGAGTCTTTTCCAGCACTGCATTTCAAAAACATCAATTCTTTGGGGCTAAGACATTTTTATGATGCAAATCTCACATTTGTACATGACGGTTGGAAAAACCCATACCTTTGACTATATACACCTTGGCAAAGTGATGCCTCTGATTTCTAATAGGCTGTCTAAGTTTGTCACTGCTTTTCTTCGAAGAAACAAGTGTCTTTTAATTTCATGGCTGCAGTCATCTTCTACAGTGATTTTGGAGCCCAAGAAAATAAAATCCGTCACTATTTCTATTGTTTCCCCATCTATTTGCCTTGAAGTGATGGGACTAGATGCTATGATCTTCAATTTTTGAATGTTGAGTGTTAAGCCAGCTTTTCCATGCTCCTCCTTCATCTTCATCAAGAGGCTCTTTAGTTCATTTTTATTTTCTGCCATTAGGGTGGTGTCATCTGCATATCTGAGTTTATTGGTATTTCTTCCCACAATCTTGATTCCAGCTTAGCTTTCAATCAGTCTGGAATTTCCCATAATGTACTCTGCATATAAATTAAATAAGCAGGGTGACAATATACAGCTTCGATGTACTGCTTACCCAATTTGGAACCAATCTGTTGTTCCATGTACAGTTATAACTGTTTCTTCTTGAACTGCACACCGATTTCTCAGGAGGCAGGCAAGGTGGCCTGGTGATCCTTTCTCTTGAAAAATTTCCCACAGTTTGTTGTCAGCCATGCAGTCAAAGGCTTTAGCATAGTCAATGAAGCAGAAATAGATGTTTTTTTTTTTTTTCCTGGAATTCTCTTGCTTATTCTATGATCCAACTGATATTGACAATTTGATCTCTGGTACCTCTGCCTTTTCTAAATCCAGGTTGAATATCTGGAAGTTCTTGGTTCACTGTTGAAGCCAAGCTTAGAAGATTTTGAGCACTACCTTGCTAGAATGTGAAATGTGTACAATTTTAAGGTAATTTGAACATTCTTTGGCATTGCCTTTTGGAACTGGAATGAAAACTGACTTTTACCATCCTGTGATCACTGCTTAATTTTACAAATTTGCTGAGATACTTGGAGTAACAGGCAAGTTTGACCTTGGAGTACAAAATGAAGCAGGTCAAAGGCTAACTGAGTTTTGCCAACAGAATGCACTAGTCATAGCAAACACCTTCTTCCAACAACACAAGAGATAGTTACGCACAAGAATATTGAGTTATTAAAGGATATAATTCAAGAACAGCCAAATAGAAGAATGCAGAGTACAAATATCAAGGAAAGAGAGCAAAGCTTCCATTCCCTCTCAGTGAATATCACTCTTCACAAACCTCATATTTAGCAATCAGGAAGCTTTCTGAACCATCCTTTTAGAGTTTTAATGGAGGCATGGTTAATCCAATTATGGGCTGTTGGTTACTGAATGCAATTTTGGGCTCCTCTCATTTCCCTGACTTCCCTGGTGGCTCAGCGATAAAGAACCTGCCTGCACTTCAGGAGATCCAGTTTCCATCGTTGAGTCAGGAATATCCCTTGGAGAGGGGAATGACAACACTTTCTAGTATTCTTTCCTGGAGTATTTTAGGTACAGAGGAGCCTTCATGGCTATAGTCCATGAAGTTGCAGAGTTAGGCACAACTGAGACACTGACACTTTCACTTTTTTCACTCTTTTCTCTGGAGGTGGGTGGGATGTGTAAGGGGGTGGGGTTAAATTCTAATCCCTTGTTTGGTTTCATTGGTAACCAGGTCCTATTTTTGAAGATTTTCCAGAAACCATCTCATTAATATGAAAAAAAAATAATTCATGTACAGTATCTAGGAAATTCTAGAATCAAGATTGCCAGGGCAAATATCAATAATTTTAGATATGCAGATGACACCACCCTTATGGCCGAAAGTGAAGAGGAACTAAAAAGCCTCTTGATGAAAGTGAAAGAGGTGAGTGAAAAAGTTGGCTTAAAGCTCAGCATTCAGAAAACTAATATCATGGCATCTGGTCCCATCACTTCGTGGGAAATAGATGGGGAAACAGTGGAAGCAGTGTCAGACTTTATTTTGGGGGGCTCCAAAATCACTGCAGATGGTGAAATTAAAAGACATTTACTTCTTGGAAGGAAAGTTATGACCAATCTAGGTAGTATATTAAAAAGTAGAGACATTATTTTGCCAACAAGGGTCCATCTAGTCAAGGCTATGGTTTTTGAAGTAGTCAAGTATGGATGTGAGAGTTGGACTGTGAAAAAAGCTGAGTGCTGAAGAATTAATGCTTTTAAACTGTGGTGTTGGAGAAGACTCTTGAGAGTCCCTTGGACTGCAAGGAGATCCATCCAGTCCATTCTAAAGGATATCAGTCCTGGGTATTCATTGGAAAGATTGATTCTGAAGCTGAAACTCCAATACTTTGGCCATCTCATGTGAAGAGTTGACTCACTGGAAAAGACTCTGATGCTGGGAAGGATAGGGGACAGGCTCAGTAAAGGGCTGAAACTGTATGGACCTAACAGAAGCAGAAAATATTAAGAAGAACTGGCAGGAATATACAGAAGTATACAGAGAATATCTTCATGACCCAGATAACGACAGTTATTTGAACACTCACTTAAAGTCAGACATCCTGGAGTGTGAAATCAACTGGGGCTTAGGAAGCATGAATATGAACAAAAATAGTGGAGGTGATGAAATTCCATCTGAGCTACTTAAAATCCTAAAATATGATGCTATTAGTGCTGCACTCAATATGCAAGCAATTTTGGAAAACACAGTAGAGACCACAGAAATTGAAAAGATAATTTTTTATTCTAATCCCAAAGAAGGACAGTGTCAAAGAATGTTCAAACTGCCTCATGATTGCACTCATTTCACATACTATCAAGGTAATACTCAAATTCTCCAAGCTAGGTTTCAGTGGTATGTGAACCAAGAACTTCCAAATGCACAAGCTAGATTTAGAAAAGGCAGAGGAACCGTGTTCAAATTGCCAATATCTATTGGATCACAGAATAAGTAAGAGAATTCCAGAAAAACATCTACTTGCTAAAACCTTTGACTATATGGATTACAACAAACTGTGGAAAATTCTTCAAGAGATGATAATTCCAAGCCACCTTATCTGCCTCCTGAGAAACCTGAATGCGGGTCATGAAGCAACAGTTAGAACCAGACATGGAGAAATAGACTGCTTCAGATTTGAGAAAGAAGTATGTCAAGGCTGTACATTGTCTTTCTGTTTATTTAAATTACATGCAGAGTGCATCATGGGGAATGCTGGGCTGTATGAAACAGGCTGAATCAAGATTGTTGGGAGAAATATCAATAACCTCAACTATACAAATGGCATCACCCTAACTGAAGAAAGTGAAGAGGATCTAAAGAGCCTCTTGATGAAAGTGAAAGAGGGCAGTGAAAAAGCTGACCTTTTCTGCAAGGAGTTCATACGACTCAACTCTAAAGAAAATCAGTCCTGATTATTCATTGAAAGAACTGATGCTGAAGCTGAAGCTTCAATACTTTGGCCACCTGAAGAGAAGTGCCAATTCATTAGAAAATACCATGGTGATGGTAAAGATTGAAGACAGATGGATAAGTTGATGACAGAGGAGGAGATGTTTGCATGGCATCACCAACTCAATGCATGTGAGTTTGGGTGAGCTCCAAGATATGGTTGAGGACAAAAAACTTGGCTTGCTGCAGTCCATGCATCACAAAGCATAGGATACAACTGAGTAACTGAACAACCACAAAGAGTTTTGGAAGCTGTGAGCCAAGAACTTTGGATTAAAAACAAATATAAAAAGTATACTTTGATCATCTATGAAATTAAAAGATGCTTACTCTTTGGAAGGAAAGATATGACCAACCTATATAAAATATTGAAAAGCAGAGATATTACTTTGCCACACAAAGGTCCATCTAGTCAAGGCTATGTGTTTTCCAGTGCTTATATATGGATGTGAGAGTTGGACTGTGAAAAAATCTGAGTGCTGAAGAATTGATGTTTTTGAACTGTGGTGCTGGAGAAGACCCTTGAGAGTGCCTTGGACTGCAAGGAGATCCAACCAGTCCATCTAAAGGTGATCAGTCCTGGGTGTTCATTGGAAGGACTGATGCTGAAGCAGAAACTCCAATACTTTGGCCACCTCATGCGAAGAGGTGACTCACTGGAAAAATCCTGATGCTGGGAGGGATTGGAGGCAGGAGGAGAAGGGGACCACAGAGGATGAGGTGGCTGGATGTCATCACTGACTCGATGGACATGAGTTTAAATGAACTCCAGAAGTTGGTGATGGACAGGGAGGCCTGGCGTGCTGCGATTCATGGGGTCTCAAAGAGTCAGACACGACTGAGCAATTGAACTGAACTGAACTGATATGACCACATATATATTTTTCTTTAGATCACTATTGTATTAAAATAGTAGAATTTGTATCATTGTTTGTAGCATGTAATTAAAGTTAATTTAGTATCCCTGAGATAAAATGCATTTTCTTTGGATGAATGTATAATCTCAGAAAGCTGTGACTTCTATATGTTCTATACTGACAATCTTATTTCAAGGGATTGTGGGTTAAAATGGAGTTTATCATCAGGAGATTGTCCCATTCTTTACTTATAATTTGATTTTAAGTAAATGTAATAATTTGAAAGAAGAACCTTAGTAACAAATGTTTACCTTACCTAATGATGTGATAGTTTTGTTTACACTTAATAATTGTGAACTATTTCAACTTGAAGACTTTAAATATATGTCTTTTTTTTTTTCCTTAAAGAATAGTCACTCTATAGTAATAAACACTTAACCACATTTCCCATCCATGCCCTTTGCATGGACTCATTTTTAGAGAATGATATGCCTTCACCTTTCCTGTGAGATTGCTAATACTGTCATGAAGAACAAAGACGTTTTACTTTATGAGATCTCTGGGGACAACTGCTCTCTCCTTGTTTCATCAAATGTGAGAAGCTGCCAGTAGCTATATATAATCACAGACCACATCATGAATATTTTGTGGGACCAAAGTGAACCCAAAGTTTTTCCCTGAACTCTTAAATAGGTTACTGGGCTTTACTCGTTGATAAAGAAATGTGATACTGCTTCCTATTGTGAAAATATTGAGCAATACTATAACATAGTTTTAAAATAGAACACTATAGAAAACAGATTTCCTTTTCAAAACTGATTATTAACTCAAATACCTCACATTTTTAAAGTCATGCTAAATTATTCACTATAGTAAAATATTTACAAAAGCTTAATTTTTAATTACCGTAACAGTCAATGAGAAAGATAAAAGTAGTAAGACTAAATAAAAATTAAAAGTTTCTTCCCTCAATTTGATGTATGACACAGGGAACCAAAAGCCAGTGCTCTGTGACTACCTGGAGGAATGGGGTGAGGCTGAGGTGAGAGGGGGTGTTCAGAGGGGAGGGGACACATATGCCTGTGGGTGATTCATGTTGGTGTATGGCAGAGCCCATCACAATACTGTAAAATCATTATTCCTACAATTAAAATAAACAAATAATTTTTAAAAGTTATTTCTAACTTCTCAAAGATAGAGAATGATCCACTGTTTAAAACCAGATCCTTTAAACTGTACAAACATTAAATTTCTGCTTTGCCTTGTGGTCTTATTTTCATGGATGTGGTAATATATCTGAACATTTAATCAAGTGCAATTAGTTAAACACATGATGTTAAATTATTAATTTTGATATGTTTAAAACGGGCTCAAAATACAAAATCTAATTTTCTCAGTTTCTTTTTATTATTATTATTATTATTATTGGTCACTTTAGATCTTCCTCAATAAAAGAAGTGTACTCTGAGGTTAATTTTGGCTCCAAATACTCTTCAGACTATACCTAGCTGTATATATTTTTAAAATTAATTTATAAATGTTCAAAGATAGACATTAGAATACAGTTCCTCTCTACACAAAACAAAAATGGTTAATTTAAAATTAAAAAAATAAATTTCAGGACAAAAGCTCAAGAAACAATAACTGAGACATTGTGTTACACAAATAAGCACTAACAATATAATATTTAAAAATAATCATTTATGCAAACTAGAATTTGAAACAATGTAGCTGGAAATGGATATCCTTTCTTGTTTTTTATTTAATATTTTGTATACATGGATTATGCATTCATTGTGGAATACCTTTCCTGATTTATTCCTATTATTGAGATTATTTTTTTAATGATAAAACTGAGCAAAAATATTTTTATGTTCCATTGTATATCTTGGTACCAGTGTGTTTGGATCTCTTAATTTATTAACTTATGTTTTCTGTCACCTGATTATATTGCTAATTATTTATCTAGTTATTGTTGCTTTTAAATTATTATTCAAATAACTACTTTAAAATTATTTGTGAAATCTGCACGTTTTGTTTCCAATTCATTGCATGTTTTTATAATCTTACTGATACCTTCCTCCTGTTTTGCTTATTTTATTTTTTATCATTTGTTTAACTACTTTAATTTGAAAAGATTTAAGTTCCTAAGTAATAAGTCTCTTAGTCAAGCCAAAGTATTTGCATTCTGTGATGAATGCACAGTTTTATAATTATTTGTCATTTTACTTTTGTCCAATTTCTCAAGATTCTTTTGCATGTCTGCCTGTGTTAGACTGCATTTTCAAATATTTTTATCTTCCCTACTGCCTTTTTCTGTTATTATCAATATGGCTTTGTTTTTCTTACACCTTTTCTTCCCTTATTGGTGCTAGCTGATTTTCATCTCATGCTATGGTTTTCTTTCTTATACATTAAAATTTACAACTAATTTTAAAATGCAGTCATTATGTATTAGATCCTTTGATTTCTTGGTAAACTTTTGGTATATTTTTACCAAAGTTTTTTTTTTTTTTTTTAATGATACTGGTTATTTAAGTAAAGTTGTATCTTATTAATCCCTTTCTTTATTTTACATCTTCATTTAGTTCCCATTATCTCTTCACTGTAGATTTTTATTCATATTCCAAACATGAGTTTTCTTACTGAACAAGTTATTTGCAAAGTAACATGTAAAGGGAGCAGGAGAAGGGGGTGACAGAAGATTAGATGGTTGAATTGTATCATCGACTCAATGGACATGAGTTTGAGCAAATTCTAGGAAATAGTGAAGGACAGGGAAGCCTGACATGTGTCAGTCTACAGGGTCGCAAAGAGTCAGACACAACCTAGCAACTGCATAAAAGCAACATATATAGAAGGAGGCCAGGAGAATGCTCTAGAATCCGCAGATGATCCCTAAAAATGAAAAAAAAATATGTGAATCTCTCTTTCTCTGTCTCTCTCTATGTTTGTCTCTATCTCTTGCACTCTCTTTCAATATCTCCCAGGATAAGTGTGTATGTCTATATTTAGCCTTTACTTTCTGTTGATAATAAATATCAGCAAAATAGTTTGTCAGCCATCTCTGTGTGTGTTTAGGTGCTAAGTCATGTCCAACACTTTGTGACCCTATGGACTGTAGCTTGCCAGGATCTTCTGTCTATGGAATTTCCTAGGCCAGAATATTGAAGAGGGTAGACATTTCTTTCTCTGGGGGATCTTCCTGACCCAAGGATCGAACCTGAACCCACGTCTCTTGCATCTCCTGCACTAGCAGGCAGATTCTTTACCACTAGCACCACCTGGGAAGCCACAATTATATATGCGCCGTGCCATATGCGTAAATACATAATCCTCTGATTTCCTCTTTCACCATCTCTTTCCCTGCTTCCCTTCCAGTTAGATCCACTCTTTTCTTTTATCTATCTCTTCAAATAAATGCGAATTGATATTTTCTTTTAAGAATGTGTATCTATTAATATTTTGAAGAATTCTCTATATTCCCAATATTTCTTTTTTAATGTGAAATATCCACCATGCATATTCTTGTATTCTCTAGTATGTTTCTTTTTTCTTTCTTTGAACTTGGCACTTTTCTTCTTATTCTTAATTACAGAATGAGAGTTTGCCCTGCCTTCCTATAAGATGAAATTGCCTTTTCATGTCACCGTGGTGGTGGTTTGGTGATTTAGTCGTTAAGTTGTGCCCAACTTGTGTGACCCTGTGGATTGTAGCCGACCAGGCTTCTCTGTCCATGGGATTTTCCAGGCAAGAATACTGGAGTGGATTGCCATTTCCTTCTCCAGGGGATCTTCCTGACTCAGGAATTGCACCTGGGTCTCCTGCATTGCAGGCAGAGTCTTTACTGACTGAGCTACATCACGGTTAGTTTCATTAAATTTAAATAAGAGATAGGATACCAAAAAAGGAACTCCCCAATTTATTAGGTGCCCAATATACTACTGGAGATCAGTGGAGAAATAACTCCAGAAAAAATGAAGGGATGGAGCCAAAAAAAAAAAGTACCCAGCTGTGGCTGTGCCTGGTGATAGAAGCAGAATCTGATGCTGTAAACAGAGCAATATTGCATAGGAACCTGGAATGTCAGGTCCATGAATCAAGGCAAATTGGAAGTTGTCAAACAAGGGATGGCAAGGGTGAACATAGACATTCTAAGAATCAGTGAACTAAAATGGACTGAAATGAGTGAATTTAACTCAGATGACCATTATATCTACTACTGTGGGCAGAAATCCATCAGAAGAAATGGAGTAGCCATTATGGTCAACAAAAGAGTCCGAAATGCAGTACTTGATGCACTCTCAAAAATGACAGAATGATCTCCATTCATTTCCAAGGCAAACCATTCAATATCACAGTTATCCAAGTCTATGTCCCAACCAGTAATGCTGAAGAAGCTGAAGTTGAACGGTTTTATGAAGACCTACAAACCTTTTAGAACTAACACCCCAAAAAGATGTCATTTTCATTATACGGGACTGGAATACTAAAGTAGGAATTCAAGAAACACCTGGAGTAACAGGCAAATTTGGCCTTGGAATGCAGAACGAAGCAGGGCAAAGAATAATGGGGTTTTGCCAAGTAAATGCACTGGTCATAGCAAACACCCTCTTCCAACAACACAAGAGAAGGCTCTACACATGGACATCACCAGATGGTCAACACGGAAAACAGACTGATTATATTCTTTGCAGCTAAAGATGGAGAAGCTCTATACAGTTGACAAAAACAAGACCAGAAGCTGACTGTGGCACAGATCATGAACTCCTTATTACCAAATTCAGACTAAAACTGAAGAAAGCAGGGAAAACCACTAGACCATTCAAGTATGACCTAAATCAAATCCCTTATGATTATACAGTAGAAGTGAGAAATATACTTAAGGGTCTAGATCTGATAGATAGAGTGCCTGATGAACTATGTATGGATGGAGGTTCATGACATTGTACAGGAGACATGGATCAAGATCATCTCCATGGAAAATAAATGCAAAAAAGCAAAATGGCTGTCTGGGGAGGCCTTACAAACAGCTGTGAAGAGAGGCTAAAAGCCAAGGAGAAAAGGAAAGATATAATCATCTGAATGCAGAGTTCCAAAGAATAGCAAGAAGAGATAAGAAAGCCTTCTTCAGCGATCAATGCAAAGAAACAGAGGAAAACAAGAGAATGGGAAAGACTAGAGATCTCTTCAAGTAAATTAGAGATACCAAGGGAATATTTCATGCAAAGATTGGCTCAATAAAGGACAGAAATGGTCTGGACCTAACAGAAGCAGAAGATATTAAGAAGAGGTGGCAAGAATACATAGAAGAACTCTACAAAAAGATCTTCACAACCCAGATAATCATGATTATGTGATCACTCATCTAGAACCAGACATCTTGGAATGTGAAGTCAAATGGGCTTTAGAAAGTATCACTATGAACAAAGCCTATGGAGGTGATGGAATTCCAGTGGAGCTGTTTCAAATCCTGAAAGATGATGCTGTGAAAGTGATGCACTCAGTATGCCAGCAAATTTGAAAACTCAGCAGTGGCCACAGGCCTGGAAAGGGTCAGTTTTCATTCCAATCCAAAAGGAAGGCAATGCAAAGAATGCTCAAACTACTGCACAATTGCATTCATCTCACATGCTAGTAAAGTAATCCTCAAAATTCTCCAAGCCAGGGTTTAGCAATACATGAACTGTGAACTCCCTGATGTTCAAACTGGTTAGAAAACACAGAGGAACCAGAGATCAAATTGCCAACATCCGCTGGATCTTGAAAAAAGCAAGATAGTTCCAGAAAAACATCTATTTCTGCTTTATTGACTATGGCAAATCCTTTAACTGTGTGGATCACAAGAAACTGTGGAAAATTCTGAAAGAGATGGGAATACCAGACCACCTAACCTGCCTCTTGAGAAATCTGTATGCTGGTCAGGAAGCAACAGTTAGAACTGGACATGGAACAATAGACTGGTTCCAAATAGGAAAAGGAGTATGTCAAGGCTGTAAACTGTCACCCTGTTTATTTAACTTATATGCAGAGTACATCATGAGAAATGCTGGACTAGAAGAAACACAAGCTGGAATCAATATTGCTGGGAGAAATATCAATAACCTCAGATATGCAGATGACACCACCCTTATGGCAGAAAGTGAAGAAGAACTAAAGAGTCTCTTGATGAAAGTGAAAGAGGAAAGCAAAAAAGTTGGTTTAAAGCTCAACATTCAGAAAAACAAGATCATGGCATCCAGTCCCATCACTTCATGGGAAATAGATGGGGAAACAGTGGAAACAGTGTTAGACTTTAGTTTTGGGGCTCCAAAATCACTGCAGATGGTGACTGCAGCCTTGAAATTAAAAGACTCTTCATCCTTGGAAGAAAAGTTATGACCAACCTAGATAGTATATTCAAAAGCAGAGACATTACTTTGCCGACTAAGGTCCGTCTAGTCAAGGCTATGGCTTTTCCAGTGGTCATGTATCGATGTGAGAGTTGGACTGTGAAGAAGGCTGAGCAGCGAAGAACTGATACTTTTGAACTGTGATGTTGGAGAAGACTCCTGTGAGTCCCTCGGACTGCAAGGAGATCCAACCAGTCCATTCTAAAGGAGATCAGCCCTGGGATTTCTCTGGAAGGAATGATGCTAAAGCTGAAACTCCAGTACTTTGGCCACCTCATGTGAAGAGTTGACTCATTGGAAAAGACTCTGATGCTGGGAGGGATTGGGAGCAGGAGGAGAAGGGGACGACCAAGGATGAGATGGCTGGATGGCATCACTGACTTAATGAACGTGAGTCTGAGTGAACTCGGGAGATGGTGATGGACAGGGAGGCCTGGTGTGCTGCAATTCTTGGGGTCGTGAAGAATCTGACACGACTGAGCGACTGAACTGAACTGACCTGAACTAATGCTGTTTATGTGGCATTATGTTAAACACAGCTTGAAATCTTGCTAATTCTACACTATTCATTTTGTATTTAAATATTCAAAATATATTTATTCCTTTTCATTAAAAAAGTACTCTGTGATGTGAAAAATGAGTAAGATACAGTTCCTTAAGTTGCTCACAATTTATTCAGAAAGAATAATTATATTCACCTAATCACAGTACATGGCAGAATGTGATATGTTCTAAAATCACAAGTGATTAAGACATAATGTGACTGGTAAAATAAAAGATGACTGCTGAAACTATCATTTTTTTTCCTAAGTTAAGAAATTGTGACAGCATACCATAAATATTCTTTTCAAGTTATCCTCATTAAGTCTTAAAAATTTTCACTTTTGATTTACAATAGTCTGAAAAGACTTGATGTTGTAGCTTTATGAATACTGAAAATTATTTATGAATCAGCATTTTTCATGTTAAACTGAAGTGGTGAAATTATCTGAAATATGGCAATACTTAATACCTTACAAATCACAGATCTTTATCTCTAGCCCTTTCCATGTCATTCTCTTTATGCCTTAGTCAGATATTGAGAAACCAATATGATGTATTTGCACCTTTATAGGTAACAGAAAATGTTCAAAAATTGCTGATATTTTGGCTTGTCATATAATCACTAAATATATTAATTTTAATGATTGTAATTCCAAATCACTTATTTCGTTACATTATTTCTCAGTTCTATTCCTCTTTGAGACCTAATAAGCAAATGTACAAGTGCAAATGTTGCTTATAACCCTAGTCTTTCATGTACTTATATTACCACCAAAAATGCATTGAACAGTTTTATCTGAAGACATTTTCTACTATATACAAAATGTGGACGTTTTCTCTGTTTAACTAGTAAGCACTTTTTAAACTTGCATAATTTCATTTTTGGCTATAGTTCAATTTTTTTTCTCCCTAAGTAGCAGAGAAAATATCATTTACTGTTTCTCAGTTTTCTTTAACAAACATCAAGAACTCACATAGTTTCCAAAATATTTTACATTGTGTTTTATGTTAAGTAGTACAAATAACTTTGTAAGTACATTAGTCTAAAAAGCAAAGTCTTGATAAATTATAAAGATGTTCATGCCCACAAAATAAGATGTCTATAAAAATCAATAACTTTTATTTAATAATAATAGTTGTAACAGTTGAATAATTCAATTATCCCAATGTGACATTTTCTCTTAATCACTAACAATAATATATGCATAAGTTCTTCCCTGTTGGCTCAGTATGACCAACCTAGATAGCATATTCAAAAGCAGAGACATTACTTTGCCAAAAAAACGTCTGTCTAGTCAAGGCTATGGTTTTTCCAGTAATTATGTACGGATGTGAGAGTTGGACTGTGAAGGAAGCTGAGGGCCAAAGAATTGATGCTTTTGAACTGTGTTGTTGGAGAAGACTCGAGTGTCCCTTGGACTGCAAGGAGATCCAACCAGTCCATTCTAAAGGAGATCAATCCTGGGTGTTCACTGGAAGTACTGATGTTAAAGCTGAAACTCCAATACTTTGGCCACCTCATGTGAAGATTTAACTCATTGAAAAAGACTCTGATGCTGGGAGGGATTGGGAGCAGGAGGAGAAGGGGACGACCGAGGATGAGATGGCTGGATGGCATCACCGACTCAATGGACATGAGTCTGAGTGAACTCTGGGAGTTGGTGATGGACAGGGAGGCCTGCCATGCTGCAATTCATGTCTTTGCAAAGAGTCAGACATGACTGAGCGACTGAACTGACTGACTAAAGGCTCAGTAGGTTAAAAAAAAAAAAAAAAACAAAAAACAAAAACAGTGCTTGCAATGCAGGAGACCCAAGTTTAATCCCTGCGTCGGAAATATCCCCGGGGAAAAGTGAATGGCACCCACTCCACTATTCTTGCCTGAAGAACTCAATGGACAGAAGAACCTGGTGGGTTACAGTCCATGGAGTCAGGCACAACTGAGCAACTAACACACACACATAAGTTAAAAAACAAACAAACAAACAAACAAACAAAAACAACAAAAAACAAAACAAAAACATTTTTCCACATACTGTACTTAATTCTCAGGAGAGGCTAGAGAACCAAGCACAAACTTTCCATATCTTAGGAAAATGTGGAAAATAGACATTAAAGATAATATTGCATATAGTTAATCATATATTTGTAATTGTTCAAATGAAAAGTACCTTTTAAGCTGAAACTGAAAGGATAACTAAGATTGAATGAGGAAAAATGTGGGGATGAGCAGGAATAAACATTCTAGACATAACACATGGAAAAGTTGGGAACTGAATAAGAATAACAATTTCAAACATCAGAAAGAAATTTAAAGGGAGTGAATCCTAGATCAAGGAAGTGGATTGTTATAAGATGTATTTAGATCACATAGCCAAAACCATATCATGTGATACATACGGATTCTGTTCTTATTGTTCAGTAACTCAGTCATGTCTAATTCTTTGCAACCCCATCGACTGCAGCATGCCAGGCTTCCCTGTCCTCCACGATTACCCAGAATTTGCTCAAACTCTTGTCAATTGAGTCAATGATGCCATCCAACCATTTCAACCTCTGTTACCTCCTTCCCTTATACTTTCCCAACATCAGGTCTTTTCAAATGAGTCAGCTCTTCATTCAGGTGGCCAAAGTATTGGAACTACAGCATTAGTTTTCCAATGAATATTCAGGGTTGATTTCCTTTAGGATTGACTGATTTGATCTACTTGCATTCCAAGAGACTCTCGAGAGTTCTCCAGCACCACAGTTCAGAAGCATCAATTCTTTGGTGCTCAACCTTCTTTATGGTCCAATTCTTACATCTATACATGACTATTGGAAAAACCATAACTTTGACTGTACTGACTTTTGTTGGCAAAGTGATGTTTCTGCTTTATAATACACCTGCTATGGTTTTTCCAGTAGTCATATACAGATGTTCGAGTTGGACCATAAAGAAAGCTGAGCACTGTAGAATTAATGTTTTTGAACTGTGGTATTGGGGAAGACTCTTGAGAGTCCCTTGAACTGCAAGGAGATCCAACCAGTCCATCCTAAAGGAAGTCAGTCCTTGATATTCATTAGAAGGACTGATGTTGAAGCTGAAACTCCAATACTTTGGCCACTTGATGTGAAGAGATGACTTATTTGAAAGGACCCTGATGCTGGGGAAGATTGAGGGCAAGAGGAGAAAGGGACGACAGAGGATGAGATGGTTGGATGGCATCACTGACTAAATGGATATGAGTTTGGGTAAACTCCAGGAGTTGGTGATGGACAGGGATGCCTGGTGTGCTGCATGAGGTCACAAAGAGTCAGAAAGAACTGAGCGACTGAACTGCACTGAACTGATAGCTCTGTTATATGAAATCTGAGTCTCTTGAATTGAATGCAGATTCTTTACCATCTGAGCCTCCAGGGAAGCCCACATTTGCATTCTACCTGTATCATATTAAATGAGGAAGGGTAACTTAATCCACTGTCTAATATTGTTTAATTTACTAAGCAGGTGGATGCTAGAAAGCAGAATTTCTAGAAGTTGATAAATAATTGTAAAATTAGATAGGTGCAGATATTTAAATAAATTTTATAATTCTGATATTATCGAACTTAGACAGCTGGTACTCTTTACTGAACTGAAGAATACCTTACAATAATCAAATATTTTTGTACATAAAAAGATCTTGGATTCTATTTTGAGAAGCAAATTAAATACCAAAGCAGAGATGTATTTAAATTAAAAAAAAAAATCTAACCTTTAGCCTTCGAGTGTTGGTTTTAATAAGTTACAATAAAACATAGAATATTTTATCATGGAAGATATAACGAAGACAGGGATTATATAGTGAAATGAAGTGTTAGTCTTTTGAAGAAAAAATTAGATAAAGCATTCAAGGTAATAAAGCCTGATAGCATTAGCTATTTCATAAAAGGAAGGGCAGAGGGCCTTTGAGCAGGCAGCTCAGTGATAGGCTGTTGAATATGTATGAGATTAGAGTTGCATGTATAAGACTAGCAGGGAAACAATGCAAATTCTTTAGAATAGTGAGTTTGTTGATGGGAAATAGCTGATTTCCAAACAAGGTTGATTTGAAAATTATTGGTTCATCCCTTGCAGGTCAACTTTGGGGATTAAATGTTATGACCTAAGGATGAAGCATAAAATCATAACACTGATACTTTTTCCATATTGAATGCCATAATTAGTCTCAAAAATTAAGTTCTTTATTGAACTGTGGTGTTGAAGAAGACTCTTGAGAGTCCCTTGGACTGCAAGGAGATCCAAGCAGTCCATACTAAAGGAGATCAGTCCCAGGTGTTCATTGGAAGGACTGATGCTGAAGCTGAAACTCCAGTACTTTGGCCACTTCATGCAAAGAGTTGACTCACTGGAAAAAACCCTGATGCTGGGAGGGACTGGGGGCAGGAGGAGAAGGGGATGATGGAGGATGAGAAGGCTGCATGGCATCACTGACTCAATGGACATGAGTTTGGGTAAATTCCAGGAGTTGGTGATGGACAGTGAGGCCTGGCGTGTTGCGATTCATGGGGTCGCAAAGAGTTGGACACAACTGAGTGACTGAACTGATGATAAATATTATAGTTACTATCTCATTTGGAGTCCTGGAAGACATTTATAAGACACTTTAAAAAGTAATGGCAACACACTCCAGTATTCTTGCCTGGATAATACCATGGACGGAGGAGTCTGGTGGGCTACAGTCTCTGGGGTCGCAAAGAGTCAGACACGACTGAGCGACTTGACTTGACTTTGACTTGAAAAGTAATAGAATTTTAGAATATTATGGGCCACGTTAGTAGAACACACTCTTCCCAAATCATAGTATGCTAAGTTTGAGGTTAATTCTTGATTTTTGGCCATGATGGGTGGCAGTGTCCTGAGGCTGTCATATATTGTTTTACAACATGAACACAGTAGATATTCTAAACACTTTTCAGATGTGAAAGTGGTACTCTTTCCCTCTTTCAAGATGAAGGTCTCATTTCTATGAGGCTAAAGGTTTCAGTCAGTTTTGAATTTCAGAGATCTTGAGAACATCTATCAGATACAATATCCAAAGTCTCACACCCTCTATCTGAACCTTAACTAAGGTAAAGAGGCTTTCCTATGCTACTGTTTTACCATTATATGAAATCTAGTTCTCATGTAGTTGGATCTGGCCTTGATCTTCATCAAGAGTCTGAAAGACTCATTAAGGCTCTAGCAACTGCTTCCTTTTAAACAGTAGTGTGGATTTAGTCTTCAGTGATATTTTCTCTGAAACTCTAAGCTATATAAGTATCCTTCAAAACTGCCATAAAATAGGTTTATCTGCTATTCCCAGTTCTCTTGTCTAAAAGCTCCAAAAAATTGTTAGTATTCTACATCACCTCAAAATCCAACTGCAGGACTGAACTTACATATATTAATAGAATATATATATACATATATTAATGGAATATATATATACATATATTAATGGAATATATATATACATATATTAATGGAATATATATATATATATGTACATATATATATATATATATATTCCATTAAGCCAGTTCCTGGTGCTGAAAAAGTTGAGGACTGTTGCTATAGACAGAAAGAAATACCTATACACATGTTTGCATTCCTTTCAAAAGCTCTCCTACTAAACAATCTGAATAGCATTTTTTCTTTTGGATTTTGAGGAGTTTTGCTCAGAAAATAAGTCATAATGTATCACTGACTTTTAAATACTTCTCTTAATCGCTGTTTTTTTGATATCCAATTTTAGATTAATATTAACAAAAACTTTTATTTAATAATTACATGATATTTCTTTGATTCTTTCTTTATCTTCTTTATTTATCCCATTTTTCCTTTGAATAGTGTAATCACAGGTTTGAAGCACAATTTGCATTAGTTTTCCCCTTAGGTTGGTGTTGTCAGAAAATATCAGCAAGCAAATAAAGTACGTAGTTTTGCTTTAAAAGCTAAAACTACTATTTTAGATTTTAAAATAGTTAATTATTATTAACTATGTAACTATAATTACATAATTTATATATAGAATATATTACTAAATATAGTACAGTAAAGCATAAAATAATAGTTGAACTATCCACAGGTAGAAACTCAGCACTCCCTTAACTTTGTAGAGCTGTGGATCCTCTGAAAGCATGTTTCTTCCTTCAACCTTGGCACAGACTCTTCTATTTATGGGCTTCCCAGGTAACACTAGTGGTAAAGAACCTGCCTGCTAATATAGAAGACCTAAGAATGTGGGTTCAATCCCTGGGTCAAGAAAATCCCCTAGAGGAGAGCTTGGCAACACTCTTCAGTATTTTTGTTTGGAGAATCCCACACTGCTGGGCTACAGTCCCTATGGTCACACACAATTAGAAATAACAAGCTAATTAGCAAGCATGTACATGTACTTATCTATGGTGAAGAGTAGACAAGATGGATTTCACTTGAAATTAGGAGACTGCATAGCACTGGTACTAAGTAGGACAGAATCTTTGCTTTCCCATTTCAATCAGAAATGTAATTAAATTTACATAACACATCATTGTCTTTGATAAACACTGTATCTCGGTGACTCCTGAGTTATTTCTAATACAGGTTATATACTGTGATATGTCACAAAATCTAGAATAATATCAAATAATATAAATAAATTGTTATACTTACAAAGTATCAAACAACTAAAATAACACATTGCAAAGCTCAACAAATGCAACATGTAGGGGGATACAAAAAACAATTATAATGCAAAAGAATGAAGCTAGAATACTTCCTAATACCACACATAAAAATTAACTCAAAATGGATTAAGGACTTAAATATAAGGCCAGAAACTATGAAACTCTTAGAGGAAAACATAGGCTGTAAATACTTTGATATAATCACAGCAATATCCTCTTTGACCCACCTTGTAGAGTAATGAAAATAAAAACAAAAACAAGGAAAAAGATCTAATTTAACATAAAATTTTTCCCTGCAAAAGAATTGATAAACAAAATTAAAAGATAACGCTTAGAAAGGGAGAAAATAATTGCAAAGGGAAAAACTGACAAAGGATTAATCACCAGAATATATAAGCAGCTCATACAGCTCAATATCAGGAAAACAAAGAGCCCAATCAAAAATGGGCAGAAGACCTAAACAGGTGTTTCTCCAAAGACATACAGATGGCCAATAAACACACGAAAAGATGGCCAATGTCACTAATAGAGAAATATAAATCAAAACTACAAAGAGTTATCACTTCATACCAGTCAGAATGGCCATCATCAAAAAATTTGAGAGGGTGTGTAGAAAAGGAAGACTTCCCACACTGTTGGTAGGAATATAAACTGATACTTTATGGTGAACAGTATGGAGATTCCTTAAAAATAAATAAATAAATCTACCATATGGCCCAGCAACCCCACTACTATATACCCTGGGAAAACCACACTTTTATATATACACTATATATAAAATGTATACATAGTATATATATATATTTTAATATATACACTACTATATACCCTGAGAAAACCACAATTTTAAAAAACACATGTACTCAATGTTCACTGTATACAAACAGCCAAGACATGGAAGCAACCTAGATGTCCATTCACAGATGAAAGGATAAAGAAGATGTGGTACATATATACAATGGGATATTACTCAGCCATAAAAAAGAACAACTTTGAATCAGTTCTAGTGTCATGGATGAACCCAGGGCCTGTTAAACACAGTGAAATCATAAAGACAAAACAAATATTTTAGATTAATGCATATATATGGAATCTAGAAAAATGTACTGATAAATCTATCTGTAGGGAAGGAATGGAGATGCTCATGTATTGAATGGACTTGTGGACACAGTGAGGGAAAGAGAGAGTGAGACAAATGGTGAAAACAACAGCAACATATATACATTATCATGTGTAAATGAATATGTGGTGAGAAGTTGCTATATTAACACCAAGAGGGTATATGTATAATTATGACTTATTTGCATTTTTGTATGGCAGAAACCAACAGAACATTGTAAAGATAAATACAAAACAATTGTATAAATATAGATGCATGTGCTTTTTTTCAGTGTAGTCAAATGAATTTTATTGCTGATAAATTGACATCTTATTTCATCAGACTTAGACAATACTAGATAGCCTTTTCTTCATATTCATTTGTTTGTGTTCCTTTTCTTCCTACTTTTGGACTTTAAGTGTAGTGACTTTTCTTTTTTAATTTATTTATTTTAATTGTAGGCTAATTACTTTACAATACTGTACTGGTTTTTCCATACTTTTTTTATAAATTATTTTGTTGTTCAGTCGCTAAGGTGTAGCTGACTCTTTCAGACCCAATGGATTACAGTACTCCCCCCCCCCCCCCCCCCCCCCCCCCCCCCCCCCCCCCCCCCCCCCCCCCCCCCCCCCCCCCCCCCCCCCCCCCCCCCCCCCCCCCCCCCCCCCCCCCCCCCCCCCCCCCCCCCCCCCCCCCCCCCCCCCCCCCCCCCCCCCCCCCCCCAAGGACACAATTTCACTAAATCATATGATGGAAACCATGATCAGAGCAGCCCAAGGCAGTATGTTGAGTTCAGTTCAGTTCAGTCCCTCAGTCGTGTCCGACTCTTTGATACCACATGAATCGAAGCACGCCAGGCCTCCCTGTTCATTACCATCTCTCAGAGTTCAATCAGACCCATGTCCATCAAGTCCAAGATGGCATCCAGCCATCTCATCTTTGGTCGTCCCCTTCTCCTCCTGCCCCCAATACCTTCCAGCATCAGAGTCTTTTCCAATGAGTCAAGGCTTTGCATGAGGTGGCCAAAGTACTGGAGTTTCAGCTTTAGCATCATTCCTTCCAAAGAAATCCAAAGGCTGATCTCCTTCAAAATGGACTTGTTGTATCTCCTTGCAGTCCAAGGGACTCTCAAGACCCTTCTCCAACACCACAGTTCAAAAGTATCAGTTCTTCGGTGTTCAGCCTTCTTCAGTCCCACTCTCACATTCATACATGACTAGGAGTAAAACCACAGCCTTGACTAGATGGACCTTAGTTGGCAAAGTAATGACTCTGCTTTTGAATATACTATCTAGGTTGGCCATAACTTTTCTTCCAAGGAGTAAGCATCTTTTAATTTCATGGCTGCAGTCACCATCTTCAGTGATTCTGGAGACCCCAAAAACAAAGTCTGACAATGTTTTTACCGTTTCCCCATCTATTTCCCATGAAGGGATGGGACCAGATTCCATGATCTTCATTTTCTGAATGTTGAGCTTTAAGCCAACTTTTCCCTCTCCTCTTTCACTTTCATCAAGAGGCTTTTTAGCTCCTCTTCACTTCCTGCCACGAGGGTAGTGTCATCTGCATATCTGAGGTTATTGATATTTCTCCCAGCAATATTGATTCCAGCTTGTGTTTCTTCTAGTCCAGCGTTTCTCATGATGTAATCTGCATAGAAGTTAAATAAGCAGGATGACAATATACAGCCTTGATGTACTCCTTTTCCTATTTGGAACCAGTCTGTTGTTCCATGTCCAGTTCTAACTGTTGCTTCCTGACCTGCATACAGATTTCTCAAGAGGCAGGATAGGTGGTCTGGTATTCCCATCTCTTTCAGAATTTTCCAAAGTTTATTGTGATCCACTCAATCAAAGACTTTGGCACAGTCAATAAAGCATAAATAGATGTTTTTCTGGAACTCTCTTGCTTTTTACAAGATCCAGTGGATGTTGGCAGTTTGATCTCTGGTCCCTCTGCCTTTTCTAAAACCAGTTTGAGCATCACGGAGTTCATGGTTCACATATTGCTGAAGCCTGGCTTGGAGAATTTTGAGCATTACTTTACTAGCATGTGAGATGAGTGCAATTGTGCAGTAGTTTGAGCATTCTTTGCATTGCCTTCCTTTTGGATTGAAATGAAAACTGACCTTTTACAGGCCTGTGGCCACTGCTGAGTTTTCAAATTTGCTGGCATACTGAGTGCATCACTTTCACAGCATCATCTTTCAGGATTTGAAATGGCTCTACTGGAATTCCATCACCTCCACAGGCTTTGTTCATAGTGATGCTTTCTAAGGCCCACTTGACTTCAGATTCCAAGATGTCTAATTCTAGATGAGTGATCATATCATCATAATTATCTGGTCCGTGAACATCTTTTTTGTACAGTTCTTCTGTGTATTCTTGCCATCTCTTCTTAATATCTTCGCTTCTGTTAGGTCCATACCATTTCTGTCCTTTATCGAGCCCATCTTTTCATGAAATATTCCCTTGGTGTCTCTAATTTTCTTGAAGTGATCTTTAGTCTTTCCCATGCTGTTGTTTTCCTCTATTTCTTTGCATTGATCACTGAGGAAGGCTTTCTTATCTCTTCTTGCTATTTTTTGGAACTCTGCATTCAGATGCTTATATCTTTCCTTTTCTCCTTGGCTTTTTGCCTTTCTTCTTTTCACAGCTATTTGTAAGGCCTCCCCAGACAGTCATTTTGCTTTTTTGCATTTATTTTTCATGGGGTGGTCTTGATCCTTGTATCCAGTACAATGTCATGAGCCTCCATCCGTAGTTCATCAGGCACTCTATCTATCAGATCTAGACCCTTAAGTATATTTCTCACTTCCACTGTATAATCATAAGAGATTTGATTTAGTTCATACCAAAATGTTCATGGAGTTTTCCCTACTTTCTTCAATTTTAGTCTGAATTTGGTAATAAGGAGTTCATGATCTTAGCCACAGTCAGCTTCTCGTCTTGTTTTTGTTGACTGTATAGAGCATCTCCATCTTTGGCTGCATAGAATATAATCAATCTGATTTTGGTGTTGACCATCTGGTGATGTCCATGTGTAGAGCCTTCTCTTGTGTTGTTGAAAGAGGGTGTTTGCTATGACCAGTGCATTTTCTTGGCAAAACTCTATTATTCTTTGCCCTGCTTCGTTCTGCATTCCAAGGCCAAATTTGCCTATTACTCCAGGTGTTTCTTGACTTCCTACTTTATCATTCCAGTCCCCTATAATGAAAAGAACATCTTTTTTGGGCGTTAGTTCTAAAAGGTCTTGTAGGTTTTCATAAAACCATTCAACTTCAGCTTCTTCAGCATTACTGGTTGGTGCATAGACTTGGATAACTGTGATATTGAATAATTTGCCTTGGAAATGAACAGAGATCATTCTGTCATTTTTGAGATTGCATCCAAGTACTGCATTTCGGACTCTTTTGTTGACCATGATGGCTACTCCATTTCTTCTGAGAGATTCCTGCTCATAGTAGTAGATGTAATGGACATCTGAGTTAAATTCACCCATTCCTGTCCATTTTAGTTCTCTGATTCCTAGAATGTTGACGTTCAGCCTTGTGATCTCTTCTTTGACCACTTCTATTTTGCCTTGATTCATGGACCTGACATTCCAGGTTACTATGCAATATTGCTCTTTACAGCATCGTATCTTGCTTCTATCACCAGTCACATGCACAACTGGGTATTGTTTTTGCTTTGGCTTCATCCCTTCATTCTTTCTGGAGTTATTTCTCCACTGATCTCCAGTAGCATATTCAGCACCTAATGACCTGGGGAGTTCCTCTTTTGTTATCCTATCATTTTCCCTTTTCATACTATTCATCGGGTTCTCAAGGCAAGAATAATGAAGTGGCTTGCCATTCCCTTTTCCAGTGGACCACTTTCTGTCAGACCTCTCCACCATGACCCACCTGTCTTGGGTTACATTGCCAGCATGGCTTGGTTTCATTGATTTAGACAAGGCTGTGGTCCTAGTGTGATTAGATTGACTAGTTTTCTGTGAATATGGTTTCAGTGTGTCTGCCCTGTGATGCCCTCTTGCAACACCTACTATCTTACTTGGGTTTCTCTTACCTTGTGCATGATATATCTCTTCATGGCTGCTCCAGCAAAGCACAGCTGCTGCTCCTTACCTTGGACAAGGGGTATCTCCTTACCGCCACTGTTCTTGACCTTCAACGTGGGATAGCTCCTCAAGGCCCTCCTGATTAAAACTACCATAAGAATCTACATGAAGCTTCTTCTTCTTTCTTTTTTTTTAACTGATTTTTTTTTTTAATTTTCTATTTGCGGATAACTCATTAACAGTATTGTGATATTTTCATGTGAACAGTGAAGGGACTCAGCCACACACATACATGTATCCATTCTCCCCCAAACTCCCCTTCCATCCAGGCTGCATATAGCATTGAGCAGAGTTTCTGTATTGTACAGTAGGCCCTTGTCAGTTATCCATTTTAAATATACTATAGTGCAGCTTTTTGTGTTTTTAATCCTTAAGTAAATACTAGAGACCATGAGTCCTAGATTATGTAGTAAGAGTATATTTAATTTTGTAAGAAACTGTCTACATATTTTCTGAAGTAGCTCTACCATTCTGTATTCCTACCATCAATGAATGACAGTTTTTGTTGCTCCACATTTGCACTAACATCTGGTGTTTTCATGTTTCGGATTTTGGCTCTGAGTGGCTCAGTAGTAAAGTATCTGCCTGCCAGTGAAGGAGATGCAGGAGACACGGGCTTGATCCCTGCATCGGGAAGATACCCTGGAGTAAAAATGGCAACCCACTACAATAATGGGAAATTTCATGAACAGAGGAATCTGGAGGACTACAATCCATAGAGTCACAAAGAGTCAGATATGGCTGAGTACGAAACAAATAAATGTATAGTGGTATATCTTTGTAGTCTTGATTTGCATTTCCCTAATAACATATGGTTTGGGGGATCATTATATGTTTATTTACTGTCTGTGCATGTTCTTTTGTGAGGTATCTGTTAAGACCTTTGATATACTTTTAATTGCATTTTGTTTGTTTGTTTTCTTACTGTTAGGTTTTAAGAGTTCTTCATCAATTTTGGATAACAAATGTGTCTTTTACAAACATTTTCTCCCTTTCCACCATGGCCCTTTCATTCTCATCAACAATATGTTTGGAAGAGCAGAAGATTTTACTTTTAATTAAGTCCAAACTATCAATAATTTCTCTCATAAATCACACCTTCAGTGTTTTGTGTAAAAATAATCACCTTATCCAAGGTCAACTATTTTTTTTCTTTTCTGTTAGCTTCTAAGAGTTCTACAGTTCTGCCTTTTGTGTTCAGGTTTATTTTCCATTTTAAGTTAATTTTTGTGAAAGGTGTAGGACTGTGCCTAGATTTATTTATTTATTTTTGCATATGAATGTTTGTTTGTCCCAGCATTATTTGAAGTATTGTCTTTTTTTTCCTATTATATCAACTTGATCCTTTGTCAAATATCAGTTGACTACATGCGTCCTAGTACTAAGTCACTTCAGTTGTGTCTTAATCTGCATTGCCTACTCTGTTGGTTAAAAGACATGAAATGATGGTAATCATTCCAAGAAACCTAAATGTTTTGTCACAACAATAGGTAAATAATGCCATTGAAGTAACTCACTGATACAGAGAACTGTTATTAACTTGCACTGTGCTGTGCTTAGTTGCTCAGTCACATCCGACTCTTTGTGACCCAATGGACTGCAGCCCCTTAGGCTCCTCTGTCCATGGAATTCTCCAAGCAAAAATACTAGAGTGGGTTGCCATGCCATCTTTCAGGGGATCTTCCAAACCCAAGGATCAAACCAGTATCACTTATATCTCCTGCTTTAGCAGGCAGGTTTTTAGCACTAGTGCCACCTGGGGACCCCTGACTATATTTATGTGTATCTATTTCTGTACTTTGTATTCTGTTACACTATTTATATTTTCTTTTACCAATACAACACTTTATTTAGGCAGCTTTATATTGAGTCTTGAAATTGAGTAAGGACAGCCACCAACATGGTTCTTCAACATCTTGTTACCCATTCTGGATCTTTTGCCTCTCCATAAAAACTTTATAATTAATTTTTGTATACCCACACATAGAAAAAAATAGCCATGCTTGTATTTTGGTGGAGATTGCATTTAATCAACATAAAAAGAAATGCCATCTAACATGGAATATATCTCCATCTATTTAGTTCTTCTTCATTCATCAGAATTTTCTGGTTTTAATTACATATATCTTCTACATATTCTCTTTCACCTTTGGGTACTAATTACTTCACTTTTGTATACTACTATAAGTGGTATTTGTAAAAATTCAGTCTGCATTTATTTATTGCTGGTGTATAGGCAAGCAATTGGCTTTTGCATATATTGTTTACTAAACTTGCATCTTGCAATTTTGCTATAATTGCATATTAGTTCCAGCTTTATTGTTGTTGTTGACTATTTTATATGTTCTATATATGTAATCATGTCATCTGTGAACACTTTTATTTCTTCCTTCTATATTATTATGCATCTTTTCTTGTCTTGTCTTATTGCATTAGCTTGTATTTCCATTATGACGTTAGTAAGAAATGGTTAGAAACAAATACTGCCTTGTTCCTGTTCTTTGTGGGAAGAATTCTATTTATTCATATGTTAATTTATTTAAATGTTTGGAAATCTATAATCAATCTTCTCTTTAACCTGAATTTATTTTTTCCCCTTTAAAATTCAAAATACATATTTGTTTCAAAGACTAAATTCATCCACATTTTATTTTGAACTATTTTTTCTCTATATTGACTCTTCAAGTCAAATTATTATTAAAATGCTCGATTATTTTGACTTTAGACATACACTAACAATAAGAAAGTTGAAGTCAACTAAGGCACAATTTCATCTGTAATCACTTCATAAAAATATATCAATTCTATGAGGAAATTGACTGAAATATATTTTGAAATTAATGTAGTTACTGTTTAAATGTATTTTTATTAAATATACTTGTAAACAAGGATCTCAAATGTTACTTTTACTTTGAGTTTTTATTATTTCTCTACATTCAAAGAACTTTATGATATTTAAGCATGTTGTTAATATTTTTTCAAGATATTTAGCCTCATTTGGCATTAGAAAGACATATAAATATGGATATTTAAGTACTTCAAATTTCTCCATGATGATACCTAGATGAAAGATATTTAAGGTACTAAAAATACTTACAAATCATTGAACAGACATACGAACATCCACTTATACAGGCAAAATTGTTATTTTTAATTAAAAAAAAATATGAAGCCTTTATTTTGGATGAGATTTAAACAGATGAAAAAGAAGGGGAAAGGAATTGAAGATAAAGAATCTGGAGCCTATCACTCTCTGAAGACATATTTTATATATATATATATATATATAAATATAAATTTATTTATTTTAACTGGAGGCTGACTACTTTATAATACTGTATTGGTTTTGCCATACATCAACATGAATCCATCATTGGTGTATACGTGGAACACATGTACATATTTTTAAAAGAATGGTTCCGTGAGATCTACTATTAAATAAGAAATTAGTTTCCGTTATAAGTAATCTTGGAAAGAAAAACTAAACAAAACATGTATCAACTGACTACAACAGCTAGAGTGATATAATGTCAAATGCTAAAAAATCAAGATTTGTGAAATTAAATAAATCAAAGCTCAAGTTTATCTTCAATATCCCCATACACTGTGGCTGTGGAATCTGAAAAGTATTTCACAGAAGCAGATTAATTGTTTTTATATTGATTTTCAGAATTTTGTTGTATTTTCTTTAGTAAGTTCAACTTTTTTGCTGATCTATGCTAATACATGTACCTTGCCACATATATCAGTATCATCAAAACTGAAAAACAAACAAACAAGCTATTCTGTTTAGGCTTTAAGGAGATGTAACTAAGTCAGTTGCATGAAGTGAGAATATGATTCTTGGTAACAACAAAGCATATTAAAGATTTACATAACTTTTAAGCTGTTAATGTGGTTTTTAATGCCTATAATTATGGAATTTTTCATAAAGGAGTGAACAACTTAAATAAGATTTCCTTCATAAGGATTAATAAACAGGCTATTTTGTGGAATTTGAAAAGATGCTCAACATCACTCATTATCAGAGAAATGCAAATCAAGACCACAATGAGGTATCATTTCACACCAGTCAGAATGGCTGCGATCCAAAAGTCTACAAGCAATAAATACTGGAGAGGGTGTGGAGAAAAGGGAACCCTCTTACACTGCTGGTGGGAATGCAAACTAGTACAGCCATTATGGAAAACAGTGTGGAGATTCCTTAAAAAATTGCAAATAGAACTGCCTTATGACCCAGCAATCCCACTGCTGGGCATACACACTGAGGAAACCAGAATTGAAAGAGACACATGTACCCCAATGTTCATTGCAGCGCTGTTTATAATAGCCAGGACATGGAAGCAACCTAGATGTCCATCAGCAGATGAATGGATAAGAAAGCTGTGGTTCATATACACTATGGAATACTACTCAGCCCTTAAAAAGAATAAATTTGACTCAGTTCTAATGAGATGGATGAAATTGGAACCGATTATACAGAGTGAAGTAAGCCAGAAAGAAAAACACCGATACAGTATACTGACACATATATATGGAATTTAGAAGACAGTAATGATGACCCTATATGTGAGACAACAAGAGACACAGAGGTATAGAGTGGACTTTTGGACTCTGAGGGAGAGGGAAAGGGTGGGATGGTTTGGGAGAATGGCAGTGAAGCATGTGTATTTTCCTGTAAGAAACGAAGCGCTAATCTGTTTGGTGTAGGATGCAGGATGCATGGGGCTGATGCACAGGATGATTCAGGTAGAGGATGTGGGGTGGGAGGTGGGAGGGGGCTTCAGCACTGGGCGATTGTGTTCACCTATGGCTGATTCGTGTCAATGTATGGCAAAACAAATACAGTATTGTAATTAAAAAAATAAATAAATTTAATTAAAAAAAAATAAACAGGCTATCATGAACATCAATACAGAATTGGCCTGAACTTGTGCATGTATGCTCCTTCACTTAGCCGTGTCTGACTCTTTGAGAACCCATGCAGTGTAGCCTGCTGGGCTCCTCTGTCCATAGAATTTTCTAGGCAAGAATACTGGAGTGGGTTTCCATTTCCAACTTAAGTATTGCACCTGTGTCTTCTGTGTCTCTTGCATTGCAGGAAACTTCTTTATCACTATGTGCCATATTTTGAATTTCAGGAATGTATTTTTCATTAGTTTTATTAATTTTTCTTATTTTTAGTATTAAGGTATAGTAGATATTATAGTGCACATGAGATGTTGAATTTATAATTGTTAAGCATGTTACTAAATTAATCAAGGTATGTATTACTATTTAATTTGTAACAAGAAAGATTCATGAATGCCAATGTTAGTTAATGATAGAATTTTCTCTAAAGAAAAAAGATATTTGAGTTTACACAGTTAAGAAAATCAAAATATGCTATTATCCAGTGTCTATGCAGATTACTAACTGCATAGGTAAACTATAGTGATGGTTTTAATTCTATGTGATATTTTTATTCTATGAAGACTTTTAGTGCACTAATATATTAACTATAATCTCAGGAAATATGTTAAATTTAATTTAAATAGAAGTATTCAAATATTTTTGCTCAAATGAAAATATCTGCTAGTCAGATATAAAATGATGTTAAACTTGTGGTTTTCAAAGTTTCAAAAACATTAACTTTAAACATACACAAGAGTATGAACAAGGTAATCTTTTTGTTTTGGTTTAGTTTTGAGTTTTTGTTGTTTTGTTGACTAAATGGTGAGGACATCCAAGTGACATCTATGAATACTTTTCAATAACTAAAATATGTTTTAATACCATTTTTACCTGCTACAAAAATAAATAACCAGTCAACCGAGTAATATTTATGTATACTCACAATACATAACTCTGTTAACATTGGTTTTGAAAGTATTTTAAGTCATACTGATTTTTGATCCTTGTTGTTTTTATCAAAATAGACATTATGCATTGCAATTTGAAAGGGTATTTTAATAATTATATGATAAAAAAGTTATTTTCTATCATCTATCAGAGACATCTCAAAATCTATCTTCAGCTCTTTTCAGGACTGATGGGTCAAGAATGATGAGAAATAATATTTGACTGTGGGTATAACAGCAATGGTGTCACTGATGATCTAATTGACCACTATCAGTACGGTGTTAAGACAGTATTGTAACATAGAATAAAGTATTAAAAGAAAAAAAGAATATCAGCCTCATTTGAATTGACTGAAAAATGAAATAGTAAGAGAAAAATAGAGGTAATATAGCACCTTTAAGAAGCTTTATTATCATTTATTTGCAAAGAGAAAAACAATGATGCAGAGCTGCAAAGAATGGCAAGTGGTATGAGATGATCTCTAATAATTTTAAGATATATTCAGAATGGAATATTATTCAGCCTTAAAAAGGAAATCCCTCCTACTTGTGACAACATATATGAACCTGGAGGACATTATAGTAGACACAGAAAAATATTGCACAATCTCACTTAATTATGAAATATTGAAAAGTCAAGCTCAGAGAACCAGAGAGTAGTATGGTGATTGCCAGGTGCTGGGATAATATAAGAAATGGGGAGATTTTGGTGAAATTGTGTAAATATTCAGTTTTAAGATGGACATGTGTTTGGGCTCTAATGTACAGAGAATGACCATAGATAATCATACTGTACTGTGTGGTTGCAACTGGTAAGACAGTAGATCTTAAATGTTCTCATCTCACACACACACACACAAATAAATTAACTACATGAGGTGATAGGTTTGTTAATTTGATTGTGAAAAACACTCAACAGTGTATACATATCATTGTGTTCTTTATCTTAATAAATCACATTATATAGCTATATATATACATTTTTATTTGTTAATTATGCCTCAGTAAAATTAGGAAGTATTTTAAAAGTAAACAACTTTTTACTGGAGAAGAGAGAAAGTGCTAGTGAAATGAAAAAAAAAAATATTGCAGGAGACTACCAGGAGATTTGTCAAAATGGAGTCCTTGAGTTGTGGGAAGAAGATTCAATTTATATACATATGATGCCAAAGACTTTTGCAGAAAAATGAAAATAAAAAGATAGTTTGGAGAGACATAGTAGAAGGAGAGCAATATGTGGGCTCAGATGCAGGTAGATTGCAAATGCTGTCTCCTCACCATTCTAAAATAGACAGTGAGGTCATCAGTAGAAGGTCAGATGAGAAACAACACAATGAAAATTTAAGCAAAGATAATCCCTTAACATATACAGAAGAGTAAGCTAATAAGGAGAAGTATAATAAGAAAGAGAAGTAGGATAGTAAAGGGACTTAAGAAAATTCTAGTTAGCTACTAAGGCCCCAGCTTAGTTTAGCTACTGTGATTTTACCTTTTGGCCATTACCATGGATTTATGTTTTACTCTAGTCATATTCACCTCTATGAATTCAGGCATGAGTTGTCTATAATTGGATTTTGGTTTAGTTAAAATAGTAAAATGAAGTTAAAGGTGACAAGGGACTCAGTTGTATGTCAGTTTCTAATAGGGCTACAGGTTTCTGAGGTTGATACATAAGAATAAGTAGACTGAAGCCTTAGCTTTAGAGGTTAGAGTGTCCAGAATTAAAATTATGAGAAATCACTAACATATAAGACATCAATATGGAAGTTAATAGCCAAGGTAGTCCAAAAGACAAGTGCATGGGTGGGGGAAGACAAGGAAATGAGATGTAAGTCATTTGGAATATTATTTATGTGGCTATTATCAAAACAGTAAATTACAAAGGTAATAGTATTGAAGAGAATGAGATTAAATACAAATTAAAATATTTTATTGTAATATCTGTTTATAAAGGGATGCAATAGTATGTTTTTCTAAATTAATTTTCTGGCATCAGTATTAGTGTATTCAACTCTTGAAATAGTATGGTAAACATACTTTGCTTTGACTGTACTTTGCTGCAGTAACTACTGTTAAACTGTAGTTGCTTTGTGGTAATGCAGTTACTAAAGAAGGAAAAATAATGGTGATCTTCCCCTTGTTCTTCAGATTCATGTGTGCCTTTTCTTGGGTCCTTGGCACTGAGACATAGATTTTTTTCTTGACATGTTTGGTGATAATAATAGCTTCATACCTGAAATGCAATTCTTTAACTGGAGCTGTCAAAAAAACGTTAAACAAATAGGTAAATGGAATTCGTTCTTCACTTTTCTGCTGAGAGGACTTCATTTTTCAGTTCTCATTCTTTTCAAAGCTCTAAGTAAAACAAGATGAATTCTGGATTTTGTGCTGTTCGTGGCATGCTGAATATTCCCAGGACTCAGGCCAATTAGGAACCAAGTATGAAGGCAAACAACAAAAACTCCATTGCTATATAGAATTGTCTTAGTTTTGACTTCCTTTTCAATTTGTCTGAATTTATTTTTCACAGTCCTCAGATAGTTATTCTTTATACTCTGTCCAGAGATTTCTATTGTCATTTGTGGAGAAACAAGACCTTAGTGGTTTTACACCATCTTTACCAGCACAATTCCAAGATTGCAATATTAAATTGATAAAAAGAAACATCATTAAAGGGAAAAAAGTACAACCAATATTGAAAGGCCAACTAGGTTTTAAGGAAACAACTTTACTGAGAAAGATATTTCTGCTGCTGCTGCTGCTGCTAAGCCAAATCAGTCATGTCTGACTCTCTGCGATCTCATAGACGGCAGCCCACCAGGCTCCCTGTCCCTGGGATTCTCCAGGCAAGAACGCTGAGGTGGTTGCCAGTGAAAAGTGAAAGTGAAGTCGCTCAGTTGTATCCAACTCTTAGTGACCCCGTGGACTGCAGCCTACCAGGCTCCTCCGTCCATGGGATTTTCCAGGCAAGAGTACTGGAGTGGGTTGCCATTGCCTTCGCCGAGATTAGATTATGAATATACATTATAATAACAGTGAAGTGAAGTGAAGTGAACTCGCTCAGTCGTGTCTGACTCTTTGTGACCCCATGGACTGTAGCCTACCAGGCTTCTCTGTCCATGGGATTCTCTAGGCAAGAATACTGGAGTGGGTTACCTTTCTCCAGGGGATCTTCCCGACCCAGGGATTGAACCCGGGTCTCCTGCATCAGATGCAGACGCTTTAACCTCTGAGCCACCAGGGAATCCCATAACCACAGTAAATTGTCATAAATAAATGTAATAATATAATGAATACAATGATTTCTGAAATTTAAAGAATCAACTTTCATTTATACTTTTCCTTGTTTAAGACTTCCTTGGTGGCTCAGACGGTAAAGTGTCTCCCTACAATGAGGAAGATCCAGGTTCAGTCTCTGGGTCAGGAAGATTGCCTGGAGAAGGAAATGACAATCCACTCTGGTATTCTTGTCTGGAAAATCCCATGGATGGAGGAGCCTGGTAAGCTATAGTGCATGGGGTCACAAAAAATTGGACATGACTGAGGGACTTCACTTTCTTTTTTCTTTCTTTCTTTGTTTAACTATGTGCAGGATTCTAATAATTTCTTTCCTCAAAACACTTCATTAGACCTTAAAACCATGTTTTTGACTCATTATAATATTTAATTAGATTAATAACTAAAAGAAAATATAACTATCTCATAATTATGTCTATAGGAAAAAAAAACAGCACTCACAAGAAAATTGTTTGAAAATGCTGTGAGCAAAATTTTACAACAGTCTTAATAAAATGAGAGGAAAATCATACCATCTATGAAATTAAATCTGTTGTTTATGTTGTACACCAAGATTCATTTATTTCTGCACCTGATAATATTGTTATATTTTTTCATTAAAATATAGTAACTACACAGTTTAAGTAAAAACAGCCAACTGTGGATATCAATCATTTAGTGTCTATTTAAAACTATGGCAAGGACATACATATGTGCAAAGGAAATAATTTGATGTTACAACAAAAATGTCAAAGTGCCTTAAGCCAAAGATAAACAGTACAGTGACAAGGCTTCTATATCATACAATGTTATATTTGCCTTGGCTGCAGCATCTCATTAAAAATCATATAATTTATTGTCCAGTTTTACTTCAATGGTTGGAAATAAATTACTTTCACATCTCTTGTGGATTAAGTTATCTCTATGCATACATATAAATCACACCCGAAGAAACCAAATTGCCCCTTAAATGCTTATAGACTAATATTCCTCACTCATAATAACATTCATTTCATATATAGACATTTAATAGTGTAGCATAGTTAATATGCTTCAAAGATGACCCTATAACACTCAAGATTATTAACTACAACAAACTTGAACCACAATTCAAGGCTGCCAGTTTCCTGGCAGTACAGTAGATCATTTTAATTCAGGATATACCTGATAAGATTCAGCTGCTCTCTCTACTTTTGAAGGCAATTTTCTCTGTTCTCTCTTTTCAGGCCAATAAGAAAATCAGATTGTTAGGGTAACTTTAGTTACTCTAGAACTATCATGGTTAAACCTGTCTTGGTTCAAATATATCTTTATCTACATAAAATTTCTCTTCTGGTACATGTTCAAACTTTGAAACTCACAGAATTCACTTTGAAAAGTTACCATAGCAAAGATTTTTATTTGAAAAATACCATGACTTCGCAATTGCATTTCTGGCAGAATTGTCATGATTAAATTTAACATTACAATTGGAAATTAAAAACTAAAACTGCTTTTGAACATTATGCATGCATCCTTTCTAACTTATATCAAATGTAAGAAAATCAAATGGCTTTAAACATGTTTCTATTTTTCAAAATAGGCAAAAAAAAAAGAGCATTATGGAAGCTAATATTTAATGTCTATCAGTTCAGTTCAGTTCAGTCACTCAGTCGTGTCCGACTCTGTGTGACTCCATGAATCGCAGCATGCCAGGCCTCCCTGTTCATCACCAACTCCTGGAGTTCACTCAGACTCATGTCCATCGAGTCAGTGATGCCATCCAGCCATCTCATCCTCTGTCATCCCCTTCTCGTCCTGTCCCCAATCTCTCCCAGCATCAGAGACTTTTCCAATGAGTCAACTCTTCACATGAGATGGACAAAGTACTGGAGTTCCAGCTTTAGCATCATTCCTTCCAAAGAAATCCCAGGGCTGATCTCCTTCAGAATGGATTGGTTGGATCTCCTTGCAGTCCAAGAGACTCTCAAGAGTCTTCTCCAACACCACAGTTCAAAAGCATCAATTCTTTGGCACTCAGCCTTCTTCACAGTCCAACTCTCACATCCATACATGACTACTGGAAAAACCATAGCCTTGACTAGTCGGACCTTAGTTGGTAAAGTAATGTCTCTGCTTTTGAATATGCTATCTAGATTTATTTAAATAAAGATTGAGGTAATAAATAATAAAATAATATCAATTTAATAGGTAAGAGGGGCTTCTATAAGTCTTCCCAGGTGACACAGAGGTAAAGAACTTGCTTGTCAATGCAGGAGGAGCTAGAGATGGGGGTTTGATCCTTGGGTCTGGAAGATCCCCTGAAGTAGGAAATGACAATCCACTCCAGTGTTCTTGCCTGGATTATTTCAGGCAGAGAGGAGCCTGAAGGGCTACATTCCATGGAATCACAAAGAATAGACATGACTGTGTACATGCATACTCATGCATAAGCTTCTCTATGTAGTAGAAGTTTTGGTGAAGAAATGTCTCATATTGTAATTCAAGCATTTCCAGCTCTGAAAATAAGGCATGATTTTGATAATCATGTGAAATAAAAATAATTTATTATATAATGAGAAAAAATTAAAATGGGCACACTATAGGTCTCAAACAGTATTAATATTTACTAATTTACAAAAGCATTTATAATAAAATAGTTCATATTATTTATTAAGATGTTAATAATGAAAGTTATGATAAATATACTCTTCATAAGTTTATGCTTTATCCACTATTTTTGAAACATACTGAAATCATATTATATGCACTTTCAAAGTTTGATGCCCAACTATACTAGTTGCATTGTTTACTGAATATATCTTACACATAATTTAATGTATATATGTATATGCATTATACCTATATAATGTATACTTCTCTATAATTAAACATGTTCTATTTCAAGTTTCAGAAATATGTTTATTTTTACATTTTAATAATTATGAAAATTCTCATGATTTAAATTGAAATTAAAATAGGTTTGCCAGCCACAACAAGGAAGTTATGAGGAGAAGTATAACATTGTTAGGTTGATAGGAGCAATATGACATCAAATATAAGCCATGTGCATTACATAGAAAGATGTTAAAATTATCATTTTAAAACTGTAAAGTATTTTTTGTTTTCACCATACACTGATGGTTCTAAACAACATCAGTGACAACATTTTCTTCTATTATAAGACATTATTCTTACCAAAAAGTAAAAATATGTCTTAAAGTTTTTTGTGGTATTTAAATGAATTTTAAATGACATTTTTGCTAAATCAATTTAAATATGAACACAATATGAACCAAGTTGAAAGTACAGATGAAACAGCGATACTCAATACTAGCAATAATCAAGGCTGTAAAAGGCCTATTGGGACTGTAAAGATCAAAATCAGCAATACCTAAAGTTGATAGCTAAAGGTGAATCAGCAAAATTTCTGAATATGAAGAAGGCTGACACAAGCTCTGCTTTTGTCACTTAAAAACATGGGATATTCAGGGATTGGATAAATGCATGCCTTAGGCAATTTCTTAAAACATTTTTCACTGTGTAGCATAATACCATTTTTATTATTATAAAAATGTTTGTTAAAAATCTGTAAAAAAGTAATAAAAAATAAAGTAAATATATCAGAAAAGTAAATAAAATTTGCTATATTAAAATAAGTTGATAAAAGTATAAAATCTGATATTTGATTCACCATTTAAAAACTTATGTTAGAACCATTTGAATATATAAACTTTCATTTTCAACTGTACATTTATTTTATGAAATAAATAGATCAAGTATATCTGATAAAAAGACTGAAAACTGGAGAGATTTATAACTTGTGTCTCTGAGATTATAGTATACCTTTTTTTTTTTTTTTTTTTGCATCAAATAACAGTATTGTGAAGAATTGATGCTTTTGAACCGTGGTGTTGGAGAAGACTCTTGAGAGTCCCTTGGATTGCAAGGAGATCCAACCAGTCCATTCTAAAGGAGATCAGCCCTGGGATTTCTTTGGAAGGAATGATGCTAAAGCTGGAACTCCAGTACTTTGGCCACCTCATGCGAAGAGTTGACTCATTGGAAAAGACTCTGATGCTGGGATGGATTGGGGGCAGGAGGAGAAGGGGATGACAGAGGATGAGATGGCTGGATGGCATCACTGACTCGATAGACGAGAGTCTGAGTGAATTCCAGGAGTTGGTAATGGACAGGGAGGCCTGGATTGCTACAGTTCATGGAGTCACAAAGAGCTGGACACTACTGAGCCACTGAACTGAATAGAAATAATGGCAATATAACGTTGCTTGCAATGTTGCTACATTGACCTGCAGTGGCAATTTCAAGAAAAAAAGTATAACATATCTTCCTGTGATGACAATCATGGACACCCATATATGAAGAGGCAATGGTCATATAGCAACAAATGTGACACACAACTTCCAAATGTGACTCATCAAATTCCAAAAAGTAATATTTACCAAGTGAATTCAAATAGTAAAATCTCTGAAGAAAAGCATAGCTATTCAGGAATATTTCTCTATGTTTTTTGAGTAAGCAAGTACAATCAAACATTACCCTTTTCCCATAACTTTAAGCTTCTAGATCCTAACTCAATGTATCTGAAGGAAAAATAACGTTAAAAAATAAAATAACACCTAATTAATGTTTAATCTAATCAGAAATATCATATATTTGGTGAGCATATTCAATAAGTATCTGCTTTATAAGAAAAGGACAAAAATTTGGATAAAAATCCATAGATGAAACAAAGTAAAACATAAAATTACAGTTTGCACATGCAAACTCACAAGATTTAAGGGTTTTTAAATCGGACATAGTGTTCTATATACTTTTATATAGAATTAAGAAGTCACAAAACTTTGACAAAATTGACATTTTTTAACTAAGCATGAATATTTGGAAGTTTTCTAACAAGTCTGTAATAATTGATAGAAAATTGAAAGAAAAAAACATATATAAAGCATAGGTCAACCTAGTGTATATAAAAAGATTAAGGTGATCTACAAATAAAGCTAACTCTTTGGAGGGAGAAAAATCAGAGCCAAACATACTCTAGTTCCTAATGCACATGTAATACCAATAATATATCATGGACATAATTCTAAATTGATTTGAACTAATATCTCTAAACTTCTACCACATGGAACAGCATCAAAACTTATATTTCTATTAATGGATAATAATGAATTAGTTGTTCCTTTTCTTTTTCTTTTTTCATTTTTCATGTAGCAAAAATAGCTGTGGTGATCTTTACCGGGCTGTTTCTTTTACTCTCTTTTTTTTTTTTTTTAATTTATTTATTTTTTAAATTACAATACTGTATTTGTTTTGCCATACATTGACACGAATCAGCCATAGGTGAACACAATCTCCCAATGCTGAAGCCCCCTCCCACCTCCCACCCCACATCCTCTACTTGAATCATCCTGTGCATCAGCCCCATGCATCCTGCATCCTACATTGAACATAGATTGGTGCTTCGTTTCTTACAAGAAAATATACATGTTTCATTGCCATTCTCCCAAACCATCCCACCCTTTCCCTCTCCCTCAGAGTCCAAAAGTCCACTCTATACCTCTGTGTCTCTTTGTTGTCTCACATATAGGGTCATCATTACTGTCTTCTAAATTCCATATATATGTGTCAGTATACTGTATCGGTGTTTTTCTTTCTGGCTTACTTCACTCTGTATAATCGGTTCCAGTTTCATCCATCTCATTAGAACTGAGTCAAATTTATTCTTTTTAAGGATGTGGAGAAAAGGGAACCCTCTTACACTGCTGGTGGGAATGCGAACTAGTACAGCCATTATGGAAAACAGTGTGGAGATTCTTTTACCTCTTTACATTTTAGATTTTACTTTGCTCCTACCTAGGATACTTCTTGGAAGCAGAAGTATTTAGTTACATGGCATGTGCCATTTTAATATTTTGGGAACATGCCCAAATCATCTTGACCACTGAGCTTTTGGTGATGATTAATAAGGAAGAATAATGAAGTATGAATTACACTTCCATGTAATTTTTTAATACTTATTTTATATTACTACTACTCATAACTTTAAAAATAAACTATAAGCCAATATTTAAATATGTTTCAATTCTTTACAGAATTCACTAAAATAAGGAATATTAAATAAGTTTATTAAATATAATTATTCCATAAATATTCTAATATTTGAATTTTATAATCATAGCATAATATGAAAACTACCATAGTTTAAATATATTCAGTAGAGTTTTACGTAAAGGTTAAAAAGTTCAGAAAGAGTACTTGGATTGGTTGGGCTTACATGCACAACCATGAATCTTCCTTCATTTCATAACATTTCTTACTTAAGTTACCTCAATATCTGTTTGAGCTTTAAAGGTCATACCAGTTAGCAAGATATGCATTTTTAATACAAATGTCTAGTATATATTATCTTGTTGCTGTTGTTCAGTCAAGAAATTGTGTCCATTTCTTTGTGGCCCTGTAGATTACAGCACACCAAGCTCCTCTGTCCTTTACTATCCCCAGAGCTTTCTCAAATTCATGTCCATTGAATTGATGATGTTATCTAATCATCTCATCTTCTTCTCCCCCTTCTTCCTTTGCCTTCAATCTTCCCCAGCATGAAGATCTTTTGTAATGAGTCAGCTGTTTGCATTAGATGACTGAAGTTTTGGAGCTTCAGCTTCAGTATCCATCCTTCTGATGAATATTCAGAGTTGATTTCCTTTAGGATTAATCGATTTGATCTGCTTGCTGCCCAAAGGACTCTCAAGAGTCTTTTCCAGCTGGAATACCATCTACTCCACTAGCGTTGTTTGTAGTAATGTTTCCTAAGGCCCACTTGACTTCACACTCCAGCTCTAAGTGAGTGACCTCACCATAGTGGTTTTCCAAGACATTAACATCTTTTGTGGTATAGTTCTCTATATTTGTGGTGCTGGAGCAGTGAGCAATGGCTGCACAGTGCTGGAGCAGAGAGCGGCTGAGAGAAGATAGCCCATGTCCAATGTCAGGAGCAGTGGCTGTGGGGAGATACCTCACGTCCAAGGTCAGGAGCAGCGCCTGGACTTCACTGGACCGGCTATTTGGAGATACCCCATGTCCAAGGTCAGAGAAACACAAGTAAGATGGTAGGCACTGTAGCAGCTGTGAGGAGATACCCCACATCCAAGAGCAAAGGAGAAGCCCCAGCAAGACAGTACGAGGTATGATTTCACATTTAGAATCAAACTCCATTCCCATCAGAGATGCTCAGAGAGCTTAAAAACCTTATGTGCACCAGGACCTAGGGATCCCAAGGACTGAGACAGAACTGTGTTTGAGCATCTCCTGTAGAGGTACGGGTCAGCCTTGGTCTCCCACAGGGACAGGGGCTCTGGGTGTGGGTATGGCATAAGTCATCTTTGAGGAGTTCACCATTAACTCCACCACACAGTTGTCAGAACTTACACAGGACTTGGAAATAGACTCTTGGATGGCACAACAGAACCTTGTGCACCAAGACCCAGGAGAAAGGAACAGTGACCACACAGGAGACTGTTGGTGTCCAGGAGTCTCCAGCAAAAGAGTGGGTTAGTGGTGGCCGGCTGAAGGGTGCACAGACTGTAGTAGTACATGAATGGGATAATTTGAGGGAGGTCACCGTTATCTTCATTACCTCCACTATAGTTTGGCCCCAGGTAAATATCAGGATCCATGTCTGACTATTTGCAATCCCATGGACTGTAGTCTACCAGGCTTCTCTGTCCATGGGATTTTTCAGGAAAGAGTACTGGGGTGGGTTGCCATTTCCTTCTCCAGGGGATCTTCCTGACCCAGGGATCAAACCCACGTCTCCTGCATTGCAGGCAGATGTTTTACCCTCTGAGCCACCAGGAAAGCCCAATGAACTGTGCAGATGTGCTCTGGCTGTGATGGATAGCCCAGAACCATGGCCAAAGGAAGCTACCTCTCACTCAAGGGCAGGGTTGGTGGCCGAGAGGAGCTACCCCTGCCCGAGGCCAGGGGTGGTGGTCAAGAAGAGTAATCCCACATCCAAGGAATGGCAGTTGCACAGGCACAGGAGGGCCAAGAGGAGCTCTTTCACATTTAAGGTCAGGAGGGGCAGCTGTGAAGAGATAACCCTCATCCTAGGTAAGGGGCAGCTGCTGCACTTTGCTGGAGCAGCCATGAAGAGATACACCAGGTCCAGGGTAAGAGAAACTTAAGTAAGATGGTAGGTGTGGTGTTGTGAGAGGGCATAAGAGGGGAGACACACTGAAACCATAATCACAGAAAATTAGCCAACCTGATCACACAGACCACAGACTTGTCTAACTCAATGAAATGAAGTCATGCTGTGTGGGGCCACTCAAGACAAATGGGTCATGGTGGAGAGGTATGAAAAAATGTGGTGCACCAGAGAAGAGAATGGCAAACCACTTCAATATTCTTGCCTTGAGAACCTCATGAACAGTATGAAAATGCAAAATGATAGGATACTGAAAGAGGAACTTCCCAGGTCAGTAGGTGCCCAACACACTACTGGAGTTCAGTGGAGAAATAACTCCAGAAAGAATGAAGGGATTGAGCCAAAGTAAAAACAATACCCAGTTTTGGATGTGACTGGTGATAGAAGCAAGATCTGATGCTGTAAAGAGCAATATTGTATAGGAACCTGGAATGTCAGGTCCATAAATCAAGGCAAATTGGAAGTGGCCAAACAGGAGGTGGCAAGATTGAAAGTTGAAATTCAGGTATCAGCAAACTAAAATGGACTGGAATGGGTGAATTTAACTCAGATGACCATTATATCTACTGCTATGGGCAGAGATGCCTTAGAAGAAATGGAGTAGCCATCATGATCAACAAAAGTCTGAAATTAAGTACTTGGATGCAATCTCAAAAACGACAAATGATCTCTGTTAGTTTCAAGGCAAACCATTCAATATCACAGTAATCCAAGTCTATGCCCCAACCAGTAATGCTGAAGAAGATAAAGTTGAACAGTTCTATGAAGATCTCCAAGAACTTTTAGAACTAACAGGCAAAAAAAGATGTCCTTTTATTATAGGGGACTGGAATGCTAAAGTAGGAAGTCAAGAAACACCTGAGTTAACAGGAAACTTGGCCTTGGAATACAGAATGAGGCAGGGAACAAGCTAATAGAGTTTTGCCAAGAGAAAGCACTGGTCATAGCAAACACCCTCTTCCAAAAACATAAGAGAAGATTCCACACATGGACATCACCAGATGGTCAACATTGAAATCAGATTGATTATATTCTTTGCAGCCAAAGGTAGAGAAGGTCTAGACAGTCAGCAAAAACAAGACCAGGAGCTGATTGTGGCTCAGATCATGAAATCCTTATTGCCAAATTCAGACTTAAATTGAAGAAAGTAGGAAAACCACTAGACCATTCAGGTATGACCTAATCAAATCCCTTATGATTATAGAGTGGAAGTGAGAAATAGATTTAAGGGTCTAGATCTAGTAGATAGAGTGCCTGATGAAATATGGACAGAGGTTCATGGCATTGTACAGGAGACAGGGATCAAGACCATCCCCATGGAAAAGAAATGCAGAAAAGCAAAATGGCTGTCTGAGGAGGCCTTACAAATAGCTGTGAAAAGAAGGGAAGTGAAAAGCAAAGGAGAAAAGGAAAGATATAAGCATCTGAATGCAGAGTTCCAAAGAATAGAAAGGAGAGATAAGAAAGCCTTCCTCAGTGATCAATGCAAAGAAATAGAGGAAAACAATGGAGTGGGAAAGACTAGAGATCTCTTCAAGAAAACTGGAGATACCAAGGGAATATTCCATGCAAAGATGGGCTCAATAAAGGATAGAAATTGTCTGGACCTAATAGAAGCAGAAGATATTAAGAAAAGGTGGCAATAATACAGAGAAGCATGTATAGAAGAACTGTACAAAAAGATCTTCATGACGAAGATAATCACAATGGTGTGATCACTAACCTAGAGCCAGACATCCTGGAATGTGAAGTCAAGTGGGCCTTAGAAAGCATCACTACGAACAAAGCTAGTGGAGGTGATGGGATTCCAGTTGAGCTATTTCCAAACCTGAAAGATGATGCTTTGAAAGTGCTGCATCCAATATGCTGGCAAATTTGGAAAACTTAGCAAAGGCCACAGGGCTGGAAAAGGCCGGTTTTCATTCTAATCCCAAAGAAAGGCAATGCCAAAGAATGCTCAAACCACTGCACAGTTGCATTCATCTCACACGCTAGTAAAGTAATGCTCAAAATTCTCCAAGCCAGGCTTTAGCAACATGTGAACTGTGAACTTCCAGATATTCAAGTTAGTTTTAGAAAAGGTAGAGGAACCAGGATCAAATTGCCAACATCTGCTGGATCATGGAAAAAGCAAGAGAGTTCCATAAAAACATCTATTTCTGCTTTATTGACTATGCCAAAGCCTTTGACTGTGTGGATCACAATAAACTGTGGAAATTTTTAAAGAGATGGGAATACCAGACCACCAGACTTGCCTCTTGAGTAACCTATATGCAGGGCAGGAAGCAACAGTTAGAACTGGACATGGAACAACAGATTTGTTCCAAATAGGAAAAGGAGTTCGTCAAAGCTGTATATTGTCACTCTGCTTATTTAACTTATATGCAGAGTACATCATGAGAAAGGCTGGGCTGGAAGAAGCACAAGCTAGAATCAAGATTGCTGGGAGAAATAGCAATAACTTCAGATATAGCGATGATACCACCCTTACGGCAGAAAATGAAGAACTAAAAAGCCTCTTGATGTAAGTGAAAGAGCAGAGCTGAAAAGTTGGCTTAAAGCTCAACATTCAGAAAACTAAGATCATGGCATCTGGTACCATCACTTCATGGGGAATAGATGGGGGAGGGGAGAAACAAAACAAGAAAAGTTATGACAAAGCTAGAAGCATATTTTAAAAAAAGCTGAGAGATTACTTAGCCAACAAAGGTTTGTCTAGTCAAGGCTATGGGTTTTCCAGTGGTCATGCATGGATGTGAGAATTGGACTATTAAGAAAGTTGAAGGTCAAAGAATTGAAGCTGTTGAACTGTTGTGTTGGAGAAGACTCTTGAGAGTCTCTTGGACTGCTAGGAGATCCATCTAGTCCATCCTAAAGATAACCAGTCCTGACTCTTCATTGGAAGGACTGATGCTGAAGCTGAAACTCCAATACTCTGGCCACCTGATGTGAAGACCTGACTGATTTGAAACGACTTTGATGCTGGAAACAATTGAAGGAGAGAGAAGAAGACAACAGAGGATGAAATGGTTGGATGGCATCACGGACATTTTGGACATGAGTTTGAGTAAACTCTGGGAGTGATGATGGACAGGGTGGCCTGGGGTGCTGCATTTCATGGGGTTGCAAAGAGTTGGACAGGATGAGCAAATGAACTGAACTGAACTGTATATTCTTGTCACCTCTTGTTAGTCTCTTTTGCTTCTACTAGATTTTTACTGTTTCTGTGCTTTATCTTTTCTATCCTTATATGAAGTGTTTCCTTGATATCTCCAATTTTCTTAAAGAGGCTTCTAGTTTTTCTCATTCTGTTATTTTCCTCTATTACTTTTCATTCTTCATTTAAGAAATCCTTTTTATCTCTCTTGCTTTTCTCTGGAATTCTGCATTCAGCTGAGTGTATCTTTCTCCCTTGCCTTTCACTTCTCTTATTTCAGCTACTTATAAAGCTGTCTCAGACAATCACTTTGCCTTCTTGCATACTGTTATCTTAGTGTCCCGTTTTGCTAATGTGTGTGTGTGTGTGTGTGTGTTAGTTACTCACTCATATCCAACTTTTTATTTTTAATTGAAAGATAATTGCTTTATAAATAGATTTGATTTATACTGTACATCAGCATGAATTATCCATATTCATGGATATGAATGCCCCCACTCTCTCAAACCTCCATCCTACCTCCCACTCCATCTTACTCCTCTAGGTTGTTACAGAGTACCTATTTGAGTTTACTGAATCATACAGCAAATTTCCATGGGCAAACTATTTTACATATTATAGTGAATATGCTTCCATGCTACTCTCTCTATTCATCTCATCCTCTTCTTCCTCCCCTCTGCCTTTTTCCATAAGTCTGTTCTCTTTGCCTGAATGTCCATTGCTGCCTGGAAAATTAGTTCACCAGTACCGTCTTTCTAGATTCCATATATATGTGTTAATATTCAATATATATTTATTTCTTTCTAAGTTACTTCAGTGTGGATAATAGGCTCTAGGTTTATCCATTTCATTGGAATGGACACAAATGTATTCCTTTTTATAAGTAGTATTCCATTGTGTATATATATGCCACATCTTCTTTATCCATTCTTCTCTCAATTGACATCTAGGTTGCTTCCATGTCTTAGCTGTTTGCTGCAATGAACATTGGTGTACATGTGTTTTTCAGTTTCAGTTTCCTCAGGGTAAATGCCTAGAAGTGGTATTGCTGGGTCATATGGTGATTTTATTCCTAGTTTTTTTTTTTTTTTTTTTTTTTAAGGAAACGCCATACTGTCTTCCATAATGACTGTGTCAGTTTACATTCCACCAGAAGTGCAAGAGAATTACCTTTTCTCCACACTCTCTCCAGCATTTGTTTGTGGATTTTTGATGATGGCCATTCTGACAAGTGTGAGGTGATAGCTTATTGTAGTTTTGATTTGTATTTCTCTAATAGTGATGTTAAGGGTCTTTAATATGTTTATTAGCTATCTAGATGACTTCTTTGGAGAAATGTCTGCTTAGGTACTTTTCCTAATTTTCACTGGGTTGCTTGTTTTTCTGGTATTGGATTATATATGCTACTTGTATATTTTAGAAATTAATCCTTTGTCAGTTGCTTCATTTGCTATTATTTCCTCCCATTCTGAAGGCTGTTTTTTCACCTTGTTTAGTTTCTTTTGCTGTGCAAAAGCTTTTAGGTTTAGTTAGGTTCCCCTTGTTTATTTCTGTTCTTATTTCTATTATTCTAGTATCCTATCCTTTGCAAACCAATAGGCTATCTGTCCATGGAATTCTCCAGGCAAGAATGCTAGAGTGAATAGCCATTTCCTCTCCAGAGTTTTCCTGACCCAGTGATTGAACTTCATTCTCCTGTATTATAGACATATTTTTAACCATCTGAGCCACCAGAAAAGCCCTTTTTAGTATATAAATATTTGTATATAAATAATGTAAATGCATATAAATAATAATACAATGTATAAACATAATGATAATTTGTAAATGGATTCAAATTGTATATAAATAATGTTAGTATATACATACTTGCACATGTGACTTAATGAAGAGGATATTGTTTGCTATATTTAGGTTGCTATAACAAGATGTCACAAACCGAGTACCTTATTAAAAAAAAATAAAACAAAACATTTCTCACAGTTCCAGAAAAGGGAAATCCACGACCAAGTCACTAGTACATTTGGTGTCTAGTGAGGGTCCGCATCCTGGTTCATACACTGAAGGCCCACTTCCTGGTTCATAGAGAGCCATCTTCTTACTGTGTTCTGACAAACTGGAAACAGGTAAAAGACTTCTCTGGGGTCTCATATTTAAGGTCCCTAATTCCCTTCTTGAGTGATCTGCCCTCATGACCTGTTCACCTCCCTAAGACTCCACTTTCAAAGATCATCATATTAGAGAATACATTTCAACATAACAGCTTTTGGAGTTATGTAAACATTTACACTGTAGATTCCACCTGTGAAGAAATACCATTTTTATCTTGGAAATATAATTAAGTGTTTTAAGTATATATCAATCTATTGTATTTCCAATGTATAAACATTGTTTTGCCTATTCTGTAATTTTAGCAAATCTCTGAATTAGCTCAAGTATATTTTAACTTTCTCTCATATTCATCTTATGGAGAAATTCTAAAAATGTTGTTAAATGGATGGATGCATCCTGCATATTTAAAATTCATATTTAAAAATTCAGAGATTAGTAAATTTTATATTTCTGTGTTAACGCATTTCCCATTCTAAAGATTTTTTTATCCTGTGAAACTTGGAATTATTCATAGAATTCTTTTTAATCCCATAATATCCTTACTGGGTTAGAAGATTTCTTGAAAAATAGCAGTCATTATGTGGTCCATAAAATATACATCTCACAGATGCTCACATATTCCTTCCAGAGATGAGAGAAAATGTATCTACTAATAGTCAGGCATGCTGATTTTTCTTTGATTCTAAACAGTAATTGGGTTATCTTCTTAGAATACAAAAACGTAAGGGAAATAGTGTCACTTACACAAATAACTAATATGACCCCTGCTAACGGGAGCAGTTAGGGATAGGTAGAAATGAGGGCAGTGAAGCTGATAGTAGACAGTGGGCTAAGTTATTCATGACATTGCAGAATATGTTGAGTTTCTGGTTTTAATGAAAGAAAAAAAAGCATGCTAATTAACTCAGTTAAAACTAGGAAATCCATGATCATAGTTCTTAAACACACACAACACACACACACACACACACACACACACACACACACACACACTATGCTCTGTGTAAAATTTAATGGATTTGTACCTTAAAAGACACAGATACAGCAGTTGAAAAGATTTTGTAATGTTCAAAGTGGAGGATGAGAACATACAGGGTGGTGTTGACAGATAATCTCAATATCAGAAATAAAAAAACCAAGATAAAATTAGGTTTTAATATATGCTTTAAGTGAACAAATATTACTGATCAAGAGCTTTTAACTTGACAGCAAGAAAACACTAGACTGTATTATTTTCAAGACTATCTCTGATTTTGATGTGCATTACAAATCATTACAGGAGGATTGATTCCCCATGGTCACTTTGAGTTTTTAAAAAGAGGATCTGAAAGATATAAATAAATTAAGACAAAGCTTATGATATAGTATTTCAATGTTCATTTTTTCTTGTAGAATATAGAAAAATAAATCTCCATTTTAGAAAGCCTAAAAGCTTCATTTGTATTAGAGTAATCTATACAACCCATTTGGATTAAAGAATATAAGGTAAAATTTGTGAGAAAATATTTTCTTAGAAAAAAATTCTTAGCTTTTATGTAACTTTCTTATAATTGACAAAATTATATGTTAAAATGTATGACCTAATTAATTTAACATTTATATGTGTATGTATGTGTGTGTGTGTGTATATATATATGTATGTATATATATGTATATGCACACCCACACATATTGTGAAGAGATCACCAGAATCAATTGAATTAACAGCTTTCAAAAGAAAAATTAAAAATATGCACTTATCTTTATCTTTTTGATTTATAATGTTATCCTAAAAAAGTAGTAAATGAAATTACCAAAACAAAGCAAAGAGTATTACTGTCTAAAGTACTCATATCTGCTTGTGATAAGTAAAAGTATGATAATAAGCAAAAAAAAATGAAATAATGATCCACACACATGTGTGTTATTTTGAGGGAGATATATCATTTTTTTAACACTTATTTCCATATCAGTTTTATTTTAAGTACTATTCAACTACAAATGTTCTCTAGTGTATTGCAGTGTTTTCTCTTGCTACCATTTTTTTTGGGGGGGGGGGTGTTGGGAGATATTTTGGAAATATCCAAAATGGCTTTATGCTCAAAAGCCGGTGTTAAAATTACCATTAGAAATATTCCTTCTCCTTCACCTAGGGTCTTGTCATGCTGAGAGCACAGAAAAGTCATAAACAGATCAAAGCCCAAGTGATCATGTTCACAGATTGATTTTTCTGCTGAGGTGGAACTCTTTGCTTAAACATGCACTATTTTTTTCTTCCATATAAAAATTTGATTTCTTTTCTCTGCCCTAAATAACAAAAAAATATATATTCTCAGTATGTTCAAACCTTCTCATTCTGAAAAATGTTCTTTATACAAATCAACATATAAATCAATGATGTTGCTTTACTTTTATTTTTTATTCTATCTATCTTGAGATGATTGCTTACTCATTTATTTTTTTTTTAATTTATGTATTTATTTTAATTGGAGGACAATCATTTCATAACACTGTGGTGGCCCTTGCCACACATCAACATGAATCAACCAAGAACACACATGTGCCCCACCATCCTAAATCCCCCTCCCTCCTCCCTCCCCAACCCAACCCTCTGACTTGTCCTGGAACACCAGGTATGAGTCTGCTGCCTCATGCATTGAACTTGCACTAGTCACCTATTTTACATATGGTAATGCACGTTTCAAAGCTATTCTTTCATATAATCCCACCCTCGCCTTCTCCCACATAATCCAATAACTTGTTATTTACATCTGTGTCTCTTTTGCTACCTTGCATATAGGATGTTCATTACAGTCTTTCTAAATTTCATATATATGCATTAATACATTGTATTGGTGTTTCTCTTTCTGACAAACTTCACTCTGTATAATAGGCTCCAGTTTTATTACGTTTATTTTATTTACCTTTGGAACAAAAGTATCAGAATTTATTTTATAAAATAGACATTTACTGATGGTTATTAAAAAAAAAAAAACTTTGTAAAATTTTGAAATTTAATTAAGTCAATATCATTGTCTATCAGTGAGGCATTCAGGTTTCTTGAAAATATAAACAAAATCATATTTTTAAAAACACCCTCAACATAGCTGTAGGCTTACTGAAGATTTTATAATGTTAGCAATAAATATAAAGCCTTGTGATTTTCTGTAGAACATCAAACTATATTCATAGGCTCTTATTTGTTTGAATACTATGAAATTTTAACTCTATTGCTTTGCCTGTGCATATGTTCTTTTCAATAAAACATAATGGTGTGTAGAAATTTTGATGACAGAAGACTCTGATTTATATTAACACTTATTTGCCATGAATAAATATGCTAATCTGTCACAATTTTACATTTATCCTTCCTCTCCCATTAAAAACACATTTTAATGATTATATTTTGATCTAGTGATTTAGTATTGGAAATTGCTACCATGTGATAAATTTACTTTATAACTTTTTTCCTTAAATTCAAAAATATTTTGTTAGAGTATTTTGGCTTATTTTTTAAAAGCTTCACATTCTTCCTTTCTATTTTGTTGTTTTTACTCTTTAAGACAATTTTCAAAGTTTTAAAGTGAGATACTAATATTCCTAAAGCACATATATGATATCTTATTATATAAGGTGGACTTTGAAGCTTTAAATAATATGGTTAAACCTGCTGATTCTTTAATTTTACAGATTATTTTTTTACTCAACATTTCACTTTCCTCCTTCCTTCTCCAAACAACGACACTGAGAATATTATAATTAAGTAAATATTTCTTTCTCATTTTTGTATTTGTTTGTATACCCCATGCCACATTCCCCTCCTCTTCAATCTGCCTTGCACTCCTATTACCCTTTTTCCTTCTTTGTTTTTTGTTTTTGTTTTTGTTTTTTTGTAGTTTTTTTGTCTTGTTTTTACTCATCTCTCTCTGTTGCCCATTATAAGCACATTATTAGTAGTGATTTTTGCTTATTTTCTTTCTGTGCCAATGAACTTAAAAATGGACAGTGTTTAGACTTTAAGATATGGTTATATTATATTAATACATTTATCAATTGCAGTAATTGCTTGCACTAATACATTATTTAATTAAGTGCATCTTAACTGTCACACACTAATTCAATCAGCTATATATAACACTGCATTCCTAATAATTTTCAAATATTTAAATAGATGCTGACTCAGCAACATAAGATTGCCTTACATCCCTATATGTATGGAATTTATACTAAATATGAAATAAACAAATACAACTAATTACAATTGAAACTACAGCCATAGAGAATTTTTGCAGGCAAATGTGATGAAGAAAAGAGTGCACTAGAAGAAAGACTACTTTGAATGCCTTTCAGACACAAGAAACATATTGGTCTCTGGTGAACTCTGCCTATAGCAGCATAAAATAGGGTTTCAGTTTTTGGTCAGAAATTGAGGTCCATCTGTGGCAGTGAGATATCTGAAGCCTAGCCACTAGACCAGTGGTAAATGACAAGACACTGACCCTTTGGCTTTGTAGAAATTAGTTTCCACATAGGGATGGAAAGTAGTGGAACAAGTAAAGTGTTTCCTAAGAGGAAAAAGAGTACTTGTAGATATTAGACACACAAAAGGGCTCAGAGAGAGCTGCAACCTTGTGGTGGTTTGAATCACTTATATGGGACATTGCTTTTGGGTTTCCTTTGGCTGATCATTTTGTTGTGCCTGGTTTTCAGTCTGTGTTTGGTACATCTCAGGATCTTCCATGTGTGAACATGTGCATATTTCAGCCAAGATGAATTCTAGAAAAGAGGTGTATGGAGAGCTTGACATCATTCCCCTTTTGATTTCTAATGAGCCTTTTAGTTGGGAAGATCCCCTTGACTTAGAGAATGAGATACAAGTGGTCTCTCATTTCTCACCTGGATTGGGATTAGCTTCTCCTCCCTCTTGTTATTATGGGATGTGTGTTCACAGGGAAGAGAAGAAGCTCCTAGTGCTCAACCTGGGGGCATCCATCTCCTGCCTCAACACGATCAAATAATTGAAAAGGTAGAGTGTAACAAAAGAGATTATAGATATAGTTAGGGACAAATATCTAAGAATAAGACTCTTTAGATACCAATCAACAGTGAACAAAGATGAATGGACACAGAACAATGTTTTAATCCTGTTTTTATAGAGTGTGGCATGTTGAATACCAACATTTCAATAAGGTAAAAATATATATATAAAGGACAAATCTGAAGTTAATCCTGTTTATATTAATTTGAATACATTAATCTTGGTATACAATACCACATCATGTTGAAAATCAAGGAGATATGATTTTTTTTTTTTTTTTTTTTTATTCTTTATACTCTGCTGCTGTCCTTGGCTAAATGCACCCAGTGCTATTTTTAAGAGATTTACTTGTAAGAGATCTAGAGTCAGGTACTTGTATAGAAAATGTTTTACCCAAAGCTCTACTATTATTTGATCTAGGATATTTTTAATCTGACAAATATAAACCATCTCCATAGTAAAGCAACATGGATTAAAAGCTAAATTTTGTCAGCAAAATATGATTTCACACAGTTCTTATTATTTAATTATTGTTATGATAAATATAAAGTAATTGCATTATTAAAAGCTAGTGAAAAGTAAGTGGCACTAAGTGCAGGCCGCTGCGAGCTGGTGCACTAGGCGCACTAAGCAAAATTGTTGTCTGAGGAGGCCTTACAAATAGCTGCGAAAAGAAGAGAGGTGAAAAGCAAAGGAGAAAAGGAAAGCTATAAGCATCTGAATGCAGAGTTCCAAAGAATAGCAAGAAGAGATAAGAAAGCGTTCTTCAGTGATCATTGGAAAGAAATAGAGGAAAAGAACAGAATGGGAAAGACTAGAGATCTCTTCAAGAAAATTAGAGATACCAAGGGAACATTTCATGCAAAGATGGGTTGAAAAAGGACAGAAATGGTATGGACCTAACAGAACCAGAAGATATTAAGAAGTAGCAAGAATACACAGAAGAACTGTACAAGAAAGATCTTCACGACCCAGATAATCATGATGATGTGATCACTAATCTAGAGCCAGACATCTTGGAATGTGAAGTCAAGTGGGCCTTAGAAAGTGTCACTATGAAACTAGTGGAGGTGATGGATTTCCAGTGGAGCTATTTCAAATCCTGACAGATGATTCTGTGAAAGTGCTGCACTCAATATGCCAGCAAATTTGGAAAACTCAGCAGTGGCCACAGGACTGGAAAAGGTCAGTTTTCATTCCAATCCCAAAGAAAGCAATGCCAAAGAATGCTCAAACTACCACAGAATTGCACACATCTCACATGCTAGTAAAGTAATGCTCAAAATTCTCCAAGCCAGGCTTTAGCAATACATGAACCATGAACTCCTGGTATTCAAACTGGTTTTATAAAAGGCAGAGGAACCAGAGATCAAATTGCAAACATCTGCTGGTTCATGGAAAAAGCAAGAGCATTCCAGAAAAACATCAATTTCTGCTTTATTGACTATGCCAAAGCCTTTGACTGTGTGGATCACAATAAACTGTGGAAAATTCTTCAAGAGATAGGAATACCAGACCATCTGACCTGCCTCTTGGGAAATCTGTATGCAGGTCAGGAAGCAACAGTTGGAACTGGACTTGGACTACAGAGTGCTTCCAAATAGGAAAAGGGGTATGTCAAGCCTCTATATTGTCACCCTGCTTATTTAACTTATATGCAGAGTATATCATGAGAAACACTGGACTAGAAGAAACACAAGCTGGAATCAAGATTGCCAGGAGAAATATCAATAACTTCAGATATGCAGATGACATCACCCTTATGGCAGAAAGTGAAGAGGAATTAAAAAGCTTCTTGATGAAAGTGAAAGAGGAGAGCAAAAAGTTGGCTTAAATCTCAACATTCAGAAAACGAAGATCATGGCATCCGGTCCTATCACTTCATGGGAAATAGATGGTGAAACAGTGGAATCAGTGTCAGACTTTATTTTTAGGGGCTGCAAAATCACTGCAGATGGTGACTGCAGCCATGAAATTAAAAGACACTCCTTGGAAGAAAAGTTTTGACCAATCTAGATAATGTATTCAAAAGCAGAGACATAGGGGCCAGTGTGAGGAACTCTGCCCTTGGCAAAGGTCATGAGGAAGGGGGCTTTGGCATATGCAAAGGCATAATCAAGCCTCAGGAAATCCCCTGTTTCTGAGCATCTACCCCCAAACCAGAGTACTTATGGGGCTCTCCTCATAACCATTTCTCTCAGAGAAGGAGTTAACTTGCAGCCCCAGTTAATAAAAATTCCTGGGCATGACAAGAGTGTTTCAACGTACAAACTCTGAAGGTTCTCTAGCCTGCCTGATCAGGTTCAGGTTCGTCTGGCCAAGTGTGATTGTTTACAGCCTCCCAGCTGTGAGTGGCATGGAATGCTTTAAAACTTTCTAAATACAGACTCTTTTGAGAAGTTAGAAGATTATTAGTATAGTATTAATGGGTTGATTAGGAATTATATTGGTGAAGGGGTTTTTCATTTGTCATGCCAATAATTACTGCTAATTCCCTGACTTGGGTGTGACAAGGGTGGCTCAGGTCAAACCTCTCTGCTGACAGACTAGCTTGTGTGACAACCTCTCAACCATAAACAGCACAGAGAGTTTGGAGTATTAACACAGGGCTCTTCTCATTTGATTGCCACCAAGCCTTCATAACCTTAGGCACCTGGAAGTATATTAATCAATGTATTTGGAATATAGAAAAAGAAATATAGTAGTTTTTAAGGTTAGCAATATTATACTTTTTGAGTTAATGAATTTTCTCTTTTGTTATAGACCACTGTACTTTGTTATAAATCATTGTGTCCTTGCTATGCAAAAATGTAACTTTATCACTATCTTAAAACTAAGTAGATCATAAAGGGAACATTGGTGAAAGTATTTTCATTTGTTGGACTGATGTTTGCTGCTAAATCTCCATATTCCCTGTCCTTGTAATGAACATAACTAGCATATAGGAGAATTAAGTATTAACTTTTAAGCATATAGGAAAAATAAGTATTAACCTTTAAGATTAATCATGTTAACCTTGGGTTGAGTAAATTCCTTTCCTAGTTGTAACTCACTACATCCTCACCCTATAGGAAAACAACTTTATTTGGAGGGTGGTGCCAGATTTAAGAAAAAAACCACCCCTGGAAAAATAAGTTTTCTGGTTAACTGACTGGTATCAGAAAGGGCCATAAAATGTCAGCAGACCTCATGGTCAGAAGATGATGTAAAAACTCATAAGACCTTTGTATAATTTTATATGAAGCACCTGATCGTGACAAGGGTCAGGTCTGCTGACACCCACGTGACTCTGTATTCATCCCTATCTATAACAAAAGGTATAAAAACAAACCCGAAAAATAAAGAAAGGGGATCAGTTTCTGGAAAGACTGATTCCCCTGTGTCGTTTCTTTCTTGCTCCCCATTTTCCTGGCTGAATTCCCATATAGTATGGGGGTATGCACCAAGCCTGCTAATTCTGACTGGGTTTCTAAGATCGGACTGGGGGAGGCCTTAGTGCCTCCTCTCCTTTGGGAGAACAGAAAGACTCCTGTAGCCTATGTAGGTGGTGATTTGTATTCCACTTGAACCAGTTATTCAGCCTCTTTTTCTCCACTAATTTTCCCACTACACTATCCATTTCTAATCTATCTCTATATCTGTAATTAAATAGCTTTTTCTAGGGCGCCTACTCCATCCTCACCTTCGAATCACCTTGGATCCACCAGGGCTGGGCCCCGGCAGACTAAGGTCTGTCTAGTCAAGGTTATGGTTTTTCCAGTGGTCATGTATGGATGTGACAGTTGGACTGTGAAGAAGGTTGAGTGCCAAAGAATTGATGCGTTTGAACTGTGGTGTTGGAGAAGACTCTTGACAGTCCCTTGGACTGCAAGGATATCCAACCAGTCCATTCTGAAGGAGATCAACCCTGGGATTTCTTTGGAAGGAATGATACTAAAGCTGAAACTCCAATACTCTGCCTACCTGATGCGAAGAGGTGAGTCAATGGAAAAGACTCTGATGCTGGGAGGGATTGGGGGCAGGAGGAGAAGGGGACGACAGAGGATGAGATGCTTGGATGGCATCACTGACTCGATGGATGTGAGTCTGGGTGAACTCCGGGAGTTGGTGATGGACAGGGAGGCCTGACGTGCTGCGATTCATGGGGTCGCAAAGAGTCGGACACGACTGAGTGATGGAACTGAACTGAACTGAACGGAGATAAATGAACTATTTATTTGTTATAAATGAACTATTTATTTATTATTAATGTATCTGTCTTTGGAAGGAATGATGCTAAAGCTGAAACTCCAGTACTTTGGCCACCTCATGTGAAGAGTTGAATCTTTGGAAAAGACTCTGATGCTGGGAGGGATTGGAGGCAGGAGGAGCAGGGGACGACAGAGGATGAGATTGCTGGATGGCATCACTAACTCGATGGACACGAGTCTGAGTGAATTCCCGGAGTTGGTGATGGACAGGGAGGCCTGGCGTGCTGCGATTCACGGGGTCACAAATAGTCAGACACGACTGAGCGACTGAACTGTACTGAACTGATGAGATCTTCTATATGTTAGTCAAAAATCTCTGCTTTATATATATGTTCAGTTCAGTCACTCAGTCATGTCCGACTCTTTGTGATCCCATGAAACACAGCATGCCAGGCCTCCCTGTCCATCACCAGCTCCTGGAGCTCACTCAGACTCACATCCATCGAGTCAGTGATGCCATTCAGCAATCTCATCCTCTGTCATCCCCGTTATGTTCCTGCCCCCAATCCCTCCCAGGATCAAAGTATTTTCCAATGAGTCCACTCTTCGCATGAGGTGGTGAAAATACTGGAGTTTCAGCTTTAGCATCATTCCTTCCAAAGAAATCCCAGGGTTGATCTTCAGAATGGACTGGTTGGATCTCCTTGCAGTCCAAGGGACTTTCAAAAGTCTTCTCCAACACCACAGTTCAAAAGCATCAGTTCATCAGTGCTCAACCTTCTTCACAGTCCAACTGTCGCATCCATACATGACTACTGGAAAAAACAGCCTTGACTAGACGGACCTTTGTCAGCAAAGTAATATCTGTGCTTTTGAATATGCTACCTAGGTTGATTATAGCTTTCCTTCCAAGGAGTAATCGTCTTTTAATTTCATGGCTGCAGTCACCATCTGCAGTAATTTTGGAGCCCCAAATAAAGTCTGACACTGTTTCCACTGTTTCCCCATCTATTTCCCATGAAGTGATGGGACCAGATGCTATGATCTTCGTTTTCTGAATGTTGAGCTTTAAGCCAACTTTTCCCTCTCCTCTTTCACTTTCATCAAGAGGCTTTTAGTTCCTCTTCATTTTCTGCCATAAGGGTGGTGTCATCTGCATATCTGAAGTTATTGATATTTCTCCTGGCAATCTTGATTCCAACTTGTGTTTCTTCCAGTCCAGCATTTCTCATGATTTACTCTGCATAGAAGTTAAATAAGCAGGGTGACAATATACAGCCTTGACATACTCCTTTTCCTATTTGGAACCAGTCTGTTGTTCCATGTCCAGTTCTAACTGTTGCTTCCTGACCTGCATACAGATTTCTCAAGAGGCAGGTTAGGTGGTCTGGTATTTCCATCTCTCAGAATTTTCCACAGTTTATTGTGATCCACACAGTCAAAGGCTTTGGCATAGTCAATAAAGCAGAAATAGATGTTTTTCTTGAACTCTCTTGATTTTTCATGATCCAGCGGATATTAGCAATTTGGTATCTGGTTCCTCTGCCTTTTCTAAAACCAGCTTGATCATGAGGAAGTTCACGGTTCACATATTGCTGAATCTTTGCTTGGAGTCTTAGTGTATTTCTCAATATTTTAGGAATAATAATTTTCTATTGTCTCAACACATTCTGTCCCAAATGTAGACTCTTATTTTCCTACAATTAGCAGTTTCCTCAAGGAACATTTTTCCTAACTGTGGATTCCTGCTTTCCATGCATGCTCATAACCACTGCATTTACTTTACAGAGCATTTGTTAGTTTTAATTGCAGTTACATACTAACATGTTCATTCCCCCTCTTCCTAAAAATTATAAGGCTAGGAAGAATAGACTTTGTACCTACATTCATTGAATTTGGGTTTCCCTTGTGTATCTATAGTAAAGAACATACCTGTTAATGCAGGACACACAAGTTCAATCCCTGAATTGGGAAGATCTCCTGGAAGTAGAAATGACAACACTCTCCAATTTTCTTGCCTGGAAAATTCCAAGGACAGAGGAGTCTTGTGGACCTCCATGGGGTTGCAAAAGAGTGGAACACAAACTTGGAGCTAAGCAACCCTAGGTGATGAATAAAGTCATGAGTTTTAACACACAATATTAAATGTTAATTGAATAATAACTTTGTAGCTTGAAGGAGTAATTAATTTTCCAGAGTCTAATGATGTACAGTGATTCATCATTTGGACTCTACACATGAACATCACCAAATGGTCAATACTGAAATCAGATTGATTATGTTCTTTTCAGCCAAAGATGAAGAAGCTCTATATAGTCAGTAAGAACAAGACCTGGAGCTGACTGTAACTCGATCATGAGCACCTTATTGCAAAATTCAGGCTTAAATTGAAGAAAGTAGGTAAACCCATTAAGCATTATATGACTCTTGTACAGTGAAGGTGACAAATAGATTCAAGGGATTAAATCTGATTTACAGAGTGCCTGAAGAACTATGGACAGAGGTTCATAACAGTGTACAGGAGGCAGTGACCAAAACCATCCCCAAGAAAAATAAATGAAAGAAGGCAAAGTGGTTTTTAGAGGAGGCTTTGCAAGCATCTGAGGAAAGAAAAGAGAAAGTCAAGGGAGAAGTGGAAAGATACAACCAACTGAATGCAAAGTTCAAGAGAATAGTAAGGAGAGTAAAAAGACCTTTTTTAAAAAAATGCAAAGAAATAGAGGGGGAAAAATAGGATGGGTAAACTAGAAATCTCTCAAGATAACTGGAGAAATCAAGGGAATATTTTGTGCAAAGATGAGCATGAAAAAGATTAGGCACAGTATGAATCTAATACAAGTAAAAGAGATTAGGAGGAGGTTTCAAGAATATGCAGAAGAACTAGAAAAAAAAAAAAAGTCTTAATGACCTGGATAAACATGATTGATTTGGGCACTCACCTAGAGTCAGACTTCTTAGAGTGTGAAGTCAAGTGGGCCTTAGGAAGCAACACTATGAACACTATGAAAACTAGCAGAGGTGATGGAATTTCAGCTAAGCTATTTAAAATCCTAAACAATGATGCTATTAAAGTGCTTCACTCAATATGTCAGCAAATTTGGAAAACTCGCAATGGCCACAACACTGGAAATGATCAGTTTTTAATCCAATTCCAAAAGAATCATTGAAAAAGCAAGTCAGTTCCAGAAAAACATCTATTTCTGCTTTATTGACTATGCCAAGGCCTTTGACTGTATGGCTCATAATAAAGGCAGAAAATTCTGAAAGAGATGGGAGTACCAGACCACCTGAGCTGCCTCTTAAGAAACCTATATGTAGGTCAGAACTGGACATGGAACAACAGACTGGTTCCAAATAAGAAAAGGAGTATGTCAATGCTGTATATTGTCATCCTACTTATTTTACTTAGATGCAGAGTACATCATGAGAAATGCTGGGCTGGAAGAAGCACAAACTGGAATCAAGATTGGTGGGAGAAATATCAATAACCTTAGATATGCAGATGACATCACCCTTATGGCAAAAAGGAAAAACTAAAGAGCCTCTTGATAAAGTGAAAGAGGAGAGTGAAAAAGTTGACTTAAAGGTCAACATTTAGAAAACTAAAATCATGGCATCTGGTCCCATCACGTCATGGGAAATAAATGGGGAAAAAGTGGAAACAGTGGCTGACTTCATTTTGGGGGGCTCCAAAAGCACTGTAGATGGTGATTGCAGCCATGAAATTAAAAGACATTACTCCTTGGAAGGCAATTTATGGCCAGCCTAGATAGTATATTCAAAAGCAGAGACATTACTTTGCCAACAAAGGTCCATCCAGTCAAGGCTATGGCTTTTCCAATGGCCATGTATGGATGTGAGAGTTGGACTGTGAGGAAAGCTGAGGGCTGAAGAACTGATGCTTTTGAACTGTGGTGTTGGAGAGGACTCTCAAGAGTCCCTTGGACTACAAGGAGATCCAATCAATCCATCCTAAAGGAAACCAGTCCTGAATGTTCATTTAAAGGACTGATGTTGAAGCTGAAACTTCAATACTTTGGCCACCTGATGTGAAAAGCTGACTCATTTGAAAAGACCCTGATGCTGGGAAAGATTGATGGCAGGAGGAGAAGGGGATGACAGAGGATCAGATGGTTGGATGATATCACCAACTCAATGGACATGAGTTTGGGTAAACCCCGGGAGTTGGTGATGGACAGGGAGGCCTGGTGTGCTGCAGTCATGGGGTCGCAAGGAGTCGGACATGACTCCGTGACTAAACTGAATGAAAGGCAATACAAAAGAATGTTCAAAATACTGTAAAGTTGCACTCTTTACACATACTATCAAGGTCATGGTCAAAATTCTTCAAGCTAGGCTTCAACAGTGCATGGATCAAGTACTTCCAGATATACAAGCCGGGTTTCAAAGAGAAACCAGAGATCAAATTGTGGACATTCATTGGATCTTGGAGATAGCAATGGAGTTCTAGAAAAACATCTACTCTGCTTCTGTGACTATGTTAAAGCTTTTGACTATGTGATGATGATGGTTTATTTGCTAAGACATATCTGATTCTTGTGATTTCATGATTGTAGCCTGTCAGGCTCCTCTGTCTGGATTCTACAGATAAGAATATTGAAATGGATTGCCATTTCCTTCTCCAAGGGATCTTTCCCTCACAGGGATGAAACCCGTGTCTCCTGCATTGGAAGAAGATTCTTTACTGACTGAGTCATGACGGGATTTTGAAAAATTCTTAAAAAGATGGGAGTATTATATCAACTTACTTGTCCCTTGAGAAAATTCTATGCAGGTCAAGAAGTAAAGATTAGGTCTGGACATAGAACAACTGACTGGTTTAAACTAGGAAAAAATGACAATGCTGCATATTGTCACCCTGATTATTTAACTTATATTCAGAGTACATCATGTAAAATGCCAGGCTGAAAGAATAACAAGCTGGAATTAAGACTTCCAGGAGAAATATCAACAAATTCAGATATGCAGATGATACCACTCTAATAACAAAAAGTGAAGAACTAAAAGCCTTTTGCTGAGGCTGAAAAAGCTGGTTTGAAACTCAACATTAAACAAAAAAAAAAAAAAAAAAACAGAAAACCTAAGATCATGGCATTTGGTCCCATCACTTCAAGGTAAATATTAATAGGAAGGAAAATAGTGGAAACTGTGACAAATTTTATTTTATTGAACTCCAAAATCACTGAATACAGTGAGTGCAGCCATGAAATTAAAAGACTCTTGTTCCTTGGAAGGAAAGCTATGGCAAACCTATACAGCACTGCTTTTCTGACAAAGGTTCCTATAGTCAAAGCTATTGTACTTTCAGTCGTCATGTATGGATATGAGATTTGGACCATAAAGAAGGCTGAATACCAAAGAATTGCTGCTTTCAAATTGTGGCACTGGAGAAGATTCTTGAGAATTCCTTGCACTGCAAGAAGATCAAGCCAGTCAATATCCTAAAGGATATCAAGCCTGAATCTTCACTGAAAGAACTGTTGCTGAAGCAAAAGCCCCAATATTTTGATCACCTGATGCTAACAGCTGACTCATTGGAAAAGACCCTGATGTTAGAAAAGCTGGAAGGTAAAAGGAGAAGAGGGCAGCAGAGAATAAGTTGGTTAAATAGAATCACTGACTCAATAGACAGGAATCTGAAGAAACTCTAGGAGACAGTGAAGTACAGAAGGGTGAGGTGTGCTACAGTCCATGGGGTTACAAAGGGTCAGACACTAAAAAGCTACTGAACAACAGCACCACCTATTGGCAGGTTTTGTTATTGTCTCTCAAGCTGGAGATATTCTTCACGCATTCTATTATTATTCAACTAAATAACAAAATTTATGATTAAATAAAATAAAGACCATTGCAGAATTTGATTCATTTACTGTGACTCAAAGATAATTAATTAGTTGACGGATCCTACTGATTATATTATTAAAGTACAACTGTAATTATTTCTGGTTTGTTATTGTCATCTATATTTCTATATCAACTTTTTTTCTTCCTTTCCTAACAGAAGGGAAAACAAAAGCCTGATTGATAAGAATTATTTGAAATAGAATTCTTGTTTTTTTAAACACATAATTATTTAAAATAACAACAAACTTTCATTTTTACATTTAGCTAAAGTTTTAAAAACTCAGCAGCATGAAGCAGGAAACAGGCTCTAGTCCCGAGTCTGGCAAGTGTCTGACAGATATTTGCCATCGCATAATTGTTTCAGGTCATTTATTTAAAGATCCTCAGATTCTTAGCACTGTTATAAGTCATAAAATGAGATTACTACTTTTTCAATATTTTAATAACAGAAATAACTTTTAAAGACAATTTTGAAACATTTTATTAATCAAATAAAATTGAAATCTTGTTAATTGGTGATGGGGTATAGAATTTGTTCAGTATCAAGAACCTCCAAAATGGTCTGCATGGAAATTTAAATGACTTCAAAATGAGTACTTTGCAAAAGCATACATTTTATATGCTTTTATCCTTCTCTGTACTTTAGATATATGTAATATTTTATATGAAATTAAACAGACCGTGCTAACTATGACCTCAAATTTTGTTTTCTGAAAAAATGTACCATGTGGTAACACAGATATCGTTATATAACTATCTCATGAATAAATTTATGTTTAATTCATTAATGCTTATACTTGTACATACTTTATTTTGAGAAAATAGTATAAGCGTTGATACAATTTAAATAGAATATATTAGCTGTAAATGATATCAATAGGCATTTTTGAGTATTCAGTTCAGTTCAGTCACTCAGTCGTGTCCAACTCTTTGCGACTCCATGAATCGCAGCACGCCTGGCCTCCCTGTCCAACAACAACTCCTGGAGCTCACTCAGACTCGTGTCCATTGCATCAGTGATGCCATGAAGCCATCACATCCTCCGTCGTCCAGTTATCCTCCTGCCCCCAATCACTCCAGCATCAGAGTCTTTTCCAGTGAGTCAACTTTTCGCATGAGCTGGCCAAAGTACTGGAGTTTCAGCCTCAGCATCATTCCCTCCAAAGAAATCCTGGGGCTGATCTCCTTCAGAATGGTCTGGTTGGATCTCCTTTCAGTCCAAGGGACTCTCAAGAGTCTTCTCCAGCACCAAGTAAACAATTCCTCGGTGATCACCTTTCTTTACAGTCCAACACTCACATCCATCCATGACCACTGGAAAAACTATAGCCTTAACTAGACAGACCTTTGTCCGCAAAGTAGTCTCTCTGCTATGAATATGCTATCAAGGTTGGTCATAACTTTCCTTCTAAGGAGTAAGCATCTTTTAATTTCATGGCTGCAATCACCATCTACAGTGATTTTGGAACCCCCCCAAATAAAGTCTGACACTGTTTCCACTGTTTCCCTATCTATTTCCCATGAAATGATGGGACCGGATGCCATGATCTTCATTTTCTGAATGTTGAGTTTAAGATAATATTTTCACTCTCCACTTTCACTTTCACTTTCAACAGAGGCTTTTAGTTCCTCTTCAGTTTCTGCCAGAAGGGTGCTGTCATCTGCGTATCTGAGGTTATTAATATTTCTTCCAGCAATCTTAATTCCAACTTGTGCTTCTTCCAGTCCAGTGTTTCTCATGATGTACTCTGCATAAAAGTTAAATAGACATGGTGACAATATACAGCCTTGATATACTCCTTTCCTGATTTGGAACCAGTCTGTTGTTCCGTGTCCAGTTCTAACTGTTGCTTCCTGACCTGCATATAAGTTTCTCAAGAAGCAGGTCAGGTGATCTGGTATTCCCATCTCTCTCAGAATTTTTCAGTTTATTGTGATCCACACAGTCAAAGGCTTTGGCATAGTCAATAAAGCAGAAATTGATGTTTTTCTGGAACTCTCTCAATTTTTCCATGATCCAGTGGATGTTGGCAATTTAATCTCTGGTTCCTCTGCCTTTTCTAAAACCAACTTGAACATCTCAAAGTTCACGGTTCACGTATTGCTAAGTCCTGGCTTGGAGAATTATGAGTATTACTTTATAGTGTGTGAGATGAGTGCAATTGGGCAGGAGTTTGAGCATTCTTTGCATTGCCTTTCTTTTGAATTGGAATGAAAACTGACTTTTCAAGGCCTGTGGCCACTGCTGAGTTTTCCAAATTTGCTGACATACTGAGTGCAGCATTTTCACAGCATCATCTTTCAGGATTTGAAACAGCTCAACTGGAATTCCATCACCTCCTCTAGCTTTGTTTGTAGTGATGCTTTCTAAGGCCCACTTGACTTTACATTCCCGGGTGTCTGTCTCTAGGTGAGTGATCATACCATCATGATTATCTTGGTCCTAAAGATCTTTTCTGTAGAGTTCTTCTGTGTATTCTTGCCACCTCTTCTTAATATTTTCTGCTTCTGTTAGGTCCATACCATTTCTGTCCTTTATCGAGCCTGTCTTTGCATGAAATGTTCCCTTGGCATCTCTAATTTTATTGAAGCAATCTCTAGTCTTTCCCATTCTGTTCTTTTCCTCTATTTCTTTGCATTGATCACTGAGGAAGACTTTCTTATCTCTTCTTGCTATTCTTTGGAACTCTGCATTCAGATGCTTGTACCTTTCCTTTTCTCTTTTGCTTTTTGCTTCTCTTTTTTTCACAGCTATTTGTAAGGCCTCCTCAGACAGCCATTTTGCTTTTTTGCATTTCTTTTCCATGGGGATGGTCTTGATCCCTGTCTCTTGTACAATGTCACGAGTCTCCATCCCCAGCTCATCAGGCACTCTACCTATCAGATCTAGTCCCTTAAATCTATTTCTCACTTCCACTGTATAATCAATCATAAGGAATGTGATTTAGGTCATACCTGAATGGTCTAGTGGTTTTCCCTACTTTCTTCAGTTTACGTCTGAATTTGGTAATAAGCAGTTCATGATCTAAGCCACAGTCATCTCCTGGTTTTGTTTTTGCTGACTGTATAGAGTTTCTCCATCTTTGGCTGCAAAGAATATAATCAGTGTGATTTCGGTGTTAACCATCTGGTGATGTCCATGTGTAGAGTCTTCTCTTGTGTTGTTGGAAGAGGGTGTTTGCTATGACCAGTGCATTTTCTTGGGTCTTATATAACAGAATATAAGAAATTTGCATGCCAGAATTTTGCTTTAAGTTACTTACAATTTTGGTCACATTTTTAAAAACAGTAATCATCATGTGAAGTCAAGTGAGCCTTAGAAAGCATCACTACAAACAAAGCTCGTGGAGGTGATGGAATTCCAGTTGAGCTATTTCAAATCCTGAAAGATGATGCTGTGAAAGTGCTCCACTCAATATGCCAGCAAATTTGTAAAACTCAGCATTGGCCACAGGCCTGAAAAAGGTCAGTTTTCATTCCAATACAAAATAAAGGCAATGCCAAAAAATATTCAAACTACCACACAGTTGTGCTCATCTCACAAGCTAGTAAAGTTGCGCTCAAAATTCTCCACCCCAGGCTTCAGCCAACAATACATGAACCATGAACTTCTAGATGTTCAAGCAGGTTTTAGAAAAGGCAGAGGAACCAGAGATCAAATTGCCAATATCTGCTGGATCATCAAAAAAAAGCAAGAGAGCTCCAGAAAAAAGATCTATTTCTGCTTTATTGACTATGCCAAAGCCTTTGACTGTATGGATAACAATAAACTGGAAAATTCTGGAAAAGATGGCCATACCAGACTACCTGATGGCGTCTTGAGAAACCTATATGCAGGTCAGGAAGCAACAGTTAGAACTGGACATGGAACAACAGACTGGTTCCAAATCAGGAAAGAAATATGTCAAGGCTGTATATTGTCCCCATGTCTATTTAACTTATATGTAGAGTACATCATGAGAAACACTGGATGGAAGAAGCACAAGCTGGAACCAACATTGCCAGGAGAAGTATCAATAACCTTAGATATGCAGATGACAGCACCCTTCTGGCAGAAATTGAAGAGGAACTAAAAGCCTCTGTTGAAAGTGAAAGTGGAGGGTGAAAATGTTGGCTTAAAGCTTAACATTCAGAAAACGATCATGGCATCTTGTCCCATCACTTCATGGGAAATAGATGGGGAAACAGTGGAAACAATGATTGACTTTAATTTTTTGGATTCCAAAATCACTGCCGATGGTGACTGCAGCCATGAAATTAAAAGACACTTACTTCTTGGAAGAAAAGTTATGGCCAACCTAGATAGCATGTTGAAAAGCAGAGACATTACTTTGCCAATAAAGGTCCATCTATTCAAGGCTATTGCTTTTCCAGTGGTCGTGGATGGATGTGAAAATTAGACTGTGAAGAAAGCTGAGCGCCGAAGAATTGATGCTTAGGAACTGTGGTTTTGGAGAATACTCTTGAGAGTCCCTTGGACTTCAAGGATATCCAACCAGTCCATTGTGTAGGTCAGCCCTGGGATTTCTTTGGAAGGAATGATGCTAAAGCTGAAACTCCAGTACTTTGGCCACCTCATGCAAAGAGTTGACTCATTGGAAAAGACTCTGATGCTGGGAGGGATTGGGAGCAGGAGAAGGGGACAACCGAGGATGAGATGGCTGGATGGCATCACTGACTTGATGGACATGAGTCTGAGTGAACTCCGGGAGTTGGTGATAGACAGGGAGGCCTGATGTGCTCCGATTCATGGGGCGCAAAAGTCGGACACTACTGAGCTACTGCACTTAACTGAACTGAATCATTATATAGTTTAATAAAAATGGAAAAAATGTGGCCAGTGTCTCTTATTTCAATTGGTGATAATTTTTAGGAAAATGTTATTCTGCAGTTCCTTTCCTCCTCTTTTGCAGTGGTTTTGGATTTTAGGTTGTTTTGAGAGGTCAATCTGACACAAAATGTTTAATATTAGGGAAATCAATGTGGTATAATTTTCTATGAAAATTATATAAATATGCTCTCAGAACAGTCACATGCTTAGATATGGAGACTTTTGATTAACTGAAGCTGTACAAAATGGTAGCTGATTAACACACGTCTTCTCATCTGTAACCCTAGAGAAGGCAGAGGATTTTTCCCCATGATAAGAGTGGATGAGACTTATCATTGTTTAAATTACAAAAATAAAATCCATTTATTGACTGATAGGTTAATATGAGTCAGTCAGTTTTCTATGAGCTGAAACTAAAACTGCTCTTTTTTTTTTTTTTTGGTCAAGATTTATATTTTGCTGTGTATGATTATACATATTATACTCTGATATGAAGTTTTCTTATTTCTTCTTTTCTGACTTTCATTATACATTCCAGGAGGACTCTTATGCTATTTTTAATATATTTTTATATTTACTGCTGAACTGTGGTGTTGGAGAGGACTCCTGAGAGTCCCTTGGGCAGCAATGAGATTCAGCCTGTCCATCCTAAAGGAAATCAATCCTGAATATTCTCTGGAAAGAGTGATGCTGAAGCTGAAACTCCAATACTTTGACTACCTGATGTGAAAACTGACTCATTTGAAAAGACCCTTATTCTGGGAAAGATTGAAGATAGGAGTAGAAGGGGGCTACAGGAGATGAGATGGGTTAGATGGCATCAGCAACTCGATGGACATGAGTTTGAATAGGCTCCAGGAGTTGGTGATGGACAGGGAAGCCTGGAGTTCTGCAGTCCCTGGGGCTGAAAAGAGTCAGACATGACTGAGCAATTCTACTGACTGACTGTGTTGATTTGCCTTGTCAGTCAATTGTATGATTTCCAATAACTATTCTTCCTTAAAATTGATAAATTTATATATTTAACATTCACTTAATTTAATTTCATAGCAGAATGTAATAATGCCATTTATAGCTACTTGGATGGATCTGGAGATTATAATACTAAACTGGGATGACCCAGAGAGATGGTGTGGAGAGGGAGGTGGGAGGAGGGTTCAGAGTTGGGAACATGTGTACACCCATGGCAGATTCATGTTGATGTATGGCGAAACCAGTGCAGCATTGTAAAGTAAAATAAAATAAAATAAATTAAGTCAGAAAGAATAAGCTAAATACCATATGATATCACCAATATGTGAAATCTAACATATGACACAAGTGAACTTATTTATGAAACAGAAGCAGATTCAGAGCCATAGCAAACACACTTATGATTGCCAAGGTGGGGGTTGGGGTGTCACAGATGAGGAATGGATTAGGAGTTTGGAACTAACAGAAACAAACTATCATATATAGAATGAATAAAAAACAAGGGCCTATTGTATAACACAAGGAATTATATTTAATATTATATCAAAGGGACAGGGGAGCCTGGTGGGCTGCTATCTCTGGGGTCGCGCAGAGTCGGACACAACTGAATTGACTTAGCAATAAAACGTATTAAAAATAATATGAAAAAGAATATATATGTTTAACTAAACCACTTTTCTGTACACCAAAAACTAATACAACATTGCAAATCAACTATGCTTCAAGTAAAAAATTATATGAATATAATCAATAATCCAAAATAATAAAACAATAAAACATTTTTGCCTAATAGAAATTTTACTGATAGGATAGTGTTTATTAAAAGTTTGCTTAGCTTTAAAATTAGGTAGATATGAAGTTCTTCACTGGAGACTTATTCTAGAAAGAAAAAAAAATATTTTGCTTCTAAATAAGTCAGTACCAGAGATTACCACCAACCTAAAGACCCCTTCTTGAAAACAATCTAGAATATAAAGCTTATGCTAAAACCTTACTACATATACAAAATCCTCAGCACTTAACAGGCTTAGACAAGAAGTTTCTATGTAGGTTGATAAATGTAGGGTTGATATCATTGCCCCAGTTCCATTAGTTTAGTAATTCTTGCATATTTGGGCTAACAGTGAAAAACAAAACTGGCAACTTGTTACACATAAAAAGTTGCCTGCTTTGCAGTAGAGAGTAAGAAAAAAACAGATGTCCCTGCTTTTTGTCAGAAGCAGTTGATATATCAGCCATCAAGTAAACTGAGGAGACCCATATCTCCTCAGACTTGAATCTGAAATCCTCAATAAGGTGAGCAATAGACTGGCAGACTAACCAGAAAGTTAACAGGAAAGTGAAGGCAATGGAACAGTCACAGTAGTCTTGATAAAGTCACTCATAGCCTGCCTGTCTACAGGCAAACTTAGAAGGGAGCAGAAAATGTCCTAGGAATCCACAAATGCTTTCAGAATGTGAGATCAAATGCACATGCAAGAAAGACATGAGAAAAAAATAAAATAAAATCAGACAGTGAAATTACCCCTAAGAAGGAGTGAACTTAAAATATGAAACCTACACACTCATACATACACACACACATAAAAATTTAAAATAGAAAATATATCAGTGACTACCTATCACAGGATAAACAGGCTCCATAGAATTAGTCCAGGCAAGTTGCTAAATAAACAAGCAAACAAACAAAATATCAACAGCCCAGCAGCAAACCCTGGTGGGGATCAGAATTCAAAGTTTTAATAAATATTATCTAAAATGTCTACTTTTCAATAAAAATTATTGGAAAAATACAAAGAAATAGATTTGCAACATACTCACAGAGGGTAAAAGCAGGTAGCAGCTAACAGAAAGTTTTGGAGCTCAGTAGGCATATATTGCATTTAAAAAGCAGCTTAAAGCAGATACTACAAATATTCACAAAGAAATAAATAATGTAATGACTAAAAATTAAAGAAAATATGACAATGGGACATCGAATGATATTCTTAAAAAAGAAGGACATTTTAGAAAATGAACCAACAAAACTTAGATAGCTTAAAAACACAATAAATAATTATTTTTAAAGGTGCAAATTTAAAGATGGCAGGAAAAAAAAAAAAAACTTAGTATATTTAATGAACACTGTCATTTAGTTGTTTAGGAGCCCACCAGCCTCCTCTGCCCATGGGACTTTGAAACAAAAATACTGGAGTGGGTTGCCATTTCTTTCTCCAAGGGTCTTACTAACCCAGGGATCCAGCCCACATCCCCTGAAATGGCAGGTAAATTCTTTACCACTGAGCCAAGAGGCAAACTTAAAGATTGTTCACTCATTAAGTCGTGTCCTACTCTTTGAGACCCTATGGACTGTAGCCTGCTGGGCTCCTCTGTCCATGGAGGTTTCCAGACAAGAATAATGGAATGGGTTGTCATTTCCTTCACCAAGGAATCTTCCTGGAGCAGGGATCAAACTCGTGATTCCTGTATTAGCAGGAGGATCCTTTATCACTGAGTCACCAGGGAAGCCCAGACTTAATGATGCCATGCCAAGTCGCTTCAGTCGTGTCAGACTCTGTGCGACTCCATAGACGGCAGTCGACCAGGCTCCTTGTCCCTGGGATTCTCCAGGCAAGAACACTGGAGTGGGTTAACTTAATGATAGTTCTATGTAAATTGTTCTTTCTGAAATACAGAAGGATTAAACAACAATAAATGAAAAGAGATGAGAGATTTGAAAGCAGTTATCAAGTATATGAACTTACGAATAATAGGGCATTTAGAACATGAAGAGAAAAAAAAAAAAAAGGTAAAAAAAAATAAATAAATAATGGCTGAATATTTCCCAAATTTTAAGAGAAGTGCTACTTTACAGATTTAAGAAACTTAAAAAAATCTAAATATTATAAGCAGAAACTAATTCACATCTGGGCACAGCATAACCAAACTGTTAAACCCTAAAGCCAAAAATAAAAACTTGAATAAAGCAAGAGAAAATTGACCCATAAGGTACAGGGGCACTGCATATTCTACCCAAAGAAGAGGGAGTCATAATAACACAAAAACAAATCCAACTCTCTAAAGTCTACAAAAGACACACTGTTGACTCAAAGACACAAATAGACTGAATATTTTAGGATGGAAAAAATGTAGACTATGCAAACCAGCAATTAGAAAGCTGGAATGGCTATAGAAGATAAAGACTAATTTTCTTCATTAATATAGATTTAAAAAAAGTCTACAAAAAATAAGATTTTATATAGCAATATATAAAAGGAGTATACACTTTATTTTTTTGTATATGTGACATGGATATAAATAAGTCATGTTCCCCCAGTATCAGTTCTAATGAGGTGGATGAAACTGGAGCCGATTATATAGAGTGAAGTAAGCCAGAAAGAAAAACATCAATAGAGTATACTAACACATATATATGGAATTTAGAAAGATGATAATGATAACCCTGTATGTGAGATAGCAAAAGAAACACATAAGTAAAGAACAAAATTTTGGACTATGTGCGAGAGGGAGAGGGTGAGATGATTTGGGAGAATGGCATTGAAACATATATACTATCATGTAACAAACGAATCACTAGTCTAAGTTTGATACATGATACAGTATGCTTGGGCTGGTGCACTGGGATGACCCAGAGAGATGATGTGGGGAGGGTGGTGGGAGGGAGTTCAGGGTTGGGAATTCATGTACACCTGTAGTGGATTCATGTCAATGTATGGCAAAATCAATACAGTATTGTAAAGTAAAAAATAAATAAATAAAATCAATTAATATAGCAACAATCATATTGATAGTATAAATGACAAATCGCATGATCATCTCAATGGTGCACAAAAATCATTTTCCAAAATTCATTCATAATAAACATTTGCAGCAAATTAGGAATAAAAGAAATTTATTGTTCCTGATAGAAAGCAGTATAAAAAATGACAGTTAACAGCACCTTTGGTAGTGAAAAAATGTTTCTTCCCTCCCCCAGATAGGGAATAAGGCAAGTATTCCACTTGGTATTTCAAGTATCGAAAGTTCTGCCCAGTGAAATAAGGCCCCCAAAATAAAAGAGGCAGAAAAATAAAGAAACTAATTAAAGTTATTCAAATAAGAAAGGAATAAATAATGCCATTTTTATTCGCAAACAACATAATTCTTGTTCAGTCACTAAGTCATGTCTGACTCTATGAGACCCCATGGACTTTAGCATGCCAGGCTTCCCTGTCTTTATTACCCTGGATATCCAAAATTGCAAAGTTGTCATAAAAGACTACTAGAAGTAATAATTTTCTTGTATTAGGAAGGTGTAATGATGTAGGACTGACATAAACAATATTTCTATTTATGTAACAAAATATTTGAAATGAAAATTTAAAAGCAATGCCATTGCAATATATCAAAGATAACTTGCCAAAGATAACTTAACCAAAAGAGTGTTAAATCCTGTAGACTTAAAAAAATTAAAATTGTTGAAAGACATTAAAAGAGATCTAAATAAGAGAGAAACTCCATGTCAACAAATTGCAAAACTTGTTATTGAACTCACTTCAATATTAACTCACATCAATAAACTTGGTAGATGTTAGTATATATGCATTGTTCTAGAGCTTGCTTTCCCTTTTGATATAGTATAGATATTTAAATATTAAAAATTAAAATCTGTATAAAATATATAAATATTATATATTTGAAAATCTATCATGTTTAATTGTACGTTTTGTTTGTCTTATTAATTGTATAGTTTTGATTTTATCTAATTTATCTATGTGGATATATTTTATCTACGTATGCAGTATATATATAATTATCTTGGGGCATTTTATATATATTACCATACATGTATATGTTCCTATATGATTTTAAGTATTTTAAGGATTTAAACTCTTTTTGGTAATTTGTTGCAAAAATTTTCCCCAGAATGATTATTGTCTTTAAGAACAAACTTTGTGTTTTACCCACACATATTTTCAATATTTATTTGCATTACACTTTATTAATGTTTATCTAAAATTTTTGTTTCGTGTATCTAGTAATAAAACGCCTTCCTAAAGCAAAACTGAGAGCATACACATTGTATTTTCTTTCTCCTGGTATTATTATACTTGTATTTAGCACATATATATATATATATATATATGTATGCATATATATATATACACTATTTGGGGATTTGCACATATAATAAAGTTATTCAAGATATATTGCTTTGCTATTAGTTTTCTTGCCTCATTTTTTTTCCCCATTTTTAATTCATACTATAATTTATTGATTGGCTTTTAGCCAATAGGGGCTTTCCAGCTGGCACAGTGGTAAAGCATCTGCCTGACAATTCGATCCATGGATCAGGAAGATACCCTAGAGAAGGAAACGGCAACCCACTCCCAGTATTCTTTCCTAGGAAATCATATGGACATAGGAGTCTGGTAGGCTACAAACCATGGAGTGACAAAGAGTCAGACAACAACTGAGCACATGCATATTTTAACCAGTTACACTCTCTGTCTCTTCAAATAAAATAAGATTAAAGAGTTGTATTATTAAATTTATCCAGATGGGCAAGTACAATGCATCTTATTTTGTAGATTTCTAGTGTTTAGACACATTGAACACAAACACACATTCTTTTCCCTCCTTAGATGTTTTTTCCCAATTGTTTCTCTTTCAAAATGATGTTTTGAATTTAAGAAGTTACTATTACAATTTTTATAAGGTTTTATTAAAAATTAACATGGCTATGTAGATATTCAGATTGATATATTTTCATACAACAAATCATCTTTCTTATTTTTATCACCAACTGGTACACAATTATAATTTACCATTAGAAAAATTATCATAAATTTACTAATCTAAACATAATTAAAGTAATTATGAATGTTAGCAGTACACTATACCATGTAATGAGAAACAATTTTGGTATTCTTGTGGACAGTACTGCTAATAATTTATTTATTTTTAATTTGTACAGCATTTCCCATTTGGCTTTGACATTTTTAGTTACTAATTAAGAATTAATGTAAGGTGTGTGGGGAATTAATAACTTTCATGATGCTGATGAAATTCACATATTTGCTAGGGAATTAATTAACATTATTCTATCAAGTCTGCACAATTGTCTTCATGTAGGCTCAGTCCTGAAATTTGTTTACATTTTTTTTAAACACAGTAAAATTGTATCAACTTTACTATGATTTCAAATTGAATACAATATGTAGCATACTTCAAGTATTAAATATGTGGATGATCTTCAGAGTTTATTTCTTCTAATAATGCTATTTTTATTATTTAATTCATTTTTAATTATTTAATTTATTAGACTCCATTCTGTTTTAGAAAGGGGCCTTTTATTACCAATGTCATAAACACAAACATCAAACTTTTGTGTATTTCAATATATGGCTTACACTTCATTATACTTTTTTAAAGTGGATGTAATTTCCATTTTTATATAAGTTGATTATTTTTAACACTGAATCTCACAGTTTAATTTTACAATTAAAAGATTAAAAATTGTTCATATTTTAATGAAAATTCTGAATACAAATAATATAATTTGATAGGTAATATTCATTAATAAACACTTTGCAAAGTGTCATTTAGTTTTTATACTGTATTCATTTATGAATTCTCACAAATTAAAATGCAATATTTTATATTAATCTTATGAAGTCCTAAATCATGCCATGCCATCTATCTAAATAGAAAGATAATTTTGTTACATTTTATATTATTGCCTATTTGTTTTCCAGTCAAAAAATAATATGTGAGAGCCTGTCTCAGTGTCAGATTTGATTTCACAATGATAATGTTTGATATGGGATTCTTTTTTGTTTTTGGTTATGCTGGTTCTTTTTGCTGTATGTGAGCTTTCTCTAGTTGTAGCTAGTGGGAGAAACACTCCAGTTGCAGTATACAGGCCTCTCATTATGGTGGCTTCTCTTGTTGCTGAGCAGAGGCTCTAGGCAAAAAGACATCAATAGCTGCAACACACTGGTTCAGCAGGTGCAACTCACAGGCTCTAGAACGCAGGTTCAGTAGTTGTGGCTTATGGGCTTAGTGGCTCTGTGACATGTGGAATCATCCCAGATGATGGATCAAATCGATGTCCTCTGCATTGGGAGGCAGATTCTATCTACTGTACCAATAGGGAATGTTTTGATTAAAAAAAAAAAAACAACTAATGCCTCACTGGAGAAGGAAATGACAACCCACTCCGGTACTCCTGCCTGGAAAATCTCATGGATGGAGGAGCCTGGTAGGCTATAGTCCATGGAGTCACAGTCAGACACGACTGAGCAACTTCATTTTCCTTCTTTCTGTAGTTCTTTTGGAGAAGGAATGGCAACCCACTCCAGTGTTCTTGCCTGGAGAATCCCATGGACAGAGAGGCCTGGTGGGCTACAGTCTATGGGGTTGCAAACAGCTGGACATGACTAAGCAACTAACACACACACACAAGTCCTCATTATTAGAAAATGAGGCAGGCATAATTGACTTGATTATTTTGTTTTTGATATCATTTTAGCAACATTTACTAATATTTATTTCTGTGTTATTGACTATGTCAAAGTCTTTGTGTGGATCACAATAAACTGTGGATAATTCTCAAAGAGATGAGAATACCAGATCAACTGTCCTGCCTTTTCAGAAACCTATATGCAGATCAGGAAGCAACAGTTAAAACTGGACATGGAATAAAAGACTGGTTACAAATAGGAGAAGGAGTACGTCAAGGCTGTGTATTGTCACCTTGCTTAATTAACTTATATGCAGAATACATCATGAGAAATGCTGAGCTGAAAGAAGCACAAGCTGGAATCAAGATTGCTAGGAGAAAGATCAATAACCTTAGATATGCAGATGACACCACTCTTATGACAGAAAATGAAAAAGAACTAAAGAGCCTTTTGAAGAAAGTGAAAGCGGAGAGTGAAAAAGTTGACTTAAATCTCAACATTCAGAAAATGAAGATCATGGCATCTGGTCCCATCACTTTATGGCAAACAGATGGGGAAACAGTGGAAACAGTGGCTGACTTTATTTTTCTGGGCTCCAATATCACTGAAGATGGTGATTGCAGCCATGAAATTAAAAGATGCTTATTCCTTGGAAGGAAAATTATGACCAGCCTAGATAGCATATTAAAAGCAGAGATATTACTTTGCCAACAAAGGTCTGTCAGTCAAGGCTATGGTTTTTCCTGTGGTCATGTATGGATGTGAGAGTTGGACTGTGAAGAAAGCTGAGTGCTGAGGAATTGATGTTTTGAACTGTGGTGTTAGAGAAGATTCTTGAGAGTTCCTTGGACTGCAAGAGATGTTGAAACTGAAACTCCAATACTTTGGCCACTATATGTGAAAAGTTGACTCATTTGAAAAGAACATGATGCTTGGAATGACTGAGAGCAGCGGGAGAAGGGGACGACAGAGAATGAGATGATTGGATGGTATCATTGACTCAATGGACATGGGTTTGGGTGGACTCCGGGAGTTGGTTATGGACAGCGAGACCTGGCATGCTGTGATTTATGGGGTTGCAAAGAGTAGGACACGACTGAAGTAACCTAGCAAAGAGTAGGACACAACTGAGCGATTTAGAGATCTAGGTTTTATATCAGTATATAAAATATATATAGAGAGATTTAGAAGTTTTCTTGAAGAAGTTTTAAAAACCCTTGAAGAGAGAAAGAATTCATTGGCAGTTATGCCCAATATAAAGTAATCAAAATAAAACCATTGGAAATGCCCTCCCCCTCCATTTAGAGTATTGCAGTTGGTAATCTGCAACTCTTTGTGACCACATGGATTGTAGCCTGCCAGGTTCCTCTGTCCATGGAATTCTCCAATCAAGAATACTAGAGTGGGTAACCATTCCCTTCCCTAGGGGATCTTCTTGACCCAGGGATCAAACTTGGGTCTCCCACATTTCAGTCACATTCTTTACTATCTGAGCCATCAGAAAAGTGCTGATTTTTAATATATGAAATGATTATTAGCAAATGACATATTCTGTTTTTCAAGAGTTTATTTTAGCAAATGTTGATTCCGATGAGAAAGCACCCAATTGAAAGTGATCAGGGTCACTTGATGACTGAAGCTAAGGGGAAACATTTCATAAAGAAGGCAGAAAATGCAAGAGTATTCAATAATTGGATATAAAGATGTTGCCTTTAAGGGAAAGCCTAATTGGTTCTTTTCAACTGCCTGTTCTTAGATTAGATTTTTTTTTTTCTTATTTTAAGGTATGTTTGCTGTACAATATTATATGACTTACAGTTGTATAGTATAGTGAATCACTCTATTGTGATGTTTAAAGGTCACTACACTTTTTAAATGTTATATAGTTCATTTATAGTTATTATTCAAATATTGCATATATTCCCTTTGAGGTATTGCAGGAGTCTTTTCTGCTTTAGGTTTCAATTTGCTTATTTAGGCTTATTTACTGCCACCTTTGGCCACCTCATGCAAAGAGCTGACTCATTGAAAAAGACTCTGATGCTGGGAGGGATTGGGGGAAGGAGGAGAAGGGGATGACAGAAGAGGAGATGGATGGATGGCATCACTGACTCAATGGATGTGAGTCTGAGTGAACTCCGGGAGTTGGTGATAGACAGGGAGGCCTGGCGTGCTGCGATTCACCAGGTCACAAAGAGTCAGACACAACTGAGTGACTGAACTGTACTGAACTGAACTGGAGGCCACCTTAGTTTAATGACTTCCTCACTTAATTACTGCGATTATAATTTTATACTGTGACTTCCATGATTGCTCCAAGCAAGGTTCTTAAGATTGTAAATACCAGGAAATATGTGCTGTTTGGAATTTATTTTTATCATATTTACTTATTTTAAAAACTAATCTTTGAAAACACAAGTGGGACCACACTAGTAATTCCAGTACAAATGTCATTGCTCAAGACAATGTGGAATATGTAAGAATATATCTAGACCTAGAAAGAAACTAAAACAGGCCCAAAATGAAAGGATGATACTACTTTCTGTGACTAAGTTCTTATCTTGATATTACTGTTGGAAGAGTCTGTCACTTTCAAAGGGTATTGGTTTGAAAGGTAGGATCTAATTGTTATCACCAGATTCTTAATAAGAAAAAATAGAAAATAGCCATAGAAGTGCCTGTTTGTACTCCTTTAGTTGTTTTCAGATATTTCTGAGATTAAATTTCACTTTGTATATTAATGTAGAAGGTTTTTCTTAAGCCAAGATTTTCAAAATTTTCTCGCTATAGCATTTATGTTGAAGGAAGATAGGAAAATATAAAAGGGAAGCAAGAGTTGGGTAAATATCATTAGTACAAACAACCTCCAGTTAAGGATGAATTCAGGAGAGAAAGGAAAAAAGCAATCATTAGCTAAACTTCAGTCTGGAATAACTAACTAAATTTAGCATTGATCCATAAATAATTACAGAGATTTTCAAGTAATGCTTAAGGCATAACTTGAAGTTACTCTGTATTAAAAAGGAGTATATTTAATATTGTCAAATAAAAGACCAAAATGTGAGGCATACACCTTTCTTCCTTCAGGGATTTAGAGGTAAATATTATCTTAGTAGAAATTTGCTTGACAAGGAAAAGGATATAGCTTGGGAGGATTGAAATTGAGAAGGTGGAATAGAAGAAATTTGTAATTGTGATGAAAGTGAAAGTGGAGAGTGAAAAAGCTGACTTAAAGCTCAATATTCAGAAAATAAGATCATGGCATCTGGTCCCATCATTTCATGGGAAATAAATGGGGAAACAGTGGAAACAGTGTCAGAATTTATTTTGGGGGCTCCAAAATGACTGCACATGGTGACTGCAGCCATGAAATTAAATGACGCTTACTCCTTGGAAGAAAAGTTATGACCAACTTAGATAGCATATTCAAAAGCAGAGACACTACTTTGTTGACAAAGGACCGTCTAGTCAAGGCTATGGTTTTTCCTGTGGTCATATATGGATGTGAGAGTTGGACTGTGAAGAAAGCTGAGCACCAAAGAATTGATGCTTTTGAACTGTGGTGTTGGAGAAGTCTCTTGAGAGTCCCTTGGACTGCAAGGTGATCCAACCAATCCATTCTGAAGGAGATCAGCCCTGGGATTTCTTTGGAGGGAATGATGCTGAAGCTGAAACTCCAGTACTTTGGCTACCTCATGAGAAGAGTTGACTGTGATTCTGGGAGGGTTTGGGGGCAGGAGGAGAAGGGGACAACAGAGGATGAGATGGCTTGATGGCATCACTGATTCGATGGACATGAGTCTGAGTGAACTCCAAGAATTGGTGATGGACAGGGAGACCTGGCATGCTGTGATTCTTGGGGTCGCAAAGAGTTGGACACAACTGAGAGACTGAAGTGAACTGAACTGATAGCATGTGAGAAAGAAAAAGTTATTAACAGATGCAAAGACTGCTTCCAAACAGAAGATATATATTGCTCCCTGCTGGGGCTGCTCCGCAGAAAGAGTGGAGGCAGTGGAACTTCCCTCAGCAAAGCCGAGGGGTTCCCGAGGAGAGGTGAGCCTGCTGTCCACCAACCCAGCCCCTCAGCGAGCGTGAGACAATCAGACGCGACAGGGGTTCCGTTGAAGCGGTTCCACTTTATTGCTGCAAACACCCAGCTTATATAGGCAAGCAGGGGGTGGTTTAGGAGGGACTTTCCATAGTTGCACCAATCACATTAAAGGTCAAGTCATTATGTGCCTTCAGTAGCACCAATCATGTTAAAGGTCAAATCCTCATTTGCATGGAAATCAAGAGAGCCAATCAAAAACTTTGACAAACATAGACCCTGCCCATATCACTTCTGCCAGGCAACATCTTAGTTTCCAACCGCTTCCAACTGTCAAACTGCCCCCCTTTTTTTTTTCCTCTGAGGTTTCCCATTTAGGGCCCCACAGCTCCCTGTGACATGGAGAAAATGAGAAATACAATGTATGTGTTTCAGCCATATAAATTTTATAATTGCAATATAGAATGTTTTAGGAGATTATTATTAGTCTCCATGTTGTCTAGAAAATGGAAATCTTTCTGCTTTTATGAAAGGGATGTGAGTTCACCAGAAAAGTGGAAACAGATAGGAATAGTTATTCAAGGGCATAAAGGGAAATTGACAGTTGAGAACAAGTAAAACAATGGAGGAATTAAAAAAATATATATCTGGTGTTGATTTTAGGTAATTAGAGTAAATGTTAGGATGCACTGGTAACTTATAGCTGACTAGTTTCCTAAAGACAGAAATTATTGTTTCTTTGATTAATCAGTAGAAGTTCATGCCTATGATGTGATATGTGAAATTTCTCATATTAATCTATGTTAAATGGATAACAGCTACAAAATCAAAAAAGACTAATACATTTAAACTACTTTTTCTCTTTTTGTCATTGTCTGGGATAATCTTGCATGGTGCTTTATAGATTTTTAATATATTAACTCTATTGCATACATATCTGAGGAAAGAATTTAAAACAATTTTAAAAACAATTTGCTCTTAGAATTTAATATATTCAGCCCAGTTTAAACGTCCTTTAAACTGACTTCTTGATATGACAAGTTTTCTCTTCCTGCAGTCATTATGTATTATGAGGGAAGTTGCATTAGTTTAAGAGCAAATCCTTTTGTTCTGTTCATTTCAAGCTCTATATCCAGAATCTTAACCTGTGGATTACAACCATTTTTCCCCCTGAGATTTTTTTTTTAATAATACAAAAAGGAAATGAAAAGGAAATACAAAATCTCCAGCTGTTTAAAAGTGAAAAAAAAAAAAAAAGTAATTTCCTTTAGCTTAAAATGTATGTGTTGTCCTTGAGTGAAGATTAGGGCCATTAATTTTGGTTGTTTCCCTTACCTGAAAAATCAATCAGGCAATGATGATATCATCAAGTATATCAAAGGTTTTAAAGAAAACACAGTAAACCAGATTTAATTATTCCACTCACCACATACAGGGTGCATTCTAGGAAGCTAAATAGTAAGGTGGATTAATTTTCTTTTATTTTTCTTTCCCTGTAGCTATTGCTATAGCAACAAAACTAAATTGTATGTGAGGCCCACATCTACAAACTTTCAAGGCAAACAGCTGCTACACTGTTCTCTCAGTTTGTAGAATGAAAGAATAGCCATTCAAATAAAGTTTCAATGATTAATTCTAGAAAAGATAACAGTTTAGACACAGCTTAAACAGATCTCACCGTTTTGGAGATAATCTTGGAAATGCCTTCTTTGTTTATATGCATCATGTAAATCATTGCTAAAGACAGTCTTTCTTCTATATAAAAGAACACAATAAAACCGTATCTACAAAGTTAATTAGATTTAGTAGATATGATTATTTTTGTAAGGAATTCTTTTATAAAAACTCTAGAAAAAATAATGCAATTGGAATTAAACCTGTATTATATGATGTCTTTTGCTTTTTCTCATTTTCTAGTATCTGATACATAAAATGAAGTAAGGAAAGAATGTCTGTGATATATAATTCAATTCACATGAACTAGAATTATACACTAGAGAAGCCAATGGCACCTCCTCCAGTACTCTTGCCTGGAAAATCCCATGGACGGATGAGCCTGGTAGGCTGCAGTCCATGGTGTCTCTGAGTGTTGGACAAGACTCAGTGACTTCACTTTCACTTTTCACTTTAATGCATTGGAGAAGGAAATGGCAACCCACTCCAGTGTTCTTGCCTGGAGAATCCCAGGGACAGGGGAGCCTGGTGGCTTGCCATCTATGTGGTCGCACAGAGTCGGACATGACTGAAGCAACTTAGCAGCAGCAGCAGCAGCAGCAGAATTGTACACAAATATAATGGACTGTAATAATGCAATAGAATTGCTAAGGCTAATATGTTTATGTAGATAAAAAAATATTATCTAATAAAGTATGCTTAATTTCTCTTATTCTTATCCATAATAGCTTTTTAATATAGATAAAATATATGATTTTAATACAAATAAATTTTTGAAAGAAAATCTAATTTGTGTAAGAAATAACATTTATTTTTATGTATATGTGTGCTTGTGGGTTAAAACTGAAGGGCTTTTGAAACCAAATGGATTTGAATGATATAGTTTTTATCCTAATGAAAACTGTATTTAAAATACATGTTATTGTATGTTGGAAAGATCTTTATTAAATATAAATAAACAGATTTTGCATGTGATATTTTATTACCTAATTTATCAAATTTTTAAACGTGATCTGTTGTAGATAGCCTAATCTAGCCAGAATTACTTTTCAACATTTTTAAATTTATTTCTTCTTTTCTACAATCTTAAGAATTTCTTTCTTTGAAATTATATCTGTATTGTATAGCAGGTACATAGTTAGAGTGAAATTTATTCCAGCTCAGATCTAAGTGTGGTACCCACTAACATTTCATAATACATTTAAATCCATAACTCTTGTAATGGATTTACCATCAGTCTACAGTTTTTCTATGAACCACAGTGATTAGTTTAGGTAAGGATAAGTGTTAGTGTTGGAGAAGCGAATGGCTACCCACTCTAGTATTCTTGCTTGGAGAATTCCATGGACAGAGGAGCCTGGCAGGCTACAGTCCATAGAGTCACAAAGAGTTGGACACAGCTGAAGCAACTTAGCGTGCTTGTAAGTCTATCTTAATTTGGTCCCATCACAGTGAATCCTAGGTATTTTATGATGATGATAATATATTAGTATCATTATTGATTTGAAATCTCTCCCTCCCTTCCTCTTTCTCCTTTCCCTCTTCCCTCTTTCCCTCCTTCACTCTCCCTTTTTCCTCATGGATGAGCAAAGAGCATGTCACCTTACTGATTAAAATCTTGTAACGAGTAAGGGCCAATTCTTAGATAAAACTGACTTTGGCAGAATGACACAGCTTGGGAAGTGAAATAATTAAACTTGTTAGAATAATCTAAAAGCTCCATTCATATGCCTTAATTCTAAATGTTTTAGTAACATGTGCCATTAAATGCTCTACTTGTTTGATGTAGTTTAAGCTCGATTTATAGCACTTAAAAAATACAATCCTCATTAAATACAATCCTTTCTGACTAACACATGATAGAGTTAATTTTTAAGTTTGAGCTTGGAACAGTTTTCTTATATTATTTTTATACCATATGTCATTATGACATGGTATATACACAATTTAAAAATAAACATGGATGTATAGAATCAAACATGAGATATTTACTGTTGAATTATTCATATTTAAGAACATTTTTATATCACAACTAAGCTTATTATTTTGTTTAAAGTAAACTGCAGGCACATGACCATTTACTCACTGTAAATTGGTATGGACACTCAGCAGTTCTGTTATTTTCAAATCCTTAACATATTAAAAAACATGTATTAATTTATTGTAATATCAATTATATTCAACAAATTAAGTAAATTACAAAATATACTATACTCTGACTTACCCAAAGAAACATATACTAATAATTGAAAAAAAAGTATAAAAAGTAAATAGATATCTAAAACACACCTATTACTTAATTTTAATATTAAAGGCCTATTATATGCAGATGATTGAAGGCTAAAATTCTAGTCATTCTAAAATGGAGTTTGTGATTACTGTCTTACTGGAACTGACTGGCCACTAATACTAAAGATGAGTAAAAATTCACAACATTATGTATCAACATATAATGCTCTGAAGGGAGTGACTCATAAGCATGAAAGAAAATAATTAGTTGCTTTTATTCCAGAGTGCTCTCTTCTACTTCTCTGGAAAATGCATTTTAACACTCCAGAAAATCCTGTTAAGGCAGAGATATAGCTGATGAATAGTTCTTAGATAGTCAAGGCAAAGGAGGAAGCGGAGGTACTATAGGCAAAGGGATCATCATGATAGGGGCTCCAAGGTTAATAAAAGAGAGCAAAACTTCCCTTAATCAGGACAATGAAAGAAGGAAACTAAAGAAAAAGCCTAGTAAGTAGTAACCAAAATAATTGCACCAAATGAGCCCCATGAAGCTTGCAGAAGCCAGAACATATAAGGACACATTTTCCTTAATTATTTTGCATTTTATTATAAATCCAATACAAATTTACTGAAAGATGTCAAGTGGTATGGTACTAACATCCAAGTAAAATATGAAAATAGTCATCAGCCTGTTGCTTAAAAATAAATATAAAAAGAATGAGAGATGAGGTAAAAAAATATACAGACATCTGTTAGAGAGTACTAAGCAACAGCTATAGGTCATTAAGAAAAAAAAAAAAAAAACTATTGGTGGAAAAGAATTAAAATTAAATATGTGTATATATGTCCATGTATGTGTGTGCACCTGTGCATATGTATGTGCACTGAAGTTAGAACTATGGACATAAAGCTTTTGATTCATTGTGAGATGAAAGATCTACATGCCAAGATGCAGTCACTCTTTCTGCAATGTGGAAGTGGGTAGTTGGTACTGCTGTTTATGGAATTGGAGAAAAAACGAATAAATTATAAATGGGAAACATAGATTAAGAGTTCAGGCTTCATGTTTTCTTTAAAAAGATGTAGAACACCCCAGTTCTATGACTCAAAGAGTGTCAAATAGATAATTGATTGCTCAAGTAAGTGAACTAGAACAGACTTTAGCTGAAATATTAATTTGAAATTGACAACTTTTAGAATACTTATGTGGATTCCATGATTCAGTTCATTTCAGTTCCTCAGTCATATCCGACTCTTTGTGACCCCTTGAACTGCAGAATGCCAGGCTTCCCTATCTGTCACCAATTCCCAGAGCCTACTCAAACTCATGTCCATCCTTTCAGTGATGCCATCTAACCATCTTATCCTCTGTCGTCTCCCTCTCCTCCCACCTTCAATCTTTGCCAGCACCAGGATCTTTTCCAATGAAAAATCACATCAGGTGGCCAAACTATTGGAGTTTCAGCTTCAAATCAGTCCTTCCAATGAATATTCAGGACTGATTTCCTTTAGGATTGACAGGTGGCTCAGTGGTAAAGAATCCGCCTGTTCGATTCCTGGACATGGAACAATGGCATGGTTCAAAACTGGGAACGGAGTACATCAAGGCTGTATATTGCCACCTGCTTATTTAACTTATATACCAAGTAGATCATGCAAAATGCCAAGCTTGATGAATCACAAGCTGAAATCAAAATTTCCTGGAGAAATATCAACGACTGCAAAATATGCAGGGGCTCCAAAATTACTGCAGATCATGACTGCAGCCATGAAATTAAAAGATGTTTACTCCTTGGAAGAAAAGTTATGACCAACCTAGATAGTATACTCAAAAGCAGAGACATTACTTTGCTGACTAAGGTCCTTCTAGTCAAGGCTGTGGTTTTTCCAGGAGTCATGTATGGATGTGAGAGTTGGACTGTGAAGAAGGCTGAACACCAAATAATTGATGAGTTTGAACTGTGGTGTTGGAGAAGACTCTTGAGAGTCCCTTGGACTGAAAGGAGATCCAACCAAGCCATTCTGAAGGAGATCAGCCCTGGGATTTCCTTGGAAGGAATGATGCTAAAGCTGAAGCTCCATTACTTTGGCCACCTCATGCGAAGAGTTGACTCATTGGAAAAGACTTTGATGCTGAAAGGGATTGGGGGCAGAAGGAGAAGGGGACAACAGAAGATGAGATGGCTGGATGGCATCACGGACTAGATGGACATGAGTCTGAGTGAACTCCAGGGGTTGATGACGGACAGGGAGGCCAGGCGTGCTGCAATTCATGGGGTCGCAAAGAGTCAGACACGACTGAGCAACTGAACTGAACTGAACTGAACCACTCTAATGGCAGAAAGTGGGGAGAAACTAAAGAGCCTCTTGATGAATGTGAAATAGGAGAGTGGAAATCTGGCTTAAACCCTCTTCCAGCGCTGGGCATACACACTGAGGAAACCAGAAGTGAAAGAGACACATGTACCCCAATGTTCATTGCAGCACTGTTTATAATAACCAGGACATGGAAACAACCTAGATGTCCATCAGCAGATGACTGGATAAGAAAGCTGTGGTTCACATACACTATGGAATACTACTCAGCCCTTAAAAAGAATAAATTTGACTCAGTTCTAATAAGATGGAGGGAATTGGAACCGATTATACAGAGTGAAGTAAGCCAGAAAGAAAAACACCAATACAGTATACTGACACATATATATGGAATTTAGAAGACAGTAATGATGACCCTATATGTGAGACAACAAGAGACACAGAGGTATAGAGTGGACTTTTGGACTCTGAGGGAGAGGGGAAAGGGTGGGATGGTATGGGAGAATGGCAATGAAACATGTATATTTTCCTGTAAGAAACGAAACGCTAATCTATGTTCAATGTAGGATGCAGGAGGCATGGGGCTGATGCATAGGATGATTCAAGTAGAGGATGGGGGGTGGGAGGTGGGAGGGGATTCGGCATTGGGAGATTGTGTTCACCTATGGCTGATTCGTGTCAATGTATGGCAAAACAAATACAGTATTGTAATTAAAAAATAAATAAATAAATTTAATTAAAAAAAAAAAAGCTGGCTTAAAATTCAACATTCAAAAACCAAAGATCATGGCATCCAGTGCCATCACTTAGTGGCCAATAGATGGGGAAACAATGGAAGCAGTTGCAGATTTTATTTTCTTGGGCACCAAAATCACTGTGGATGGTGACTGCAGCCATGAAACTAAAAGCTCCTTTGGGGGAAAAGAAAAGAAAAGAAAAGAAAAGCTTATTGAAGGAAATTAATTATGGAAGAAAAATTATTTGGAAGAAAATCTATGACAAACCTACATGGTATATAAAGAGCAGAGACATCACTTTGCTGACAAAGGTCTGTATAGTCAACGCTATGATTTTTCCAGCAGTCATGTATGGATGTGAGAGTTGGACTATAAAGAAGGCTGAATGCCAAAGAATTGATGCTTTTGAACTATAGTGATGGAGAAAATTCTTGAGAGTCTCTTGGATAGCAAAGAGATCAAACAAGTCAATCTTAAAAACAAACAAACAAAATCAACCCTGAATATTCATTGGAAGGACTGATGCTGAAATTGAAACTCTAATACTTTGGCCTCCTGATGCAAAGAGCTGACTTGTTGTAAAAGACCCTGAGGCTGGGAAAGACTGAAGACAGGAGGAGAAAGGGATTGCAGAGGATGAGATGGTTGGATGGCATCACCAACTCAATCAACATGAATTTTTGCAGACTCAGGAAGTTAGTGAAGGACATGGAAGCCTGTTGTGCAGCAGTCCATGGAGTCACAAAGAGTTGAACAGGACTTAGTGATGGAACAACAGGAAATTTATGTAATAAATTGATATTATCACTTAAAATTAAGCTGTGGTACATATACACAATGGAATATCACTCATCCATTAATAAGAGTACATTTTAATCAGTTCTATTGAGGTGGATAAAACTGGAGCCTATTATACAAAGTGAAGTAAGCCTGTAAGAGAAACACCAATACAGTATGCTAGCACATATATATGGAATTTAGAAAGATGGTAAAGATAACCCTGTATGCGAGACAGTGAAAGAGACACAGATGTATAAAACAGTCTTTTGGACTCTGTGGGAAAGGGCAAGGGAGGGATGATATGGGAGAATGGCATGGAAACTTGTCAATTATCACATTTGAAATGAATCACCAGTCCAGGTTCGATGCGTGATACAGGGTGCTCGGGGCTGGTGCACTGGGATGACCCAGAGGGATAGGATGGGGAGGGAGGCGGAAGGTGGGTTCAGGATGGGGAACACATGTACACCCATGGTAGATTCCTGTTAATGTATGGCAAAACTAATACAATATTGTAAAGTAATTAGCCTCCAATTAAAATACATAAATTCAAATTTAAAATATAATTATTAATGTAATTTTATTTTTAAAATTACAATACAGTCAAATTGACTTTATTATAGGATAGCTTTAGGAATTTTTGCACAAGTGTATTATTCATATAAACATCATCATAATTAAGACACAAAACAGTTCCACAATTTCCAAAGGCTCCCTCTTATCTGCTTGAAGTCTCACACTTGCCCCACACCTAAGTTAATTTCCTTGAAAATGTTCTTATTTTTGTTATAGAAGGTGTCAACACGGTTGAGTTTACCTGACCCATTCTGCCAGCCTTCTTTGAGTTTTGGATTTAATGTTGGTTCAATCTGCAAAGGCTTTGCAGTGGTATTCTGACCTGGTCCACATAAGCACCAAACAGTAGCCATTTGGGGGAACTGAGTAATATATATCTCTTTGTTTAGCATTGAAAGTATTTGATGCTATTTTAGGATTAATTTCACACATGCACCACTGAGGGGTGCACCCTAGAGTTAACGTTCAGTAGATCTTCCCTCCCTGTTTTCTTCCTGGTACATCTATTGATAAAGCCTCATTTAGGTCCTTTGATTCCAAACCTGGGACTCTAGTCACTCCCTTCCTCCACCAAAATGCAATTTTCCTTAACTGAACTTGCATCCTAGCAAGTGGTAGGAGAAGAGAGAAAGAAAAACATCAAAGGTACTTGTCCTAATTTTTGGTAATATAGCTTTTTGAACTGAAGAGCCTATTGAATTGAACTAATCTCCCTTAATGCAGTTTTAGGCCCTACAACTCCTACAGGCTCTGTTGTCCTTGCCGGAAGAATTCTTTCTTGTGCATTAAATATGTACTAGATGCTTCTCCTGGTTCTCTATCTTGCAGTGCTGGTGCCCAGTTTTAGTTTTTAGATTGCTTTGAGACCAGATTGACAAATAACAGAGGGAGAAAAATAAAGAAAACTCATTTCTACCAGTGATATTTCAATTTCTGATCTTGTCAATCTATCTGCTACCTTTTCTTTTTAGAGTCCCTACTTAGCTCTCCCATGTGCTCTGTTTAGGTTTTGTAACTGCAGTCACTTGGAGAGAAAGCATGCACTGTGCTTACTTGATCATCATGTATTCTGAATTAGCAACCTAATTATTTTTATATCACTAAACATGCTAGTCTGATACAGGACTCTCTGTGGCAAAATATTAAAATAAATCAGCCTATCAGCCTTGATTATAAATATGAAAACCTCAGGACTTATCTTGCATAATGCAAAACTCTAAAGACAATTGAATACCTGCTTATGAGAGAATATGGACTTAATGAAGGTCTGAACAAGCAGCATCTTGATTCACTCAGGAATATTTTAGCATCACCAATATGGAATTATCTGGAAAATGAGTTTTTAATAGCAGCTACTTCTAATCCTTTAATATATAGACCATTTAAAGATTCATCCTGAACAGAGTACTCCCCCACCAAATTTGAACATACCATCATGCAGTTAATGGAACACAGCAGCCAGGAATGAGAATTTAGGCTAGGGGAATATCCTTGTGCTACTCAGTCTATGAAATGCATAACAGTTATAGCAGGACCAAAGGGTTTAGGAAACATTCAAAACTGTTTGAATAGCTAGAGTTCTCCTATATGGAAATTTTAAAAATAAAATTTAGTAGTATTAGTGTACTATACTGATAATCTCTTTAAAAAAAAATGATGAGGGCTATGTTTGTCATAATATAACCACATCCTTAAGGCAGTAAAAGACATTAAACTTAACCAAGTATCTATAATTCCTAAAAGTAGTTATTATCTGATTACAACTATGCACTAGATTCACTTTACTTCTATAATAAATGTTTGTTTTGTGATGGAAAAGTGTAGAATAATTTTCTAAAAGATAAAATCACTTTGACAGCAATCTTGGTTTGTTTCACATAAAATAATCTAACATGTAAAATATTTTCTAGCCAGCTAAGGTACCTCTTTTAATTTTTCTCATTTATAAGTCAGCATCACTTTGGAGACATAGAGACCTGCCAGTGAGCTCTATGTGGCTCTCTGAACTCTCAACCCATAGTTGACAAGATAGTCACATTAATGTTTTATGATATGTATCGTTTCACAGGCTTTTACAGTACAATGTGAAGCTAGAATAAGCAGAATATCAATTAGCATTTGTTTTGGGGTAATAAAATCAGCCTTTTGTCCTAAAGGTCATATAATTTTGCTTTTATAGTAATATTTGGTCAAGTTTTTCATTATTTTTGGATTATGTGAAGGTTTCTATTTCTAAATTCTATTTTATTGTAAAGTTTGAAGGGGCACGCATTTGATTTAGAAAACAGACAGTTTTAGTTATTTCATTCTGCCAGGGATATAATATAGAGAACTAAAATGATACCAGAAATGTTGAGGTGAGAAGATCAAAAAATTCATAAATCCTGTTCAAGTAATCAGGGTGCACATATCACTAGGAGCCACTGAGATGAGATGAGCTGCCCGCAGCTTCCAGGTGTGGGATTTAAAGAGGATGTCCACAGTTTACCAGCCAAACCTTCTATCTATCATCTGTCAAAGTCAATGTGCTTAGTCACCACTGCCACAGGGACAGAACTAGCTTCTATTTCATTTTCCAAATTTTTGCACAAGTGTCTTTTAATGACAGAATTTAAACTTCAAATGTTCAGGCAAGAGGGCATTCCAGTTCCTGTAGTAGGGGAAGAGACTTATAAAGGCAGCAATTCTCATCAATATCAACAGACAATGACCGACTCCTCAGAGTTCGTAAATTTCCTTTTACTCATAATTAAAATAGAAAAACAAAACAAAACAGTATACAACATCATGCCTTTGCTGACTATATTCATTTGCTAAGCCTCCTGTAACATAGTAATCTAGAATGGGTGGCTAAAACAATGGCAATTTATCATCTCTGGGATCTGGAGAACAGAAGTCCATGATCAAGTTCTAGCAAGGTTGGTTCATTCCTTCTGAGAACTGTGAGGCAGAATATATTCCTTGCCTTTCACCTCTTTAATTACCATGCAAATAAAACTTTCACTAAGTCAACAGATGGTATGATTACCAAAGACTTTTGGCAAAGTATACACATTTTATGTTTAATCTTAATTATCTTCTTCATTGAAACCAAAAGCCATCTATGGCTCCTCTGTTACAGCATAAATTGTAGTACTAATTTCACATGTATATATTTATTTTCCAACTCATCAAGTGTATATATTGAGTATAACCTATTATGTCAATAATAACTGTAAGGCAAAAACCACAACAATATTTTAAGTATCCTCTAATTGAGACAAACTAATTAATTAAAAAGAAACATATGTATACATAACTATATTTTCACCAAAACAAAATTTTTATATAAATATAAAATACTTTAGACCAACAAAAATTATTGCAAAATAATATGTTATCCAAAATGTGTAATATATAATATGTTAAAATTTTCAGAGTTTCAACAATAAATTGTCAAATCTTTATGATATGACCATAAAGATAAAATTTGGCATACAATTTTAGAACCTTGACTATCAAACAGAAAAACAAGTATAGTCTTTGAGTGATCTAAACATTATAATTTTTAAAGCAGTTCTAATGAATTTATAAAGATCCTTCCAAATGGGTAGCAAAATTCAGAGACAAATCTATCTTGAGGTTTCCTTGAATTGAATACAGTATTCTAGAATTAATAATCACTCAAATCAATATTTTAAATTATATATAAAAATAGATTTCATAAGATATAAATTCAATGACAACTTTGCAAGCAATAATAATAATCAGTGAACGTTTGTTTGCTTTGTTTCTTGAATCCAAGAAGCAAAAAAAAATCTACAGTGAAAGCAGATGCCTAAAGGAGGAATTACTAAAATATGTTGTTATCTTTTTACCCTTTGTATATCACAATGACTTAATTACTTTTTAGGAATGTAACTCCTTAAAGGAAGCGGTGTTATCAATTTTTTCTCCTTCATATATGTGCATTATTCTGATCTTAAACTGAACCCAAAAGGGATACATTTCTTAAATAAGACACAAAGTAGCATTTATTTAAATATAAATAAATATTTTTAAATTTATTTTTCTCTGTTTTTATAGAGACCACCTGCTAAAAACCTGCCTGCCAGTGTAGGAGACCTGAGATGCAGGTTCCATCCCTAAGTCAGGAAAATCCCCTGGGGAAGGAATTAACACATCACACCAGTATGATTGCCTGGAAAATTCCATGGTCAGAGAAGCCTTCCCCACTACAGTCCATAAAACCACAAAACGTTGTACATGAACGAAGCAACTTAGCATGCACGCAGCATGCAGGTATGCAAACCCTACCACTATACACCTTGAATGGAAATAGATGTCATTGAATATCACATATGTTCTAATTATTTGCAGAGATATATAAGAAAAAATAACTAAAATTAAACATATCCAACCAGTCTGCCATTGACCGACTTATCTTTTTTATTTATTTATTTTTTTTTGCATTACCACTTTTCGATGTGAAATATTAAGGACATGTGGACTAATGATTTATATTACATTTAAATCTTATTATGATTTTTATTTTTCTGGCTATAATTTAGTAAGTTGGTTGATGATGTTCTTAAATGAATGTGTTTGCTAAAATCAAGTATATTATAAAAGTTTAAAAACATCTAAAAGTCAGTTAATGATTAAAGTATTAATTAGTTCTTGATTCCCTAAAGTCTTGGAACAGTTAATTTAATTTGTCCATGTAACTGAGCTATTTAGGGAGTATTTTATTGACTGAGAATAGCTTCCTTATTGTACCACAATTGTTTTATTTACACATTTTCTTTATAATTCAATTCTGCATCAATTACCATTCTCTTAGCCACTTGAGAAAAGTGATTTCAAGTGAATGTAAGCAGATGTTCATGCTTAAATAAAAATTAAAAAAATTGACATCTATTTAATTCTAAAACTTTGTACTACCTATAAAACATGTTTAATTAATGCTATTAAACATGCAAAATAATATAAACTATCCTACCCTATTCTTATTAATGGCTTTATCACTTTTATTCTTTACTAAGTTTATAAGAACATACTCATCCTTTATTTGGAAGCTATCTAGGATGATGTGCACACATAAGTATTAATATAAGGGTCTGCTCATTTACCTATATCTTAGTTCATAGCTCTGTTCTATTTTGGTATTGTGCCTTTACTACTGATAAATGATTCTTTATGACTATTTAGTCTGGAGTTAAATATTCTCCTCATAGTAATATTATTTGTCTTTTATTCCATTGCTGTATAAGGTGTACACTCAATTATGAACTTAGTTACAACTGGTCCATCTGTAATTTTATATTCCCAATAATACTTAAATCATAGTTTATTTTAATGTAAAATAAAATAGATAAAATGGCCTAATATTAATTTGAAACTAGAAAACTAGCAACTATGTATCATTAGTTAAACATTTGAACCTAAACAAATTATTTAAATATATTCATGTCAAAACATATCCTCAAGATGAAGGAACTGAACCTTATTTCCCACTCAAGAGCAATGTCATATTATATTATGGTAAGTATGAAATTACAAAAACTTTACTTTACTGTATTCTTCTTGCTTTTAAAAAATATATTAGAATTTTATATTCCAAACAAGATAATCAACTTATGCAGTAGCATAAAGAAGGCCATTATTGCAATAGATACTCTTTATATTATGACTTTTCATGTCATACATGCATGCTTATGTGCACATAGATGTTGACTGATCTTTTCATAAATGCAGGCACAGATAAATATTATATAAAAGAACATATGTGTACTAACCAAGCTTTGTAGATTTGAACTTCAGGTTGAAAATTTATCTGTGTAAGCCTTGCCAAGTCATTTAATATTGTCAAGGCTAATTTTATTATTTTCTAAGATTTGTATGCTGTTTCAGTCAATTCTGACTCTTTGTGACCCCATGGACTGTAGCCCACCAGGCTCCTCTGTCCATGGGATTCTACAGACGAGAATATTAGAGTGGGTTTCCCTCCTCTCCTTCAGGGGATCTTCCTGACCCAGAGATCAAGCTGATGTCTCTTGCATTGGCAGCTTGATTCTTAACCACTCACCTTACCTAGGAATCCCATGATTTATATTTTAATATCCATTTTCCTGTGGTCATGTATGGACATGAGAGCTGGACTGTGAAGAAGGCTGAGTGTCAAAGAATTGATGCTTTTGAACTGTGGTGTTGGAGAAGACACTCGAGAGTCCCTTGGACTGCAAGGAGATCCAACCAGTCCATTCTGAAGGAGATCAGCCCTAGGATTTCACTAGAAGGAATGATGCTAAAGCTAAAACTCCAGTACTTTGGCCACCTCATGCAAAAAATTGACTCATTGGAAAAGACTCTGATGCTGGGATGGATTGGGGGAAGGAGGGAGAAGGGTATGACAGAGGATGAGATGGCTGGATGGCATCACTGACTCTATGGATGTGAGTCTGAGTGAACTCCAGGAGTTGGTGATTGACAGGGAGGCTTGGCATGCTGCAATTCATGGGGTTGCAAAGAGTCAGACACGACTGAGTGCCTGAAATGAACTGATCCATTTAAAAAAATTTATTATGAAATAAAATAATTTATCTATGATAATAGTATTGAGTATATAACAAATTCTATACTTTAGCAACCATTGTAGTTATGTAGCCATCAGAAAAATTTTACACTATACTTTGTTAACTTTGTCTCAGATAAATATGAACATTTAAGTACTTTCCACGACATTGGTACTTAATTTGTATCTTATCTCATAAATGACAAAATGAGTTGAATGAAATGAAGTAAAGCAAGACAAACTGCCTCTTTATTTTCCTTGGTTCTAGATACCTTCTGGAGCATTTTACAGTGAAAAGAATTACCTGTAAGAACCAAAGGGAAATACTGTTTTATTTCCCTGAAGACACAACTAGCTGAAGTAATCTAATTGACATCTTTGTTCTTCATCTGATTTCTGCTCCATGAAAGGAGAGTTGAGGGAAGAACATGGGCATTATTAAGATAAATGGAAAGAGATCTGAAGGATATTGCAAGACCCAATAAAAAGCAATCCTTCCCCCTTTAGAGGCCAATATTAAAGCATGATGAAATTATGAGTGCCAAAGGAATCTACTTAAGACCTACTACTTCTCCCATCAGTGTACCCTGCAAAAGTATAATAATTAGAATTTTAAGAGTTTAAATTATTTCACTAAAAATAACATCACATTTGCACATATATTATTTATACACATACTCTCAGCTTTAATTCATAAATAAATTAATTTTAATTGATTTTCTCAAGTGTGTCAATCATGCAGGAAGCTTAATAAAAGATATTGAATGAATATGTTCTCCATAGCAAAGCACTGTCAACTGAAAGAGCTATCAATAGCCAAAGCAATATGCCATGTTCATGTATCAGAAGAATCAATATGGTGAAAATGAGTATACTACTCAAAGAAATCTATAGATTCGATGCCATCCCTATCAAGCTACTGACGATATTTTTCACAGAGCTAGAACAAATAATTTCACAATTTGTTTGGAAATACAAAAAACCTCGAATAGCGAAAGCAATCTTGAGAAAGAAGAATGGAACTGGAGGAATAAACTTGCCTAACTTCAGGCTCTACTATAAAGCCACAATATGGTACTGGCACAAAGATAGAAATATAGATCAATGGAACAAAATAGAATGCCCAGAGATAAATCCACACACCTATGGACACCTTATCATTGACAAAGGAGATAAGAATATACAATGGAGAAAAGACAATCTCTTTAAGAAGTGGTGCTGGGAAAACTGGTCAACCACTTGTAAATGAATGAAACTAGATCACTTTCTAACACCATGCATAAAAATATACTCAAAATGGATTAAAGATCTAAACATAAGACTAGAAATTATAAAACTCCTAGAGGAGAACATAGACAAAACACTCTCTGACATACATCACAGCAGGATCCTCTACGATCCAGAATATTGGAAATAAAAGCAAATTTTTAAAAAAGGACCTAATTAAGCTTAAAAGCTTCTGCACAACAAAGAAAACTATAAGCAAGGAAGAAAGACAGCTTTCAGAATGGGAGAAAATATTAGCAAATGAAGCAACTGACAAACAGCTAATCTCAGAAATATACAAGCAACTCCTGCAGCTCAATTCCAGAAAAATAAACGACCCAATCAAAAAATGTGCCAAAGAACTAAATAGACATTTATCCAAAGAAGACATACAGATGGCTAATAAACACATGAAAAGATGCTCAACATTATTCATTATTAGAGAAATGCAAATCAAAACCACAATGAGGTCCCATTTCACGCCAGTGAGAATGGCTGTGATCCAAAAGTCTACAAGCAATAAATGCTGGAGAGAGTGTGGAGAAAAAGGAACTCTCTTACATCATTGGTAGGAATGCAAACTAGTACAGCCACTGTAGATAACAGTGTGGATATTCCTTAAAAACCTGGAAATAGAACTGCCTTATGACCCAGCAATCCCACAGCTTGGTATACACACTGAGGAAACCAGAACTGAAAGAGACACATGTACCCCAATGTTCATTGCAGCACTGTGCATAATAGCTAGAATATGGAAACAACCTAGATGTTCATCAACAGATTAATGGATAAAAAAGCTGTGGTACATATACACAGTGGAGTATTACTCAGCCATTAAAAGGAATACATTTGAATCAGTTCTAATGAGGTGGATGAAACTGGAGCCGATTATACAGAATGAAGTAAGCCAGAAAGAAAAACACCAAATATGCTAATGCATATATATGGAATTTAGAAAATGGTAACAATAATCCTGTATGCGAGACAGCAAAAGAGACACAGATATATAGAACAGACTTTTCTACTCTGTGAGAGAGTGAAAGGGTGGGATGATTTGGGAGAATGACATTGAAACATGTGTAATACCAGGTTCTATGCATGATACTGGATGCTTGGGGTTGGTGCAGTGGGATGACCCAGAAGGATGGTATGGGGAGGAAGGAGGGAGGGGAGTTCAGGATGGGGAACACGTGTATACCCGTGGCAGATTCATGTTGATGTATGGCAAAACCAATACAATATTGTAAAGTAATTAGCCTCCAATTAAAATAAATATATTTATATTTTAAAAATTGAACAATACCGTTAAAAATTAAACAGATTATACCCCAAATAATCAAATAAATAACATGAGTCCTTACTAACATAAGGCTTTCTAGATGGAACAGTGGCAAAGGATTTGCCTGTCAATATAGGAGATGCAAGAGATGTGGGTTCAGTCTCTGGTTCTGGAGGATCCCCGGAGTAGGAAATGATAACCCACTCCACTATTCTTGCCTGGAAAATATCTTGCCATGGACAGAGAAGATTGGCAGGCTACAGTTGAAGAGCTCTCAAAAAATCAGACACAATTAAATGAGCACACAGAGATATCAATATAAGTAAGAAATTAAATAAATAAATAATGGAGAAATAAACATCTCTTACAGAATAATTCAAGTCATATATATATATCCCCATTACAGGAGGTGGAGTTTAGCATCCCACGTGTAATGGACTCAGTGATATGGTTCACTCAAGTATGTTAAAGGGAAAAATAACTTTACTGTGTAAAAGAAAATTAGCAACAATACCCTTGGCCAAGTAGTCTATGTTAATGTGCATACTTATTGAATGCAATCCAAATATCATGTGATGAGCATAGCACTTCACGTTTGCAATATTTTTTCCCCCTCAACACCGTTAGTCCCAGTCTCTTTATATGAAAAAAAAAAAAAGGCAGATAAACACAATTGAATGTCATCTTAAAAATTTTGTCCTGTATTTCTGAAAACTATAAACTTCATGAGAGATAAGAGAATGCTAAGAAATAGTTTTAGACTGAAAAAGACACACATAATGTGTAAAGGCACTGTGTCATCTCACACTGAATATTGGGGCAGAAAAAAAAATTTTCAAAAAGACATAAATAGAAAAATTAATTGAATCTGAATCTAAAATCTGGATCCAGTTGGTAACAATTTACCAGTGTTGGTTTATTACTTGTGACATGCATACCATGTTCACATAAGATGTGACAATATGAGAATCTGAGTGAAGGATATAAGAAAATTGTATTATTTTTGAAGATTTTTAATGAATTTAAAATTATCTAAAAAAAAATTAAAAGGTGAATAAATTGTCTCAGGCAAACAAAATAGGAAATCAAACTTACTGTTTCAGATGAAGGATTATGACATAGCAAAAATGTGGATGAGCAGAAATAAATTCAATGAATATATATAACATAAATTATTTCTTATATATTTAATTGCTCTCAAAGAGGCCTAAAAAGACACTATAAGTGAAAGGTTCATGTATGATAACATTAGAACAAGTAAACTGAAGAACCAAAAATGTGTAAGGCCTGACATCATATGTGGAATGCTATAATATTATTGAAAAGAACACTCCAGATTTGAAAAGAAGAACTAAAACTCACTGTTTGCAGGTTACATGATCCTCTACATAGAAAACCCTAAAGATACTACCAGAAAGTTACTGGAGCTAATCAATGAACATATTAAAATTGCAGAAATACGCAGAAATCCTTTGTATTCCTATAAGCTAACAATGAAAAATCAGAATGAGAAATTAGGGAAACAATCTCATTCGCCATTGGAACAGAAAGAAGAAAATACTTAGGAATAAATTTACCTAAAAAACAAAATACATATATGGAAAACTATAAAACACAGATGAAAGATGTCACAGATAGATGGAGAAATATATCATGTTCTTGGACTGGAAGACTCAATATAGTGAAAATGAGTATACTACCCAATGCAATCTATAGATTCAATGCAATCTCTATCAAGCGATCAATGATATTTTTCACAAAAATAGAACAAATAATTCCACAATTTGTATGGAAAAATGAAAGACCCCCAAGTAGCCAAAGCAATCTTAGCTACATGATGACTACAAAGCTACAGTCATCAAGACAGTATGATACTGGCACAAAATAGACATACAGATCAATGGAACAAAATAGAAAGCCCAGAGATAAATCGACACACCTATGGACACTTTATCTTTGACAAAGGAGGCAAACATATACAATGGATAAAAGGTAATCTCTTCAATAGGTGGTGCTGGGAAAGCTGCCAGAATGTAAAATAATAACATTAGAATACTTTCTAACATCATATACAAAAATAAACTCAAAATTAATTAAAGACCTAAATGTAAGATCAGAAACTATAAAATCTCTTAGAGGAAAACATAGGAAGAACAGTCTCTAACATAAATCATAGCAAGATCTTCTATGACACATCTCCCAGAATAATAGGAATAAAAACAAAAATAAATAAATGGGACCTAATTAAACTTAAACTCTTTTGCACAATAAAGGAAACTATAAGCAAGGTGAAAAGACAGTCCTCAAACTGGGAAAAAAAATAATCACAAATGAAACAACTGAAAAATAATTTATTTCCAAAATATACAAGCACCTCAATACCAGAAAAATGAACAACCCAATCAAAAAGTGGGCAAAAGACTTAAACGATATTTCTCCAAAGAAGACATACAGATGACTAATAAACACATGAAAAGATGTTCAACATCACTCATTATGAAAGAAAGGCAAATCAAAACCACAATGAAGTATCATGTCATACTGGTCAGAAGGGCCATCATCAAAAATCTACAGACAGTAAAGGCTGGAGATGGTGTGGAGAAAAAGGAATCTTCTTACACTGTTGGTGGGAATGCAAACTGGTACAATCACTGTGGAGAGAAGAATGGAGATCCTTTAAAAAACTGGAAACAGAACTGTCATACCACCCAGCAATCCCACTGGTGGCCATATAACCCAATGAAACCAAAATTGAAAGAGAAAAACGTACCCTAGTGTTCATTGCAGCATTATTTACAATAGCTAAGACATGGAAGCAAACTATATGGTCATTGGCAGAGGAATGGATAAGGAAGTTGTGATGCATATGCACAAAGGAATATTACTCAGCTATAAAAAGGAATGCATTTAAGTCAGTTCTAATGAGGTAGATGAACCTGGAGCCTATTATACAGAGTGAAGTAAGTCAGAAAGAGAAAGACAAACACTGTATAGTAACATATATATATATATGGAATTTAGAAAGATGGTACCAATGAACCTATATGCAGGGTAGCAAAGGATGCTGACATAAAGAACAGGCTTTTGGAACCAGTGGTAGAAGGAGTGGGATGATTTGAGAGAATAGAATTGAAGCATATTCATTACCATTTGTAAAATAGATGGTCAGTGTGAGCTTGAAGAATGAAGCAGGGCATCCAAAGTCAGTGCTCTAAGACAACCTAGAGGGATAGGATGGGGAGGGAGGTGGGAGGAGGTTTCAGGATGGGGGAGACACATGTATACCTATGAATGATTCATGTTGATGTATGGCAAAAAACCACCACAATATTGTAAAGCAATTGCCACTGAATTAAAATAAATAAATGATTCTAAGCAAAATATGTCTAAATAATGTCAAAAGAATAGTTTAAACAGTATCACAATATTTGGTTAATTAAATTGAGAGATGACAAAGAGGTAAAAACAGCAAATGAAATGAATATAAAGTAGCCAGCAAAAGGATACCTTTAACCCAATGACATCAACAGGCACTGTATATTTCAATAATCTCAGACAGAAGAAAATTATTTTTAAAAAAAGAAAAAAACACTACTGTCTTTTAAAAATGTATTTAAAATATAAAAATAGTTTAAAAATGAAAAGATAGCTAAGATGGAGGAGGAATAGGATGGGGAGACCACTTTCTCCCTCACAAATTCATCAAAAGAACATTTCAATGATGAGTAAATTCCACAAAACAACTTCTGAATGCTGGCAGAGGACATCAGGCACCAGAAAAGCAGATCATTGGCTTCAAAAACAGGTACGGAAATGTACAAAAGATGAAAAAAGAGACAAAGGAGGTAGGGAAGGAGCTCCATCACAGGGAGTCCCGTCCTGGGAAAAGACTCCTAAGAGAGATTTCCAAACACCAGGAAACATTCTCGCTGCTGAGTCCATGGTGAGCCTTGGAAGCACAGAGGGCAACATAACAGGAAGGAAAACTAAATAAATAATTACAACCAATAGATTACGAGCCCAACACTAACTCCCACAGCGGAAAAGCAGCGCAGACGCCTGCATCCGCCACTAGTACCTGGGGGCTGGGCAGGGGAGGTGCAGGAGGGGCAGGCTGCAGTGCTTTTTAAGAATCATGCCGGAACTCCCCACGCGTAACCAGAATGAACTAACTTGGGCTAGCAAACCAGACTGTGGGATAGCTACCATGCAAAATGCTCAAACATAAGACACCACCAGGACTGCACACAGAACAAAGGACAGAACAGAAATAGCCAGCTGCAGAACATCCCCCTCTGGTGACAGGCAGCCAGAGCCATAAGGGCTGGAAGGGGGCAATCACAGCCCAAGAGAGACATTACCTATAAAAATGCAAGCAGGCTTCTTTGCTAACTAAGACTTGGGGGGTTCTGGACAGTCATCATCCACCTAAGAGATGCCAGCGGTACATCCAGAAAACTGAGCAGCAGGGAAAGGAGATAAGTCGCAGTGACTGTGCTCACCAAACTCCTGAGCTATTCGGACCTGGGAAGGGCACAAGTTGCAGGCCCAACTGAATCTGTGCCTCTAAGGGCTACCTGAGTGCTGAGCCTGAGCGGCTTAGAGAAGGAGGTGCATGAAGCCTAGGGCTGACCTCAGACGGTTCCCTGGGGAGCAATGTAGAGCCTGAGCGATGTTCACCATGAGCAGGGGCAGGCCCAGCGTGGATGAGACACTGTGAGCACATGCCAGTGTTATTTGTTTACAGCATCCCTCCCTCCCCACAGCGTGACTGAACAAGTGAGCCTAAAAAAAAAAAAAAAAAAAAAGTATCCACCACTGCCCTCCCTGTGTCAAGAAGGAAATCAGACACTGAAGAGATCAGCATACAGAAGAAGTTAAAAGAGGGAACTGCCTTGGAAGTGACCCCACACTACCCAAAACACCAGAGAAAGGGCCAGATATATCTTTACTATTTTTATGATCATTCTGTATGTGTGTGTGTGTTGATGTTGTGTGATTGTTTTTTTCTTCTTTTCTCTTTCTTCTTTTCTTTTAACTCTTAAATTTTTAAGTCCTCTATTTCCCTAATTTTTATTTTTATAACCTACTATTTCTTTTCAAAAAAAAAAAGACCATATTTTTAAAGCAAACAACGTATATAGTCTTTTTGCAATTGCTGTGTTTTTTTTTTAATAATTCTTGTGAAATTTTTCCTTTCTTCTTTTCTTTAATATTGTATTTTTGAAAATCCAATCTCTACCCCAGATTTTTAATCTTTGATTTTTGGTTTTTGTTGTCAATTTTGTACATTTAAAAACCTAATCTTCAATACCCAATTTTACCTGAGAGCAAGATTACTGGCTTGACCACTCTCTCCTCTTTTGGACTCTTGTTTTTCTCCACCAGGTGGCCTCTGTCTCTTCCTGTCCCCTTCTCTTCTCTACCCAACTCTGTGAATCTCTGTGTGTTCCAGATGGTGGAGAACACTTAGGGAACTGGTTACTGGCTGGATATGCCTCTCTTCTTTTCATTTCCCTCTTTTATCCTCCTAGCCACCTCTGTCTACTTCCTCCCTCTCTTCTTCCCTCTATAATTCCGTGAACACCTCTGAGGATTCCAGACTGTGAAGTACACATAAGGAAGTGATTACTGGCTAGCTTGCTCTCTCCTCTTTGACCCTACCTCATCTTATTCCAGTCACCTCTAACTACCCACTTCCTCTTCTCTTCTCCATGTAACCCTGTGAACCTCTCTGGGTGTCCCTCAATGTGGAGAAACCTTTCATCTTTAACCCAGCTGTTTTATCATTGGTGCTGTATAGATGGAGAAGTCTTGAGGCTATTGTAAAAATAAAACTGAAAGCCAGAAGCAGGAGGCTTAAGTCCAAATCCTGAGATAATCAGAGAATTCCTGAATCCAGGGAACATTAATTGATAGGAGCTCATCAAACACCTCCATACCTACACTGAAACCAAGCACCATCCAAGAGCCAACAAGTTTCAGAGCAAGACGTACCAGACAAATTCTCCAACAACACAGGAACACACACCTGAGTGTCAATATACAGGTAGCTCAAAGTTACCCCCAAACCATTGATGTCTCATAACCCATTACTGGACACTTCATTGCAATCCAGAGAGGAAATCCAGCTCCACTCACCAGCACTCCAACACAAGCCTCCCTAACCAAGAAACATTGACAAGCCACTTATACAGCCCCACACACAGTGAGGAAAGCCCATAATAAAGAGAACTCCACAAATTCCCAGAATATATAAAGGCCAACCCAAACACAGCAATATAACCAGAATTAAGAGACAGAGGAATACCAGCAGGTAAAGGAACAGGAGAAATGCCCACCAAACCAAACAGAAGAGGAAGAGATAGGGAATCTACCCGAGAACGAATTCCAACTATTGATAGTGAAAATGATCCAAATTCTTGAAATCAAAATGGAATCACAGGTAAATAGCCTGGAAACAAGGACTGAGAAGATGCAAGAAAGGTTTAACAAGGACATAGAAGAGATAATAATAATTTAAAAAGTCAATATATAATGAATAATGCAATAAATGAGATCAGAAACACTCTGGAGGCAACAAATAGTAGAATAACGGAGGCAGAAGATAAGATTAGTGAAATAGAAGATAGAAGGTTAGAAATAAATGAATCAGAGAGGAAAAAAAAGAAAAACGAATTAAAAGAAATAAGGACAATCTCAGAGACATACAGGACAATATGAAACGCTCCAACATTTGAATTATAGGAGTCCCAGAAGAAGAAGACAAAAAGAAAGCCCATGAGAAAATACTTGAGGAGATAAGAGCTGAAAGCTTCCCTAAAATGGGGAAAAATAATCACCCAAGTCCAAGAAACCCAGAGAGTGTCAAACAGGATAAATCCAAGGTGAAACACAAGACATATATTAATCAAATGAACAAAAATCAAACACAAAGAACAAACATTAAAAGCAGCAAGGGAAAACAACAAATAACACACAAGAGAATTCCCATAAGGATAACTGCAGATCTTTCAATAGAAACTCTTCAGGCCAGGAGGGAATGGCAAGACATACTTAAAGTGATGAAAAATAATAACCTACAGCCCAGATAAGTGTACCCAGCAAGGATCTCATTCAAATATGAAGGAGAAATAAAAAGCTTTACAGACAAGCAAAAGCTGAGAGAATTCAGCACCACCAAACCAGCTCTCCAACAAATGTTAAAGGATATTCTTTAGACAGGAAACACAAAAAGGGTGTATAAACTCGAACCCAAAACAATAAAGTAAATAGCAACGGGATCATACTTATCAATAATTTCCTTAAACGTAAATCGATTGAATGCCCCATCCAAAAGGCAAAGAAGTCTGACCAAATGGATACAAAAATAAGATCCCTATATATGCTGCCTACAAGAGACCCACCTCAAAACAAGGGACGCATACAGACTGAAAGTGAAGGGCTGGAAAAAAGATATTCCATGCAAATAGAGACCAAAAGAAAGCAAGAGTAGCAATATTCATATCCGATAAAATAGACTTTAAAACAAAACCTGTGAAAAGAGACAAAGAAGGCCACTACATAATGATCAAAGGATCAATCCAAGAAGAAGGTATAACAATTATAAATATATATTCACCCAACATAGGAGCACTGCAATATGTAAGACAAATGCTAACAAGTATGAAAGGGGAAATTAACAATAACACAATAATAGTGGGAGACTTCATACGCCACTCACACCTATGGACAGATAAATTAAACAGAAAATTAACAAAGAAACACAAATTTTAAATGATACAATAGACCAGTTAGACCTAATTGATATCTATAGGACGTTTTATCCCAAAACAATGAATTTCACCTTTTTCTCAAGTGCTCACAGAACCTTCTCCAGGATATATCACATCCTGGGCCATAAATCTAACCATAATAAATTCAAAAAAATCGAAATCATTCTAAGCATCTTTTTCTGACCATAATGCATTAAGATTAGATCTTAATTACAGTAGAAAGACTACTAAAAATTCCAACATATGGAGGCTGAACAACACGCTTCTGAATAACCAACAAATCACAGAATAAATCAAAAAAGAAATCAAAATATACATAGAAATGAATGAAAATGAAAACACAACAACCCAAAACTTGTGGGACACTATAAAAGCAGTGCTAAGAGTAAAGATCATAACAATACAGGCATACCTCAAGAAACAAGAAAAAAGTCAAATAAATAACCTAACTCTACACCTAAAGCAACTAGAGAAGGAAGAAATGGAGAACCCCAGAGTTAGTGGAAGGAAAGAAATCTTTAAAATTAGGGCAGAAATAAATGCAAAAGAAACAAAAGAGACCATAGCAAAAATCAACAAAGCAAAAAGCTGATTCTTTGAAAGGATAAATAAAATCGACAAACCATTAGCCAGACTCATCAAGAAACAAAGAGAAAAATCAAATCAATAAAATTAGAAATGAAAATGAAGAGATCACAACAGACAACACAGAAATACAAAGGATCATAAGAGACTACTATCAGCAATTATATGCCAATAAAATGGACAACGTGGAAGAAATGGACAAATTCTTAGAAAAATACAACTTTCCAAAACTGAACAAGGAAGAAATAGAAAATCTTGACAGACCCATCACAAGCACAGAAATTGAAACTGCAGTCAGAAATCTTCCAGCAAAAAAAAAAAAAAAAAAAAGAAAAAGAAAAAGAAAAGCCCAGATCCAGACAGCTTCATAGCTGAATTCTACCAAAATTTTCGAGAAGAGCTAACACCTATCCTACTCAAACTCTTCCAGAAAATTGAAGAGGAAGGTAAACTTCCAAACTCATTCTATGAGGCCATCATTACCCTAATACCAAAACCTGACAAAGATGCCACAATAAATGAAAGCTACAGGCCAATATCACTGATGAACATAGATGCACAAATCCTCAACAAAATTCTAGCAATCAGAATCCAACAATGCATTAAAAAGATTATACACCATGACCCAGTGGGCTTTATCCCAGGGATACATGAATTCTTCAATATCCACAAATCAATCAATGTAATTCACCACATTAACAAATTTAAGAATAAAAGCCATATGATTATCTCAATAGATGCAGAAAAGGCCTTTGACAAAATTCAACATCCATTTATGATAAAAACTCTCCAGAAAGTAGGAAAAGAAAGAACATACCTCAACATAATAAAAGCTATATATGACAAAATTCACAGCAAACATCATCCTCAATGGTGAAAAATTGAAAGCATTTCCCCTAAATTCAGGAACAAGACAAGGGCACCACTTTTACCGCTACTATTCAACATAGTTCTGGAAGTTTTGGCCACAGCAATCAGGGCAGAAAAAGAAGTAAAAGGAATCCAAATTGGAAAAGAAGAAGTAAAACTCGCACTGTTTGCAGATGACATGATCCTCTACATAGTAAACCCTAAAGACTCCACCAGAAAATTACTAGAGCTAATCAATGAATATAGTAAAGTTGCAGGATATAAAATCAACATACAGAAATCCTTTGCATTCCTATACACTAAGAATGAGAAAGTAGAAAAAGAAGTTAAGGAAACAATTTCATTCACCATTCCTATGAAAAGAATAAAATACTTAGGAATATACCTACCCAAAGAAACTAAAGACCTATATATCAAAAACTATAATACTCTGACGAAAGAAATCAAAGAGGACACTAATAGATGGATAAATATACCATGTTCATGGATCGGAAGAATCAGTATAGTGAAAATGAGTATATTACCGAAAGTAATTTACAGATTAAATGCAATCCCTATCAAGCTACCAGCAGTATTTTCCACAGAACTAGAACAAATAATTTCAAAATTTGTATGGAAATATAAAAAAACCTCGAATAGCCAAAACAATCTTGAGAAAGAAGAATGGAACTGGAGGAATCAACTTGCCTGACTTCAGGCTCTACTACAAAACCACAGTCATCAAGACAGTATGGTACTGGCACAAAGACAGAAATATAGATCAATGGAACAAAATAGAAAGCCCAGAGATAATTTCACACACACATGGACACCTTATCTTCGACAAAGGAGGCAAGAATATACAATGGAGTAAAGACAGTCTCTTTAACAGGTGGTGCTGGGAAAACTGATCAACTACTTGTAAAAGAATGAAACTAGATTACTTTCTAATACCACACACAAAAAATAAACACAAAATGGATTAAAGATCTAAACGTAAGACCAGTAACTCTAAAACTCCTAGAAAGAACATAGACAAAACATTCTCTGACATAAATCACAGCAGGATCCTCTATGATCCATCTCCCAGTATACTGGAAATAAAAGCAAAAATAAACAAATGAGATCTAATTAAAAGCTTCTGCACAACAAAGGAAACTATGAGCAAGGTGACAGGACAGCCTTCTAAATGGGAGAAAATATTAGCAAATGAAGCAACTGACAAACAACTAATCTCAAAAATCTACAAGCAACTTATGCAGCTCAACTCCAGAAAAATAAATGATCCAATCAAAAAATGGGCCAAAGAACTAAATAGACATTTCTCCAGAGAAGACATACAGATAGCTAATAAACACATGAAAAGATGCTCAACATCACTCATTATCAGAGAAATGCAAATCAAGGCCACAATGAAGTACCATTTCCCACTAGTCAGGATGGCTGTGATTCAAAAGTCTACAAGCAATAAATGCTGGAGAGGATGTGGAGGAAAGGGAACCCTCTTACACTGTTGGTAGGAATGCAAACTAGTACAGCCACTATGGAAAACAGTGTGGAGATTCCTTTAAAAATTGCAAATAGAACTGCCTTATGACCCAACAGTCCCACTGTTCAGCATGCACACTGAGGAAACCAAAATTGAAAGAGACACATGTACCCCAATGTTCATTGCAGCATTGTTTATAATTGCTAGGACATGGAAGCAACCTAGATGTCCATCAGCAGATGAATGGATAAGAAAGCTGTGGTACATATACACAGTGGAGTATTACTCAGGCATTAAAAAGAATACATTTGAATCAGTTCTAATGAGGTGGATGAAACTGGAGCCGATTATACAGAGTGAAGTAAGCCAGAAAGAAAAACACCAGTACAGTATACTGACACATATATGTGGAATTTAGAAAGATTATAATGATGACCCTCTATGTGAGATAGCAAAAGAGACACAGATGTATAGAATGGACTTTTGGACTCTGAGGGAGAGGGTGGGATGATTTTAGAGAATGGCATTGAAATATGTATACTATCATGTAAGAAATGAAGTGCCAGTCTATGTTCAATAGAGGATACAGGATGCTTGGGGCTGGTGCACAGGGATGATTCAGAGAGATGATTTGGGATAGGAAGTGGGAGGTTGGTTCAGGATTGGGAGCTCATATACACCCATGGCGGATTCATGTCAACGTATGACAAAACCAATACAGTATTGTAAAGTAAAATAAAGTAAAAACAAAATAAAATAATAATAATAATAAAATAAAATGTTAGATAAATACTAACCAAAAGAGTTCTGGGATAAATGTTTTAATTTTAAACAAATCCATTTCAGAACAAGAAATATTTATATATATAAACAGGGATAAACAAGATCATCAAGTAAATATAATTCTTAGTTCATATATACACCTGAAAACTGAGCTTAAAGATACATGAAGCACACACACACACACACACAAGAAAAAAAAAAAAAGAAAGAAAAAAAAACTTGAAAGGTAATAGAAAAATATCACAATTATAATTTAATATATTAGAACTCGTTTTTCAGATAGTTCAGTTCAGTCACTCAGTCATGTTCGAGTCTTTGTGAAACCATGGACTGCAGCATGCCAGGCCTCCCTGTCCATCAGCAACACCCAGAGTTTACTCAAACTCATGTCCATTGAGTCAGTGATGCCATCCAATCATCTCATCCTCTGTCGTCCCCTTCTCCTCCCTCCTTCAATCTTTCCCAGCATTAGGGACTTTTCAAGTGAGTCAGCTCTTCGCATCAGGTAGCCAAAGTATTGGAACTTTAGCTTGAATATCAGCCCTTACAATTAATATTAAGGGCTGATTTCATTTAGGATGGACTGGTTACATCTCCTTGCAGTCCAAGGGACTCTCAAGAGTCTTCTCCAACACCACAGTTCAAAAGCATCATTCTTCAGCACTCAGCTTTTTTATGGTCCAACTCTCACATCCGTACATGACTACTGAAAAAGCATAGATTTTTACAAGACAGATCTTTGTTGTCAAAGTAAAATCTCTACTTTTAATATACTGTTTAGATCGGACATAACATTTCTTCCAAGGAGCAAGTGTCTTTTAATTTCATGGAGGCAGTCACAATCTGCAGTGATTTTGGAGCCCCAAAATAATATGTGGTCTGCTAATAAATACTCAAATATTAAAAAAAAAAAAAGAAAAAAGAAAATCTGTCGCTATTTCCACATCTATTGGCATGAACTGATAGGACCAGATGCCATGATCTTAGTTTTTTGAATGTTGAATTTTAAGTCAAAATTTTCACTCTCTTCTTTCACTTTCATTAAGAAGCTCTTTAGTTCTTTTTTTTCCTTTCTGCCATAAGGGTCTTGTCATTTGCATATTTGAGGCTATTGATATTTCTCCTGGCAATCTTGATTCCATCTTGCTTCATCCAGCCCAACATTTCTCAAGATGTACTCTGCATGTAAGTTAAATAAGCAGGGTGACAATATACAACCTTGACGTATTACTTTCCCTATTTGGAACCAGTTTGTTCCACTTCCAGATTTCTCAAGAGGTAGGTAAGGTAGTCTGGTATTCCCATCTCTTGAAGAATTTTCCACAGTTTGTTGTAATGTACACAGTCATAGGCTTTCACATAGTCAATAAAGTAGGAGTAGATTTATTATTATTTTTTTTTATGGAACCCTTTTTTTTTTTTTTTGATGATCCAGCCAATGTTGGCAATTTGATCTCTAGTTCCTCTGCCTTTTCTAAATTCAGCTTGAACATCTGGAAGTTCATGTTTCACATTCTGTTGAAGCCTGGCTTGGAGAATTTTGAGCATTACTTTACTAACGTGTGAGATTAGATGAAATGTGTGGTAGTTTGAGCATTCTTTGGTATTGCCTTTTTTAGGGATTGGAATGAAAACTGAACTTTTTCAGTCCTTTGGACACTGCTGAGTTTCCATACTTGCTGGCATATTGAGTCCAACACTTTCACAGTATCATCTTTTAGGATTTGAAGTAGATAAACTGGAATTCCATCATCTCCACAAGCTTTGTTTATAGTGATGCTTGCTAAGGTCCACTTGACTTTGCACTCCAGGATGTCTGGCTGTAGGTTAGTGATCATATCTTTGTGATTATCTGGGTAATAAATCTTCTTTTGTATAGTTCCTCTGTGTATTCTTGCTACCTCTTCTTAAAATCTTCTGCTTCTCTTAGGTCCATACCACTTTTTTCTTTTGTTGTGCTCATCTTTATATGAAATGTTCCTTTGGTATCTCTAATTTTCTTTAAGAGATCTCTAGTGTTTCCTATTCTATTGTTTTCCTCTTTTTCTTTGGATTGATCACTGAGGTAGACTCTCCTTGTTATTATTTGGAACTCTGCACTCAAACGGTATATCTTTCCTTTTCTCCTTTGCTTTTCACTTCTTTTCACAGCCATTTGTAAGGTCTCCTCAGACAACCATTTTGCCTTTATGCATTTATTTTTGGGGGGATTGTCTTGATCCCTGCCTCATGTACAATGTCACGAACCTCATTCCATAGTTCCTCAGGCACTCTATCAGATCTAAACACTGGAATCTATTAGTGATATTTACTCTATAATAATAAGGGATTTCATTTAGGTCACACCTTAATGGTCTAGTGGTTTTCCCCACTTTCTTCAATTTAAGCCTGAGTTTGACAATAAAGAGTTCATGATCTGAGCCACAGTCAGCTCCCCAGTTTTTTTTTTTTTTTTTTCTGACTGTATATGGCTTCTCCACCTTTGGCCACAAAGTTATAGCAGAGGCTGCATGATGCTGGAACGACTGTGAGGTAATACCCCATGTCCAAAGGCAGAAAAGTTCCATCAAGTCAGTAGGCACTGGAGCAGTGGCTGTACAGTGCTAGGGCCACTTTGAGGTGACACCCCATGTCCAAGGGCAAAGGACAAGCCCAAGAAAGATGGTAGGGGGGCGAAATTGCATTTAGAATCTAACCCCACACTCGCCAGAGATGTTCAGAGGGCTCAAACAAACCTTGTGTGCACCAGGAACAAGAGACCCCACAGAGACTGAGACAGAAATGTTTTTGAGTGTCTCCTGTGGTTGCGTGTGTCAGCAGTGGACTGTCACAGGTGCAGGGGCTCTGGTCGCAGCAGACTTGGGCTGGGTGCAACAGACTTGGGTATGATATAACGCCTCTTGGAGGAGGTCGCCATTAACTCCACCAAAGAACTGCCAGAAATTGCACAAGGCTGGCAAAATAGAATCTTGGAGGGCACAAACAGAAGACTGTGCACCCCAGGACCCAGGAGAGAAGGACAGTGACTCCACAAGTGACTGAACCAGATTTGCCCATGAATGTCCTGGAGTCTCTGGCAGAGGCATAGGTTGGCAGTGGCCTGCTGCAGGATTGGGGGAACTGAATGTAGCAGTGTTTGCATGGGACCTTTTGAAGGAGTTCACCATTATCTTCATTACCTCCTCCATAGTTTGGTTCTAGGTAAATAACAGGGAGGGAACAGAGCTTCACCCATCAACAGAACGTTGGTTTAAAGATATAATGAGCATGGCCCAATCCATCAGAATAAGACCCAGTCCCCCCACCCCCCACCCCAGTCAGTCTCTCCCATCAGGAAGCTTCCATAAGTCTCATCCTTTTCCATCAAAGGGAAGACAGACTGAAAACCACAGTCACAGAAAACTAACCAATCTTATCACATGGACCACAGCCTGTCTAACTCAATGAAACTATGAGCCATGACATGTAGGGCCACCTAAGATGGGCTGATAATGCTGAAGAGTTCTGACAAAATGTGGTCCACTGGAGATGGGAATGGTAAACCACTTCAATATTTCTGCCTTGAAAACCCCATGAACAGTATGAAAAGGCAAAAAGATAGAACATTGAAAGATGAACTCCCCAGGTCTGTAGATGCCCAATATGGAGATCAGTGGAGAAATAACTGCAGAAAGAATGAATAGATGGAGCCAAAACAAAACAACACCCAGTTGTGTATGGGACTGGTGATGGAAGTAATGTCTGATGCTGTAAAGAGCAATATTGCATAGGAACCTGGAATGTTAGGCCCATGAATCAAGGCAAATTGGAAGTGTCAAACAGGAGATGGCAAGAGTGAACACTGACATTTTAGGAATTAGCAAACTAAAATGGACTAGAATGGGTGAATTTAACTCAGATGACCATTGTATCTACTACTGTGGGCAGGAATCCCTTAGAAGAAATGGAGTAGCCATCATAGTCAACAAAAGTCTGAAATTCAGTACTTGGATGCAATCTCAAAAACTACAGAATGACCTCTGTTTGTTTCCAAGGCAAACCACTGTCAGATAACATTTAAACTATTTGTGATATGGTAATTTATAATGAGAAGTATATATTCTTCATCATATCTCTGGTACAGAAACCTTGGGATTTCCTTTCAGCTACAACAAAGCCCTTTTTTTCTGTAGATAAGGTGGCTCTTGGAACCACTGAAGGATGTGAACTAGTTCCCAGGAGGACCAATCAGTGATAAAAGAGGTGGAAATTTTAGTCCCACCACTTTGACTTCCAAAGGGAATGAAGATTAAATCAATTTCCAGTGGATAATACTGTAATTAGTTTATGCAATGAAGCCTCCATCAAATAAAAAGAGTGAAGTTCAGTGAGCTTCTGGGAATATAGGCACGATGAGAGGGAGTGTGGAAGCCCCAAACCCTTTCCTCATACCTTGCCCTCTGCATTTCTTCCATCAGACTTTTCTTGAGTTATCACCTTTTATAATAAACCATTAATCTAGTACACAAAATATTTCTCAGAGTTCTGTGAGCTGCTCTAGCAAATTAATCAAACTCAAGGAAGCAATTCCTTGAAATTACCAATCCAATAGGTAGTCAGAAGTACAAATGATAACCTGAACTTGTGCCTGGAATCTGAAGAGTGTACATGTGTTGAGAACTGCAGAGAGCATTATTATAGGACTGAGTCCTTAACCTGCAGAAAATGAGGGTATCTTCAGATATTATCAGAATTGAGTTGAATTATGGGACATTCAGATGTCAGAGAATGGCTTGGTAGCATGGCAACCAATGGGCTTCCCCTTTGGCTCAGTGGTAAAGAATATACCTGCAATGCAATAGACCCAGGAAACTTGGATTCAATTCCTGGTTCAGGAAGATATCTTGGAGTAGGGCATGCAACTCATTCCAGTGTTCTTGCCTGGAGAATCCCATGGACAGAAGAGCCTGGTAGGCTATCGTCCATAAGGTTTCAGAGTCAGACATAACTGAAGCAACTGAGCACACATGCATGCAGGCACATGGCAACAAGTGGGGTTTCTTTCCTGGCTCAGAATGGAAAATAATTTTTCTGCAATGAAGGGCATCTGGGTTCAGTCCCTGGGTCAGAAAGATCCCCTGGAGAAGGGAATGACTACCCACTCTATTAGAGTATATTATACTTGCCTGGATAATTCCATGGACAGAGGAATGGATGGCCTATGGTGGGCTACAGTCCCTAGGGTAAAAAGAGTCAGACATTATTGAGCAACTTACACTTTAACACTTTCAAAGTAAAATTATGAAGCACTAAAATTTGTGATCATTTGTATCATTAATACTGTGAACAATGTTATTTAATAAGTTCCTAAAGAGATAGGTAATGAATATAAGAGCAATATCATTAATTGCAAATTAGCAGCTTTAACATTTTAAACACCATTTATTTGCTAAGAATAAAAATTATGTATCTCTAACTGCTACCCTAAAACTGGGTTTACATCTTGGTAGGTGTGGAGCCATGAGGCAAAACCAAGAAAAATCATGGGAAAAGACAATAATTATTACTTGCAGCAAGTAAGAGAACTCTTAAGATATTTCCTGCTGTGTCTCCCCAAACAGCAAAATTGAGCTTGTCTTAGGATAAGGATGGGTGTATGCATATTCATGAAGGGGTTTGAGCAGAGGAAACTTCAGAACGGAATTGAGGCAAAGGTTGGACAGAGTCTAAGCTCTAGGCCTTGATTGAAGTTGCAAAGGCCAATAACGTTTAACATCTTCATTCCTGAGGTTGCAGTTAATAGGTGGTTGAATGTGCAAGGGGGTTTGGATCCTGCAAAACAGCTCAAGAATGTGATCTTTGCTAACCTTTACCCTCAAAATGGAACTAGGAGTCTTTACAAGTGAAATATTGTCTCTGATATAGTGAGTTATCTTCCTGCCTAGTAATAACTGTTAGTACTTCCATTCCTTTGTTTCTTTGAAATTATTAAATACAAGACCTATTCTTCTGCAAAGCCAAGCACTGTGGCCAGGCAAATATCACAGAATGACTTAGTCCTAAAATGCTTTTCTTTTGTTAGGAAATAAGGGGACCTCTGACTCTATCTGCCTACATTTACAAGAGATCTTCCCCCAATTATAATTACATCCAAACATCAGTTTACTCTCTCCACATAGATTTCTATTAGGTCTTCACACATAACATGTCTAAAACACCTCTCAAATCACCTCCTTACAGGAAACTTCACCTATTTCAATAAATGGCAACTCCCTTTTTCCAGATTCTGGAGGCTAAAATTCTTGAAAATTATTCTGTAATTTTTGTCACACGCTATATTGTATTTAACTCCAACTTCAGAATCTTACCTCTTATCATTGTTATGACACTACGAGTAAAGCCATTGACCCTTCCATCAGAACTATTCTAAGAATACTGTAAAGATACTCCCTAATTTCATAGTTTCTGACCTACTGAGCAGCCATAATGATCCTTTTAATATATATTATATGTGTGTGCCTGCTAAGTCACTTTAGTTGTGTCCAACTCTTTGCAATCCTATGGACTGTAGCCTGCCAGGCTACATGCCCTTCTCCAGAGGATCTTTCCAACCCAAGGATTGATTGAACTTGCATCTCATGTCTCTTGAGAGACATGAGGCAGGTACTTTATCACTAGCACCACCTGGGAAGTCAAATAAATGCTATCAGTTCAGTTCAGTTTAGTCACTCAATCATGTCCAACTCTTTGCGACCCCATGGACTGCAATACTCCAGGCCTCCTGTCCATCACCAACTCATGGAGTTTACTAAAATGCATGTTTACTGAGTCCGTGAAGCCATCCAACCATCTCACCTTCTGTCCTCCCTTTCTCCCACCTTCAATCTTTCCCAGCATCAGGGTCTTTCCAAATGAGTCATCTCTTTACATCAGGTGACTGAAGTATTGGAGTTTCAGCTTTAACATCAGTCCTTCCGATGAACATTCAGGACTGATCTCCTTTAGGATGGACTGGTTGGATCTTCTTTCAGTCCAAGGGACTCTCAAGAGTCTTCTTCAACACCACAGTTCAAAAGCTTCAATTCTTCAGTGCTCAGTTTTTTTTTTTTATAGTCCAACTCTCACATCCATACATGACGACTGGAAAAACCATAGCCTTGACTGGACGGACTTTTATGGCAAAGTAATGTCTCTGCTTTTTAATATGCTGTCTAGGTTGGTCGTGACTTATCTTCCAAGGAGTAACCATCTTTTAATTTCATGGCTGCAGTCATCATCTGCACTGATTTTGTAGCCCCCAAAATAAAACCTGCCAGTGTTCTCACTGTTTGTCCATCTATTTGGCATGAAGTGATGGGACTGGATGCCATGATCTTTGTTTCCTGAATGTTGAGCTTTAAGCTCAATTCAAAATTCTACTCCAGTGGTTCCACTTCACTCAGATAAAAAATTAAAGTTTCTCCATGATATATATATAGGGTTACATAACCTGGCCTGTTGTTATCACTGGGGATCATCTCCAACTCCTTTCCTTCTTCTTACCCTCACCAGACATTCTAGCCTCTTTTCTTTTCATTTTTTTTAAATGGGTCTAGCTCTTTTATCTCTGAGTCTCTGCACTTGCTGTTTTCTTTGTCTGGAGTACCTTACCCACAGATAGCCACCTGAAAAACTGAATGTTCATTATCAGTAAGGTTTTCCCACTAAATTGTTGAAAATGTCAACACCACTTTCTTTATGGTGCCTCATCTTCATCTCCCCATTATTTACTTTTTTTTTTTTTTAATTATGGCAGACACTATCAAACTTGCTTCGAGTTTTCCTAATGAATGGGCAATAGACGGGGAAACAGTGGAAACAGTGTCTGATTTTATTTCTTTGGGGCTCCAAAATCACTGCAGATGGTGATTGCAGCCATGAAATTAAAAGACGCTTACTCCTTGGAAGAAAAGTTATGATCAACCTAGATAGTATATTCAAAAGCAGATACATTGCTGACTAAGGTCCGTCTAGTCAAGGTTATGGTTTTTCCTGTGGTAATGTATGGATGTGAGAGTTTGACTGTGAATAAGGCTGAGCGCCAAAGAATTGATGCTTTTGAACTGTGGTGTTGGAGAAGACTCTTGAGAGTCCCTTGGACTGCAAGGAGATACAACCAGTCCATTCTGAAGGAGATCAATGCTGGGATTTCTTTGGAAGGAATGATGCTAAAGCTGAAACTCCAGTACTCTGGCCACCTCATTGGAAAAGACTCTGATGCTGCAAGGGATTGGGGGCAGGAGGAGAAGTGGATGACAGAGGATGAGATGGCTGGATGGCATCACTCACTCGATGGACATGAGTCTGAGTGAACTCCGGGGAGTTGGTGATAGACAGAGAAGCCTGGCGTGCTGCGATTCATGGGGTTTCAAGAATTGGACACGACTGAGCGACTGAATTGAACTGAATTGAATGTATCTGTTCAGTTGCACTTTGCCTGCTACTCATTCCTTGGTGTATTATATCTTCAGCATTGAAGCAGTGCTTGGAACATAAGTGGTAATTAACAAATATCTGTTGAGAAATTAATAAGTTAAAGGTATTTCTATATGACTGTGATTCTTAAAATATTTGAAATTCCTAAAGCCTGAATTTCTGACCATTTTCAGGTCATGAAAAGTTTTTTTTTTTTTTTTTCACTTCTTGAATTTTGATCAAGATTTGTTTTCATTTTTAAAGATACAACTTACAGTGTTTACTTTGTTTTTAAAACAAAATACTCAAATGTAGCCACTTTAAAAATAAGTAATTGACAAGACTCTATTATAGCAGTAAGAAAAACATTTGAAAAACAATCCCAAGTTAATACACCTGGACAAATTAAAGAAGAAATGAATACTATTAGGAAAATATTGTCAGTAGAAATTAAAGCATGAATTAGAATAGCTTTAATTGGAATTTTTAAAATATAGAAAAAGGACATTGAGAATAGAAGTTAATCTGATTATAGGATAACCAGTGTCAAATAAAACAGAGCTAAAAATGGAAATAGTTCAGCTGTATCATTTATGTCCATACTTTATCCTAGTCATTGACCAATTGTCTTAACATTCTCTTCAGTTTAATTTAAGCACTTCCCAGGTGCTTCTAGTGGTAAAAATCCACCTGCTAATGCTGGAGATTCAAAGATTTGGGTCCAATCCATGAATCAGAAAGATCCCCTGAAGGAAGGTATGGCAATCCACTCCAGTATTCTTGCCTGGAGAATTCGTTGGACAGAGGAGCCTGGTGGGCTACAGCCCATCAGATCACAGATTCAGACATGACTTTAGCTACTTAGCACACACAGCTTAATTAAATTTAAACAGGTTTCTTCCCAACTATAGGTCCTTGATTTCTCTTTTCTTAGGGCATTTACTTTAGAAAAACTTGCAATTGTAAACTCTTTCTCTACCTCTTTGAAATGTAAATTTTCTACAAATGAGGAATGTCTTTCTCAGGACCTGGGAGTTACCTACCTTCTTTGAAATATAATCATACACCAAAAGAGCAAATCTTGTCTTCCAGTCTCTTTGGAAGGGTAGTAGCCTAACTTCCCTAAGAGCCAGACAGCAAATACAGATGGCCTCATCACAGTGACTATCTTGCCTGTAAGTCCTTTGATGCTATTGTACTAGTTTGCACAATCCTGGTACACCTTGCTTTTCCAAAGATTGCTTAATACTACTTTCCACTAGCAAAAATATATGTGAAGAGGATTTTTTTGCTTATACAAAAATAGAGAAAAAGCAAAAATAGAGTTTAATGTTGATTTTTGAGAGTGGCACCACCAAGCTCCTTCCCTGGGAACTACACTTAACATCAAGCCATCGGAGCTTAAAATGTGTCTGTGAGCATCTGTGCTTTGTCTCTACTTACTGTGTGTATTCAACAGCAAAATGTGTCCTAAAGTAACTGCTTCTTCACTTAGTCCATTTAAACTTTCAAAAGGTTTCATAGAAACGGTCTACTTTCAATAGCAAGTGAAACCAATACTTAAAATCCCGGTCATATTTTGCTTTTTTTTTTTTTTAACATTTCTCTCTTTCTGAATAAATAATTTCTATTAATGTGTCTTCAAGATCTTTCTTCAAATTCACGAATTCTTTTCTCATCTTTATTTTGCTATTGAACACATAGAGTACTCATTTGGGATTTTTTTAAGTATTATAATTTTTTACATAATTTTTCTTATATTAAAATATTTCTCTCAGAACTACCTTTCCATTCATTCTGAAGGTTTTCTGTTACCTCTTGAGATAGTTACAATGGGAGCTTTAAAGTCTGTTTGGTAATGTTAACATCTGAGTCAGATTTGGGTAAGATATCATTATTGTTTTATCGACAGAGATTGGTTAAATGCTACTGGTCCTTGTTTATTGTGTCTGGATTTTATGTAGACTTTATTTCCTGTTACAATTATTTATAGAATATAGGGATTTTATTTTTATTTATTTATTTTTAGCCTAAAATTAACCCAGATAATTTCAGACCAATTTTCACTTTATTTGGCTTGTGGTTTAAAAATTCTAATTCCAAAGCTCTACTGATCTGCTGCATTTGATTTGCCATTTACATGACCCACTCAATGATTTTAGACTAAGGCAGTGATGTCAGTTCAGTTTCTGAGGCTTTATGCACCTGACTTGGGTTTGCCCATACAATTATGTAGGGATTAATACACAAAATCAGTGTGTCTCCTTCTCTGGATATCTCTGCTGTGAAAATTTCTGGGCATTTTCCAAACACCAGCATCTTTGTGTTAGTTTGATGAAATGTAACATTTGTATATTATGTAAGTCTAATCAGATTAGAGTGTAGTGAGCTTGATACATCAGCCATAATAATATAACTTTCTGGCATACATTAATTAGATAAGCAAAGCTGTCTCTTTCAAATATTGCTGTGTATCTCAAAATAGAAACAACTTAACTCAGATATATTTTACTATAAAATGCTGTTATGAGAGACTTTCAATAGATCTCTATATTCTTAAATGTCTTCAGCCTTCAGGTTCTATATTATTAAGACTGAATACTTAGACAAATGAATAATGTACATCATATTTTAGTCTAAGTCTTCTTTGAAATACATTGGATCATTAAAAAGTAATGTGAAAAAATATTTTCTGGGATAACAAGTGAATCTACTTATTATAATATGTATATATTTTAAGTTCCTTTTGATTTTTTCTGTTATATATATGTACATATATATGAAAAATTATATATTCCTACAGATTAAGTGATAATCTTAAATCATGTTGTCTCTCTATAAAATAACCAAAGTGATATATAATGATAATATATACATTTTGTATAGAAATATATGCATGTGTGCTAAGTCACTTCAGTCCTGTCTGCAGGGTATCTTCCCCAACCCAGGGATAGAATCCACACCTCCGGCAACTCCTTCATTGCAGGTGGATTCTTTACTGCTGAGCCACCTGGAGGCCCATATATAAATACACACATATGTAAATATACACATATACAAATATATGGGCTTTCCTGGTGGTGCTAGTGGTACAGAATCCGCCTGCCAATGCAGAAGATGTAAGAGACACAGGTTTAATCCCTAAGTCAGGAAGATTCTCTGGAGAAGCCCATGGCAACCCACTCCAGTATCTTGCCTGGATAATTCCATGGAGAGAGAAGCCTGGTGAGCTACAACCCACAGATTTGCAAAGAGTTGGATACAACTGAAGTGACTAAGCATACACAAATAGGGATATTATACTTAGTGATATAAGTCAGACAGAGAAGGGAAAACATCTCATCTTGAAGGAGGTTTTTGTATCAATGTTTCAGGCAGATAGTGTGGAACTGAATAATTATCCACACATCCCACTGTTCATTGGCAATATTGAATGTCTATGGTCACTGTTATACTACTATGCTAGATGAGGAAACTGGCATATACTTTAGTATATCAAAGAGAAAAACTAGGTGAGTCCATGAAAAATACCCTCCTAGAGGTGCTCAAACATTATTCAGAAGTAATTTAAAGAGGCTTAAACACATGTTTAGCCTTTGGAGGTAAAGTTAGATAAATATTTTAGTTGTTTTGACATCACTATTAAGAAAGAAGGATATGGTCAAGGGAAACATACAACATAGGTTAATGGATTTTTCAAATGGCTAATAGATGCTTAATAATGTCATTCAAAATTAAGCTGCAATGATTTAAATAATTTTACTAGTAAATTATGGCATCTGTAAATATTTGTATTTTTATAAGTATTAATTATGAGTAATAAATTAACGTGGCATGAATATTTTATTTTAAACCAGCTGCTCAAAATACCAAGAGAAGAGAATTATGGGAACAAGTCAGATTTCCCCAAAGCATACAAATAATGAATCTTTTTGTTAAGAAGTCAAGTTTAATTTAACGCTGCTGTTGTAGTATTGTACACTTTAACGATTATTTATTTGAGGCCTTGTGTCAGCTACCTGGATCTACTCCAATGCCTACTGAGCTAAAATCTGGCTTGCCTAAGGAATGAGTCCAATGTATTCAAATTTAACACAAAACGTAAACATCTTTCTGAATGAAGCTAAACTATTGAGAGCTATTTGAATGATAAACTTTTGTTCTGTTTCTAAGAAGTAATTATGTGCTTTATTTATGGTCTATTGTATAATTTCAAGTTTATTTTTCCTCTTTACTGAACCTCTTTCTTCACTGAATGTCATTTTTATTCCGTCTGTTGAAATGACAAACAATGCTTCAAACATCTGGAGCTGTACTGCCTGGTAAAATACCTACCATCATCACAAGGTGATTTATTTCTTCTGTGTATATGTGACACTTATTTTTTTCCATCAGTTAAAAGGGAAAAGTTTTCTGGACTTAACACAAATAAATATTATGAAGACACATTAATTAATAAACTGAGTTAATTCCTCAGTTTATTAATGAGAGAAAAATTATAGATTTTATATGCTATCAGAATGTAAATACAGATAAATAATGTGACTGATAATTCTGTTATTAACAGTGAAATATTTTAACATTAAAGTATCATAGCATTCAGCTAAACTGCAAAAAAATCTTTTAAAGTTCCTTAAAGCTATTTTAGGAAAAGAAAATGGGATTTGTTGTCGGATATTATATTTAAAATTGTTCATTAGACTATATATGATGAGTGAATAACTGTATCACAAAACAAGTCTTTTCTCAAATTTGAAATCTAGATTCATTCTGTTCTTGTCCAGGTAGAGAAATATGGATGAATAAAAAGTATTCAGCATTTAAGTATGTATATATTATCCCTTCTGTTCTGACTGCCTTATTGTTATAATAGTTCTCAGTCATGACTCGGTGTAGTGCTCATCATAGAGTTCTCAAGGTGGTTACTCCACAGACTTCATGTAACGTGAAAAATACTAGGTCACTGTTTCTGGGAAAGACACTGGAATTCAGTCTGATATTTGAATAGCAAGATGATTTTAAGAATGTCAAAATGGCAAAGATTTAGAGAGAAGATTTTTGACTTAAAAATATGCTATCAACAATATATCTACTATCCAAAAATGTCAAAATTCTCGAACTTTCACAGTATTGCATCAGGTGTTACTAATAAGAACATACACAGTAATCAATGGCTTCATTGTGATATTTTGCATAATTGAAAACCACTCAGTGTCAAATATCCCCTTCATTTTATTGACAGTGTATCAAAAGTGATATTTTATTAATTTTTATGCAAGTGATTTGTTAGTTCCATTTTAGTAAATGCCAAATAGACTAGAAACTAGAACAGTATTAAATGCTAAAGAACAGAAAAGATATACAAAAACATAGAATAAACAATAAAACTACTAAAGGTAAACTATTAAACATATATAATTTTAACTGCTTTACTCTTTGCATCAGACTGATCTACATCATAATTACAGATATTGTCAACAAGTATGTATAAGAAAGGAGTATATTCAGGCTGATTTACATTTTACAGCATATTTTTACAAAAAATATTGAATCAGCTGTTTTAACCAAGAGTATTATGAGAAAACAATGGTTCAGTGTTTTGCCTGGCAAAATTATGTTACAATAAACACTCATTTTTGTGTCTTGGATTCTGAAATAACTTTATTTCCTGCTGTGAAACAGAGAGAATGTGGTTGATGATATCAGGTTTCAGGCTAACATTTTATATTGATTCGTCAGAATAAGAAGCAGTAATTACAGGTCTGGGAGACCATGCTGCTCTGCCCTTCTGGCTTCAAATAAGCCCAAGATGAGGAGAAAATAGTAATATGAAAAATCAAAAGACTCAAGAATTATTATATGGAACATTAACTAGATCTTCTCCATTCTAAGACATGTGACTTTCTTTGGAACATTTCAGAATGAATAAAGAATGTACAAATGAATTTGAATTTATTGAACGTATTTTTCAGCATTAGATGTCCTGATACTAGTAGTTAAAGTCTACAACAAACAAAATCATTCTTCCTGCTATGACTCATTCCATGAGAAATGTAATTTCTTGCATAAGTAATTTTAATCCAGTGAATATTTAATTTTGTCTTTTTACTTTATAAATGTAATTCACTTACTCAATAAAATGTCACTGGGTTTAAAAAGCAAGGGATATATCTAAGGTGTATTAGAGTGTCTCAAATAAACATATTTTCTTTATTCTGCATTATGAAACATTTTTCAAGTCATAAAGCTAACCCATATACCTCTATGACTGCATAAAACATAGATAATAGATTTTTAATGGTTATTCCATTACTCTAATAACTTCAATAAATCAATAACATGCCTCAAAATATTTCCCTTCTTCTAAGAAATATTACAAAGGAATAAAATTCATTTCTCTTATCTTGTATAAAATTCTTATTTTTCATCAGTTCAGTTAGATCAGTATCTCAGTCATGTCCGACTCTTGTGACAACATCAATCGCAGCAAGCCAGGCCTCCCTGGCCATCACCAACTCCCGGAGTTCAATCAGACTCACATCTATCGAGTCAGAGATGCCATCCAGCCATCTCACCATCTGTCGTGCCCTTCTCCTCCTTTCCCCAATCCTTCCCAGCATTAGAGTCTTTTCCAATGAGTCAACTATTCGCATGAGGTGGCCAAAGTACTGGAGCTTCAAATTCAGCCTCATTGCTTCCAAAGAAATCCCAGGGCTGATCTCCTTCAGAATGAATTGGATGGATTTCCTTGCAGTCCAAGGGACTCTCAAGAGTCTTCTCCAACACCACATTTCAAAAGCATCGATACTTTGGTGCTCAGCCTTCTTCACAGTCCAACTCATACATCCATACATGACCACATGAGAAACTATAGCCTTGACTAGAGGGACCTCAGTCGGCAAACTAATGTCTCTGCTTTTGAATATACTATGTAGGTTGGTCATAACTTTCCTTCTAAGGAGTAAACATCTTTTAATTTCATGGCTGCAATCACCATCGGCTGTGATTTTGGAGCCCCCAAAATAAAGTCTGACACTGTTTCCACTGTTTCCCTGTTTATTTCCCATGAAGTCACGGGACCGGATGCCATGATTTTCATTTTCTTAATGTTGAGCTTTAAGCCAACTTTTTCACTCTTTCACTTTCATCAAGAGGCTTTTAGTCCCTCTTCACTTTCTGCCATAAGGGTAGTGTCATCTGCATATCTGAGTTTTTATATTTCTCCCAGCAATCTTGATTCCAGCTCTGCTTCTTCCAGCCCAGCGTTTCTCATGATATACTCTGCATATAAGTTAAATAACTAGGGTGACCAATATACAGCCTTGAAGTACTCATTTTCCTGTTTGAAACTAGCCTGTTCCATGTCCAGTTCTAACTGCTGCTTTCTAACATGCATACAGATTTCTCAAGAGGCAGGTCAGGTGGTCTGGTATTCCCATCTCTTTCAGAATTTTCCTCAGTTTATTGCGATACACACAGTCAAAGGCTTTGGCATGGGAAATAAAGCAGAAATAGATTTTTCTCTGGAATTCTCTTGCTTTTTCCATGACCCAGTGTATATTGACACTTTGATCTCTGGTTCCTCTGCTTTTTCCAAAACCAGCTTGAACATCAGGAAGTTCACGGTTCATGTATTGCTGAAGCCTGGCTTGCATAATTTGGAGCATTATTTACTAGCATGTGAGGTGAATGTAATTGTGCGATAGTCTGAGCATTCTTTGGCATGGCCTTTCTTTGGGATTGGAATGAAAACTGACTTTGCCAGACCAGTAGCCACTGCTGAGTTTTCCAAATTGGCTGGCATATTGAGTGCAGCACTTTCACAGCATCATCTTTCAGGATTTGAAACGTCTCCACTGGAATTCCATCGCCTCCACAGGCTTTGTTCATAGTGATGCTTTCTAAGGCCCACTTGACTTCACTTTCCAGGATGTCTGGCTCTAGGTGAGTGATCACACTATCGTGATTATCTAGGTCGTGATGATCTTTTTGTACAGTTCTTCTGTGTGTTCTTGCCACCTCTTCTTAATATCTTCTGCTTCTGCTAGGTCCATTACCATTTATGTCCTTTATCAAGCCCATCTTTGCATAAAATATTCCCTTGGTATCTCTAATTTTCTTGAAGACATCTCTAGCCTTTCCTATTATGTTATTTTCCTCTATTTCTTTGCATTGACCACTGAAGAAGGCTTTTTTCTCTTCTTGCTATTCTTTGGAATGCTGCATTCAGATGCTTGTATCTTTCTTTTCTCCTTTGCTTTTCACCTCTCTTCTTTTCACAGCTATTTGTAAGGCCTCCTCAGAGAGCCATTTTGCTATTTTGCATTTCTTTTCTATGGGGATGGTCTTGATCCCTGTCTCCTGTACAATGTCACAAACCTCATTCCATAGTTCATCAGGCACTCTATCTATCAGATCTAGGCCCTTAAAACTGTTTCTCACTTCCACTGTATAATCATAAGGGATTTGATTTAGGTTATACCTGAACGGTCTAGTGGTTTTCCCTACTTTCTTCAATTTAAGTCTGAATTTGGTAATAAGAAGTTCATGATCTGAGCCACAGTCAGCTCCTGGTCTTGTTTGTGTTGACTGTATAGAGCTTCTCCATCTTTGGCTGCAAAGAATATAATCAATCTGATTTTGGTGTTGACTATCTGGTGATATCCATGTGTAGAATCTTCTCTTGTGTTGCTGGAAGAGGGCATTTGATATGACCAGTGCATTGTCTTGTCAAAACTCTATTTGTCTTTGCCCTGCTTCATTCCACATTCCGAGACCAAATTTGCCTGTTACTCCAGGTGTTTCTTGACTTCCTACTTTTGCATTCCAGTCCGCTATAATGAAAAGGACAACTTTTTTGGGTGTTACTTCTAAAAGGTCTTCATAGAACCGTTCAAATTCAGCTTTTTCAGTGTTACTGGTTGGTACATAAACTTGGATAACTGTGATACTGAATGGTTTGCCTTGGAGATGAACAGAGATCATTCTGTCATTTTGAGATTGCACCCAAGTACTGCATTTCGGACTCTTTTGTTGAGCATGATGGCTACTCCATTTCTTCTGAGGGATTCTTGCCCACAGTAGTAGATATAATGGACATCTGAGTTAAGTTCACCCATTCCCATCCATTTTAGTTCACTGATTTTAGAATGTCAATGTTCACTCTTGGCATCACTTCTTTGACCACTTCCAATTTGCCTTGATTCATGGACCTGACATTCCAGGTTCCTATGCAATATTGCTCTTTACAGCATCGGATCTTGCTTCTGTCACCAGTCCCATCCACAGCTGGGTATTGCTTTTGCTTTGGCTCCATCCCTTCATTCTTTCTGGTTTATTTCTCCACTGATCTCCAGTAACGTGTTGAGCACCTACTGACCTGGGGAGTTCTCTATCAGTATCCTATCATTTTGCCTTTTCATACTGTTCATGGAGTTCTCAAGGCAAGAATACTGAAGTGGTTTGCCATTCCCTTCTCCAGTGTACCACATTCTGTCAGACCTCTCCACCATGACCCGCCTGTCTTGGGTTGCCCCACAGGCATGGCTTAGTTTCATTGATTTAGACAAGGCTGTGGTCCTAGTGTGATTAGATTGACTAGTTTTCTGTGAGTATGGTTTCAGTGTGTCTGCCCTCTGATGCCCTCTTGCAACACCTATCATCGTACTTGGGTTTCTCTTACCTTGAGCATGGAGTATCTCTTCATGGCTGCTCCAGCAAAGAGCAGCCATTGCTCCTTACCTTGGATGAAGGGTACCTCCTCACCACAACCCTTCCTGAACTTCAACGTGGGATAGCTCCTCTAGGCCCTTCTGTGCCTGTGCAGCCACCACTCCTTGGACTTGGGGTTACTCCTCCAGGCCGCTACCCCTGACCTCGTACATGGTGTAGCTCCTCCTGGCCTTTCCTGTGCCATCGCAACCTGGCACTCTCAGCTGCTGCCCCTGACCTTGGATGTGGAGTAGCTCCTCTCGACTGCACTTAGCGCACAGGTCACAGCTGCCTGAGCTTAGTGCCCTTATGATGCTTATATTGTTACAAATAAAATGCATCTTTGGAGTCAATGACAGTGATTATCGGGAAGGATTTTTAAACAACAGTAAATCATGGATGGAAAAGTTTTACACATAAAAATATTGAATAAAGATTTCTGATGTGATTGTTCTTTGTTTCTAAACCAATGTTTTATTTCTTGATACTTAGTGAAATAACAGGAAAATGAAACCAAATTGAAAATTTCATCATTCAGTACAAATTGGCAAGTTTATCTGCTGAGACGTAAAGTGACCAGGCAGAAAGGTCATATCTGGATTGTCTTTGAAGTGATACATTCATAAATGCTTCAACAGAATTCACTCTTTGTTACAGATTGTGCATTTAAAAAGAAATAACTTTGGGTTTCTGTAAGTTAACAATATAAGGAATGCTGCAAGTTGTTACTGTTTGTACAATTTTTTAAGAAATAGTTAATAAAACCCCAACTTTGGACTTCTGATGAATTCTTTGTTTATAAAGCCAAGCAGTATTGTTATTACTATTTACCATTATTATTGTATATATGTATACATAAAGCTACTATTCTTTAGCTTCTGTTACTGAATATCTTACAAAAAAAAAAAAATCAAAGTAACTAGCCACTTGCTGTACATAGCCTTAATACCACAATAAATTTTTGTAAGTTTGCCTTAAAACAAAAAATTAAACATCTGCATTTACTCAGTTCTATTTAAGAATGTTAAGTGCTGCTTATCTGCGGGGAAAAGCAAAAAGAACAAAAACAAACACATATAAACATTTCTCCTTGATGACAAGGTTATTATTTATTATATAAGCAGACTGGAAAAATAGTAAACCTTAGCTAAGTCTCCAGACCATAATTAACTCCATAAAGCATACAGCGTTCTTATTCAGAGTGAATGATCTAAGCACCCCATTCCCAGCTGCTTCTTGTGACTCCTTTCCAATCAACTCCAAATCGCTTTTCAAGGTTTAGATACCACCACCTCCAAAAGCACATATTAACCATTGTCACTCATTCAGTTTAGACTTTAGTGTCCACCTCTGCTCTGAGAACTCAAAACATTGTGCATGCCATTCTGACACCAAATTTCAGCTTGATTGCTGGGGATTTGCCTGATACCAGACTGCTGCTGCTGCTGCTGCTATGTCTCTTCAGTCGTGTCCGACACTGTGCGACCCCACAGACGGCAGCCCACCAGGCTTCCCCCATCCCTGGAATTCTCCAAGCAAGAACACTGAAGTGGGTCGACATTTCCTTCTCCAATGCATGAAAGTGAAAAGTGAAAGTGAAGTTGCTCAGTCGTGTCCGACTCTTAGCAACCCCATGGACTGCAGCCTACCAGGCTCTTCCATTCACGGATTTTCTAAGCTCCTTGACCTAGAGGGATGGTACTGGGAGGGAGGAGGAAGGGGGGTTCAGGATGGGGAACACATGTATACCTGTGGCAGATTCATGTTGATGTATGGCAAAACCAATACGATATTGGTTAAGTAATTAACCTCTAGTTATAATAAATAATTTTATATTACAAAAAGGCAGAGGTGAACCATCTTAACTCTAAAATCTAATGACCTAGTCTATTGGTTTTCCATAAATGTTTATTAAATGAATGGTTATGTTAGTCATGGTAGTTGCATTTGCTTTACTTTTGTTTTTGCTGAAACAAAATAATATGTTATTTCTTTGAGTTATATAATTAAGTTACTTTTATCTCAAAATAGGATGTTTTTGTGTATTTATAGCTAATTTTTAAAAAAAGAGCTTAATTTCTTATATTTATATGAAGCAATTGCCAATAGGACAAATTTATTCTATAAGTACAGAATAAACCAATACATACATCTGAGTTATCATGGCATTTATAGCTAATTTTGGACTTCCCTGGTGGCTCAGAGGTTAAAGTGTCTGCCTGCAATGCGGGAGACCCGGGTTCGATCCCTGGGTCGGGAAGATCCCCTGGAGAAGGAAATGACAATCCACTCCAGTATTCTTGCCTGGAGAATCCCAAGGATAGAGAAGCCTAGTAGGTTACAGTCCATGGAGTCACAAAGAGTCGGACACAACTGAGCGACTTCACCTCATAGCTAATTTTAAATTGATGATTTAGACTGATAGCTTTATGAAGGCACATAAGAAAGTCAAGGTGATATCACTAGAGATAATTTTACAGTTTATTATTTAGAACTAGTTTTGTGTGATGCCTTCTGAAAACAATAGTTTTCATTATTATATATTTTACAGCATGTGTCTTTTATGAATAACTAAAAAGTACCTGGTATACAAAATATTCTGATAATACCAATAGTTAATAATTGTTCAGCCATGCATTTCCTAAGCTGATGTTAACTATGAGCCATTTGCTTTATGTAAATTCTCCTAGTGAGAAGGCCTATATTTTATGAAACATACTCTGAAAAATGTTACATTATTTCAATTGAATCAAAGTTTTTGTTACCATCTGTAGGCTTTAAAGTTAAAGAAATTGTTCAGGAGGTTCAATACCTTAAAAGAGTTATATCATTGTGACATATTGGAGCAAACAAAAGGAAAAATGTCATCCAATTTTTAATTAAGTAAAGTTTGAACAAAATATGAACAATATTTCCTAAATAAATAATTACATACTTAGCCATGATACAATTGTTCATTGGGCATCAGCATAGTAAGGTAAAAATAAAATTCTATAAGCTACTGTGCAAGAAAATATTATTATAACAAATACATTCACATAAAGAACAAAAATTTAGGAGCAGACACATTGGAAGCTATGAGACATTGGCATGTTCCCCACAAAATTCTGGAGAAAAAAATTTCCCACATAAAATTTTATGCCACACATTTTATTGATTCAATATGAAAGAAAAATAAATGTATTTTCAAATATTAAAGACTTTAAATTCACTTGACTCCCTCTTCTTTTCCTACCAAAATGTATCAGTTCAGTTCAGTTCAGTCACTCAGTCGTGTCCGACTCTGTGCAACCCCATGGACTGTACCACCCCAGGCTTCCCTATCCATCGTCAACTCCCAGAATTTACTCAAACTCTTGTCCATAGAGTCAGTGATGCCATCCAGCCATCTCATTCGCTGTCGTCCCCTTCCACTCCTGCCTTCAATCTTTCCCTGCATCAGGATCTTTTCATATGAGTCTGCTCTTCACATCAGGTGGCCAAAATATTGGAGTTTCAGCTTCAACATCAGTACTTCCGATGAACATTCAGGACTGATTTCCCTTAGGATGGACTTGTTGCATGTCCTTACTGTCCAAGGGACTCTCAGGAGTCTTCTCCAACACCACAGTTCAAAAGTATCATTCTTCAGTGCTCAGCTTCATTATAGTCCAACTCTCCATTCATACACAACTACTGGAGAAACAATAGCCTTGAATAGATGGACCTTTGTTGGCAAAGTAATCTCTGCTTTTTAATATGCTGTCTAGGTTGATCAAAACTTTTCTTCCAAGGTGTAAACATCGTTTAATATCATGGCTGCAGTCACTATCTGTCTAGGTTGATCAAAACTTTTCTTCCAAGGTGTAAGCATCGTTTAATTTCATGGCTGCAGTCACTATCTGATTTTGGAGGCCCCCTAAAAGTCTGCCATTGTTTCCCCATCTATTTGCCATGAAGTGATGTGAAAGGATGCCATGAACTTAGTTTTATGAATGCTGAGCTTTAAGCCAACCTTTAAACTCTCTTCTTTCACTTTCATCAAGAGGCTCTTTAGTTTTTTGCTGTCTGCCATAAGGGTGGTGTCATCTGAATAGCTGAGGTTATTGATATTTCTCCCAGAAATCCTGATTCCAGCTTGTGTTTTATCCAGCTCAGAGTTTCTGATGATGTACTCTACATATAAGTTAAATAAGCAGGGTGACAATGTACAGCCTTGATGTACTCTTTTTTCTATTTGGAACCAGTCTGTTGTTCCATGCTCAGTTCTAACTATTGTTTCCTGACCCACATACATATTTCTCAAGAGGCAGGTCAGGTGGTCTGGTATTTCCTCACTCCCCATCTGTTTCAGAATTTTCCACAGCTTGTGGTTATCTACACAGTCAAAGGTTTTGGCATAGTCAATAAAGCAGAAGTATATATATATATATATTTTTTTTCTGAACCTTTCTTGCTTTTTTGATGATTTGAGTGACTAGATCTAATACACAGAGTGCCTGATGAATATGGATGCAGGTTCATGACACTGTACAGGAGACAGCAATCAAGACCATCCCCAAGAAAAATAAATGCAAAAAGCAAATGGCAGTCTGAGGAGGCCTTAAAATTGCTGTGAAAATAAAAGAGAAGCAAAAAGTAAAGGAGAAAAGGAAAGAAATACCCATTTGAATGGAGAATTCCAAAGAATAGCAAGGAGAGATAAGAAAGCCGTCCTCAGTGATTAGTGTAAAGAAATCGAGGAAAACAATAGAATGGGAAAGATTAGTGATCTCTTCAAGAAAATTAGAGATAGCCAGGAACATTTCATGCAAAGATGGGCTCGATAAAGACAGGAATGTTATGGACCTAAGAGAAACAGAAAATATTAAGAGGAGGTGGCAAGAATACACAGAGAGCTATACAAAAAAAAAGAAAAATCTTCATGACCCAGATAGTCATGATGGTTTGATCACTCATTTAGAGCCAGACATCTTGGAATGTGAAGTCAAGTGTACTTTAGGAAGTAATACTATGAACAAAGTTAGTGATGGAATTCCAATTGAGCTATTTCAAAACCTAAAATATGATGTTGTGACAGTGCTGCACTCAGTATGCCAGCAAATTTGGAAAACACAGCAGTGGCCACGGGGCTGGAAAAGTTAGTTTTCATTCCAATCCGAAAGAAAGGCAAATATCATGTGAATAAAAATTTATTTCTCAAACTTCTGGAAGATCTCACAGATATTAGAAGACCAATATCAATGTGTGAGCAGGGTCATCTGGTCAGATCCCTCTTCTTGGAGTGCAGATGGCCTTCGCAATTGCCTTTTCATTCATATGGCCTTTCTTCTTTGATCTCCTGGAGAGAGAGATCTCCTTCTCTTCCTCCTTTTAAAAGGTCATTAATTCCACCATGAATATCCTACTTCTATTATCTAATTTAATTCTACGTCCTAAAGGTCTCTTCTCCAAATACTATGATATTGGGGGTTAGGACTTCAACATATGAAATTAGGGAGGACATATTAATTTGGTTAAAAACATCCCCTTCTTTTATTTTCATTAGGTTATTTTTTAAAAATCACTGAAACAAATGAGGGCTATCAAACAAGGACTCTGTCTTTTTACATGCATGTTAACTTCAGTTATATAGATTATTAATTCTATGTCCTAGATTTAATGTATTTATTCTTGAATATTGAAAATACATAGGTGAGGTCTAACATTGGATAATACTTGGTTTTATGTTTTTAGGAAGTATTTATTGGGTTTCACATTATAATATTTGATCATTAATTTTTTCTTTTACTTTCCTTATATTTAATTTTTAGGATCTTTCTGGTGCTATGTGTAATGAGTACGGAATTCACTGATTGCCTGGGACTGAGACTCTGAACTCCCAAAGTGGGTGAGGAGGTGTGACCCCTCTTCTGGTAATTGGATCCCACACGTCACAACTAAGCGTTTGCATGCTGCAGCTCCAGCTACCAAAGACTCCATATGCCACAACAAAGACTGAGGATCTTGTATCCCACAGCTAAGACATGGTCCAGACAAATAAGAGAAAAAGTAAGCAAGTAAACAGAAAAATGATAGAGGAGAAGTTTTTGAAGTGCCCATAGGATGTGGGAGAGAGCTCAGGGTTCCAGGATGCAGCTGTGGGATTCTGAAATGATTTGTGAAGTTTTGTCAGGAAATATTCTAAAGTCTGTTAGGCAACACTGCTATATTTTAAAGACACTTTTGTAGGTAAAATCAGACTGATAACTGATTCTTTGGCATATTTCCAAGCAGTGAATATAGTTTGGGAATATAAAATCTCTTTTCTGGCTCTGAAATACTATATCAAGTAAGAGATAACTGTCCAAATACTAATGTAAATGGATATATGTTTTTGAACTTGTCATGCTGCCTGAATGCTGGAGTACTTACAGAATTTCCTAATCAAACTTTTTTTCTTAAACCATAATAGAGATTGATACCTTTGTTACTTTGATCTTCTGTCATGTCACTAAAAACTTGAAAAGATTTCTGGATAGAGGTATTATTGAATTGAACCTTAATTGGAACTTAATCTCCATAATTATGCATAATTGTCTGTGTTTATTACTCCTACAATGAGAACACATTTTTCTTTAGCTCCCAGGAAGCATGTGGTAAAGCATCACAAACAGCATTAGATAATATGATTTCATACAGTTCACTGACTTTATTTGGTTATACAGTATTATTATTCAAAAAGAAATGCAAAACAATTATAGTACAATGGCGTCTGACTTTACTCTGAAGTTGCTGTGAAATTCAATAAAATTTATGGTATAATTTAAAAATATCATTTAAATATATTTATAGACTAGACAGAATTAAATTAGATTAAAACTATATAAAATATATTGCTTACTACCATAAGCCTCTGTCCTGAAATGTTCAGTAATCAAGTGTTTGGGGGATAAGGTCAAGTAATACTTAATTACATTTTTACTAAATCAAATAAAGTTAGTTAGGATATTAATTTCCCTGATATATTTGGAGTACCAGCAGAATGAATGATTAATTTTGGAGCTGCTTTAAATTTCTGATGACAGTGACTTCTTACCATCGACATACAAATTTAAAATTATCAATATGTGCTTATATGCATTTTCCTGTTTATGCTAGGTCAGTCATTCTTTAATTACAAGTTTAGATCTTGTTATCATTCGCTAGGTGCATAATACATATAGGTACTAAGCATCCTCAGATGCCTTAGAAGTACAGGTAGATCTAAGCATTATAGATAAAAATTTAAATGAAGAATGTGAAGAGAAATAATTTTTGCCTTGTCCATACATAGGCAACTCAAGGATGAATAATAAAAAATATATTACAAATGAGCCAAAAATAATTGTCTGTCCTTTTGGCATTTCTCAGTAGTCAGATCAGAGTCGAATTGCTATCAGTCTCAATTTTCAAAATGTATATATTGAAATAGAATTTTCTAAGGTATAGTTTCTTATAATCTCAAATAAACTTGGAACACAATAAATATTAAATATGTATTAATAGAATTCTTTATTTTTAGACCTAGATAGATTTTTAAAAATAAATCTTTGTTTTGTAAATATGTACTTTAATCCTGGTATAACAAATAATGATTTTTTGTTGTTGTTGCTTTTAGTCGAAAAAAACAAGAGATTTTTTTTTTTTCCCACTGTAGTCTCTGAGCTAATTACTATATAAGTAATTCTTGCCCTAGCCACAATAAAGAAAATCTAATAATCTGTTAAAAAAAAAAAACAACAACAATACCTTTGTATAATATTTTTTGTAATGTTTTGACTTGATCATTGTAATGTGAGAGTTACTTTTCAAGTCATTATAATATGTCCCTCAGACTATGAATCATTTTAATACATTATTAATTTATTATGAGCAAGAACTCTTTTATTTATCCAGATGGTCACTAAAGCATAGACCAAAGTCTGTAAGAATAAAATATTTTATTGCATGTATGGTCTTTTTAAATTCTGAGAAATTAACTGTTGTTACATAGCTCTTTGAGGAGGTTAACCAATCTATGGTAAGTTCCACATGTAAATGCACACTACTCTGATCTGTGTTTCCCCTGGTGGCTCAAAGGGTGAAGAATCCACCTATAAAGCAGGAGATTGCCAGTAGTGCAGAAGACCTGGGTTCAATCCCTGGTTTGGGAAAATACACTGGAGAAGGAAATAGTAACCCACTTCAGTATTCTTGCCTGGGAAATCCCATGGACAGAGGAGCTTGGCAGGCTACAGTCCATGGGCTTGCAAGAATCAGGATGACTTAGAGACTAAACCATCACTTGATCTTTACTTGTGAAAAATTAAAGATGTATTTTTTTCATCAGATATATATAGAACAATCACTTTTTCTTCTGGTCATATACGAAGTAGCTAGAGTTCAAAGTATTGAAAGTAGTTTAACTTCTTCCATATCTATAGATAATTTACTCTTATCAGCTCAAAAATTTAAAAAAAATCATAAGCTGCTTCAAAATATAAATATCTATGCTTACTCCTTGGAAGAAAAGTTATAATCAACCTAGATAGCATATTCAAAAGCAGAGACATTACTTTGCTGACTAAGGTCTGTCTAGTCAAGTCTATGGTTTTTCCAGTAGTCATGTATGGATGTAAGAGTTGGACTGTGAAGAAGGCTGAGCGCTGAAAAATTGATGCTTTTGAATTGTGGTGTTGGAGAAGACTCCTGAGAGTCCCTTGGGCTGCAGGGATATCCAACCAGTCCATTCTGAAGATCAGCCCTGGGATTTCACTGGAAGGAATGATGCTAAAGCTGAAACTCCAGTACTTTGGCCACCTCATGAGAAGAGTTGACTCATTGGAAAATATTTAGAAGCTGGGAGGGATTGGGGGCAGGAAGAGAAGTGGACGACAGAGGATGAGATGGCTGAATGGCATCACTGACTCAATGGATGTGAATCTGAGTGAACTACGGGAGTTTGTGATGGACAGGGAGGCCTGGCATGCTGAGATTCACAGGGTCGCAAAGAGTCAGACACGACTGAGTGACTGAACTGAACTGAACTGATACTTTAAATGTATTATAAGCTAGGCAATTTACCAATCACTGCTCAAATTATATTTAATCTTGTCCAAAATTCTAAAAGCATTTAAGCATTTTTACTAAAGAAGAAACCATGTTGTAGGTAGATACATGCTATAATTTTCTTAAGCTTGCATATTTGTAAGTGACAGAACTAAATTTGAAAGAAAGATCAGTCTGCACTCTTAATAGTAATAGCAAATAACAAAAGTGACAGACTGCATTTGCTAATACATTTATAAGATTTTCTCCTACAGAGAAGAAAGTCAAGTTCTCCTCTGTCTCTGTAAGACTGTGGTATGTTTAGAAACATGACTAGAAGACATTATGTTCAGAGTAGAACAAATTGGTTTAAGCTCTTTGCCTGAGAAACTTTTTAAAAATATTCTTGACATTTATAAACCAAGAAAGAATTTCTCAAGGAACTGGGAACCATCTCTTTGACATGTCATCAAGGAAGACAGTGCCCATATTCCTCACTTTTCATAAGAGTGCAGAAGCCTAACTTTGGTAGTTGCCTTACTCCGGTTGTAAAATTACCTCTTGTATAAAAATTTGAGAAAGCTTAGTTCTTCTTTGGGCAAAGTCGAACAGGAAACAAAAATGACTTTTTATCCTGCTGCCTAAGGTATTAAAAACCTTCTAATCATTTGCTTCAAAGAAGTAGTTTGAATACAATTTTCCTTGTCTATTTAAATTTTTCAACGCAATTTTTGCTTGGATATTGTTTTGACTAAGAACATATCAGAAACAACAGAAAAGAATTTTTGATAGTGCATGTATTCTTGTGACTTTTCAATATTTTAATTCTAGTAAAATCTCACAAGACATCACCTGAATTATAACAAACAATTATATTAGTGTTTTAAGAACTTTTGTAAGCTTTTAATTTTATATTGGATTATAGTTGATTGACAATGTTTTGATAGCTTCAAGCATACAGCAAAGTAACTCATTTACACACACACACACACACACACACACACACACACACACACACATATACTTATATCTATTCTTTTACAAAAATTTTCCCATTTAGATAGTTGCATAATACTGAGCTGAGTTCCCTGTGTTATAGTAGAACATTGCTGGTCATCCATTTTAAATATAGCAGTGTTTGCATATCAGTCCCCAGTTTCCTTGCTGTACCTTCCCTCACCTTAAAACCCTGGTTACCATAAGTTAGTTATTTAAGTCTGTGAGTTTGTTTCTGCTTTGTAAATGTTTATTTTTATCATCCTTTTTAGATTATATGTGTAAGTGATATCATATAATATCATGCTGTATTTCTTTTTCTTTGTCTGACTTAGTATGAAATCTCCTAGGACCATTTTTGTTGTTGCAAATGGTTTTATTTTGTACTTTTTTAATAGCCAAATAATAGTCTTTTTATATACATACTGTGTCTTCTTTATGCATTCTTCTGTTGAAGAACATTTAAGTTGTTTTCATGTTTTGAGTACTGTAAACAGAGCTGCAATGAACATTTCAGTGAATATATCCTTTTCATCCATGTTTTTCTCTGGATATATGCCCAGAAGTAGGATTATAGGATCACATGGTATCAAAGTGGTTGCTGAATTTTCTCAGAAGCTTTTTCTGCATTATTAGGATGATTATCTGGTCTTTATTAATCACCTTTTTGATGAGGAAAATCACATTATTTTATTTGTGAATATTGAAAAATCCTTTCATCCCTGGAATAAATTCCTCTTGCTAATACTATATGATCGTCCTAATGAAATGGAAAAGGTCAGTTTTCATTCCAATCCCAAAGAAAGGCAATGTCAAATAATGCTCAAACTACCTAACAATTGCACTCATCTCACACGCTAGTAAAGTAATGCTCAAAATTCTGCAATCCAGGATTCAGCAATACGTGAACCATGAACTCCCTGATGTTCAAGATGGTTTCAGAAAAGGCAGCAGAACCAGAGATCAAATTGCCAGCATCCACTGGATCATGGAAAAAGCAAGAGACTTCCACAAAAATGTCTACTTCTGCTTTATTGACTATACAAAAGCTTTTGACTGTGTGGATCACAATGCACTGTGGAAAATCTGAAAGAGATGGGAATATCATATCGGACCAACTGACTTGCCTCTTGAGAAACCAATATGCAGCTCAGGAAACAAGAGTAAGAACTGGATACTGAACAACAGACTGGTTTCAAACAGGAAAAGGAGTACATCAAGGCTATATATTTTCACTCTGCTTTTTTAACTTACATGCAGAATACATCATGAGAAACGCTGAGCTGGAAGAAGCACAAGCTGGAATCAAGATTGCCTGGAGAAATATAAATAACCTGAGATATGCAGATGACACCACCCTTAATGCAGAATGTGAAGATTAACTAAAAGCTTCTTGATGAATGTAAAAGAGGAGAGTGAAAAAATTGGCTTAAAGCTCAACATTCAGAAAATGAAGATCATGGCATCTGGTCCCATCACTTCACGGGAAATAGATGGGGAAACTGAAAACAGTGTCAGACTTTATTTTGGGGGCTCCAAAATCACTGCAGATGGTGACTGCAGCCATGAAATTAGAAGACACTTACTCCTTTGAAGGAACGTTATGCTCAACCTAGATAGTATATTGAAGAGATATTACTTTGCCAACAAAGGTCCATCTATTCAAGGTTATGGCTTTTCCTGTGGTCATGTATGGATATGAGAGTTGGACAGTGAAGAAAGCTGAACACTGAAAAATTGATGCTTTTGAACTGTGGTGTTGGAGAAGACTCTTGAGAGTCCCTTGGACTTCAATGAGAACCAACCAGTCCATTCTGAAGGAGATCAACCCTGGGATTTATTTTGAAGGAATGATGCTAAAGCTGAAACTCCAGTACTTTGGCCACCTCATGTGGAGAGTGGACTCACTGGGAAAGATTCTGATGCTGGGAGGGATTGGGTGCTAGAGGAAAAGGGGACAACCGAGGATGAGATGGCTGGATGGCATCACCGACTCAATGGATGTGAGTTTGAGTGAACTCTGGGAGTTGATGATGGACAGAGAGGCCTGGCATGCTGCGACTCATGAGGTCGAGGTCACAAAGAGTCGGACACGACTGAGTGACTGAACTGAACTGAACTGAATGAATTGTTGGACATGAATGGCTAGTATTTGATGAGGACTTTTTCATCTATGTTCATCAGTGATATTGACCTGTGGTTTTCTTTTATTTTTTGTCGTGTCTCTGTCTGATTTTGTTGTCACACTGATGATAGCCTCATAGAGTGACTTGGGCAGTTTTCTTTTGCAATTTTTTGGAATAGCTTTAGAAGAATAGGTGTTAATTTTCTATAAAATTTAGTAGACATGACCTTTGTTTGTTTTGTTTAATTTAATTAATTTATTTATTTTGCTTTACAATAATGTATTGATTTTCCATACATTGAGTAGAATCTGTCATCAGTGTACATGTGTTCCCCATCCTTAACACCCCTTTCACTTCCCTCCTCATCCCATCCCTCTGGGTCTTTCCAGTGCACCAGCCCAGAGCACCCTGTATTATGCATCGAACCTGGACTGGCAAATCATTTCACATGTGATAATTGACATGTTTCAGTGCCATTCTTCCACCTCATCCTGCCCTCATCCTGTCCCACAGAGTCCAAAAGACTGTTCAGTACATCTGCTTCTCTTTTGCTGTCTCGCATACAGGGTTATTGTTACCATCGTTTTAAATTCCACATATATGTGTCAAATATATTGTATTGGTGTTTCTCTTTCTGACTTACTTCACTATATTAGGGCTCCAGTTTCATCCACCTCATTAGAACTGATTCAAATATATTCTTTTTAATGGTTGATTAATATTCCATTGTGTATATGTACTACAGATTTCTTAACCATTCATCTGCTGATGGACATCTAGATTGCTTCCATGTCTTGGCTATTATAAATAGTGCTATGATGAACATTGGGGTGCACGTAGACATGACCTTTGAAGCCATGTGCTCCTGGACTTCTTTTTGCTGAGATTTTTAAAATCACTTTTAGTGCTTGTGATCTGTCTGTTCATATTTTCTTTTCTTCCTGGTTCAGTCTTAAGAGATAGTACCTTTCTAATAATTTGTATGTTTCTTTCAGGTTGTCCATTTTATTGGCATACAGTTACTTGTCATAGTATCTTATGATCCTTTGTATTTTTGTGGTGTCAGTAGTGACTTTCCCTTTTCATCTCTAATTTTGTTGATGTGAGTCCTCTCCCTTTTTTTTTTTTCCTTGAGTGTTTATCAATTTTGCTTATCTCTTCAATTAAACAATTTTTAGTTCCATTGGTCTTGGCAATTTTTTTCCCTCTATTTTATTTATTTCTGATCTTTGTGATTTCTTTCCATCTACTTTAGGTTGTGTTTGTTCTTCTTTGTTTAATTGCTTTAGGAGTAAGTTTAGGTTGTTTAGTTGAAATTTTCTTGCTTTCTGAGATAAGATAGTATTGCTATAAACTGCCCTCAAATTACTTTTGCTACATTCCAAGGGTTTGGGATCATTGTGCTTTTAATTTACTCTAGAAAATATTCCAGATGCACTTGAGAAGAATATGTATTCTGCTGCTTTTGAATAGGGTTCTGTAAATATCAATTATGTTCATCTGGTCTACTGTCATTTGAGTTCTAGGTTTCCTTGTTAAATTTTTAGCTGGATGATCTGTTGATTGATGAAAGTGGAATGCTAAATACTATGACTGTGTTACTTTCAACATCTCTGTTGATTATTGTTATTAATTTGCCGTATATATTGATTCTATACTGATATGCTCCTATGTTGGAAGTACATATATTTAAAACTGTTGTATCTTGATCTTGCATTTATCCTTTGACCTTTCTATAATAACTTTCTTTGTCTCTTATAACAATATTTGATTTAAAGTCTATTTTGCCTGATATGAGCATCGATACTCCAGATTTCTTTTGATTTTAATTTGCATGAAATAGCTTTTTCATCCTCTCACTTTCAATCTGTACATGTTCCTATATCACAAGTGTGTCTCTTATAGACAGCAAATATATAAATATATTAACATTATTTTTATATCCATTCAAACAGTCAACATCTACTGATTGGAGCATTAAATCCATTTCTATTTAAGTTAATTATCTATATGAATGTTCCTATTGCCATTTTCTTAATTATTTTGAATTTTCACTTCCTGAACTTGAATTGCTATTTGCTTTCCCATATTAGAAAAATATTTCAGCTCTTATCTCTAAAAATATGTTATCAGGTCATTGTGCTCTCTCTTCTCCTTCAAGGAATATTATAATGTAAATTTTTGTCCCAGAAGTCTCATAGGCTTTCTATATTGCTTTTCAGTCTTTTTTCTTTATTTTGTTCCATTGCAGTAATTTTCATCGTTTTGTCTTCCAGGTCACTAACACATTTCTGTGTGTCAGTTACTCTGTTATAGATTAATTCTAGTGGGTTTTTTTACCCCATTTATTGTACTGTTCATCTCGGCTTGTTTTTCAGTTCATCTAGGTTTTTATTAAACATTTCTTGCATCATCTCAGTTCTTAAAACCATTTAATTTCTGAAATACTGAATCATTTTTACTATCAGTTCAGTTCAGTCTCTCAGTCATGTCTGACTATTTGTGACCCCATGAATCGCTACAGGCCAGGCTTCCCTGTTCATCAACATCTCTCGGAGTTCACACAGACTCATGTCCATCGAGTCCGTGATGCCATCCAGCGATCTCATTCTAGGTCAACCCCTTCTCTTCCTGCCCCCAATCCCTCCCAGCATCAGAGTCTTTTCCAATGAGTACATTCTTCGTATGAGGTGGACAAAGTACTGGAGTTTCAGCTTTAGCATCATTACTTCCAAAGAAATCCCAGGGTTGATCTCCTTCAGAATGGACTGGTTGGATCTCCTCGCAGTCAAAGGGACTCTCAAGAGTCTTCTCCAACACCACAGTTCAAAAGCAACAATTCTTCAGCGCTCAGCCTTCTTCACAGTACAACTTTCATATCCATATATGACCACAGGAAAAGCCATAGCCTAGATAGATGGACCTTAGTCAGCAAAGTAAGGTCTCTGCTTTTGAACATACTATCTAGGTTGGTCATAACTTTTCCTCCAAGGAGTAAGCGTCTTCTAATTTCATGGCTGCAGTCACCATCTGCAGTGATTTTGGAGCCCCAAAAACATACAATCTGACACTGTTTCCACTGTTTCCCCATCTATTTCCCTTGAAGTGATGGGACCGGATGCCATGATCTTCATTTTCTGAATGTTGAGCTTTAAGCCAACTTTTCAGCTCTGCTCTTTCACTTACATCAGGAGGCTTTTTAGTTCCTCTTCACTTTTTGCCATAAGGGTAGTGTCATCTGCATATCTCAGGTAATTGATATTTCTCCCAGCAATCTTGATTCCAGCTTGTTTTTCTTCCAGTTCAGTGTTTCTCATGATGTATCCTGTAAATAAGTTAAATAAGTAGGGTGACAATATACAGCCTTTACGGACTCCTTTTCCTATTTGGAACCAGTCTATCGTTCCATGTCCAGTTCTAACTGTTGCTTCCTGACCTGATACAGATTTCTCAAGAGGCAAGTCAGTGGCCTAGTATTCCCATCTCTTGAAGAATTTTCCACAGTTTATTATAATCCACACAGTCAAAGGTTTTGGCATAGTCAATCAAGCAGAAATAGATGTTTTTCTGGAATTCTCTTGCTTTTTCCATGACCCAGCAGATGTTGGCAATTTGATCTCTGGTTTCTCTGTCTTTTCTAAAACCAGCTTGAACATTAGAGAATTCATAGTTCATGTATTGCTGAAGCCAGGCCTGGAGAATTTTGATCATTACTTTACTAGCATGTGAGATGAATGCAATTGTGCAGTAGTTTGAGCATTTTTAGGCATTGCCTTTCTTTGGAATTGGAATGAAAACTGATCTTTTCCAGTCCTGTGGCCACTGCTGACCTTTCCAAATTTGCTGGCATATTGAGTGCAGCACTTTCACAGCATCATCTTTCAGGATTTGAAATAGCTCCACTGGAATTTCATCACCTCCACTCGCTTTGTTCGTAGTGATGCTTTCTAAGGCCCACTTGACTCACATTTCAAGATGTCTGGCTCTAGATTAGTGATCCCATCATCATGATTATCTGGGTCATGAAGATCTTTTGATACAGTTCTTCCGTGTATTCTTGCAGCCTCTTTTTAATATCTTCTACTTCTGTTAGGTCCAGACCATGTCTGTCCTTTATTAAGCCCATCTTTACATGAAATGTTCCCTTGGTATCTCTAATTTTCTTGAAGAGATCTCTAGTCTTTCCCATTCTGATCTTTTCCTCTATTTCTTGGCATTGATTGCTGAAGAAGGCTTTCTTATCTCTTATTGCTATTCTTTGGAACTCTGCATTCAGATGCTTACATCTTTCCTTTTCTCCTTTGCTTTTCACCTCTCTTCTTTTCACAGCTATTTGTAAGGCCTCCCCAGAAAGTCATTTTGCATTTTTGCATTTCTTTTCCATGGGGATGGTCTAGATCCCTGTCTCCCTTAAAATGACACGAACTTCATTCCATAGTTTATCAGGCACTCTATCAGATCTAGGCCCATAAATCTATTTCTCACTTCCATTGTATAATCATAAGGGATTTGATTTAGCTCAAACCTTAATTGTCTAGTGATTTTCCCTACTTTCTTCAGTTTGAGTCTGAACTGATAAAAAGGAGTTCATGATCTGAGCCACAGTCAGCTCCAGATCTTGTTTTTTTGTTGATAGTATAGAGCTTCTCCATCTGTGGCTACATAGAATATAATCAATCTGATTTTTATGTTGCCCATCTGGTGATGTCCCTGTGTAGAGTATTCTCTTGTGTCGTTGGAAGAGGGTGTTTGCTACGACCAGTTCATTTTATTGGCAAAACTCTATTAGTCTTTGTCCTGCTTCATTCCGTATCCCAAAGCCAAATTTACCTGTTACTCCAGGCATTTCTTGACTTCCTACATTAGCATTTCACTCCCCTATATGAAAAGGACATCTTTTGGGGTGTTAGTTCTAAAACCAGTTCACTTACTTGTTTTTCTCAAGGTTTATTTTGTTCCTTAACCTGGGGCATAACTCTTTGCCATTTTATTTCATCTAAATTTCTCTGATTGTGGTTGTTATTCAGTAGGCTACAGAGTTGTAGTTCTTCTTGCTTCTTATGTCTGCCCCCTTGTGGATAAGACTATCTAAAGGGCTCATGAACACTTCCTGTTCGGAGGGAATGATGGTGGATAGATTTGGTCTTATCCATATGAAGGGCTGTGTTCAGTATAAATTTAATCCACTTATCTGGAGAAGGAAATGGCACCCCACTCCAGTACTCTTGCCTGGAGAATCCCAAGAATGGAGGAACCTGGTAGGCTACAGTCCATGAGGTCGCAAAGAGTCAGACAAGACTGAGCGATTTCACTACTACAGCCAGGAGGAGCTATCCCCGCGTCCGAGGTCAGTGGCAGCCAAGAGGAGCTACCCCGCGTCCGAGGCCAGTGGTGGCCGGGAGGAGACACCCCATGTCCAAGGTCAGGAGCAGCTGGAAGAAGCCACCTTCCACTCGAGCCAGGGGCAGTGACCCTACAGAGTCACCCTGAGCCCGAGGCCAGGGGCAGCAGCTAGGAGGAGCCATCTCGTGCCCGAGTAAAGGGGCAGTGACCCTGAGGAGCCACCATAGGCCCCAGGCCAGGGGGTGGCAGCTGGTAGGAGCCACCCATGCCCGAGGCCGGGGCCAGCGGCTGGGAGGAGCAACCCAAGGAGCAGTGGCTACAAAGGCACAGGAGGGCCTAGAGGAGCTATCCCACATTAAAGATCAGGAACAGTGGTGGTAGGGAGCTACCCCTCCTCCAAGATAAGGAGCAGTGACTGTGCTTTGCTGGAGCAACCGTGAAGAGATACCCTATACCCAAGATAAGAGAAACCCAAGTAAGATGGTAGGTGTTGCAAGAAGGCATCAGAGGGCAGACACACTGAAACCATAATCACAGAAAGCTAGTCAATCTAATCTCACTAGGACCACAGCCTTGTCTAACTCAGTGAAATTAAGCCATGCCTGTGGGGCAACCCAAGATGGGCGGGTCATGGTGGAGAGGGTTGACAGAACGTGGTCCACTGGAGAAGAGAATGGCAAGCTACTTCAGAATTCTTTCCTTGGGAACTCCATGTACAGTATGAAAAGGCAAAATGATAGGATACCAAAAGAGGAACTCCACAGGTCATTAGGTGCCCAATATGCTACTGGAGATCAGTGGAGAAATAACTCCAGAAAGAATGAAGGGATGGAGCCAAAGCAAAAACAATATCCAATTTTGCATTTGACTGGTGATAGAAGCAAGATCCGATGCTGTAAAGAGCAATACTGCATAGGAACCAGGAATCTCAGGTCCATGAATCAAGGCAAATTGGAAATGGTCAAATGAGAGATCACAAGGATGACCATAGACATTCTAGGAATCAGAGAAATTCAGATAATCATAATGATGTGATCACTAATCTAGAGCAGACATCTTGGAATGTGAAGTCAAGTGGACCTTAGAAAGCATCACTATGAACAAAGCTAGTGGAGGTGATGGAATTCCAGTGGAGCTATTTCAAATCCTGAAAGATGATGCTGTGAAAGTGCTGCACTCAATATGCCAGCAAATTTGGAAAGGTCAGCAGTGGCCACAGGACTGGAAAAGATCAGTTTTCATTCCAATTCCAAAGAAAGGCAATGCCTAAAAATGCTCAAACTACTGCACAATTGCATTCATCTCACATGCTTGTAAAGAAATGCTCAAAACTCTCCAGGCCAGGCTTCAGCAATACATGAATTATGAATTCCCTGATGTTCAAGCTGGTTTTAGAAAAGGCAGAGAAACCAGAGATCAAATTGCCAACATCTGCTGGATCATGGAAAAAGCAAGAGAGTTCCAGAAAAACATCTATTTCTGCTTGATTGACTATGCCAAAGCCTTTGACTATGTAGATCACAATAAACTGTGAAAAATTCTTCAAGAGATGGGAGTACCAGACCACCTGATCTGCTTCTTGAGAAATCTGTATCAGGTCAAGAAGCAACAGTTAGAACTGGACATGGAACAACAGACTGGTTTTAAATAGGAAAAGGAGTCCATCAATGCTATATATTGTCACCCTGCTTATTTAACTTTTATGCAGAGTACATCATGAGAAATGCTGGTCTGGAAGAAACACAGGCTGGAATCAAGATTGCCAGGAGAAATATCAATAACCTGAAATATGCAGATGACACTACCCTTATGGCAAAAAGTGAAGAGGAACTAAAAAGCCTCTTGATGAAAGTGAAAGAGGAGAGTGAAAAAGTTGACTTAAAGCTCAACATTCAGAAAACGAAGATCATGGCATCTGGTCCCATCACTTCAAGGGAAATAGATGGGGAAACAGTGGAAACAGTGTCAGATTGTATGTTTTTGGGGCTCCAAAATCACTTCAGATGGTAACTGCAGCCATGAAATTAGAAGACGCTTACTCCTTGGAAGAAAAGTTATGACCAACCTAGGTAGTATATTCAAAAGCAGAGACATTACTTTTCCAACTAAGGTCCATCTAGTCAAGGTTCTGGTTTTTCTGTGATCATGTATGGATGTGACAGTTGGACTGTACAGAAAATTGTGCACTTAAGAATTGATGCTTTTGAACCGTGGTGTTGGAAAAGACTCTTGAGATTCCCTTGGACTGCAAGGAGATTCAACCACTCCATTCTGAAGGAGATCAACCCTGGGATTTCTTTGGAATAATGATGCTAAAGCTGAAACTCCAGTACTTTGGCCACCTCATGCGAAGAATTGACTCTTTGGGGAAAAAACTCTCTTGCTGGGCAGGATTGGAGGCAGGAACAGAAGGGAACGGCCGAGAATGAGATGGCTGGATGGCATCACGGACTCTATGGATGTGTCTCATTGAACTCCGAGAGATGGTAATGAACAGGGAGGCCTGGCGTGCTGTGATTCATGGGGTCACAAAGAGTTGGACATGAGTGACTGAACTTAACTGAACTGAACTACTACTACTTCTATCTGCTGATGAGTGAGATATTTTTTGTTGTTCTGTTTTCCAACTGTGCCTGACTCTTTGCAACCCAATGAACTGCAGCGTGCCAAGCTTTCCTGTTGCTCACCATCTCCTGGACCTTGCTCAAGGTTATGTCCATTGAATTGGTAATGCACTCCAACCATCTCATCCTCTTTCATCTCCTTCTCCTCCTCCTAACCTCTATCTTTCCCAGCATCAGGGTCTTTTCCAGTGAGTTAACTCTTTGCATCAAGTAGCCAAAGTATTGGAATTTTTACTTCAGTATCAGTCCTTCTAATGAAAATTCATTGTTGATTTCCTTTAAGATTGACTGGTTTGATCTCTTTACAGTCAAAGGGACCCTAAAGGGCCTTCTCCAGCACCACAGTTTGAAAACCAATTCTTTGGTGTCCAGCCTTCTTTATTGTCCAACGCTTGCATCCTTACATGACTACTGGAACAATCATAGCTTTGACTAGGCAAACTCTGTCAGTAAAATTTTGTCTCTGCTTTTTAATATGCTGTCTAGGTTGATCATAGCTTTACTTCCAAGGAGCAAGTGTCTTTCAGTTTCATAGCTACAGTCACCATCTGCAGTGATTTTGGAGTCCAAGAAAATAAAATCTATCACTGTTTCCATTGTTTCCCCATCTGTTTGCTATGAAGTGATGGAATCATATGCCATGAACTTCGTTTTGTGAATGTTTAATTTTAAGCCAGGTTTTTCATTATTCTCTCTCACCTTCATTAACATGCTCTTTGGTTTCTCTTTGCTTTGCTTTATAAGGGTGATGTCACCTGCATATCTGAGGTTATTTTTAGTTCTTCCAGAAATCTTGATTCCAGTTTGTGCCTCATCCAGCCCAGCATTTCACATGATGTACTCTGCATGTAATTAAAGAAGCAGGATGACAACATACAGCCTTAATATACTCCTTTCCCAATTTTGAATAAGTATGTTTTTTCATGTCTGGTTTTAACTGTTGCTTCTTGACCTGCATACAGGTTTTATAGGAGGCAGGGAAGGCAGTTTGGAATTCCCATTCTAAATTCCCACAATTTGTTGGGCTCCACAAAACCAAAGGTCTTGACATACTAAAAGAATCAGAAATATATATTTTACTGGAATTCTCTGTATTTTTCTATAAACCAATAGTTGCTGGCCATTTGATCTCTGATTGTTCTGCCTTTTCTAAATCCAGCATGCATATCTGGAAGTTCTTGGTTCACGTATTGTTGAAGTCTAGCTCGAAGGATTTTGAGCATTACCTTGGTAGGATATGAAATGAGTGCAATTGTGCAATAATTTGGACATTCTTTGACATTGCCTTTCTTTGGAATTTGAATGCAAACTGACATTTTCCTGTCCTGTGGTCATTGTTGAGCTTTCCAAATTTGCTTTCATATTGAGTGCAACACATTAAAAGCATCATCTTTTAGGAATTCCATCACCTCCACCAGCTTTGTTTGTAGTATTGCTTCTGAAGACCCACTTGGCTTCACACTTCAGGATATCTGGTTCTAGGTGAGTGACCACACCACCATGGCAACCTGAGTCATTAAGATATGAAACTGAAAGATGAAGCCCCCCCAGTTAGTAAGTGTCCAGTATAATACTGGAAAAGAACAAAGACGTAGCTCCATAAAGAATGAATGACTAGGCAATATTGTAAATGATGCCCAGTTATAAATAGGTATGGTATGAAAGTAAAGTCCAATACTGTAAGAACAATATTCTACAGAAACCTGGAATGTGAGACCCATGAATCAAGAGAAATTGGAATTGGTCAAACAGGAGATGACAGAAGTGAAGTTTGACATACTAGATAGAGTGGACTAAAATGTACGGGAATGGGTGAATTTAATGCAGATGACCATTGTGTCTATTAATGTGGGCAAAAACCCTTAGAATAAATGAAGCCATAACAATTAGCAAGAGGCCAAAATGCAATACTTGGATGCAATAATAAAAACAGCAGAATGATCTTAATTTGTTTCCAAAGCAAATAATTCAAAATCACAGTAATCCAAATCTTTATCCTAACCTAATGCCACAGAAGATGAGGTTGAACAATTCTATGAAAATCTAGAAGGCCTTCTAGAACTAATATAGGGGGAAAAAAAAAAAAAGATGTTATTTTCCTCATACGGTACTCTAATGCAAGAGTAGTAAATCAAGAGATACCTAGAATAACAGGCAAGGGTGACCTTGGAGTACAAAAAGAAGCAGGGCCAAGGCTGACAGTTTTTCCAAGAGAACTCATGGGTCATAGCAAACACCTTCTTCCAACAACACGAGATGACTCTACACATGGACATCACCAGATGATCAATTCCGAAATGAGATTGATTATATTCTTTGCAGCTATATGCAGTTAGCAGTATCATGAATTGAAGTGGACTGTGACTGATGTCATAAGCTCCTTACTGTGAAATTCAGACTTAACTTGAAAAAAAAAAAAAGTAGGGTAAATCAGTAGGTCATTCAGGTATGATAAATCAAATCCCTTGTGATTATACAGTGGAAGTGACAAATATATTTAACAGATTAGATCTGATACACAGAATGCCTAAAGAGCTATGAACAGAGGTTTGTAACATTTTGTAGGAGGTGGTGAACAAAACCATCAACTTGAAAAATAAATGAAACAAGGAAAAATGCTTTTCTGAAGAGGCCCTACAAATAGCTGAGAAAATAAGAGAAGTAAAAGGCAAAGGAGAAAAGGAAAGATATACCTATCTGAAGGCAGAGTTTCAAAGAAATTCAAGGAGAGATAAGAAAGCCTTCTCAAGTTTTCAATGTAAAGAAATAGAGGAAAGTAATAGAATGGGAAAGACTAGAGATCTCAAGAAAATTAGAGATAACAAGGGAACATTTCATGCAAAGATGGGCACAATAAAGAACAGAAATGTTATGGACCTAACAGAAGCAGAAAAAGGTGGTGTATATTCTCTCCCTATTGGTTGCTTGACCAGAGATATCCTAGTACTGGAGCCTACAGGCAATTTGGTCATGGATGATGGTGGCCTCTGAGAGGGCTTGTACCAAGGAGCACATCCCAGAACTGCTCCTTCTGTGTCTTCGTCCCTACAGTGAATCATAACCCTCCCCTCGTCCCTCATGTCTGTAGGAGATCCTCCAATACTAGTTGGTAAGTCTGACCCAGACTATTATAGAAACACTTTTTTTCCTTCTGGGCCCTAACATGCACAAAATGTTGTTTGTGCCCTCCAAGAGTGTAATTTCTGTCCCTGATTGTCCTATGGAAGTCCTGCAATCAAATCCTGCTGAATTTCAAAGCTAGGTTCTCTGGAGACTTCTGCTACCATTCTCAGGCTCCTATCTGAGAAACCTGATGTGGGACTCAGAACTTTTACTCTAACAGGATAACTTCTGTGTTATAACTGCTTTCCAGTTTATGAGTTGTCCACCTTGTAGGTGTGAGATTTATTATTGTGATTTCACTCCTCCTATAGTTTCATTATTATTTCTCCATTGACTTTCACTGTAGGGTATATATATTTTTTGTATGTTTCAGTTTTGTTTGTTTGTTTTCAGTTCCATTCAGTTCAGTCACTCAGTCATGTCTGATGTTTGTGACCCCATGAACTGCAGCATGCCAGGCTTCCCTGTCTATCACCAACTCCTAAAGCTTACTCAAACTCATGTCCATCAAGTCAGTGATACCATCCAACCATCTCATCCTTTGTCATCCCCTTCTCCTCCTGCCATCAATATTTACCAGCATCAGGGTCTTTTCAAATGTGTCAGTTCTTCGTATCAGGTGGCCAAATATTGGAGTTTCAGCTTCAGAATTGGTCCTTCCAATGAATATTCAAGACTGACTTCCTTCAGGATTCACTGGTTGGATTCCTTTGTAGTCCAAGGGACTCTCAAGTATCTCCAACACCACAGTTTAAAAGCATCAATTCTTGGGGTGGCCCTAAGATGGCAAGGGAATAGGACAAGGAGACCACTTTAGACCATTTTCTCCACCACAAATTCATCAAAAAACATTTGAACGCTGAGCAAATTCCACAAAACAACTTCTGAGTGCTGGCAGAGGACATCAGGCACCCAGAAAGGCAGCACATTGTCTTCAAAAGGAGGTAGGACAAAATATAAAAGGTAAAAGAGAGACAAAAGAGGTAAGGATGGATATGTATCCTGGGAAGGGAGTCTTAAAAAGAGAGTTTCCAAACACCACACTCTCACCAGTGGGTCTGTGGCAAGTCTTGGAATCTCAGAGGGCAACATAACTGAGAGGGAAAATAAACAAACAAACAATTAAACAAACCCAACCCCACAGATTATGTGCCTAACAGCAACTCCAAATGGAGAAGCAGCCCAGACGCCCGCATCCACCACTAACAAGCTGGGGCTGAACAGGAAAGCACAGGCTGCATTGCTTAGGGTAAGGACTGGGCCTGAATGCCCCGAGGGCAATCTGAGGGAACTAACTTGAGAAGCAACGCCGATTTGGGGATAGCTATCCCACAAAAAGCCCTAACCTAAGACACTGCCAGGCCTACTTAAAGAACAAAGGACTGAACAGAGCTATCTGGCTGAGGACTGGCCCATCACTCACCAGAGACAGGCAGGCAAGGGCAGCCAGAGCCGGAAGGGGGCATTCACTGCACCAGACAGGCATCCTCTACCAAACTGCAAGCAGGCTTCATTGCTAACCAATACTTCTTAGGATTCTGGATGGTTGATATCCACTGGGAGGGTTGCAGCCAGAGATCAGCTCCCTAGAAGAGACACATGGCACACCTGAGAAGACACACCAGTTATACACCCAGAAAACTGAACAGCTGGGATGGGGGAGGCAATAAGACACACCCTCCAACTGGGGGTGACTGCGCTTTCAAGCACTTGGTCACCTGAGCTGCTCAGACCTGCGGAGGGCACAAAACACAGGTCCAACCAAGTCTGCTCCTTTCTGGAGTACCCAAGAACCTGAATTTAAGTGGCTTAGACCTAGGAAGTGCATGCAACCTGGGGCCTGCCTCAGACCTTCCTGGCAGAGCAACCTAGAGCCCGAGGAGTGTAGACCATGAAAGTACACATGCTGTGAGTGGGGAAAACCCAGTGAAGCTGAAACACTGTGAGCACTCCCCACACACGCCAGTGATATTTGTTTGCAGTGTTCATCCCTCCCCACAGCATACCTGAAAAGTGAGCCTTACAAAGTGACCACCACCGCCCCCTTGTGTCAAGGTGGAAATTAGACATTGAAAGTGAAAGTGAAGTTAGTCAGTCGTGGCCAACTCTTTGCGACTCTATGGGCTATAGCCTACCAGGCTTCTCCATCCATGGAATTCTCTAGGCAAGAATACTGGAGTGGGTTACATTTCCTTCTCCAGGGGATCTTCCCAGCCCAGGGATCAAACCTGGGTCTCCTGTAGTGGAGGCAGACGCTTTAACTTCTGAGCCACTAGGGAACCCCAAGAGACCAGGAACCAGAAGTTAAAATAATCAGAGGGAACCACTTTGGAAGTGATATGCACAATAGATTAAAACCCTGTAGTTAGCACTGACTACATAGGAAGGGGCCTATAGATCTTGAGAAGTATAGGCCGGATCAAGGAACTATCTGAAAATGAAGTGATCTTGTACTGTCCACAACAACTCCAGAGAATGTCCGAGATATATTTTTACTATTATCATTTTTTGAATTTTTTAAATTATTTTTAAAATTTTTAAGTCCTCTATTATTTCTTTAATTTTCATTTCTATAACCTACTGGTGTTGCTGCTGCTGCTAAGTTGCTTCAGTCGTGTCTGACTCCGTGCGACCCCATATATTGTCTCCTACCAGGCTCCTCTGTCCCTAGGGTTTTCCAGGCAAGAACACTGGAGTGGGTTGCCATTTCCTTCTCCAATGTATGAAAGTGAAAAGTGAAAGTGAAGTTGTTCAGTTGTGTCCAACTCCTAGCGACCTCATGGACTGCAGCCTACCAGGCTCCTCCATCATGGGATTTTCCAGGCAAGAGTACTACATTGAGGCACCATTGCCTTCTCCTTATAACCTACTATTACCTTGGGGGAAACTATTTTTAAAGCAAACTTCATATATATATATATATATATATATATATAAGTATAATTTTATGACTTTGTTTTGCTTTTTTAATACTGTATTTTGTGACTCTAACCTCTACTCTAGATTTTTAATCTTTGCTTCCTGGTATTTGTTAGCAATTATGTCTGCAGTCCATGGGGTCGCTGAGAGTTGGACACGATTCAGTGACTTCACTTTCACTTTGAACTCTCATGCATTGGACAAGGAAATGGCAACCCACTCCAGTGTTCTTGCCTGGAGAATCCCAGGGACGGCAGAGCCTGGTGGGCTGCCATCTATGGGGTTGCACAGAATTGGACATGACTGAAGTGATTTAGCAGCAGCAGCAATTATGTATCTTTAAGAACCCAATCTTAAGTATCCATTTTTACTCCAGAGTGAGATTTCTGACTTGATTGCTCTCTCTCCCTTTGGACTCTCCTTTTTCTACAACTACGTTGCCTCTCTCTCCCCCCTCACCTCTCTCTTCTCTACCCAACTCTGTGAATGTTTTTGTGTGCTCCAGGCTGTGGAGAACACTTAGGGAACTGACTACTGACTGGATCAGTCTCTCTCCTTTTGATTCCCCCTTTTATCCTCCTGGCCACCTCTTTCTCATTCTTCCCTCTTCTATTCTCTGTGTAGATTCATGAACATCTCTAAGGGGCTCAGACTGTGTAGAGCACATAGGGAAGTGATTACTGGTTAGCTTGCTCTCTCCCCTTTTGGTCCCCCCTCTTCTCCTCCTGGTCACCTCTATCTCCCTCCTCCCTCTTCTCTTCTCCATGTAACTCTGAGTACCTCTCTGGTGTCCCTCTCTGTGGAGAAACTTTTCATCATTAACCTAAATGTTTTATCATCAGTGCTATATAGATGGAGAAGCCTTGAGGCTACGATAAGAGTAAGACTGAAAACCAGAGGCAAGAGGGAACACCAGGGAACTCTTGACTCCAGGGAACATTAATAAATAAGAGCTCATCAAAAGCCTCCATAACTACACTGAAATCAAGCACCACCCAAGGTCCAACAAGTTCAAGAGCAAGACATACCATACAAATTATCCAGCAACACGGGAACATAGCCCTGAGCATCAATATACAAGCTGACCAAAGTCACAACAAACCAACTGACATCTCAGAACTCACTACTAGACATTTCATTGTACTCCAAGGAGAAGAAATCCAGCTCCACCCACCACAACAGCAACACAAGCTTCCCTAACCAGGAAACTTGACAAGCCATGCATACAACCCCACCTACAACAAGGAACTTCCACAATAAAGAAGAACTACAAACTGCCAGAAAACAGAAAGACCACTCCAAACACAACAATATAAACAATATGAAAAGGCAGAGAAATACTCAGCAGGTAAAAGAACAGGATAAGTGCCCACCAAACCAAACAAAAAGAGGATGAGATAGGGAATCTATCTGATAGAGAATTCAAAATAATGATTGTGAAAATAATCCAAAATCTTAAAAACAAAATGGAGTTATGGATAAATAGTCTGGAGACAAGGATTGAGAAGATGCAAGAAATGTTTAACAAGGACCTAGGAGAAATAAAAAAGAATCAATATATAATGAGTAATGCAATAAATGAGATTAAAAAAGCACTCTGGAGGGAACAATAGAATAATGGAGGCAACAGATAGGATAAGTGAAGTAGAAGATAGAATGGTAGAAATAAACAAAGGAGAGAGGTAAAAGGAAAAAAAAAGAATTAAAAGAAATGAGGACAACCTCAGAGACTTCTAGGACAAAGTTAAATGCCCCAACATTCTAATCATAGGAGTCCCAAAAGATGAAGACAAAAAGGAAGACCATGAGAAAATACTTAAGGAGATAATAGTTGAAAATATCCCTAAAATGGGGAAGGAAATAGTCACTTAAGTCCAACAAAACCAGAGAGTCCCAAAAGGATAAACCTAAGGTGAGGCACTCCAAGATACATATTAATCAAATTAACAAAGATCAAAGATAAAGAACAAATATTAAAAGCAGTAATGGGAGGAAGGAAAAAGATGGTGGAGGAATAGGACAGGGAGACCACTCTCTCCCTCACTACTTCATCAAAAGAACATTTCAACGCTGAGTAAATTCCACAAAACAACTTCTGAATGCTGGCAGAGGACATCACGCATCCAGCCAAGCAGATCATTGGCTTCAAAAACAGGTATGAATAAATATAAAAGATGAAAATAGAGACAAAGGAGGTAGGGAGGGAGCCCTGTCCCGGGAAGGGAATCCCTTCCCAGGAAGAGACTCTTAAAAGAGAAGTTTCCAAACAGCCAGGAAACATTCTCACAGCCGAGTCTGGGGCGAGCCTTGGAAGCACAGAAGGCGACATAACATGAAGGAAAAATAAATAAACAATTAAAACCAACAGATTACGAGCCCAACAGAAAATCCCCAGCAGATAAGCAGCATCCGACACTAGCAAGTGAGGGTTGGGCAGCGAGGAACGGGACTTGCCAGCGGCAGTGCTTTCTAAAAATTGGGCCGTGGGAGATGCAGGCTGTGGGGCTTTTCTTGAGAATCGGGTGGTAACACAGCCAGAATCGGGTTCTCGCATGGCCAGAAAGAACTAACTTGGACTAGCAAACCAGACTGTGGGATAACTACCACACAAAAAGCTTGAACATAAGGCACCAACAGGCCCACGCACAGAACAAAGGATGGATCTGATATAGCTGGGTGCAGACCATCCCCCTCTGGCGACAGGCAGTCAGAGCCTTAAGTGCTGGAAGGGGGCAATCGCAGCTCAAGAGAGACATTACCTACCAAATTGCAAGCAGGTTTCTTTGCTAATTAAGGCTTCTGGGGGGCTCTGGACAGTCATCATCTGCCTGAGAAGCAGCGCCAGTGGTACTCCCAGAAAACTGGGTAGCACAGAAAGGCCAGAAATCGCAGCAATTGTGCTCACCAAACTCCCTAGTTACTTGGACCTGAGAAGGGCACAAAGCGCAGGCCCAACCAAATCTGCACCTCAGAGGGCTTCCTGAGTGCCAAACCCGAGTGGCTTAGACCAGGGAGGTGCATGAAGCCCAGGGCAGGCCCCAGACGGTATCCCACGGAGCAACATAGTGTGTGCCATCAGCAGGGGCAAGCCCAGTGTAGAGTCCATCACCACCCTCCCTGTGTCAAGACGGAAATCAGACATGGAAGAGACCAGCAAACAGAGGAAGTCAAACAGAGGGAACTGCCTTGGTAGCGACCCCACACAACCCACAATGCCAGAGAAAGGGCCAGACATACCTTTAATACTTTTATAATCAATTTTTTTTGAGGGGGTTGATGTGGAAACGTGATTTTTCTTTTTCTTTTCTTTCTAAAGAGTTCTTTTTAATTTTTTTGAAAAAATTTTTTCTTCCTTTTTGTCTTCTTTTTTAAACTTTCTTAAATTTTTAAGTCCTCTATATCTCTACTTATTATTTTTATAACCTATTATTACTTTTCAAAAAAAATCCTATTTTTAAAGCAAATGCCATATATAGTCTTTTTGTGGTGGAGGTTGTTGTCTCTTAATAATTCTGGTGGCTTTTTTTTCTTTCTTTTCTTTTCTCCTTCTTCTTCTTGAGATTAATATTTTATTTTTGAAAATCCAATCTCTACTCCAGATTTTGAATCTTTACATTTTGGTATTCATTGCCAATTTTGTACATTTAAAAACCTAATCTTCAGTACCCAATTTTACATGAGAACGAGATTTTTGGCTTGACCACTCTCTCCTCCTTTGGGCTCTCTTTTTCTTCACCAGGTGGCCTTTCTCTCCTCCCTCCCCCTCCTCTTCTCTACCCAACTTTATGAATCTCTATGTGTCCCAGAAGGTGGAGAACACTCAGGGAACTGGTTACTGGTCAAATCTGTATCCCTCCTTTTAATCTCCCTCCTTTATCCCCCTGGCCCCCTCTGTCTACTTCCTCCCTCTCTACTTCCTCCCTATCCTATTCCCGGTATAACACTGTGACCACCTCTGAGAGGTCCAAACTGTGGAACACATGAAGAAAGTGGTTATGGGCTAGCTTGTTCTCTCCTCTTTTGATTCCACCTCATCCCATTCCAGTCACCTCTAACTACCCCCTCCCTCTTCTCTCCTCCAAGTAACTCTGTGATCCTCTAGAGGTGACCCTGAAGGTGGAGAAACCTATCATCTTTAACAGACTTTTTAACATCAGTGCTGTATAGATGGAGAAGTCATGAGGCTATTGTAAAAATAAATCTGAAAACCAGAATCAGGAGGCTTAAGTCCAAACCCTGAGATCATCAGAGAATGCCTGAATACAGGGAACATTATCCAATAGGAGCTCTTCAAACACCTTCATACCTACACTGAAATTGTGCACCACCAAGGGCCAACAAGTTTCAGAGCAAGACATACCATGCAAATTCTCCAGCAACACAAGAACACGCCCCTGAGCTTCAATATACAGGCAGCTCAAAATACTCCAAAACCACTGACGTCTCATAACCCATTACTAGACCCTTCACAGCACTCCAGAGAGAAGAAATCCAGCTCCACCCACAAGAACTCCAACACAAGCTTCCCTAATCAAGAAACCTTGACAAGCCACTAATACAACCCCACACACAGTGAAGAAGCTCAATAATAAAGAGAACTCCACAAATTCCCAGAATATAGAAAGGCCACCACAAACGCAGCAATATAACCAAGATGAAGAGACAGAGGAATACTCAACAGATAAAGGAACAGGAGAAATGCCCACCAAACCAAAAAAGAGGAAGAGATAGGGAATCTACCTGAGAAAGAATTCCAAATACTGATAGTGAAAATGATCCAAAATCTTGAAATCAAAATGGAATCACAGATAAATAGCCTGGATTAAAGCAGTGAGAAGATGCAAGAAAGGTTTAACAATGACCTAGAAGAAATTAAAAAAGAGTCAACATTTAATGAATAATGCAATAAATGAGATCAGAAACACTCTGGAGGCAACAAATAGTAGAATAACAGAGGCGGAAGACAAGATTAGTGAAATAGAAGATAAAATGGTAGAAATAAATGAATCAGCAAGGAAAAAAGAAAAACGAATTAAAAGAAATGAGGAAACCTCAGCGACCTCCAGGACAATATGAAATGCTCCAACATTCGAATTATAGGAGTCCCAGAAGAAGAAGACAAAAAGAAAGACCATGAGAAAATACTTAAGAAGATAATAGTTGAAAACTTCCCTAAAATGGGGAAGGAAATAATCACCCAAGTCCAAGAAACCCAGAGAGTGTCAAACAGGATAAACCCAAGGTGAAACACCCCAAGACATATATTAATCAAATTAACAAAGACCAAACACAAAGAACACATATTAAAAGCAGCAAGGGAAAAACAACAAATAACACACAAGGGGATTCCCATAAGAATAACTGCAGATCTTTCAATAGAAACTCTTCAGGCCAGGAGGGAATGGCAAGACATACTTAAAGTGATGAAAGATAATAACCTACAGCCAAGACTACTGTACCCAGCAAGGATCTCATTCAGTTATGAAGGAGAAATCAAAAGCTTTACAGAGAAGCAAAAGCTGAGAGAATTCAGTACCACCAAATCAGCTCTCCAACAAATACTAAAGGATAGACTTTAGACAGAAAATAAAAAAGGGCGTATAAACCCGAACTCAAAACATTAAAGTAAATGACAACAGGAGCATACTTATCAATATTTACCTTAAATGTAAATGGGTTGAATGCCCCAACCAAAAAGGCAAAGACTGGCTGAATGGATACAAAAAACAAGATCCCGATATATGCTGCCTGAAAGAGACCCACCTCAAAACAACAGACATATACAGGCTGAAAGTGAAGGGCTTGAAAAAGATATTCCATGCAAATAGAGACCAAAAGAAAGCAGGAGTAGCAATACTCACATCCGATAAAATAGACTTTAAAACAAAGGCTGTGAAAAGAGACAAAGAAGGCCACTACATAATGATTAAAGGATCAATCCAATAAGAAGATATAACAATTATAAATATATATGCACACAACATAGGAGCACCATAATATATAAGACAAATGCTAACAAACATGAAAGGGGAAATTAATAATAACACAATAATAGTGAGAGGCTTTAATACCCCACTCACACCTATGGACAGATCAACTAAACAGAAAATTAACAAAGAAACAAACATTAAATTATACAATAGACCAGTTAGACCTAATTGATATCTGTAGGACATTTCACCTCAAAACAATGAATTTCACCTTTTTCTCAAGTGCACAGGAAACCTTTTCCAGGACAGATCACATCCTGGGCCATAAATCTAACCTTTATAAATTCAAAAAAATCGAAATTATTCCAAGCATCTTCTCTGACCATAATGTACTAAGGTTAGATCTCAAGTACAGGAAAAAAACTATTAAAAATTCCAACATTTGGAGACTGAGCAACACCCTTCTGAATAATCAACAAATCACAGAAGAAATCAAAATATGCATAGAAACGAATGAAAATGAAAACACAACTACACAAAACCTATGGGACACTATAAAAGCAGTGCTAAGAGGAAAGTTCATAGCAATACAGGCATATCTGAAGAAAAAAGTCAAATAAATATCCTAACTCTACACATAAAGAAACTAGAAAAGGAAGAAATAGAGAACCCCAGAGTTAGCAGAAGGAAAGAAATCCTAAAAACTAGGGCAGAAATAAATGCAAAAGAAACAAAAGAGACCATAGCAAAAATCAACAAAGCAAAAAGCTGGTTCTTTGAAAGGATAAATAAAATTGACAAACCATTAGCCAGACTCGTCAAAAAACAAAGAGAAAAAAATCAAATCAATAAAATTAGAAATGAAAATGGAGAGATCATGACAGACAACACAGAAATACAAAGGATCATAAGAGACTACTATCAGCAATTATATGCCAATAAAATGGACAACTTGGAAGAAACGGACAAATTCTTAGAAAAGTACAAGTTTCCAAAACTGAACCAGGAAGAAATAGAAAATCTTAACAGACCCATCACAAGCATGGAAATTGAAACTGTAATCAGAAATCTTCCAGCAAACAAAAGCCCAGGTCCAGACGGCTTCAGAGCTGAATACTACCAAAAATTTCGAGAAGAGCTAACACTTATCTTACTGAAACTATTCCAGAAAATTGCAGAGGAAGATAAATGTCCAAACTCATTCTATGAGGCCACCAACACCCTAATTCCAAAACCTGACAAAGACACCACAAAAAAAAAAAAAAAATTCTAGCAACAAAATTCTAGCAATCAGAATTGCCAGACAACACATTTAAAAGATCATACATCATGACCAAGTGGTCTTCATCCCAGAGATGCAAGGATTCTTCATTATCTGCAAATCAATCAATGTAATTCACCACATTAACAAATTGAAAAATAAAAGTCATATGATTATCTCAATAGATGCAGAGAAGGTCTTTGATAAAATTCAACATCCATTTATGATAAAAACTCTCCAGAAAGCAGGAATAGAAGGAATGTACCTCAACATAATAAAAGCTATATATGACAACCCATAGCAAACATTATCTTCAATGGTGAAAAATTGAAAGCATTTCCCCTAAAGTCAGAAACAAGACAAGGGTGCCCACTTTCACCACTACTATTCAATATAATTCTGGAAGTTTTGGCCACAGCAATCAGAGCAGAAAAAGAAATAAAAGGAATCCAAATTGGAAAAGAAGAAGTAAAACACTCACTGTTTGCAGATGACATGATCCTCTACATAGAAAACCCTAAAGACTTGACCAGAAAACTACTAGAGCTAATCAATAAATATAGTAAAGTTGCAAGAAACAAAATCAATACACAGAAATCACTTGCATTTCTATACACTAGTAATGAGAAAACAGAAAAAGAAATTAAGGAAACAATTCCATTCACCATTGCAACGAAGAGAATAAAATACTTAGGAATATACCTACCTAAAGAAACTAAAGACCTATATATTGAAAACTATAAAACACTGATGAAAGAAATCAAAGAGGACACTAATAGATGGAGAAATATACCATGTTCATGGATTGAAAGAGTCAATATAGTAAAAATGAGTATACTACCCAAAGCAATCTACAGATTCAATGCAATCCCTATCAAGCTACCAACTGTATTTTTCACAGAAATATAACAAACAATCTCAAGATTTGTATGGAAATATAAAAAACCTTGAATAGCAAAAAGAAATCTTGAGAAAAAAATGAAATTGGAGGAATCAACTTGCCTGACTTCAGGCTCTACTACAAAGCCACAGTCATTAAAACAGTATGGTACTGGCATAAAGACAGAAAAATAGATCAATGGAACAAAATAGAAAGCCCTGAGATAAATCCACACACATATGGACACCTTATCTTCGACAAAGGAGGCAAGAACATACAATGGAGTAAAGACAGTCTCTTTAACAAGTGGTGCTGGGAAAACTGGTCAACCACTTGTAAAAGAATGAAACTAGATCCCTTTCTAACACCACAGACAAAAATAAACTCAAAATGGATTAAAGATCTAAACATAAGACTAGAAACAATAAAACTCCTGGAGGAGATCATAGGCAAAACACTCTCTGACATAAATCACAGCAGGATCCTCTATGATCCACCTCCCAGTATACTGGAAATAAAAGCAAAAATAAACAAATGGGATCTAATTAAAATTGAAAGCTTCTGCACAACAAAGGAAACTATAACCAAGGTGAAAAGACAGCCTTCTGAATGGGAGAAAACAACAGCAAATGAAGCAACTGACAAACAACTAATCTCAAAGATATAGAAGCAACTTATGCAGCTCAACTCCAGAAAAATAAATGACCTGATTGAAAAATGGGCCAAAAAACTAAATAGGCATTTCTCCAAAGAAGACATACGGATGGCTAACAAACATATGAAAAGATGCTCAACATCACTCATTATCAGAGAAATGCAAATTAAGACCACAATGAGGTACCATTTCACACCAGTCAGAATGGCTGTGATCCAAAAGTCTACAAGCAATAAATGCTGGAGAGGGTGTGGAGAAAAGGGAACCCTCTTACACTGCTGGTGGGAATGCAAACTAGTACAGCCATTATGAAAAACAGTGTGGAGATTCCTAAAAATTGCAAATAGAACTGCCTTATGACCCAGCAATCCCACTGCTGTGCATATGCACCGAGGAAACCAGAATTGAAAGAGACACATGTACCCCAATGTTCATTGCAGCACTGTTTATAATTGCCAGGACATGGAAGGAACCTAGTTGTTCATCAGCAGATGAATGGATAAGAAAGCAGTGGTACATATACACAATGGAGTATTACTCAGCCCTTAAAAAGAATAAATTTGACTCAGTTCTAATGAGATGGATGAAACTGGAGCCAATTATACAGAGTGAAGTAAGCCAGAAAGAAAAACAGCAATACAGTATACTGACACATATATATGGAATTTAGAATGATAGTAACGATGATCCTCTATGTGAGACAACAAAAGAGACACAGAAGTATAGAACGGACTTTTGGCCTCTGAGGGAGAGGGAGAGGGTGGGATGATTTGGGAGAGTGACACTGAAATATGTATACTATCATGTAAGAAATGAAGCGCCAGTCTATGTTCAATACAGGATGCTTAGGGCTGGTGTACGGGATGATCCGGGGAGACTGTATGGGGTTGGAGTTGGGAGGGGGCTTCGGCATTGGGAGATCGTGGACACATGTGGCTGATTCATGTCAATGTATGGCAAAACCAATACAGTTTTGTAAAGTAAAATAAAGATTAAAGAAAATAAAAATAAAAGCAGTAATGGAAAAACACCAACACACAAGGGTATTTCCATAAGGATAACAGCTGATCTTTCAATAGAAACACTTCAGGCCAGGAGGGAATGGCAGGGCATACTTAATGTGATGAAAGAGATTAACCTACAGCCCAGATTTATGTACCCACCCAGCAAGGATCACATTCAAATATGAAGAAAAAAATCAAAAGCTTTATAGACAAGCAAAAGCTGAGAGAATTCAGTACCACCAAAGCAGCTCTCCAACAAATGCTAAAGATCTTCTCTAGACAGGAAACACAGAAAGGGTGTAAAACCTGGAACCCAAATAAACAAAGTAAATGGCAATGGGATCATACTTATCAATAATTACCTTAAATGTAAATGGGTTGAATGCCTCAATCAATAGACAAAGACTAGCTGAATAGATACAAAAATAAAACCCCTATATATGTTGTCTACAAGAGACTCACCTCCAAACAAGTGATATATACAGACTGAAAGTGAAGGGGAGGATAAAGGTATTCTACACAAATAGAGCAAAAGAAAGCAGGAGTAGTAATACTCATATCAGATAAAATAGACTAAAACAAAGGCTGTGAAAAGAGAAAAGAAGGACACTACAAAATGATCAAAGGATCAATCCAAGAAGATAACAATTATAACTATATATGCACTCAACATAGGAGCACCACAATATATAAGGCAAATGCTAATAAATATGAAAGGGGAAATTAACAATAGCACAATAATACCCTACTCACACCTATGGATAGATCAACTAAACAGAAAATTAACAAGAAAACACAAACCTTAAATGATACAATAGACCAGTTAGACTTAATTGATATCTATAGGTCATTTCACCCCAAAATAATGAATTTCTTTTTCTCAAGTGCACATGGAACCTTCTCTAGGATAGATCACATCCTGGGCCATAAATCTAACCTTGGTAAATTCTCAAAACCAGAATTGAAAGATACACATGTACCCCAATGTTCATTGCAGCGCTGTTTATAATAGCCAGGACATGGAAGCAACCTAGATGTCCATCAGCAGATGAACGGATAAGAAAGCTGTGGTACATATACACTATGGAATACTACTCAGCCCTTAAACAGAATAAATTTGACTCAGTTCTAATGAGATGGATGAAATTTGAACCGATTATACAGAGTGAAATAAGCCAGAAAGAAAAACACCAATACAGTATACTGACACATATATATGGAATTTAGAAGACAGTAATGATGACCCTATATGTGAGACAACAAAGAGACACAGAGGTATAGAGTGGACTTTTGGACTCTGAGGGAGAGGGAAAGGGTGGGATGGTTTGGGAGAATGGCAATGAAACATGTATATTTTCCTGTAAGAAACGAAACGCTAATCTATGTTCAATGTAGGATGCAGGATGCATGGGGCTGATGCACAGGATGATTCAAGTAGAGGATGTAGGGTGGGAGGTGGGAGGGGGCTTCAGCATTGGGAGATTGTGTTCACCTATGGCTGATTCGTGTCAATGTATGGCAAAACAAATACAGTATTATAATTAAAAAATAAATTAATTAATTAATTACAAAAAAACTGGAATAATTCCAAGCATCTTTTCTGATCACAGTGCAGATTAGATATCAATTAAGGGAGAAAAACTATTAAAAATTCCAACATATGGAGGCTGAACAACACGCTGCTGAATAACCAACACATGACAGAAGAAATTTAAAAAGAAATCAAATATGCATAGAAATGAATGAAAATGAAAACACAACCACCCAAAACCTATGGGACACTGTAAAAGCAATGCATAGGGGAAGGTTCATAGCAATACAGGTTTATCTCAAGAAACAATTAAAAAGTCAAATAACTAACCTAACTTTACATCTAAAGCAACTAGAAAAAGAAGAAATGAAGAATTCCAGGGTTATTCGAAGGAAAGAAATCTTAAAAACTTGGGAAAAAATAGATGTAAAAGAAATGAGACCATAGAAAAAAAATCAACAAAGCCAAAAGCTGGTGACGAAAAATAAAACAGACAAACCATTAGCCAGAATCATCAAGAAACAAAGGGAGAAGAATCAAATCAACAAAATTAGAAATGAATATGTAGTGATCACAACAGACAACACAGACATACAAAAGATCATAAAAGACTACTGTCAGCAACTATATTCCAATAAAATGAGCAACTTGGAAGAAATGGACAAATTTTTAGAATAGTACAACTTTCCAAAAGTGAACCAGGAAGAAATAGAAAATTTTAACAGACCCATCCCCAGCATAGAAATTGAAACTGTAATCAGAAATCTTCCAGCAAACAAAAGCCCAGGACTAGACGGATTTACAGCTGAATTATACCAAATATTTAGAGAAGAGATAACACCTATTCTACTCAAATTCTTTCAGGAAATTGCAGAGGAAGGTAAACTTTCAAACTCGTTCTTTGAGCCCAACATCACCCTACTACCAAAACCAGACAAAGATGCCAAAAAAAAAAAAAAAAAAACCTACAGGCCAGTATCACTGGTGAACATAGATACACAAATTCTTAACAAAATCCTAGCAAACATAATTCTACAACATATTAAAAATATCATACATCATGACCAAGTGGTCTGTATCCCAGGGATGCAAAGATCTTCAATATCTGCAAATCAGTCAATGTAATACACCACATTAACATATTGAAAGATAAAAACCATATGATTATCTCAATAGATGCAGAGAAAACCTTTGAGAAAACTCAGTATTAAGTTATGATAAAAACGCTGCAGAATGCAGGAATAGAAGGAAGATACCTCAACATAGTAAAATCTATATATGACAAATTCACAGCAAACATTATCCTCAGTGGTCAAAAACTGAAAACATTTCCCCTAAAGTCAGGAACAAGACAAGGGTGCCCACTCTCACCACTACTATTCAACAAAATTTTGGAAGTTTTGGCAATAGAAATCAGAGCAGTAAAAGAAATAAAAGGACTCCAGAATGGAAAATAAGAAGTAAAACTCTCACTGATTGCAGAAGACATGATCATCTACAAAAAAACACTAAAGACTCCACTCAGTTTAGTTCAGTTCAGTCACTCAGTCATGTCCAACTCTTAGCGATCCCATGAACTGCAGCACGCCAGGCCTCCCTGTCTGTCACCATCTCCCTGAGTTCACTCAGACTTAGGTTCATCAGGTCAGTGATGCCATCCAGCCATCTCATCCTCTGTCATCCCCTTCTCCTACTGCCCCCAATCCTTCCCAGCATCAGAAATATTCCCTTCTCCTCCTGCACACAATCCTTCCCAGTATCAGAGTCTTTTCAATGAGTCAACTCTTCGTATGAGGTGGCCAAAGTACTGGCATTTTAGCTTTAACATCATTCCTTCCAAAGAAATCCCAAGGCTGATCTCCTTTAAAATGGATTGGTTGGATCTCCTTGCAGTCCAAGGGACTCTCAAGAGCCTTCTCTGACACCACAGTTCCAAAGCATCAATTATTCGGCTCTCAGCCTTCTTCACAGTTCAATTCTCACATCCATACATGATCACAGGAAAAACCATAGCCTTGACTAGACGGACCTTAGTCAGCAAAGTAATGTCTCTGCTTTTGAATATACTGTCTAGGTTGGTCATAACTTTTCTTCCAAGGAGTAAGGGTCTTTTAATTTCATGGCTGCAGTCACCATCTGCAGTGATTTTGGAGCCCAAAGAAATAAAGTCTGACACTGTTTCCACTGTTTTTCCATCTATTTCCCATGAAGTGATGGGACCGGATGCCATGATCTTTGTTTTCTAAATGTTGAAATGTAAACCAATTTTTCGCTTTCCTCTTTCACTTTCATCAAGAGGCTCTTTAGCTCTTCTTCACTTTCTGCCATAAGGGTGGTATCATCTGCATATCTGAGGTTATTGATATTTCTCCCAGCAATCTTGATTCCAGCTTGTGTTTCTTCTAGTCCAGCATTTCTCATGATGTACTCTGCATATAAGTTAAATAAAGAAGGTGACGGTATACAGCCTTGACGTACTCCTTTTTCTATTTGGAACCAGTCTGCTGTTCCATGTCCAGTTCTAACTGTTGCTTCCTGACCTGATACAGATTTCTCAAGAGGCAGGTTAGGTGGCCTGGTATTCCAATCTCTTTCAAAATTTTCCACAGTTTATTGTGATCCACACAGTCAAAGGCTTTGGCATAGTCAATAAAGCAGAAATTGATGTTTTTCTGGAACTCTCTTGCTTTTTCCATGATCCAGTGGATGTTGGCAATTTGATCTTTGGTTCCTCTGCCTTTTATAAAACCAGCTTGAACATCAGGGAATTCATAGCTCATGTATTGCTGAAGCCTGGCTTGCAGAATTTGGAGCATTACTTTACTAGCATGTGAGATGAGTGCAATTGTGCGGTAGTTTGAGCATTCTTTGGCATTGCCTTTTTGGGGTTTGGAATGAAAACAGAACTTTTCCAGTCCTGTGGCCACTGCTGAGTTTTCCAAATTTGCTGGCATATTGAGTGCAGCACTTTGACAGCATCACCTTTCGGGATTTGAAACAGTCAACTGGAAATCCATCACCTCCACTAGCTTTGTTCATAGTGATGCTTTCTAAGGCCCACTTGACTTCACATTCCAAGATGTCTGGCTCTAGATTAATGATCACATCATCAGGATTATCTGGGTCATGAAGATCTTTTTGAACAGTTATTTTGTGTATTCTTGCCACCTCTTCTTAATGTCTTCTGCTTCTGTTAGGTGCAGACCGTTTCTGTCCTTTATCGAGCCTAGTTTGCATGAAATGTTTCCTTAGTATCTCTAATTTTCTTGAAGAGATCCTTAGTCTTTCCCATTCTGTTCTTTTCCTCTATTTCTTTGCATTGATCGCTGAAGAAGGTTTTCTTATCTCTCCTTGCTAGTCTTTGGAACTCTGCATTCAGATGCTTATATCTTTCCATTTCTCCTTTGCTTTTCACCTCTTTTTCTTTCACAGCTATTTGTAAGGCCTCCCAGACCGCCATTTTTTGCTTTTTTGCATTTCTTTTCCATGGGGATGGTCTTGATCCCTGTCTTTTGTACAATGCCAGGAACCTCATTCCATAGTTCATCAGGCACTCTGTCTGTCAGATCTAAGCCCTTAAATCTATTTCTCACTTCCACTGTATAATCATAAGAGATTTGATTTAGGTCATACCTGAATAGTCTAGCTGTTTTCCCTACTTTCTTCAGTTTAAGTCTGAATTTGGTAATAAGGAGTTCATGATCTGAGCCACAGTCAGCTCCTGGTCTTGTTTTCATCGACTGTATAGAGCTTCTCCATCTTTGGCTGCATAGAATATAATCAGTCTGATTTTGGTGTTGACTATCTGGTGATGTCCATGTGTAGAGTCTTCTCTTGTGTTGTTGTAAGTGCTGTTTGCTATGACCAGTGCATTTTCTTGGCAAAACTCTGTCTTTGCCCTGCTTCATTCTGCATTTCAAGACCAAATTTGCCTGTTACTCCAGGTGTTTCTTGACTTCTTCCGTTAGCATTCCAGCCCCCTATAATGAAAAGGATATGTTTTGGGGGTTGTTAGTTCTAAAAGGTCTTGTATGTCTTCATAGAACTGTTCAACTTCAGCTTCTTCAGCGTTACTTGTTGGGGCATAGACTTGGATAACTGTGATATTGCATGGTTTGCCTTGGAGATGAACAGAGATCATTCTGTCATGTTTGAGATTGCATCAAAGTATTGCATTTCGGACTCTTTTGTTGACCATGATGGTTACTCCATTTCTTCTGAAGGATTCCTTCCTGCAGTAGCAGATATAATGGTCATCTGAGTTAAATTCACCCATTCCAGTCCATTTTAGTTCGCTGATTCCTAGAATGTCGATGTTCACTCTTGCCATCTCTTGTTTGAGCACTTCCAATTTGCCTTGATTCATGGACCTGACATTCCAGGTTCCTATGCAGTATTGCTCTTTACAGCATCAAAGCTTGCTTCTATCCCCAGTCATATGCACAACTGGGTGCTGTTTTTGCTTTGACTCCATTCCTTCGTTTTGTCTGGAGTTATTTCTCGATTATTCTCCAGTAGCATATTGGATACCTAATAACCTGGGGAGTTCCTCTTTTGGTATCCTTTTATTTTGCCTTTTATACTGTTCATGGGATTCTCAATGCAAGAATACTGAAGTGGGTTGCCATTCCCTTCTCCAGCAGACCACGTTCTGTCAGACCTCTCCACCATGATCTGCCCATCTTGGCTTGCCCTGCAGGCATGACTTGGTTTTACTGAGTTAGACAAGGCTGTGGTCCTACTGTGATTAGATTGACTAGTTTTCTGTGAGTATGGTTTCAGTGTGTCTGCCCTCTGATGCCCTCTTGCAACACCTACCATCCTATTAGGGTTTCTCTTACCTTGGGTGTGGGGTATCTCTTCACAGCTGCTCCAACAAAGCACAGCCACTGCTCCTTACCTTGGATGAGGTGTATCTCCTTACTGCCTCTGTTCCTGACCTTCAATGTTGGATAGCTCCTCTAGGCCCTCCTGCACCTGCGCAGTCAGGGTTCCTTAGGTTACACCTCCTGGCTGCCAGCCCAGCCCCTTGGGCATGAGTGGCTCCTCCCAGCCACCTCCTATGGCCTTGGGCTTGGGGTGGCTCCTCAGGGTCACTGCCCCTTGCCTTAAGCACGAGGTGGCTTCTCCAGGCCACCGCCCCTGACCTCGGACTTGGGGTGTCTCCTCCTGGCCACTGCCCCTGACCTTGGATACGGGGTAGCACCTCTTGGCCGCCACCCTTGACCTCAGACGCAGGGTAGCTTCTCCCGGCCACCACTGACCTCAGACACGGGGTAGTTCTTCCCAGCAGACGCAATGTAGCTGCTGTCGGTCCTTCTTGTGCTGTCACAGCCTGGCACTCTGGACCGCTGCCCCTAACCTCGGACATAGGGTAGTTCCTCTTGGCCGTGCTCAGTGCAGTGGCTCGCTGCTGCTGAAAATTACTAAAGCTAATCAATGAATATAGTAAAGTTGCAGGATATAAAATTAACACAGAGATTTCCTTTGCATTCCTCTGTTCTAACAATGAGAAAACAGAAAGAGAAATTAAGGAAACAATTCCAGTCACCACTTCAATGAAAAGAATAAAATACTTTGGAATGTATCTACCTAAAGAAACAAAAGACCTATATATAGAAAACTGTAAAACATTGGTGAAAGAAATGAAAGAGGACACAAATAGATGGAGAAATATACCATGTTCATGGATTAGAAGAATCAATATACTGAAAATGAATATACTACCTAAAGCAATATATAGATTCAATGCAATCCTGATGAAGCTACCAATGGTATTTTTCACAGAACTAGAACAAATAATTTCACAATTTGTATGGAAATACAAAAAACCTCAAATACCCAAAGCAATCTTGAGAAAGAAGAATGAAACTGGAGGAATCAACCTGCCTGACTTCAGGCTCTAATACAAAGCCACAGTCATCAAGACAGTATGGTACTGGCACAAAGACAGAAATATAGATCAATGGAACAAAATAGAAAACCCAGAGATAAATCTACTCACCTATGGATACCTTGTCTTTGACAAAGGAGGCAAGAATATAAAATAGAGAAAAGACAATCTCTTTAACAAGTGGTGCTGGGAAAACTGGCCAACAACTTGTAAAAGAATGAAACTAGAACACTTTCTAACACTATACACAAAAATAAACTCAAAATAGATTAATGATCTAATTATAATTCCAGAAAGTATAAAACCCTCAAGGAAAACATAGGCAAAACACTCTCTTACATAAATTACACCAGGATCTCCTATGACACACCTCTCAGAGTAATGAAAATAAAAGCAAAAATAAATAAATGGGACCTAATTAAACTTATATTCTTTTGACAACAAAAGAAACTACAAGCAAGGTGAAAAGACAGCCTTTAGAATGGGAGATAATAGTAGCAAATGAAGCATATGACAAAGAATTACTCCCAAAAATATACAAGCAACTCCTTAGCTCAATTCCAGAAAAGTAAATGACCCAATCAAAAAATGAGCCAAAGAACTAAACAGACATTTCTCCAAAGACATACAGATGGCTAATAAACACATGAAAAAACTGCTCAACATCACTCATTATCAGAGAAATGAAAATAAAAACCACAGTGAGGTACCATTTCACACCAGTCAGAATGGCTGTGATCCATTTATTTATTATCTATTGCTTGTAAGCAATAAATGCTGGAGAGGGTGTGGAGAAAAGTGAACCCTCTTACACTGTTGGTGGGAATGCAAACTAGTATAGCCACTATAGAGAACAGTATGAAAGTTCTTTTAAAAACTGGAACTCGAACTGCCATATGACCCAGTAATCCCACTGCTGGGCATACACACCAAAGGAACCAGAATTGAAAGAGACACGTGTACCCCATTGTTCATCGCAACAGTGTTTGTAATAGCCTGGACATGGAAGCAACTTAGATGTCCATCAGCAGACTGATGGATAAGAAAGCTGTGATACATATACACAAGGGAATATTACTCAGCCATTAAAAAGAACACATTTGAATCAGTTCTAATGAGGTGGATGAAACTGGAGCCTAATATACAGAGTGAAGTAAGCCAGAAACAAAAACACCAATACAGTGTACTAATGCATATATATGGAATTTAGAAATTTGATAATGATAACCCTGTATGCGAGACAGCAAAAGAGACACAGATGTATAGAACGGTCCTTTGGACTCTGTGGGAAAGGGCGAGGGAAGGATGATATGGGAGAATGGCAATGAAACATGTCAATTATCACATGTAAAATGAATCACCAGTCCAGGTTTGATGCATGATACAGAGTCCTCAGGGATGGTGCACTGGGATTACCCAGAGGGATGGGATGGGGAGGGAGGTGGGAGCGGGTTTCAGGATAAAGAACACATGTACACCTCTAGCAGATTCATGTTAATGTATGACAAAACCACAACAACATTGTAAAGTAATCAGCCTACAATTAAAACAAGTAAATAAATTTATATTATAATAAATGAATAAATAAATAAAAACATCAATTCTTCAGCATTCAACTGTCTTTATAGCCCAACTCTTGGTGAATGGTTATTTATCACTTCAGTTCAGTTCAGTTGCTCAGTCATGTCCGACTCTTTGCGACTCCATGAATCTCAGCAGGCCAGTTCTCCCTGTTCATTACCATCTCTCAGAGTTCACTTCGACTCACATCCATCGAGTCCATGATGCCATCCAGCCATCTCATCCTCTGTCGTCCCCTTCTCCTCCTGCCCCCAATCTCTCCAAGCATCAGAGTCTTTTCCAGTGAGTCAGCTCTTCACATGAGGTGGCCAAAGTACTGGAGTTTCAGCTTTAGCATCATTCCTTCCAAAGAAATCCCAGGGCTGATCTCCTTTAGAACGGACTGGTTGGATCTCCTTGCAGTCCAAGGGACTCTCAAGAGCCTTCTCTGGCACCACAGTTCCAAAGCATCAATTGTTTGGCTCTCAGCCTTCTTCACAGTCCAACTCTCACATCCATACATGACCACAGGAAAAACCATAGCCTTGACTAGACGGACCTTAGTCGGCAAAGTAATGTCTCTGCTTTTGAATATGCTATCTATCTAGGTTGGTCATAACTTTTCTTCCAAGGAGTAAGCGTCTTTCAGTTTCATGGCTGCAGTCACCATCTGCAGTGATTTTGGAGCCCCCAAAAATAAAGTCTGACACTGTTTCCACTGTTTCTCCATCTATTTCCCATGAAGTAGTGGAACTGGATGCCATGATCTTCGTTTTCTGAATGTTGAGGCATAAAAGCCAACTTTTTCATTCTCCTCTTTCACCCTCATCAAGAGGCCCTTATCAGATGGTTGTGATTCTTGCCTTCTTGTAAGAAGTGAGTGAATGTACTTCTATTCTGCCATCTTCAGTTGATCCAATAATTGATTTTTAATGCATGAAATTCATTTTTTCACTATATTAGACTAGGTGTTAACAACATAAAATTCCATTTTTGTTTTGACAAAAATTTATATGCAAAAACCACTACAATATTGTAATGTAATTAGCCTCTAATTAAATAATTTACAAACAAATATTGCTAGTAATTCACATACCATAACATTTACCCTTTATGTACAATTCAGCGTTGGTCATGAGGAAAATGTAAATTGAGGCCACAGTATGATGCTTCTTTGGCTCCATTGGAATGGCTGTAAAAAAAAAAAAGGTAGACACTTAAGTATAAAATTCCTGAGTCAACTTATTAAGAAACTGCCATACTCTTTTCCAAAGTAGTTGTACCTAATTCCATTATCAAAAAAAGTTTTGAGAGTTCTAATTTCCCCATATCCTTACCAACATTTGTGTGCATTTTTTATTATGACCATCCCAGTGGAGTTGGAGAGGTATTTAATTATGGTTTTAACTTGCATTTCCCTTATGACAAATGTTGAGCAACTTTTCATATGTTTATTAGCCATTGTCTTATTTGATGACTTCCAGTTTAATTATTTTGCTTATTTTTTAGTTATGCTTTTGAGTTTTTATTATTAAATTCATCAGATATTCTGGATACAACACCTTTATCAAATAAATGATTTACAAGTAAATAAAAATTGCTAGTTTCATACATTTAGTTACCTCAATAGATCTTGAGAATTTTAGGGATTTTTGGTTATATTTTAGACATAGAATCTAGAAATGATGTTTATCTAGAAATATTTTTAATTGTAAGATAAAGACAAAAATTAAATGCAAGAAAGTACAGAGGGAAAATAATCCATAATATCCACAGATCCCAAATGTAATCATTTCTGCTATTTTTTTCAGTTAGATCAGTAGAATTATTAGAAATGTGTACATATCAGGGATTGCTTTATCCTGTTTCTCTATGTCACAAAATTAAAGAAAATTAAAATATATTTTAGTCATGTTTGCATCACTGTCATCTTATACATTTTTGTATATTCTGCCGGACTAATTTTAAACTAATAGATTTTTTTCCTCCTCATATGTCTAAATATGGAGCAGGAACTAGCAATCCACTCCAGTATTCTTGCCTAGAGAATTTCATGGAGAGAGGAGCCTGGCAGGCTACAGTCCATAGGATTGTAGAGTTGGATACAACTGAGTGACTAACACATACATGTCAAAATTAAAAAAAAAAAAAAAAAAAATAAAACTTCACCCTCTGTCTTTATCCATTCCTTAGGTCTCTCTTGTATATGGCATGTGTTGTCAAATATCAAGTGATTGGTAGGAAGGGGACTACTGACATCTCTTATCTATATCCTCTCATTGTATTGCAGAATGAAAAAGACAAATGCTTCATAAATACTTCTTTCTGTGGTCTTAGTATTTAATTTATTGCACATGAATGATCCTGAACAATTTTGACAAGGTTGTATTACATCCTGAGTGGCTAGTCATATGTCTGGGTCTAGATCCAGGTTCAAATATGTAGATATGAAGCACATTAACCGTGTTTTGAGGATAACTGATTGCCAAGAGAAAATTTTAGCATATTTACCCATAACAAGTTGAATTTTCTTAATAATAATTTTTAAAAGTGAAGCTGATACTCAGTAGTCAAAGGATAATTAATGGGTTAGATGAGTTCATTGAAAAATAAGTTGCAGAACAATATTCATTATGGAATCACACAAGCTTGAAAAATACATAAAGGTGGGGGTGTGTGTATGTACACATGCACACACTATAATGAGGATAGTGTTTATATCAATGAAGGGAGCATGAATTTTAGGTGATGGTCAATGTAGACATTAAATTTAGTTTTATTTAAAAATGAGTTTATTGAAATTATCATCTGAATAATCTCATTTAAATAGAAACTAAAATATAAACTTATGTTTAAGTAAACCAAAATATGTATTAAGAAAGCAATGTCATTCTTATCAGAATATATAAAGAAAAATATGGATCAACAAAACACAGGGAATATTTGTAGTGAGTCAATACTGTGAAGTTAACTTTTCTTTCTAAATTGGTTTATAAATTCTATAACTTTCTGTAGAAATTCCAGTTTTTTAAATTATTTCTAAATTTTACCTTGAAGAAAACCATCAGGGAACTCTTCTTAAAGGAAGAAGAAAGGGAAAGTGAAAGATGCAGAGTGATATATGACATGTACATCTAGGTGCCAAGATTGATTACACTTAAAGTAATTAAAACTGTGCATAAATACCATATTAAAAAATGGACCAATGTAATAATGCTAAGAAGCCTAAATACACCCATCTTCAATGATATTTAGGTTTGAAAAAAAAAAAGGACTTTTAAAAAATATTTGGAAGTCAAATGGATAGTTGCAACAAAAGTGTAAAAGAACTTGAAAGGCTATTAAAATATATACTATACACATAACTCTAGAGCTCTTCTTATGCAGAACAACAGATTCAAATAGAAATTAAAATATGTATATGAAAATAATTATATTTATTGGGTGATTACTATGAATAAGGCATTCTTCAAATTTCCCTCTATATATTTGCTGATATATCCTTCATACCAATTTGTGAAATTATTATTGCCTTCCTTTACAGGCAAGAAAACTGAGGATTTGAGAGGCTAAATATGCTACATGACTTTTAAGGAGGGTAGCCAATATTCAAACTCAGGAAATTTGACACCAGTGTCTGACCTCATGTTCTACATAAAGCAATAATACTTGAAAATGTGTAAAAGTTGTTAAGCTTTATAAGTTGAGTATGGAAAATAGTTTCTATGGAAAGAAATACAATTCTAAAGAAATATAATTCCATAAGACTCTAAAATGTCAAGCATTTAAAAGCTTTAAAATCTTTGGAAAAGATTTTTCTGTATAGAAAAACAAATACCATAAGGAAAACTATAAGATCATATTAGGAAGGAAGAAAGTATTTGCAGTAAAGTTGATAAAATTATATTCCATCATATTTTTTAAATTCAATATAGAAGAAAACACCTATGAGAAATTACAACATTCCTTTAAAGCATTCCATTTTAGGAGTATAAACTTATTTGTTCATAAAAAGTACCATTTGAGAAAACAATATATGGATGCAATGATGGACAAGCAAGTGAACAGATTTTATTATTGGAAATATTGCAATCTACTGATGTGTTACAAAGAAACACAGGGGTGAATCCTTTGGGATTATTTACAGGGGGTAGCCCTTAGAGATTTATTCTTGTACATTTCTGACTTTTAAAAAATGGTTCATACCTTAAGGAGATGTTTTAATAAGAGTATAACTTATAGGCTTGGTATAAAACACAATTCAACTGAGTAAATATTTTTTTTCTTTTTTTTTTTTCTTTTCAATCCTTTTTATTTTATTTTATTTTTTTAATTACAATACTGTATTTGTTTTGCCATACATTGGCACGAATCAGCCATAGGTGAACACAATCTCCCAATGCCGAAGCCCCCTCCCACCTCCCACCCCACATCCTCTACTTGAATCATCCCGTGCATCAGCCTCATGCATCCTGCATCCTACATTGAACATAGATTAGCGTTTCGTTTCTTACAGGAAAATATACATGTTTCATTGCCATTCTCCCAAACCATCCCACCCTTTCCCTCTCCCTCAGAGTCCAAAAGTCCACTCTATACCTCTGTGTCTCTTGTTGTCTCACATATAGGGTCATCATTACTGTCTTCTGAATTCCATATATATGTGTCAGTATACTATATTGGTGTTTTTCTTTCTGGCTTACTTCACTCTGTATAATCGGTTCCAATTTCATCCATCTCATTAGAACTGAGTCAAATTTATTCTTTTTAAGGGCTGAGTAGTATTCCATAGTGTATATGAACCACAGCTTTCTTATCCATTCATCTGCTGATGGACATCTAGGTTGCTTCCATGTCCCGGCTATTATAAACAGCGCTGCAATGAACATTGGGGTACATGTGTCTCTTTCAATTCTGGTTTCCTCAGTGTGTATGCCCAGCAGTGGGATTGCTGGGTCATAAGGCAGTTCTATTTGCAATTTTTTAAGGAATCTCCACACTGTTTTCCATAATGGCTGTACTAGTTTGCATTCCCACCAGCAGTGTAAGAGGGTTCCCTTTTCTCCACACCCTCTCCAGCATTTATTGCTTGTAGACTTTTGGATCGCAGCCATTCTGACTGGTGTGAAATGGTACCTCATAGTGGTCTTGATTTGCATTTCTCTGATAATGAGTGATGTTGAACATCTTTTCATGTGTTTGTTAGCCATCCATATGTCTTCTTTGGAGAAATGCCTATTTAGTTCTTTGGCCCATTTTTTTTTATTGGATCATTTATTTTTCTGGAGTTGAGCTGTATAAGTTGCTTGTATATCTTTGAGATTAGTTGTTTGTCAGTTGTTTCATTTGCTATTGTTTTCTCCCATTCAGAAGGCTGTCTTTTCACCTTGCTTATAGTTTCCTTTGTTGTGCAGAAGCTTTTAATTTTAATTAGATCCCATTTGTTTATCTTTGCTTTTATTTTCAGTATACTGGGAGGTGGATCATAGAGGATCCTGCTGTGATTTATGTCAGAGAGTGTTTTGCCTATGTTCTCCTCTAGGAATTTTATAGTTTCTGGTCTTAGATTTAGATCTTTAATCCATTTTGAGTTTATTTTTGTGTATGGTGTTAGAAAAGGATCTAGTTTCATTCTTTTACAAGTGGTTGACCAGTTTTCCCAGCACCACCTGTTAGACTATCTTTACTCCATTGTATATTCTTGCCTCCTTTGTCGAAGATAAGGTGTCCATAGGTATGTGGGTTAATCTCAGGGCTTTCGATTTTGTTCCATTTATCTATATTTCTGTCTTTGTGCCAATACCATACTGTCTTAATGAGTGTGGCTTTGTAGTAGAGCCTGAAGTCAGGCAAGTTGATTCCTCCAGTTCCATTCTTCTTTCTCAATATTGCTTTGGCTATTCAAGGTTTTTTGTATTTCCATACAAATTTTTAAACTCTTACTTGCTTTATTCAATTACTCATGAATTTAGCAGACAGAATGGAACTCTGAGGAGCTCTGCAAAATCAAACACTTTTATAGCCAGAATGGAGCAAACACAAGGACATTATACGAGACCAAAAGGTGGTTTGGTTCTTGCACGGTTACTTTCCTTCAGGGAAGATTTCCTAATAGCGCTGATCAAGCAATTTCTGAATGACTGGTTTAAGATTCCATTTCTGTAGGAGTTGATATAAAAAACAGACTTTTGGACTCTGTGGGACAAGGCAGGGTGGAATGATTTGAGACGATAAAACTGAAACATGTATATTACCACATGTGAAATAGATGACCAGTCCACGTTCAATGCATGAAACAGGACACCCAAAGCCAGTGCACTGGGACAACCCAGAGGGATAGGATGCAGAGGGAGGTGGGAGGGGGTTCGGGAGTGGGGTTTGGGATGGGAAACACACGTAAACCTGTGGCTGATTCATTATCAGTTCAGTTCAGTTCAGTTCACTGGCTAAGTCGTGTCCGACTCTTTGCAACCCCATGAATCGCAGCACACAAAGCCTCCCTGTTCATCACCATCTCTCGGAGTTCACTCAAACTCACGTCCATCGAGTCCGTGATGCCATCCAGCCATCTCATCCTTTGTCGTCCCCTTCTCCTCCTGCCCCCAATCCCTCCAAGCATCAGAGTCACTTCCAATGAGTCAACTCTTTGCATGAGGTGGCCAAAGTACTGGAGTATCAGCTTTAGCATCATTCCTTCCAAAGAAATCCCAGGGTTGATCTCCTTCAGTATGGACTGGTTGAATCTCCTTGCAATCCAAGGGACTCTCAAGAGTCTTCTCCAACACTTCAAAAGCATCAATTCTTCTGCGCTCAGCATTCTTCACAGTCCAACTCTCACAGCCATACATGACCACAGGAAAAACCATAGCCTTGACTAGACGGACCTTAGTCGGCAAAGTAATGTCTCTGCTTTTGAATATGCTATCTAGGTTGGTCATAACTTTCCTTCCAAGGAGTAAGTGTCTTTTAATTTCATGGCTGCAGTCACCATCTGCAGTGATTTTGGAGCCCAATGAAATAAAGTTTGACACTGTTTCCACTGTTTCCCCATCTATTTCCCATGAAGTGATGAGACCAGATGCCATGATCTTCGTTTTCTGAATGTTGAGTTTTAAGCCAACTTTTTCACTCTCCTCTTTCACCTTCATCAAGAGGCCCTTTAGCTCCTCTTCACTTTCCGCCATAAGGGTGGTGTTATCTGCATATCTGAGGTTATTGATAGTTCTCCCAGCAATCTTGATTCCAGCTTGTGTTTCTTCCAGTCCAGCGTTTCTCATAATGTACTCTGCATAGAAGTTAAATAAGCAGGGTGACAATATACAGCCTTGACATACTCCTTTTCCTATTTGGAACCAGTCTGTTGTTCCATGTCCAGTTCTAACTGTTGCTTCCTGACCTGCATACAGATTTCTCAAGAGGCAGGTTAGGTGGTTGGTATTCCCATCTCTTTCAAAAGTTTCCACAGTTTATTGTGATCCACACAGTTAAAGGCATTGGCATAGTCAATAAAGCAGAAATAGATGTTTTTCTGAACTCTCTTTCTTTTTCCATGATCCAGCGGATGTTGGCAACTTGATCTCTGGTTCCTCTGCCTTTTCTAAAACCAGTTTGAACATCAGAAAGTTCACAGTTCATGTATTGTTGAAGCCTGGCTTGGAGAATTTTGAGCATTACTTTACTAGCATGTGAGATGAGTGCAATTGTGCGGTAGTTTGAGCATTTTTGGCATTGCCTTTCTTTGGAATTGGAATGAATACTGACCTTTTCCAGTCCTGTGGCCACTGTTGAGTTTTCCAAATTTGCTGGCATATTGAATGCAGGATTTTCACAGCATAATCTTTCAGGATTTGAAACAGCTCAACCGGAATTTCATCAGTGTATGGCAAAAACCACCACAATATTATAAAGGAATTAACCTCCATCTAAAATATATAAATATATTTTTTTATCCCATTTCTGTAGGAATTGAAAACAGATTTAAGTTTAATCTTCATCTGGTTCCATGGGTCTTATAATAAATAACTTCATTTTGGGCTCTCACTCTTTCTCTCTCTTTCTCTCTCTTTTTTTTAACAGATTGCCTATTCATAATTACTACAGTCTTTCTCATTTAACTCATTATTTAGCTATGTTCAGAATCATTATGCTTGTTTACTGCTTCAATAGAATCAAGAATAAGATAGTGTAGCAAATGTAGTAGAATTTTTTCTTCCACCAGATTCTTCTTTCATACCTCATGCTATTCTGGAAATGTACATTCTCTAAACTAAGAAGAATGAGGACAATTAGAAAACAAAAACAAAAACTTTTGAAGAAAAGCTAATCCCCGACCAAGCTAAAGAATTTTTCAGTTACCTTTAAATTTAATGGGGTACTGGATTGTAGTGGATAGAAAATGGATCTCACTGTTATTAGACATGCTTCACAATGCTTGTCCTTGACATTATTACATAAAATAACAATGCAGAAATCTAAAGTACATTTATGATCAGCAAATAAAAATTGTTGCCGGAGATTGAAATGCCCCTAGGAGGACTATTTGACCTTCTCTTATAACTGAAGCATATCAGTAAATAGCAAAGATAGATTAAAATAAACAGTATTGTGAATGGAAGTAAGGCATGTGAATTCAAATGTACCTCTTTCCAGTGAAATCTGTACAATTGAATATTAAGATATGGTACAATTAAATGCATTTGTTGCTAAAAAATAAACATTATTTCAGTAGGTTTCAAAATTATTTGACCATTTGTCTGTAACAGAGTTTTGACAGCAGACTTTCTTTTACTCTATAATAACATGTCTCCTGGCATTTTCCATTATTCTTGCATAGATATGATAATCAGGATAGCATAGATATGAAGAACTTTATTATCATTTGCTTTTGGAATTAGGTTTATATAGTATTTGTAGTTATAGCAACTATATATATAATATTTTTCGTTTAGCAACTATCTCTGTGCTTGCATGCTAAGTGGCTTCAGTCATGTCCAACTGCTTGCAATCCAAAGGACTGTAGCCCATCAGGCTCCTCTGTCAGTGGACTTCTCTAGGCAAGAATGGGGAATGACTTGTCATCACTTCTTCCAGGGAATTTTCCCAATCCAGGGATCAAATCTGCATCTGTTATGTCTCCTGCATTGGCAGGCTGGTTCTTTACCACTAGCACCACCTGAGTATTCCAGCAATGATCTGTTGTTGTTCAGTAGCTCAGCCATATCTGACTCTTTGTGACTCATGAACTACAGCATGCCAGGCTTCCCTGTCCTTCACCATCTCCCAAAGCTTGCTCAAACTTTTGCCAGTCAAGTCAGTGGTGTCATGAAAACATCTCATCCTCTGTCATCCCTTTCTCCTCTTGTCTTCCATCTTTCCCAGCATAAGGGCCTTTTCTAATGAGTTGGCTGTTCAACTCCTATGGATGGTTTGATTTTCAATTATTTCATCATTAATATCTAAGTTTTTTTTTTTTTTTCTTTTCCCTTTTAAAAGGCACAATAACACCAAGGATATGGTAATATTTATTATAGAGTTAAGGGAGAAAGTAGGTTAGCCAGAGGAGGGCACCCAAATTAACTAATCTAATGAAGAACTAACAGTACTACCTAATATTTACTGAGTATTTATTATGTACCAGTAATTGCCTTAAGACATTTACTAATGATATCAAAGTTACAATTAGACTTACTATAATTAGAAATATAGGTATGTTAGGTTTACATATATAAAGGATAATACACTTTTTATCTTTCAATTATAGATGAGGCAACTGAGACATAGAGTCACTAAAGGTGCCTAAAAATTGTAGAGGTAAGAAAAAGAAAGAGAATGCAAATGGGATGGGCACTTTGAGAAGACAACTGAAATGTAGGTTAATTCAATTTATCAAGATTCTAATGAAAAGAAAAAGAGAGAGAGAAACTTGGCAAGTGGTACAATCTAAGAAGCACCAGCCAGAGAGAATTAATTACATGGGAAGTGATATTAAACAAAACTACCTTATATAGTAGTAACATGATCGATGCTTTCAGCCTATAATGATTGATATAGTGTGTGAACTCCCAATAAAAAATAATGACCCAGCTCCTGATTTCATGTTATCACTTCAGAGACTAGGAATCACATGAAGAACAAAGATAACCAAAAGCATTGCTCTACTAAATCTCCATAGCACGTTGTGAGCATAATAAACACATTTTTAAACTATGCAGTAGAAGCAGGTAGGAAAAAAAAAAAAAGGCCTCTTCCATTTTCAATCTGCTCTTGGAGTAAGAACACTGAATTAGGAACATTACACATTTTATGAGCATGAAGTAAATCAGCCTATGACTGAAGCCAAGAAAAAAAGCATTGAAGGGCATCATGCTTTGGTGGTTTTATGACAACATCCCAGCAGCTGGTGGGTGACTTGAGCATATTTTGGCAAGATTTGATATTTCAGGACAGAAATGTTAAGATGAGTTATCTCAACAGACTACCTCAGGAGAATAATAAAATTAAGGATCTTCATGAACTAGCTGAGAAAACAATTCATGAGTACACAGGAGCGTATGGGGCAACAACAACAAAAAATGATATTTCCATGTTATAACAATAAAGATAATTCTAAGCATATCATCTTCTTCATTAACAGATTAGTGATGGTTTGAGAAGACTTAACTTTTAGAGAAATGTGTAAAAAAAAAAAGCACAATGTAAAAGTTGAAAGTTACAAAGGATTACTGTTAAGAAAAACAGACATCTCAAGCTAATGAATTTAGTGTTTTTCTATGTATGGGGATATTCAAAGGTCTAGGCTCACTGAAATCATTCCTTTGAAATGTACTTCAATTATCTAGGGCCAGTATCCTATTGCTTTCCATCACAAATCTCCTCAGGATGCACCCTTAGGGGTTGCTGTAATGTAGTGGTTGCTGGGTTGGTGGCAGAAACACCCTTTGTATATAGATATAGCAGGAAGAATTCTTATTCAACTTATGTTGTTATAGAAGTTAATATACCGATAAAGATATGATTATTTTAAAATGTATGGACTCACTGATAGATGGGTATATTAGAATACAATTGGATCAGCCTGCTACTGAAAAATTGCAATTAACACTCCATTGAAATGTATTTAACCCATCTTCTTATAGATTCTGTATTTATTTTCACTCTGAGTTTGCTTTCTAGCAGTAGTACAATTTCATAAAGTTCATGTTTCATGTCAACTTTTAAATACTAAAAACTTACATAGAGAAATATGTGCAAATTTTAAGTGTACAGCTCAATCATATTCATAAAATGATCAGTTCAGTTCACTCAGTCATGTCCCACTCTTTGTGATTCCGTGGACTACAGCATGTCAGGCTTCCACTCATCACCAACTCTTGGAGCTTGCTCAAACTCATGCCCATTGAGTCAGTAATGCTATCCAACCATCTCATCCTCTGTGATCCCCTTCTCCTCCTGCCTTCAATTTTTCCCAGTATCAGGATCTTTTCCAATGCGTCAGTTCTTCACATTAGGTGGCCAAAGTATTGGAGCTTCAACTTCAGCATTAGTCCTTTGGAATGAATGTTCAGAACTGATTTCCTTTAAGACTGACTGATCTACTTGCATTCCAAGGGACCTTCAAGAGTCTTCTACAACACTACAGTTCAAAAGCATCCATTCATCAGAGCTCAGTTTTTTTATAGTCCAACTCTCACATCCATACATGACTACTGGAAAAACCACAGCTTTGACTAGATGGATGTTTGTCAGCAAAGTAATGTCTCTGCTTTTTAATACACTGTCTAGGTTGGTTATAACTTTTCTTCCAGGGAGCAAGTGTCTTTTAATTCATGGCTGCAGTTACCATCTGCAGTGGTTTTGGAGCCCAAATAAAGTCTGTCACTGTTTCCATTGTTTCCCCATCTATTTGCCATGAAGTGATGGGACCAGATGCCATGATCTTAGTATTCTGAATGGTGAGGATATATATATATATATATATATATATATATATTATATATATATAGGAATGTTGAATTTTAAGCCAACTTTTTTACTCCCCTCTTTCATCAAGAGGCTCTTTAGTTCTTCACTTTCTACCCTAAGGGTGGTGTCATCTGTGTGTCTGAGGCTATTGCTATTTCTCCTGGCAATCTTGATTTCAGCTTGTCCTTCATCCAGCCTGGCATTTCACATGATATACTCTGCATAGAAATAAAATAATCAGGATGACAACATACAGCCTTGATGTACTCTTTACCCAATTTTAAATCAGTCTGTTGTTCCATTTCAGGTTCTAACTATTACTTCTTGATCTGCATACAGACTTCTCAGGAGACAGGTAAGGTTGTCTGGTATTCACATCTCTTTAAGAATTTTCTACAGTTTGTTGTGATCCACACAGCCAAAGGTTTGGCATAGTCAATAAAGGAGAACTACATGTTTTCCTGGAATTCTCCCTTCTTTTTCTATGATCCAACAGATGTTGGAAATTTGACCTCTGGTTCCTCTGCCTTTTCTAAATCCAGTTTGAACATCTGAAAGTTCAAGGCTCATGTACTGTTGAAGCCTGGTTTGGAGAATTTTGAGCATTACTTTGCTAGTGTGAAAGAAAAGTGAAAGTGAAGTTGCTCAGTCCTGTTAGACTCTTTGCAACCCCATGAACTGTACCTGCCAGGCTCCTCCATCCATGGGATTTCCAGGCAAGATTACTGGAATGGGTTGCCATTTCCTTCTCCAGGGGATCTTCCCGACTCAGGGATCGAATCCAGGTCTGCATTGTTGGCAGACTGTTTTCTGTCTGAGCTACAAGGAGGCTTCCCTTGCTAGTGTTTGCTGCTGCTACTGCTAAGTCTCTTCCATCGTGTCTGACTCTTTGCAATCCATAGATGGCAGCCCATCAGGCTCCTCTGTCCCTGGGGTTCTCCAGGAAAGAATGCTGGAGTAGATTGCCATTTCTTTCTCCAATGTATGTATACATGCTAAGTTGCTTCAGCCATGTCTGACTCTGTGTGACCCTGTGGACAGCAGCACACCAGGATCCTCTGTTCACTGGATTCTCTAGGTAAGAATACTGGAATTGGTTGCCATTTCTTTCTCCCTACTAACATGTGAAATGAGTGCAATTGAGTGGTAGTTCAAACATTGTTTGGCATTGTCTTTCTTTGGGATTGGAATGAAAACTTATCTTTTCCAGTCCTGTGGACACTGCTGAGTTTTCCACATTTACTGGAATATTGACTGTAGCATTTTAACAGCATCATATTTTAGGATTTGAAATAGCTCAAATGGAATTCCATCACCTCCTCTATCTTTGTTCATAGTGATGCTTCCTAAGGCCCATTTGACATCATATTTCCAGGATGTATGGCTCTAGGTGAGTGATCACAGAATGATCAAATCTAGGTAAATATCATACAGGTAAATAAACAAAATTATTAGAATCCTAAATGCACTGTATTACTCACAAGAGCAACCATTATCCTGACTTCCAATAGACTGAATTAGTTTTGTGTTGTTTTTTTTTTTTACTTTTATGATAAGTAAAAATGGTTTGTATTTATATAAAAGGGATTATTCAGTATATACTCATTTATATCTAAATTCTTTCACTGAATATAATGCTTGTAAAACTTATTAAATATGTTTATTTGGTTGTTTTAATTCCTCATCTAATTGCCATATGGCATGACATTGAATGCATAAGCCATAGTTTCTTATTCCTTGTAAGAGCTGATGAAATCTTTTTTAAATAAGTACAATAATAAGATAAATAAGAATTATTTATTACAACGTTTAAGATTAGAATTTATAAAATGTAGTTTAATCAATTAATATTCCATAATTGCAGGTGGAAAGAAAGACTGGTATAAAAAATTATTATCTATTTACTGAGAATTTATATTTTGTCACTAAGTGACTTTATACACTATTATTTAATTCAATCCTTGAGCTAATGGGAGAACAGGCATTATTATAAGATGCTTATTTTCCCCAATTATATAATTATGCCTTGATAATTTTACTACATATTCATATAAAGTAAGTGGTAGTTCACTGGAAGGACTCATGTTGAAGCTGAAACTCCAATACTTTGGCACCTGATGCAAAGAGCTGACTCACTGGAAAAGACCCTGATGCTGGGAAAAATTGAGGGCAAGAGGAGAAGGGGACGACAGAGGATGAGATGATTGGATGGCATTACTAAATCAATGGACATGGGTTTGGATGGACTCCGGGAGTTGGTGATGGACAGGGAGGCCTGGCAACTGAGGTTCATGGGGTCGCAAAGAGTCAGACACTACTGAGTGACTGAACTGAACTGAACTGAATAAATTGAAAAGAACGACAATTTGACATCCATTTAAGTGTTTTCATAAAGTAGTTAGGCATAGGCACAATTACATCCAAATCAGTTTATATAAAATCCTATATGACAGACCAATTCTTTTCCAGTGACCTCCTCAGAATTCACTGTGGTAACACTGTCTTTGAGCCCTGATGGTAAAGCTTCTGCCTACAATGCACGAGACCTGGATTCTATCCTTGGGTGAGGAAGATCCTCTGGAGAAGGAAATGGGAACCCACTCCAGTACTCTGGCCTGTAAAATCCAATGGGTGGAGGAGCCTGGTAAGCTCCATCCATGGGGTTGCAAAGATTCAGACATGACTGCACGACTTCATTTTCACTTTCAGACCTTTTGAGAAGCCTCAGCCAAATCTAAATCCATTCTGTTAAGTGGCTTGTCATTGGGGTTTAAGTAAACTACTCCACAGCATTGCTGCCTTGGCACGAAGGCAGACATTTGTGTGGCCAAGCAGCCTGAAGAGGCTTTGAACAGACACCACCCCTCCTGCCAACACATGCCCTAGGAAACCCTCACAGGTAAATATATGCTCCTGATATGATGCTCCTAAAAGCCCTTGGTATAAGTGTTCTTCCTTGCCTCCCAGAGTCTTTCACCTATGTGCCTATAAGATAAGGAATTTACCAAAATCCCACTCTTTTTGGTTTGATTTGACCATATTAGCCTTAGCCAGGAAACTCAGAACACTGCCCCCACTAACTCCAACAAAGGCATGTACTCATGTCCTGCTATGCCATCTGTCTTCACCCTGTCTTGACTATTCCACTTGGCTCTCCCAGGTTTGTCTTGTAGTACCTCAAGGACCTGCTTCTCTGTTGAAGTCTGTTGTCCCTTGAAGTTTTTTGTTGAATGATGACTCACCACTGGATATTCTGTGGCTCTACTTAACGAATGTTAATTTAGCAAAATCACAACACTTGTGATTTTTTTAAATTTTCAATGCACTGTTATACTGCCCAATTTAATACCTTATATTTTCCCTAATACTTCCCTTATATTTTCTGATATTTTTACAATTTTATTTGAAATAAAAATCTTTTATAAAAACATACAGTCTGAATTAAAGCAAGGTGTATGTAAAGGATAAACACTGGGTTGACCAAAAGGTTTGTTCATTACCCCCTCCGACCCCCATAAATGAGCTTCCTTGGTGGCTCAGATGGTAAAGAATCTGCCTGCTAATGCAGGAGACCTGGGTTTGATACCAGGGTCAGGAAGATCCCCTGGAAAATGTAGTGGCTTCCCACTCTCCTATTCTCACTTGGAAAGTTCCATGGACAGAGGAGCCTAGTGAGCTACAATTCACTGCGTTCCAAAATGTTGTATATGACTGAGCAATTACTACTACTATTAAGATGGCTCTAGTAGCACGTAATTGTCTTTAACTTTACTCAAAACAGTTTTGTTATTGTTATAACTGCTATATAAGGGTACATTAAAAAAAAAACTTAACTTCTCATCAATTTGCACAAAATTGATTAAATTTTTTGTAGCCATTTTAATATTGAAAAGAAAGAAAAACATGTTTGGTATACTATGCTTTATTACTGCAAGAAAGGTAAAAACATAATTGAAACACAGAAAAAGAATGATAAAGTGTTTGAAGAAGGTTCCGTGGCTGATTGAACTTGTCAAAAGTGGTTTGCAAAATTTCCTGCTGGAGATTTCTCCTTGGATGATGCCTCACAGTCTGGTAGACCAGTTGAAGCTGAGAGAAATCAGAGACATTAATTGAGGGCAATTGATGCTATACCACGTGAGAGATAGTCAACATATTCAAATATCCAAATAAAGTATTTAAAATTATTTGTACCAGCTTGGTTATTTCAATCACTTTAATATTCAGGTTCCACATATGTAAAGCAAAAATCTTTACCATATTTCCACATGCAATTCTTTACTTAAATGTAACAAAAATATTTCATTCTTAAAACAAATTATACTAAGTGATAAAAAATGGATACTGTACAATATTATGGAACAGAAGAGGTTGTAGGATAAGCCAAAGGAACCATCACCTAGCACACCAAAGGCTGGTCTTCATCCAAAGAAAGTGATACTGTGTACATGGTGGGCTTGGAAGGGGTCCTTTTTATGAGGTCCTTCCAGAAAATCAAATAACTAATTATAGTAAGTATTGCCTCCAAGTAGACTAACAGAAAACAGCTATTCAACAAAAAAATGTCTGAAATAAATCAACAGAAAATGCTTCATCTTTCACTGGGATAAGACAAGATTGTCTGCTTCTTTGATGACCAGCCAAAAAATGTTACAGCTTGGCTACAGAGTTCTGAGTCATCTGCTATAGTCACCAGACATTGCACCTTCATATTTCCTTTCTTTTTATTTTTGTTTTTGGTATTTATAAACTTGCTTTAATGGGGGAAAAATTCCCTCAGATAATGTAAAAGACACCTGGATCAATTTTTGCTCTAAAGATTAAATGATTTGGGGTGATGGAATTATGAAGTTACCTGAAAATGGCAGAAGGTAATGTAGCAAAATGATGAAGACATTGTTCAATAAAGTTCTTGATGAAAATGAAAAATGCATCTTTATTTTTGCTTAAAACCCAAAGGAACTTTTTTGTCAACCCAATAAACATATCTTTTGTATCTCTTAAGTGTCTTTAAAAAAAAGTTTAATCCACTCTCATTAGTAGCATCAAAATAAATTATAATTTTTAGCAAACAAAACCATAGTCATATTTCATTATTTTCAGTGTTTATATACATGTTATCACTTTATTTATATTTAAGAATATTAAATGTCTAATAAATTTGTAATTTTAAAATATCACTATAGATTAAAGTATTGGGAATTAATAAATTTTGAGTTTTTTTTTGTTGAAGTATCAGTACTTTTGTTAGGTGTTACATATGTTAACTACTTTACTGTTCACATCAACCCATGAGATAGAATCTAACTTTTTCCCATTTTAAGACGGTAAATCTTGACACAGACAGGTTAAAACTTGGCCAAGAACTCTGAACTTGCAAGGGATCAAGTCAGAATGTGAGCAAACCAAATATGCATAAATAATGCTCTCATAAATAGTATATTAATGTATTTATATTATCAAATAATTTTACACAATTTTATATATTTTGGAGTGTGAATAAAAACATATTTGAGCTGCTTCCATTTAGTAGTTCTTATCTATGGAATACTATCTTTTTAGTATAAGGACCACGTCACTGTTGTCACATTTAATTTTTTTTTTTAACCGATATTGCTTGCTATCTGATATTTGATGGAATCTTGTTTAGAAAGATCCAGGATGTAACTGAAAGAATAAGATAGTAAATGACAAATTACATTTGCAAAGAGGAAAAATGTATTATTGTTCTTTTTCAGATATTTGTTTTGGATTTAAAACTTATACAAATCCCACTCTTCTTCCTCTGCAAGAATTGTATATGCTGTCGTTTGCTCATTAAGTCATGTCTGACTGTTTATGACCCCATGGTCTGCAGTATGCCAGGATATGTGCTGCCATATAGCTATCTCCCTGAGTTTGCTGTCCTCTGCTATCTCCCAGAGTTTGCTCAAATACACGTTCATTGAGTCAATGATGATATCTATATATCTCATACTCTGCTGCCCTTCTCCATTTGCCTTCAATCTTTTCCAGCATCAGAGTCGTTACCAATGAGTTGGCTCTTTGTATCAGGTGGCCAAAATATTGGAGCTTCATCAACAGTCTTCCCAATGAATATTCAGGGTTGATTTCATTTCAGAATGACTGATTTGATCTCCTTTCAGTCCAAGGGATTCACAAGAGTCATTTCCAGCTGCTGCTGTTGGTGCTAAGTCACTTCAGTCATGTCTGACTCTGTGCAACCCCACAGATAGCAGCCCACTCTGGGATTCTCCAGGCAAGAACACTGGAATGGGTTGCCATTTCCTTCTCCAGTGTATGAAAGTAAAAGCGAAGTCATGCCCGACTCTTTGCGACCCCATGGACTGCAGCCTACTAGGCTCCTCCATCCATGGGATTTTCCAGGCAAGAGTACTGGAGTGGGTTGCCATTGCCTTCTACTTAATTTTATCACCACAGTTCAAAAGCATCAGTTATTCAGGGTTTAGTCTTCTTTATGATACAGGTATCTCATCCATCCATGACTAGTGGAAAAACCAACACTTTGAAAATACTGACCTTTTTCAACAAAATGATGTCACTTCTTTTTCAATACACTGTCTCAGTTCAGTTCAGCTACTCAGTTGTGTCCCATTCTTTCTGACCCCATGGACTGCAGCATGCCAGGCTTCCCTGTCCATTACCAACTCCTGGAACTTGCACAAACCCATGTCTGTCAAGTCAGTGATGCCATCCACTCATCTCATGCTCTGTCATCCCCTTCTCCTCTTGCCTTCAACCTTTCCTAGCATCAAATTCTTTTCCCATGAGTCAGTTCTTCTATTCAGGTGGATAAAGTATTGCAACTTCAGCACTGGTACTTTCAATGAATATTCAGGACTGATTTCCTTTAGAATTGACTGGTTTGTTCTCCTTGTAGCCCAAGAGACTCTCAAGAGCCTTCTTCAACACTACAGTTCAAAAGCATCCATTTGTCAGTGCTCAGCTTTCTTTATTGTCTGACTCTCACATCCATATGTGACTAGTAAAAACAACAACAACAACAACAACAAAAAACACATAGATTTGACTAGATGGACCTCTATCAGCAAAATAATGTCTCTGATTTTTAATATGCTGTCTAGGTTGATCATAGCTTTTCTTCCATGGAGCAAGTGTTCTCTAATTTCATGGCTGAATTCACCATTTACAATGATTTTTGAGCTCCAAAATTAAAGTCTGCCACTGTTTCCATTGTTTCCTTATCTAGTTGCCATAAAGTGATGGCACTGCATGCCATGATCTTCATTTTTTGAATGTTAACATTTAAGCCAACTTTTTCACACTTTTACTTTCAAGAGGCTCTTCAGTTCTTCACTTCCTGTCACAAAGATGGTATCATCTGTGTATCTGAGGTTATTGATATTTCTCCTGGCAGTCTTTATTCGGGCTTGTCCTTCATCCAGCCTGGCATTTGGCATGATGTAATCTGTGTATAAGTTAAATAAGCAGAGTTTCAATATACACCCTTGACATACTCCTTTCCCAATTTGGAATCAGTCTGCTGTTTTATGTCCATTTCTAACTGTTGCTTCTTGACCTGCATACAGATTTCTCAGGAGGCAGATAAGATGATCTGGTATATACACATCTCGTTAAGAATTTTCCAGTTGTTGTTATCCAAACAGCCAAGACTTTGGAATAGTAAAAGAAAGAGAAGTATGTTTTTCTGGAACTCTCTTGCTTTTTCTATAATCCAGCAGATGTTGGCAATTTTATCTCTGGTTTTTTGAACCCTGGCTTAGATAATTTTGAGCATTACTTTGCAAGTGTGTGAGATGAGTGCAACTGAGTGGTAGTTTGAACATTCTTTGGCATTGAGTTTCTTTGGGATTGGAATGAAAACCGACATTTTCCAGTCCTGTGGCCACTGCTGAATTTTTCAAATTTGCTAGAATATTGAATGCAGCACTTTTGCAGTGTCATCCTTTAGGATTTGAAACAGCTCAACTGGAATTCCATCACATCCACTAGCTTTGTTAGTAGTGATGCTTACTAAGGCTCACTATCTTTTGCTTCTGTTAGATCCATACCATTTCTGTCCTTTATTGTGCTCATCTTTGCATGAAATATTCCCTTGGTATCTGTAATCCTCTTGAAGCCATCTCTAGTCTTCCTCATTCTATTGCTTTCCTCTATTTCTTTGCATTGATCACTGAGGAAGGCTTTCTTATCTCTCCTTGCTATTCTTTGAAACTCTTCATTCAGATGAGTGTATCTTTCCTTTTCTCCTTTTCCTTACTTTCTCTTCTTTTCTCAGCTCTTTGTAAGGTCTCTTAAGACAACCATTTTACCTTTTTGAATTTCTTTTTGGTGGGATCTTCTTGATCACTGACTCCTGTGCAATGTCACAAACTTTCATCCATAGTTCTTCAGGCACTGTCTGGGTTTGTCATAACTTTTCTTCCAAGTAGGAAGTATCTTTTAATTTCATAGCTGCAGTTCCCCTCCGCAGTGATTTTGGAGCCCAAGAAAATAAAATCTGTCTCTGTTTCGACTTTTTCCCCTTCTATTTCCCATGAAGTAATTTGACCAGATGCAATGATTTGGTTTTCTGAAGGTTGAGTTTTAAGCCAGCTTTTTAGAGTAATATCATCTGAGGTTTATTGATATTTCTCCTGGAAAACTTAGCTCAAGCTTGTGATTCATACTGCTAGGCTTTTCACATGATGTACTCTGTATGTAAGTTAAATAAGCAGAACATTAAATACAACCTTGAAGTTATCCTTTCCAAATTTTGAATCAGCCTGTTATTTCCTGTAAGATTTTAATTGTTTTTTTAATTAAATTTATTTATTTTTTTAATTACAATACTGTATTTGTTTTGCCATACATTGACACGAATCAGCCATAGGTGAACACAATCGCCCAATGCCAAAGCCCCCTCCCACCTCCCACCCCACATCCTCTACCTGAATCATCCTGTGCATCAGCCCCATGCATCCTGCATCCTACACCAAACATAGATTAGCGCTTCGTTTCTTACAGGAAAATACACATGCTTCACTGCCATTCTCCCAAACCATCCCACCCTTTCCCTCTCCCTCAGAGTCCAAAAGTCCACTCTATACCTCTGTGTCTCTTGTTGTCTCACATATAGGGTCATCATTACTGTCTTCTGAATTCCATATATATGTGTCAGTATACTGTATCGGTGTTTTTCTTTCTGGCTTACTTCACTCTGTATAATCGGTTCCAATTTCATCCATCTCATTAGAACTCAGTCAAATTTATTCTTTTTAAGGGCTGAGTAGTATTCCATAGTGTATATGAACCACAGCTTTCTTATCCATTCATCTGCTGATGGACATCTAGGTTGCTTCCATGTCCTGGCTATTATAAACAGTGCTGCAATGAACATTGGGGTACATGTGTCTCTTTCAATTCTGGTTTCCTCAGTGTGTATGCCCAGCAGTGGGATTGCTGGGTCATAAGGCAGTTCTATTTGCAATTTTTAAGGAATCTCCACACTGTTTTCCATAATGGCTGTACTAGTTTGTATTCCCACCAGCAGTGTAAGAGGGTTCCCTTTTCTCCACACCCTCTCCAGCATTTATTGCTTGTAGACTTTTGGATCGCAGCCATTCTGACTGGTGTGAAATGATACCTCATTGTGGTCTTGATTTGCATTTCTCTGATAATGAGTGATGTTGAGCATCTTTTCATGTGTTTGTTAGCCATCCGTATGTCTTCTTTGGAGAAATGCCTATTTAGTTCTTTGGCCCATTTTTTGATTGGATCATTTATTTTTCTGGAGTTGAGCTGTATAAGTTGCTTGTATATCTTTGAGATTAGTTGTTTGTCAGTTGTTTCATTTGCTATTGTTTTCTCCCATTCAGAAGGCTGTCTTTTCACCTTGCTTATAGTTTCCTTTGTTGTGCAGAAGCTTTTAATTTTAATTAGATCCCATTTGTTTATCTTTGCTTTTATTTCCAGTATACTGGGAGATGGATCACAGAGGATCCTGCTGTGATTTATGTCGGAGAGTGTTTTGCCTATGTTCTCCTCTAGGAGTTTTATAGTTTCTGGTCTTACATTTAGATCTTTAATCCATTTTGAGTTTATTTTTGTGTATGGTGTTAGAGAGGGGTCTAATTTCATTCTTTTACAAGTGGTTGACCAGTTTTCCCAGCACCACCTGTTAAAGAGACTGTCTTTACTCCATTGTATATTCTTGCCTCCTTTGTCGAAGATAAGGTGTCCATAGGTATGTGGGTTAATCTCAGGGCTTTCGATTTTGTTCCATTGATCTATATTTCTGTCTTTGTGCCAGTACCATACTGTCTTAATGACTGTGGCTTTGTAGTAGAGCCTGAAGTCAGGCAAGTTGATTCCTCCAGTTCCATTTTTCTTTCTCAAGATTGCTTTGGCTATTCGAGGTTTTTTGTATTTCCATACAAATCTTGAGATTATTTGATCTAGTTCTGAGAAAAATACTGCTGGTAGCTTGATGGGAATTGCATTGAATCTGTAGATTGCTTTGGGTAGTATACTCATTTTCACTATATTGATTCTTCCAACCCATGAGCATGGTATATTCCTCCATCTATTAGTGTCTTCTTTGATTTCTTTCATCAGTGTTTTATAGTTTTCGATATATAGGTCTTTAGTTTCTTTAGGTAGGAATGTTCCTAAGTATTTTATTCTTTTCGTTGCAATGGTGAATGGAATTGTTTCCTTAACTTCTTTTTCTACTTTCTCATTATTAGTGTATAGGAATGCAAGGGATTTCTGAGTGTTGATTTTATATCCTGCGACTATACTATATTTGTTGATTAGCTCTAGTAGTTTTCTGGTCGAGTCTTTAGGATTTTCTATGTAGAGGATGATGTCATCTGCAAACAGTGAGAGTTTTACTTCTTCTTTTCCAATTTGGATTCCTTGTATTTCTTTTTCTGCTCTGATTGCTGTGGCCAAAACTTCCAGTACGATGTTGAAGAGTAGTGGTGCAAGTGGACACCCTTGTCTTGTTCCTGACTTTAGGGGAAATGGTTTCAATTTTTCGCCATTGAGGATAATGTTAGCTGTGGGTTTGTCATATATAGCTTTTATTATGTTGAGGTATGTTCCTTCTATTCCTGCTTTCTGGAGAGTTTTTATCATAAATGGATGCTGAATTTTGTCAAAGGCTTTTTCTGCATCTATTGAGATAATCATATGATTTTTATTTCTCAGTTTGTTAATGTGATGAATTACATTGATTGACTTCACGGATATTGAAGAATCCTTGCATCCCTGGGATAAAGCCCACTTGGTCATGGTGTATGATCTTTTTAATGTGTTGCTGGATTCTGATTGCTAGGATTTTGTTGAGGATTTTTGCATCTATGTTCATCAGTGATATTGGCCTGTAGTTTTCTTTTTTTGTTGTGTCTTTGTCAGGTTTTGGTATTAGGGTGATGGTGGCCTCATAGAATGAGTTTGGCAGTTTACCTTCCTCTGCAATTTTCTGGAATAGTTTCAGTAAGATAGGTGTTAGCTCTTCTCGAAATTTTTGGTAGAATTCAGCTGTGAAGCCGTCTGGACCTGGGCTTTTGTTTGCTGGAAGATTTCTGATTACAGTTTCAATTTCCGTGCTTTTGATGGGTCTGTTAAGATTTTCTATTTCTTCCTGGTTCAGTTTTGGAAAATTGTACTTTTCTAAGAATTTGTCCATTTCTTCCAAGTTGTCCATTTTATTGGCATATAATTGCTGATAGTAGTCTCTTATGATTCTTTGTATTTCTGTGTTGTCTGTCGTGATCTCTCCATTTTCATTTCTAATTTTGTTGATTTGATTTTTTTCTCTTTGTTTCTTGATGAGTCTGGCTAATGGTTTGTCCATTTTATTTATCCTTTCAAAGAACCAGCTTTTTGCTTTGTTGATTTTTGCTATGGTCTCTTTTGTTTCTTTTGCATTTATTTCTGCCCTAATTTTTAGGATTTCTTTCCTTCTACTAACTCTGGGGTTCTCTATTTCTTCCTTCTCTAGTTGCTTTAGGTGTAGAGTTAGGTTATTTATTTGACTTTTTCTTGTTTCTTGAGGTATGCCTGTATTGCTATGAACTTTCCTCTTAGGACTGCTTTTATAGTGTCCCAAAGGTTCTGTGTAGTTGTGTTTTCATTTTCATTTGTTTCGATGCATATTTTGATTTCTTTTTGATTTCTTCTGTGATTTGTTGATTATTCAGTAAGGTGTTGTTCAGCCTCCAAATGTTGGAATTTTTTTTTTTTTCAAATTTGTAAGTGTTTTATTTATCATTGAAGAAAAACACAGCAGCAAGTTCTGTGTTGGCTTCAATAAGACCAAATAGTTAATCTTTAACATAGCTACTGCACTCCAAAATTGAAGTCAACACAGTCATTACTACAAATTACTTATTCAAAGAATCTATCCTGAAGAGAAAGGAAATTAGGAAAAAGAATTTAAAGAATTCCTCCAAACCACACATTTATAAATATTGTCATATTTAAAATGCTTGAAAGGCATGAATTCTCCATAAATGGAAAAGCAGTTTGCTATTGGCAACAGAAAAACTCAGCCACAGTTTACCAAATGCTTTAAAATTTAAAAGCTATATCTGTTTTGGATTCATACTCCAGCAGTATTCTCGTCATTATAATAATGACCGCAAGTTGGTTTATACTCACCTTCTTTCAAGTAAAATCTACCAAAAACTCCACTGTATCCAATGTGTGTAATGTTTACTGCACTCAGAGTAAACCTGAAAACCTTCTGAATTTAGTAAATAGTAAATACCTCAAGATACCTAGAGGTATGTCTCAATGGTGTGAGAACTGTTTCAGCTCCCTGTTTTAGAGACTTCAGATACATTCTCTATAACGGAACCTTACTTCATTCCAAATTAATACCAGATATTTCAAACTCAAAAAGATCAGTTCTATACCAACATACAGGTGTTAATACCTGAAGAGTTCTCATTTTAAATTTATTTTTAGTTTTTCTTTTTTGTAAACAAATGATTGACGAAATAATGCAACACCTTAAATTCAAAAACATGGCGTGGTTTTCCAATCATCTGTGGATGCGGTGCCTGATCAATCTATTATATAGGATTAATACAAGTTCATGCTTTTTGTGTTATGGTGAGACATTAAAGAATCCAATTTAGATTGGTTGAAGCACAAATATAATAATCCTCGAATGTGATCAAACCTATGTAAAGACATGAGTTTGAATCCATTATCTTGAGACTTAACGTCGTACTGTGGACCATCCATCTTCATCAGTCTCATTTTTAGTACGACGAAGAGATTCCCTATCTTTCTCAGCTCTCCAGGAGGTCTTCTCTTTCTCACCTTCCCTTTCTCGGTCTTGGTCTCGGTCTCGGTCTCAATCCCTCGAAAGAGCTGCAGGAGGAACACTACGAGGAGGATCCCGCTCTTCTGCCCGGTCATCTTTCCTGTCATCAGCACGTCTCCAAGAACTTACTTCTTCACGCTCTGATCTGAGAGGCGGTCCTCTTCGGTCCCTGTCGTCTCGTCTGTCCCTTAGATCACGGCGATCATCTCTCTCGCGACGCCGGTCATCGCGGTCCCTATCGTCACGACGACTTGCATCTCTCCAGCTTGAAGACTCCTCAGCTGGTCCTCTTCTCCAGCCACCTTCATCCCTTGGCCGTCTGAAGTGGTCATCTCGATCACCATCTCTTAACAGTTTTTCTCCTATAATTGAGATCTAACCTTAGTGCATTATGGTCAGAGAAGATGCTTGGAATAATTGACCCACATACAGGCTCTCAGGGACAGATAAGGAAATTTTGTTATTTTTTGATATTTGTTTTGGATTTATTCTACAAATTGCACTCTTTTTCCTCTCAAGAATTTTATATACAAGATATTAAATCTGTAAGTTAAATTATATATATGTATATATATATATATATATCACTATTTTCTCATATACAAATATCGAAAATATTTTGTCAGTCTCTACATGAAGACTAGTCAATTTCTAAACAAGAGAAGGGACAATTCCTCCACAAATGGATCATAATTCATACCTACCTATTTGGTTAAAGAATGTAGAAAGAGAAATTGAAGGAAAATGTAAAGTCTTTAAAGTCTTTAGTTCTTTTTCTCATTACATTATGCCAGTCAGCCTCTGCTCGTTGTCTGTATCCTGACATGTAAGAGCCTGAAACTCTGTTCTGGGATTTTCAATTGACTATTTATGATTTTATGATATTCAATTATGTATCATAACTGAGCTCTTGATGGGAGATCACCTTATGAAATTTTATGTTTACCAACAAGTTTCTATGCATTGTGTATAAGGCTGCTATAAAAGTACCACAGCTGAGGTAACTTAAAACAATAGGATTATATTGTCCCACAGTTATGGACTGCAGAAGTCTGAAATAAAAATGTTGTCAGGGCTGGTGACTACACAGGGATTCAGAGAGAGAATCTGTTCAGACCTTTTCCTTAGACTCTGACAGTTGTTGGCAATCCTTAGTGTTCCTTGACCTGTGGCCATATAACTCTAATCTCCTCCTTTATTATCATGTCTCATCCTCCTCCTTTATCTTTGTTTTTTTTTTTTTCTTTCTTTCTGTTCTTATAAGGCCATTAGAGTTCACCCTATCCCAGAATGAAAGTGGAAGTGTGTTAATAGATCAGTAGGTCTGACCCTCTGTGACCCCATGGACTATAGCCCACCAGGCTCCTTGGTACATGGAATTCTCCAAGCAAGAGTCCTGGAGTGGGTAGCCATTCCCTTCTCCAGGAGATCATCCCAACCCAGGGATTAAGACCAGGTCTTCTTCATTGCTGGTGGATTCATTGCTATCTGAGCCACCAGAGAAACCCTATTCCAGAATGATCTCACTGCAATAGAATTACATTTATGAACGATCCTATTTTTAAATAGAATCACACTGACATGACACAATTCAACCATTAGTTCAAAAACCATGCCTTTATTGATGCAAAATACATTCAACCCATCCCAGTATCACCAAAAATCTTAACACATTACAGCATAAGATTACAAAAATTCATATACACATAATTAACTCAAAATATCCTGAATATCATCTTCAACATTATCTAAATAAGATATGGGTTCTAGTTCCAGTTTTCTAAGGAATCTCCACACTGTTCATATACCTAGCAACCCCACTGCTGTGCATTCACACTGAGGAAACCAGAATTGATTAAAAGAGACACGTGTACCCCAATGTTTATCACAGCACTGTTTACAATAGCCAGGACATGGAAGCAACCTAGATGTCTATCGACAGATCAATGGATAAGAAAACTGTGATACACATACACAATAGAACATTACTCAGCTATTAAAAAGAATGTATTTAAATCAGTTCTAATGAGGTGGATGGAAATGAGAACTTATTATACAGAGTGAATTAAGTCAGAAAGAAAAACACCTATATATCATATTAACACATACATATGGAATTTAGAAAGATGATGATGATGACTCTAAATGTGAGATAGCAAAAGAGACATAGGTGTAAAGAACAGACTTTTGGATTCTGAAGGAGAAGGTGAGGGTGAGATGATTTGAGAGAAAGCATTGAAACATTTATATTACTGTATGTGAAACAGATTGCCAGTCCAGGTTCAATGCATGAAACAGTGTGCTCAGGGTCGGTTCCCCAGGATGACCCTGAGGGATGGGGTGGGGGGGAGGGAGGTAGGAGGGGTTCAGGATGGGGAACACATGTACACCCATTAACTGATTTGTGTCAATGTATGGCAAAAACCACTACAATATTGTGAAGTAATTAGCCTCCAATTTAAATAAATAAATTAAAAAAATATATATGGGTGACACTGAGTATTTTCCAACTGAGACAATTTTTTCTGCATCTGTGAACCTGTGAAACTTAGAAAACAAGTAATTTGCTTCTAAAATACAATATTGCCTAGACAAACATTAGGCATTCCATTCCAGAATGGAGAAGTTAAGAGGGAAAAAGAGTAAAACTGATTACTAATACAAAGTAAGTTGAAATTCAAAATTCAGCAGGGAAAATTTCATTAGATCTTAAGGCCTGAGACAAAGCTCGGTGACTTTATGTTCTGTGCTATGGCCAGAATGGGGAGCAGCCTCAACTTCTCAGCCCTTGGTTATGACCTTGTCATTGGTAACAATAGTGACCCTGTTGGTTTCTGAACCTCTCTCAAAGTCATCCTTTCCTTTTCTTGAAGGATACCACACGTTTACAGCTGAATATAGTCTTTCATAGTCACAGTTCATTAGCAGGTTCATCCACGTGTGGAACAAAATATACTTTAAAAACATTATGGAAATTTCCAAAAGCAAAACTTGAACTTTTTACATATGGCAACTAGCTATTTATAATTGAATATCAAAGTGGATTAAATTATAATGTGAACATTGAAATTGGACTGGTATGAGTAACAAACACATAAACTAGAAATTCCCCACTGACATTTTTACTTTACATAATAAACCATGTTAAATATAAAATACTTCTCATAATTACATGAAAACTAACACTATTTACTATATGTTTAATGAAGTAGCAAAATATGAAGGCCTTCTTATGGCCTTCTTATATACTACTCTAGAGTGTACAGTACAACATCATTATAATAATTAAGAAAAATTGCTTAGCAATCACTGGGAATATATGAAGAAATGGTGAGAATATATCTGCTTGATAACAGACTACTATATTGGGTGAGAAAAAGTTTTTAAGAAGAAGATGTTGTAACCAGAATCCAAGATGTCCCACAATGAGCCCTGCTTCCTGATTATCATACCTACTTGTCTCCCACATCATGCCAAGATGTGTCTGAGGGTTCTCAGTGGAAGTAAGGTATGTTACACATGAAGAAACTGAGGTATGGGGAGGTTGAATGTGTTACCTACAATTTATGCACTGACTGGAGAAAATATGTGATAATCTTTCTCCGGAAACTAAGCTCTAAACCACTATATCATCTGAAAACAGAAGCATTCATGTTTTGTACAATGCTGAATATAAGAGAAAGACCAATTTCACCAGTTTATTAAACTGAACCTTATCACGATTGTTAAAAAGCTTTTGCTTTGGTCATTGCAACCACTTCGTTGTTAAATTTTACTGTACCCATATCTCTGAAAATGAATATCTCAGAAAATGTACATATATTTCAGAAAAGTTAATTTTAAACTTGAATAGAACAAATTTCTTATTGGCTTCTTTTAATATGGTCCATTAATGATAAATTGTTAAATTAAATTTGTGATAAATTATAAAAATTGTTAGTATGTTTGTGTTTAGGAACAATTCAGAATAAATACAGATAAATTAAATCCTAATATATTGATACTATTCACAGACTAGCTCACACAATCTATCATTTCATTCAAAATCATGCTAGCCATCATAACTGACCACGTTTGAGTTGCTACAGTAACGGTTATATTAAAGATGTCGCTATTGCTTTGGAAAAGTAGAGACAAATTTATTAAATGGAAAATATCAACAATGAAAAACTGTTGGTATGAATATTGGGAGCACAGGAATGTAAAAATTAATTTCAAGAAATCCCATGTAGGTAATGAAAGCCATAATACAAACAGGGAAGCAGAGTGCTAATCTTCAGAAAATAATTTAAATAAGCACTGATAATATTTGCAAGTTGTTGAAGTATTTAACGTTTGTAGTAAATCAGTTTAAAAAAAAAAATATAAATCAAATTTTGTATGAAGCAGTATCACAGAATAAGTAAATGGAAACAGTGTGTCTTGATGGCTTGAGTTTATATGAATGCATGCACTAAAGTACAATATTCATACAGATCTATTGTGAAACTAACTACTGTTACTACAGAACTAAAGCGATTTTAGAATAGAGATGTATCTTTATTACATTGTTACATTTTGGCCCAAAGGTCATGTCATAAATTAAAGCTGAAATTAGTTCAGCAGGGTCCCATTACTTTTTCTTAGCATGAAACTTTAATAATATGACTTAGATTGACCTTCTTCCTCTATTGTTTCAAGATATCTTGTTAATATTCCTCCTTGGTGTTATCTTTTTTTCATCAGCATATACTTTTTTCCTCAAACTATGCATTTTAGCTTCAATTGCACCTTATTACCTTATTCAGCTTGCCATCTGTTGAACATTTGGATTTCAGCTGCAAATGCTGGCATAACTATTCTGTAGGAAAATTTTGCCAAATGACCATTCTTTCTCCAGTCATTCCTAAGACCACTATCATGTGCAGGTGTTCTTACTTTCTAGAAAATAAGTTTACTATATTTAGAAAATGATGCTTTCAATAAACAAGTAAAATGATTAAAAATATTTACTAAATTATTCCATGTACAAATTATGAGATGAAATTAATATAATTGCTGTTTTTGTCTGTTCTAACTGAAATCAGAAATATAATATTGAGAAAAAGAATACAAATCAAATTCCCTAAAACATCAGTTTTGGTAAGAAAGCTAGTAATTTTCACGCATAAAATGTTTGTCCTCATTTTCAGCTGTAAAAAAAATACATAAGATTTTTTTCTCTTTCCCAATTATACCTTTTAGTGAAGGGCTTTCCAGGTGGTCCTAGTGGTAAAAACATGCCTGCCAATGCAGGAAATGTAAGAGATGCAGGTTCAATCCCTGAGTAAGGAAGATTTCCTGGAGGAAGGCATGGCAGCCCACTCCAGTATTCTTGCCTGGAGAGTCTCACAGGTTGAGGAGCATGATGAATTATAGTCTATAGGGTCACAAAGAGTCACGACTGAAGTGATGTATCACACATATTTTAGTGCCGGTGAAAAAAATTATATATGGAGCTATTGAAGAAATACCTACCACTTATGACTATTCGATTAATAGAAATACATAAAATACAGTTATGTAGTTTGTTTTGATTTATTTCAGAAAATAATCTGGAGCTATATTTACTGCTACAAAAAGATTATATTTTAGTGGAGGTGGAAAAATATACATTCTAGCTAGTATTTGAAAAAAAAGTGCTTACTATTTATGATTATCTGATTAATAGAAATGTCTTTTAAAATACAGTTATGTAGTTTGTTTTAATTTATTTCAGAAAATAATCTGGAGCTCCATTTAATGCTACAAAAAGTGAAATTTATAAGTAAATAGAAGTCAATCACTATTCAGAAGCATAAAAACCCCTCTGAGTCATTCACAATAACTTTGTTCATATTTGATAAATGTTAAAATAATTTAACCAGTGCAGTTTTATTAATATATGTATTCTATTTTCATTCCATATTGTTATTTAATAATCCAAATCTAAATTGAAAGTGAAAGTATCTTTGCTGTGTCTGACTCTTTGTGACTCCGTGAAGGGTAAGAGTCCATGGAATTCTCCAGTCCAGAATACTGAAGTAGGTAGCTGTTCCCTTCTACAAGGGAGATCTTCCAAACCCAAGGATCAAATCCAGGTCTTCCATTTTGCAGGTAAATCCTCTACCAGCTGAGCCACCAGGGAGTTTTGTTGAGAAATTTTCAATTTGTATGCCACTCTTTATGGCACTGTATGATTAGTTTACTAAATTTTATTTAAAAACTCCTTAATGGATTTAATAAATCCAAAGTGTATGGTAGAATTTATGGAACTAATTTTTCTTTATATCAGTAGATTAAAATATAACTGCTGCTTCTGCTTTTTGTTCCTGTCTGTTCTGTGTTATACTATTAGCCATCAATATGATGTTCATGGAGAAAAAGCACTAGGTCGGAGGTGAATTCTATCAACCTGAGAAGTAAAAAAAAATATTATAAAAATAGATTTTATATAAATTTTAAATAATAGACTTTAATTTTAAATGGAAATAGATCTTTCTAGGCAACAGCCTGCTGTCACACAGAGATGATAAATAATTGAGAACTTTTTTATCATTGTCCTAAGTATGCTTCATCCACTAAGAGAAAACTTGATTACAATACAATTAGCACTGAGACATTCTGAATGGAAAATGTACACTGTACCAAAATCTTTTCTTTTTCTCCAGAAAAATAAAATTTCTCATGACACATATGAATAATATTTACTGTTCTTCCGAAACCCAGTAGAAATCAACAGTTATGTTAAACAGGAAATCAGTTGAGTAAAAGGAGTCTTTAACTGATAAAAACATTAATTAAAAAGTCAGGGAAGTCATGGACTTAGCTATTAAATGCTGAAAAGAACATCATTTAAAAACTCGAAGTTAAAAGTAGATTTTCAAATCTATGAAACTAAGAACATTAGAGCCAATAAAAATTGGAATGAATTAGAAAGTAGAAATAGTTTAAAGATGAAATTGAACACCTGTGAATTTGGGATTATTTTGTAAACATATTTACATGATACTGAACTCACATCCATAAAATTGATAAGAATATGTGAAATGAAATGTGCTTTTCCCACAATCAGAATGTCTGCTGACCACACGGTTTCATGTATGTCTATATATCAAAGACTGAATTTTGGGTTATGGACAAGAGACCAGGTACATTTACTCTACTCTTCATCAAGTGTAAACTTAAAATGGAAACACACACAGAACTGAAAACTATGAGCAGATATCTGTCAGGTAAGATTTTTTTTTCATTGTTCTTCTGCCATACTATATAATAATAAATCTACATGGAATTTTATTTAGGTACTGGAATTGTAGAAACATTTGTTTCCTAACTAAAATAATTTATTAATGCAAAAACACAAAATTTAAAAAGATTATAAGAAATATTAATTTTTGGTTTAGATCAATAATTGAGTAATCAAAATGTCTGTTTTTATCACTATATACAACACTTACAATGCAAACTTTGAGTTAGAAGAGCCAAATGGTACTAATAAAAATAGAACACATATTTTCTGAGGAAAAAGCATGACAAAGTATCACTAACAAGGATTTAAATATTAGAAATATAAGTATTCACTTTTGATAATTTGATTGCCCATAAAATATTATGTAGACAAAATGCTTTAAACTATTAATCACAGGATTAGTTTTGATGAAAATCTTTATATATTGAAATATTTGGTATTGGAAGATCAAGCTATTTTATTTATACACTGTCCATAAATAAATATATGTGTGTGTGTGTGTGTATAGTGCTAGTTATTCCAAGAAACTAACATCAAATGTATTAACTTCTTTAGAAGAAAAAGTATTATTTCTATATATAAGACAGATTATTATATAGCTATTTGGGAGCTTACTGTTTTATAGGGCTTCATCTCGGCATTAATTTCAGTATTTATTTATACAATGAAAGAAAAGAATGAAACTGCACACATTTAAAAGAAAAAAAGAAAAACAAACCTATAACACTTAAGAATACAAAAAAGAATACCTTTAGCAAAAAGCAATTCATTAATTTTTATACATAGATACATTTTCTAAAGAAATATATATGAATGTAAAGGCAAATAATTTTGCAGCATATTAGATACTGATCCATATCTGAACATCAATTTCAACTTATTCATATGTCCATATATATGTATATACTTACATGTGCATGTGTGCATGCTCAGTTGCTTCAGTCATGTCCCACTTTTTGTGACCCTAAGACTGTAGTTCACCAGGCTCCTCTGTCCATGAGATTCTCCAGGCAAGAATATTGGAGTGGGTTACTATGTCCTCCTCCAGGGGACCTTCCTAACCCAGGAATCAAACTCACATCTCCTGTTTCTCCAGCACTGCAAGGAGAGTCTTTACCACTGAGCTACCTGAGAAGCCCTGTATACAAATATATGTTCATTTATCTATCTATATATGAAAACATATATTGACACTCTTTATATGCAAATATGCTTTTAATAAGATATATGTGTGTGCGTGTGTATGCATATGTAGGCATAACCTTCCTAGAGGGCACAAGTGGTAAAGAACCTGTCTGCCAATGCAGGAGACATAAGAAATATAGGTTCTATCTTTTGGTCAGGAAGATCCCCTGGAGAAGGACATGGCAAGCCACTCCAGTATTCTTGCCTAGAGAATCTCATGGACAGAAGAGCCAGGTGGGCTATAGCCCATACATTACAAAAGAGTCGGACACTACTCAAACAACTTACACACATACACACACACATATATATATATATATTTATAATATGTATATACATATTTTCACACATATCTCTATGTATACATACATGTGTAAATTGTCTGTATATATGTTTACATGTGTATATATAAATATATGAGGAAATTATTTTAAATTACATATGATCACAAACTAGTGGTTACTAATGGGAAGGGAAAAGGGGAAATGGACAAGATAGGAATATGGAATTAAGAGGTATGAACTATAATTATAAAATATAATTATATTTTATATAATTATAAAATAGACAATATAATTAACAATTTATAATAACTGTAAATGATATAATTTTTCAAAATTATGAATCTGTGTTGTATATCTGAAACATAACAAAGCATATCAATCATATCTCAATTAAAATAAAATGAATTAAAGGTAATCAATGGTGATCTTATAAATAATAATAAATAACAAATATCTTTGAGGAGGGAATCCTCACCAGTTTCTAAAACAATCTTCATGGCTGATGTCAAGCTAATGATGTGATTTCAACCGACATGCATGATTCGTGAACTTGCAAACAATAGATCTTCACAAGGCAAACAATAAGTGCTTGTTCCAGTACATCACATGATGTAGTGTACAATAAGTGTGACTAGAAGAATTAAGCTGTTGTTATAAAATTTTAAGACATTTATAATAATAAATGTCAACATATAAAAATAATATTACAAAGTAAAACACAATTTTACTGGGTATAAAAAGTAAAGAGTACTTATATCAATAGAGACTTTGTAATACATTTTGATCTGTGTTGTTCTGTTAGTTTCTATCCACATGATGTTCAAGTTTGTTTTAGAAAAAGCAGAGGGACCAAAGATCAAATTGCCAACATCCGCTGGATCATTCAAAAAGCAAAAGAGTTCCAGAAAAACATATATTTATGCTTTATTGACTATGCCAAAGCCTTTGACAGTGTGGATTACAATAAACTGTGGAATATTTTGAAAGAGATCGGACTACCAGATCACCTGACTTGCCTCTTGGGAAACCTATATGCAGGTCAGGAAGCAACAGTTAGAACTGGACATGGAACAATAGACTGGTCCCAAATAGGAAAAGGAGTATGTCAAGGCTGTATATTGTCACCCTGCTTATTTAACTTATATGCAGAATACATCATGAGAAACGCTGGGCTGGAGGAAGCCCAAGCTGGAATCAAGATTGTTGGGAGAAATATCAATAACCTCAGATATGCAGATGACATCACACTTATGGCAGAAAGTGAAGAACTAAAGAGCCTCTTGAAAATGAAAGAGGAGAGTGAAAAAGTTGGCTTAAAGCTCAACATTCTGAAAACTAAGATCATGACATCCGGTCCCATTACTTCCTGGCAATTAGATGGGGAACCAGTGGAAAGAGTAGCTGAATTTATTTTTCTGGGCTCCAAAATCAATGCAGATGGTGATTGCAGCCATGAAATTAAAAGACACTTACTCCTTGGAACTAAAATTATGACCAACTTAGACAGCATATTAAAAAGCGGAGGCATTACTTTCTGAGCAAAGGTGTGCCTAGTCAAGGCTATGGTTTTTCCAGTGGTCATGTATGGATGTGAGAGATGAACTATAAAGAAAGCTGAGCACCAAATAATTGATGCTTTTGAACTGTGATGATGGAGAAGACTCTTAAGAGTCCCTTGGACTGCAAGGAGATCCAACCAGTGCATCCTAAAGATCAGTCCTGGGTGTTCATTGAAAGGACTGATGTTGAAGCAGAAACTCCAGTACTTTAGCCACCTGATGCGAAGAGCTGACTCATTTGAAAAGATCCTGATGCTGAGAAAGATTGAGGGCAGGAGGAGAAGGGGATGACAGAGGATGAGATGGTTGGATGGCATCACCAACTCGATGGACATGGATTTGGTTGGACTCTGGGAGTAGGTGATGGACAGGGGAGGCCTGGCGTGCTGCGGTTTATGGGGTCACAAAGAGTCAGACACGACTGAGCAAATGAACTAAACTGAACTGAACATGTATTTGTTCCAGAATTGTAGTTTTCTATATTTTAGATTTTCATGCATTTTGTTTTCAGTTTAATTTTCTCTTGTATTACATTTAGTTTTTTTTTCTATTTTAAAAATAAAGAAAATTAGTAAAAGAGCAATCTGACTACTCAATTTTGGTGAACTACAAAACAAAGCAAACAATCAAAAACCACTTCATCCTTAGCAGTGTTCTTTTAGTGGCCTCATGAAAACACAATTACCGTAATTTAGAAATTATTTTGCATAATGTGATTAATAGTACTTTACTATTTTTCAAAATACCATATTAGCTGTTATAACTTTGATCAAATTCAGTTTTTTCACATTTTTTACACTTACTTGTTCTACAGTTTTCCATTATACAACTTAACATAAATGCCTTAAATATTTTATTATGAAATTTTCCTTGACATGTCCAGGATTGAACATAATTTCTGAGCCCAATGTTAAATTTTTTAAAAAATATGCTTTAAATAATCATGCAATATCTCATGTTCATTATTATTCACCATATTATAGATGATAGCAAAGTTCAGAAGATAAAATCAAATGCCAATTAAATCATTCATTGCATTTTTAACTTCCTGCAATGTGTTTCCCAAATTATTTTTTTCTATATCTTAATTGGAAAGATATACCTCTTGATTATTTAGAAAATATTTTCATCAATAAATTATGCCTATATATTTTAATAGGGTTCTCTGAGAGCTCAGTTGGTAAAGAATCTGCTTGCAATGCAAGAGACCCTGGTTTGATTCCTGACTTGAGAAGATCCCCTGGAGAAGGGATAGACTTCCCACTCCAGTATTCTTGTGCTTCCCCTGTAGCTCAGCTGGTAAAGAAGCTGTCTGAAATGTGGGAGATCTGAGTTTGATCCCTGGGTTGGGAAGGTCCCTTGGAGAAGGGAAAGGCTACCTGCTCTAGTATTCTGGCTTGGAGAATTTTATAGACTACATAGTCTGTGGGGGGTCACAAATAGTTGGACACAACTGAGCAAATTTCACTTTCATATATTTTAATGGAAATAACCCCTAAATAGTAACACATATCCTAAAACAATGTAGTATGTGCAAAAATTAGTGTCCATATGGTGTCAAGATTTATGCATAAACTATTCTGAGGTAAATTTCTTAAATAATTGGAGTAACTATTTTTCATCACATGACCATGTTTCTTACATTAGCTTGGTTATAGGCAGAGCATTCAAGAGTTAAAAAGAATATTTAAAACATTTTAATACAATTAGTATGAGATGGATGAAACTGGAGCCGATTATACAGATTGAAGTAAGCCAGGAAAAAAAAAAAAAAAAAAAAAAAACCACCAATACAGCATACTGACACATATATATGGAATTTAGAAAGGTAGTAATGATGACCCCGTATGTGAGACAACAAAAGAGACAAAGGTATAGAACGGACTTTTGACCTCTGAGGGAGAGGGAGACGGGGGGGATGATTTGGGAGAATGGCATTGAAACGTGTACTATCATGTAAGAAATGAAGTGCCAGTCTATGTTCGATACAGGATACAGGATGCTTGGGGCTGGAGCATGGGGATGATCCAGAGAGATGATATGGGGCGGGAGGTGGGAGGGAGTTTTGGGACTGGGAGCTCGTGTACACCTGTCGCTGATTCATATCAATGTATGGCAAAACCAATACAGTATTGTAACATAGAATAAAGTAAAAATAAAATTTTTAAATATACAATTAGTATATAAATAATGAAACATTTCACACAGGTTAAATAAAATCATGGAGACAGAGGTTACTCATATTCTACAAACAGTATAATTGTCTTATCAATATCTTACTAAACAAGAGTTATTTTGCATAGTTATAATAGTACAAAATTTAAGGGCATGCTTCTTGCTTTCTGGATCAAAGTTTTAGGTAAAGGATACATGTGATCTTAATGTATTAATATTTAAGCTGGATAAGTACTATAATTGAGATTTGTATAAGATATTTTTGAGTACATGAGAGAGAGAAATTAAATCTTCATGAAACTAAGATTTTAAATGAAAAAAGTCTTAATAGAGAAAATGTTATTTTATCTAAGTACTTCATATTTAAAAAAGGTCTACAAAAATAATGTTTTATGTGCAAAGGAGAAAAATTTAAAAACTAAACTTAACAAAATGTAGTTGCTGCACTTTCCTCTATCCCCCAAACTAGGTACATCTGAAAACTTAGGAAAGCCATAAAAGACTCAGAATGATATGCAGAAGAAGGCAGTCTGGCCCAAGATCTTGGAACATAAGGAAAAATAAGTCATTAAGCTGCATGTGTTTTTTGTTTTGTTTTTTTTGTTCATATATTCTGGTCTGGGTGAAAAAGATGTTGGCATCCTGGAAAATCCAGCTGAGGCAGAAAATAAAGCCCCCTAGAAAACCCTGTTTACTTTAGCAAAAGTATTCATAAAGGGACAGTCTACCAAATAAAAGTTTTTAAACAACAACTGCCTAACATTAGTCAAAGCCAAATTTCTCTCTCTCATGATGAGGAAATTCAACCAGGTTTATAGAATACAAATAGAAAAGTGTCTGTCCGCATGATTTTGAAAAATTCCTTGATTTCTAAATTGAGTTTCCTCATTTATATATTAACCAATAAACTTCTAAATAAAATGAAGGTTGAAGAGGAAGTCTTAAGGGAAATGAAAATGTACTGAATTGAATGAGATAGAAATATATCAAAATTCATAGGTCACAGCAATGCAGTGCTAAAATGAAAATTTATGCTACACACTATTTACCATTTCTCAGAATAGAGGAAAGTTCTCAAATCAATAATTTAAGCTCTCTTCTCAGGAAATAAGAAAAGCAAGAGCAAAATGAACCCAAAGCAAGAAGTAAAAAGCACACTATTGATAAGAGAAGAAAAAGCACATTTAAGCCAAAAATAAGAGAAGGACAAAAATAAATATGAGAGGAGTATTTGGCTTTTCAAAAATAAATTAAATGAAAACTTAAAAAAAAGTGGAGCTGACAATAACTAACTAAATAACACAATTCATCAATTTTGAGTATGAAAGACCCCTAATGCACCATTAAAAGGGGATATTATCAAAAAATTTACAAGCATATGTTTAAGATACTGTGAATTAACTTCCAGGCCATTTCACATACCACTATAAAACAAGTCACTGTTTTTGTTTTTTTTTTTTTTTTTTAGTTTTATGGTGCATTATGTTTATACTGTAGTCTATTGTGTGCAGTAGCATAATGTCTACAAAGCAAATGTATATATCTTTATTAAAATATACTTTATTGCTAAAAATATTAACCATCACATGAGCCTTCAGTGAGTCATAACACTTGGTAAGTCGAGGGCCTTGCCCGAATGATGGTGACTACTGACTCATCAGATGGTGGCTCCTGAAGGCTGAGGTGGCTGTGGCGATTTCTTGAAATAAGACAGTAACAAAGTTTGCCATATTTTTACGTTCTTTAACAAACAATTTCTGCGTAGCATGTAATGCCATTTTAGCTACAGTACTACTTCTCTCTAAATTGGAGTCATTTCTCAAACAATGCTGCTGTTACATCAAAGACATTTATGTAATATTGGAAATACTTTGTGGTTATTTTACCAATCATCACAGTATCTTAACCAGGAAGACATTCTGCCTCAAAGATCCATTTAATTTGCTCATCCATAAGAAGCAACTCTTCTGTGAAAGTTTTATTATGAGATCACAGCAATTCAGTCACATCTTCAAGCTCCACTTCTAATTCTAGATCTCTTACTATTTCTACTACCTCTGCACTTTCTCCACCTTAAATCTTGAACCCTTTAAAGACATCCATGAGGATTGGAATCAATTTCTTCCAAACTTCTATCAATGCCAATAATTTTATTTGTTTCTAAGAACAGTAAATGTGCTTTTGGCACTTAAACTGGGGAATCCCTTCCAGAAGCTTTTTAATTTACTGTTCTCAGATCCATCAGAGGAATCTCTATGTATGACATCTAAAATATATAAGGCTTGACTTTTCTGATTATTCCTTTATCCATGGATGGCAGAATAGATGTTATGATAGTGGGCATGAAACAACATAAATTTCATAATATTACACATCTTCATCAGAGCTTTTGGCTGACAATTTAAATCATCAGCAAACAATAATACTTTGAAAGGAATCTTTATTTATTTATTTTTTTTTCCACTTGGGGAGTAAGTCTCAAGAATGACTTACAATATTCAGTACACCATGTTCTAACCCAATGTGCTATCATTCAAGCTTTGTTTTTCATTTATAGAGTACAATGAGAGTATACTTAGCATATTTCCTAAGGGTCTTCTGTTCAATTCAGTTCAGTCACTCAGTCATATCCCATTCTTTGTGACCCCCATGCCAGGCTTCCCTGTCCACCACCAAAACCTGGAGCTTACTCAAACTCATGTGCATTGAGTCAGTGATTCCATCCAACCATCAACTCCTGCCTTCAGTCTTCCCCAGCATCAGGGTATTCTCCAGTTAGTCAGCTTCTTCACATCAGGTGGCCAAAGTATTGGAGTTTAAGCTTCGGAATCAGTCTTCCAATGAATATTCAGGACTGATTTTCTTTAGGATTGACTGGTTTGATCTCCTTGTGGTCCAAGGGACTCTCAAGAGTCTTCTCCAACACCACAGTTTAAAAGCACCAATTCTTCTGTTCTCAGCCTTCTTTATGGTCTGACTTTCACATTGATATGTGACTACTGGAGAAACCATAGCTTCAACTAGACAGACCTTTGTTGGCAAAGTAATGTCTCTGATTTTAACATGATGTCTAGGTTGTTCATAACTTTTCTTCCACGGAGCAAGTGTCTTTTGATTTCATGGCTGCAGTCACCATCTGCAGTGACTTTGAAGTCCCCCAAAATAAAGTCTCTCATTGTTTCTGTTTTTCCCCATTTATTTGCCATGAAGTGATGGGACTGGATGCCATCATCTTAGTTTTCTGAATGTTGTGTTTTAAGTCTACTTTTTCACTCTCCTCTTTCACTTTCATAAAGAGGCTCTTTAGTTCTTCACTTTCTGCTATAAGGGCGGTGTCATCTACATATCTGAAGTTATTGATATTTCTCCTGAAAATCTTATTTTTTTCCTCCTTGAAGGAAAATTTTATTTATTTATTTTTAATTTTTAATACTTTATTATACATTACAATGCTGTATTTGTTTTGCCATACATTGACATGAATCAGCCACAGGTGTCCACAGTCTCCCAATGCCGAAGGCCCCTCCCACCTCCCACCCCACATCCTCTCCCTGAATCATCCCGTGCACCAGCCCCATGCATCCTGCATCCTGTATTGAACATAGACTGGCGCTTCATTCTTACAAGATAGTATACATGTTTCAATGCCGTTCTCCCAAATCATCCCACCCTCTCCCTCTCCCTCAGAATCCAAAAAGATTTTTATTTTTATTTAAAGAAAATTGCTTTACAGAATTTTTCTGTTTTCTGTCAAACCTCAACATGAATCAGCCATAGGTATACATATATCCCCTCTCCTCTGAAACTCCCTCCCATCTCCCTCTCCATCCTGCCATTATTAGACAAATGCAAATCAAAACTACAATGAGATATCACCTCACACCAGTTAGAATGCCCCTCATCAAAAAGTCTACAAACAGTAAATGATGGAGAGGGTTTGGAGAAAAGAAATGCTCTTAGACTGTTGTGAATGTAAATTGATATAGCCTTTATGGAAGACATTATGGTGATTCCTTAAAAACTAAAAATAAAACCACCATATGACCTAGCAATCCCACTCTGAGGAAACCAAAATTGAAAGAGATACATGTATCTCATTGTTCATTGCAGCACTATTTACAATAGCTAGAACATGGACGCAACCTAGATGGTCTGGCAATCTTGATTCCATTCCAGCTTATGCTTCATCCAGCCAGGCATTTTGCATAATATATTCTGTAAACAAGTTAAAGTAAGTCAGATGACAATATACAATCTTTCCATGCTCCCTCCCTATTTGGAACCAGTCTGTTCCATGTCCAGTTCCAATTGTTACTTATTGACATGCATACAGATTTCTCAGGAGGCAGGTAAGGTGGTCTGGCATCCCCATCACTTTAAGAATTTTCCACAGTTTGTAGCAATCCACAGAGCCAAAGGTTTTGGCATAGTCAATAAAGCAGAAATAGATTTTTTTTTTTTCCTGGAGCTTTCTTGTTTTTTGATGATCCAGCAGATGTTGGCAATTTCATCTCTGGTTTCCCTGCCTTTTCTAAATCCAGCTTGACCACCTGAAATTTCATGGTTCACATAATGCTGAGGCCCGCTTGGAGAATTTTGAGCATCATTTTGCTAGCATATGAAATGAGTGCAATTAAGCGGTAGTTGGAACATTCTTTGGCATTGCCTTTCTTAGGGATTGGAATGAAAACTGACCTTTGCCAGTCCTGTTGCCTCTGCTAGGTTTTCCAAATTTGCTGGTGTATTAAGTGCAGCACTTTCACAGCATCATCTTTTAGGATTTGTAATACTTCAACTGGAATTCCATTACCTCCACTAGCTTTGTTCATAGTGATGCTTCCTAAGGCCCACTTGACTTTGCTTTCCAGGATGTCTTCCTCTAGGTGAGTGATTACACCATCATGGTTATCTGGGTCATGAAGATCTTTTTATAGTTCTTCTGTGTATTCTTGCCACCTCTTTTCAATAACTTCTACTTTTGTTACATCCTTTATTGTGCCAATCTTTGCATGAAATATTTCCTTGGTATCACTAATTTTCTTGAGGAGATCTATGGTCTTTGTTTTCCTCTATTTCTTTGTACTGATCACTGAGGGCCATGGGATTATTGAAATGGTAAATGGGCCTTGACTTTAACTACAACTCATCAGCTGCATTGATGTCTAAGAAGAGAGTCAACTTATATCTAACGCTTTGAATCCAGGCATTGATTTTCTATCTTTGAAAGTCCTAGATGGCATTTTCTTCCAATATAAAAGTGTTTCTTCTACATTGTAAGGGTGTGTTTTTTTTTTTTTTTTTTTTTTCTGTAGTCATCATTTTTATCTTATCCAAATTATCTGGATAACTTGTTGCAGCTTCTACATCAGTGATTCCTACTTTCCCTGCACTTTTATGTTATAAAAAGAGCTTCTTCCTTTAACCTTAATATCTAACCCTTGTTAACTTGTCTTTGCTTCTGCACCTTCTTCACCTCTCTCAATCTTCACAGAATTGAATAGAGTTAAGACCTTGTTCTGAACCAGGTTTTGGATTCAGGGAGTATTGTGGCTGGTTTGATCTTCTACCCAGACCACTAAAACTTTCTCCATAAAGATTTAAAGTAAAGTTGTTACACATTCTTATAGGTTGTTACACTTTCTTTATCATTTATATGTTCACTGAAGTCCCCTTTTAAGTTTTCTTTTGCATTTACAACTTAGCTATTTGGCATAAGACATTTGGCTTTCAACCTATCATGGCTTACAACATTCTTCCTCTCTAAGCTTGAGTGAGTGAGTGAGTGAAGTCTCTCAGTCTTGTCTGACTCTCTGAGTAAGAGATATGTGACTTTCTTTCACTTGAACACTTAAAAATATTGTAGAAGTATTTATTGGTTTAATTTCAACATTGTTGTATCTCAGGGAATGGGGGAGTGGCACACGATAGGGACAGAAATGATAGAACAGCTGGTTGGAGAAGCAGTCAGAATACACACATCATTTATTAAGTTTTCTGTCTTACATAAGCTTGGTTCCTGGGTCCCAAACCAATTATAATTCCAACATCAAAGATCACTAATCATAGTTTACCATTACAAATATAATAATAGTAAAATTTTTAAAGTATTGCTAGAATTAACAAAATGTTACACAAAGAAAAAAGTGAGATAATCTTTTTAAAAAATGGAGTTGGCAGACTTTCTTCATGTAGAGACATACTGTATTCATAAATTGAAAACTCAACTTGGGCAAGATTTAAAATCTTTTCAAATTTATGTATATGTTTAATGTAATTCAAAACACCTGTAAAATGTTTTGTAGATTTAAATATTGTTATTCTAAAATTTATGAGGAAGAACAAAGGAACTAGTATAATAAAGCAATTTTGATAAAGAATAATAAAATAGAAACGACCAGTCTACCCTTTTCAAGGACTTATACAACTACATTAATCAAGGCTGTGATATTGATGAAATGATAGATATATAATTCAAAGGACAGAATAGAGAATCAAAAAATAAACTCACACAAGTAGGGCCAGGGGATTTTTGACAAATGTGCTAAAGGAATTCAATGTAGAGAATATGTTCATTTCAACAAGTGATGTTGAGAGAATGATATTCATGGGCTAGGAAATAAATATCAGCCTAAATCTTATGCCTTATTAAAATTATAAGTGAACCAAGTCTGTGCATATAAAATTATTAAACTTTTAGAAGAAACCATAGAAGATCTTTTGTAACCTAGAATTTAGAGAAGAGCTATTGTATATGACACCAAAATCATGATTTATAAAGGAAAATAATGCTATTTATGTTTTCCTATTATTCATAGAGGTTTTTTAAAAAAATCAATACTGGAATTTCACACTTTGCAAAATTAATAAGAATTTACCATGCTGAACAGTTTCACTTTGCATCCTAAACAATATAACTTATACTTAATTAGTTTGATTATTTAAAACACTGTTGCAATATTGTTGTCTACAAACACATCCATACACACACAAAAAAATGAAACAAAAATGCTTACATTTTAAATAAGTGGCCCAAACCCAAGATACTTGCCCTAACAAAAATTACTTTGCATGTATGTTTTACTTTCTTTAAATCTCACTTCATTTTCTTTTAGAATATAGTTCCAGATAGATGTACCAGTTTTCAGTTTACTTCTGTAAGGAGATCAAACACATTTTCACTTTTCTTTTCTTTGATTATGAAATGAATAAAGAAATAAACCTCAAAAGTGAAACATGAGAGCAAAAAGTGCATACCCTATTATTGATAAGGTCTAAAGCCATAGGATATAATACAAATGCAATTTTTATACCACGTACTTGTCATGATAAATTTGGGAAGATCTCAACCTCTCTTATGAATCTACATGCCTATAACTTCTGGTGAACTGAGAGATGACGTGCAACCTATGGATAGTTAATTTTTTTTTGGAACAATCTTTAAACTTATTTTTAATTGAAGGATAATTACTTTACAATGCTGTGTTGATTTCTTCTGTATGACAATTTGAATCAGCTATGTGTACATATATGTACCCTCCCTCTTGAACATTCCTCTCACCTCCCCATTCCACCCCTCTAGGTCATCACAGAGGAAAGAGTCAATAAAAATACTGTTTATTCTTCTCAGTTTTGTCAACCAGATAATTCATATGAATCCTTCTGTATCACAGTGAATAAAGTTCCAGAGATGAGTCCAAGTTTTATGGAATTAAAATCCATTTATATGGGGAAAATGCCAGAATGAGAAAAATGTTTTTCCTGAAGAATGATCTTTGGAAATTAATTACTTCAGTGGATGCTGGGAGGTACAAGACAGATATCCCTCTGGATAGAGACACTCTTTATCCCAGATCCAGAGTATTAGCTGCTTCCCCCTCTGAAAATAGCCAATATCTATAGGATGATTTCTTGTCCAATGTTGCATTTCCTCCCTGGAGACAGCAAAGAACATGCAATTCATGGGGCACAAAGACCCTTCCCCCTTTCCTCAGATGATTGCCTTCAGGACAACTCAGAAGAACCATCCACTATAGGTTTCCCTCTTGGAATACTATCTTCTTCTAAATCATATTTTCCTTATTCTTCAAAAGTGTTTTCAAGAATACACTTCAATAAACTACTTCAAGTTAATCTCAGAGTTTTAGAGTGTGTTTACCAGGGAACAAGATTGTGACCACATCACAAGCATTCAGGATATAAAGGTATGTCTTTGTTTCTGCCTCTGTCTCTCTCTGAATGCATGTGTGTATAATAGACAGAGACGTTAGAAAACATTAAACAGAGATATTTCATAATTAGTACATTAACATTTTTCCAAACCTTCTTTGAACACTTTAGTTCAGTTCAGTTCAGTCACTCAGTCATGTCCCACTCTTTGAGAGCCCATGGACAACAGCACACCGGCTTCCCTGTCCATCATGAACTCTCAGAACTTACTGAAGCTCATGTCCATTGAGTTGGTAATGCCTTCCAACCATCTCATGCTCTGCCACCCCTTTCTTCTCCTGCCTTCAATATTTCTCAGCATAAGAGTCTTTTCCAGTGAGTCCATTCTTCACATCAGGTGGCCAAAGTATCGGAGTTTCAGCTTCAGCATCAGTCCTGCCAATGAATATTCAGGACTAATTTCCTTTAGGATTGACTGGTTTGATCTCCTTGCAGTCTAAGGGATACTCAAGAGTTTTCTCCAACATCATACTTCAAAAACATCAATTCTTCAGCACTCAGCTTTCTTTATAGTCCAGTTCTCACATCCATACAAGATGACTGGAAAAATTATATCTTTGACTAGATGGACCTTGTTGGCAAAGTAATGTCTCTGTATTTTAGTATACTGTCTATATTGGTCATAGGTTTTCTTCCAAGGAGCAAGTGTCTTTTTAATTTCACAGCTGTACTTACCATCTGCAGTGATTTTGAACGCCCCCCCCCACAATAAAGTCTGACACTGTTTCCATTGTTTCCCCATCTATTTGCTATGAAGTTGAAGGGACTGGATGCATGATCTTAGTGTCATGAATGTTGAGTTTTAAGCCAACTCTTTCACTCACCTCTTTCACTTTCATCAACAGTTTCTTTAGTTGTTCTTCACTTTATGCCATAAGGGAGGTGTCATATGCATATCTGAGGTTCATGATATTTCTTCCAGCAATCTTTAAACCTGCTTGTGCTTCATACCAAGCAGCATTTCACATAATTTACTCTACATAACTGTGGTGTTGGAGAAGACTCTTTAAGAGTCTCTTGGAGTACAAGGAGATCCAACCAGTCCATTCTGAAGGAGATCAGCCCTGGGATTTCTTTGGAAGGAATGATGCTATAGCTGAAGCTCCAGTACTTTGGCCACCTCATGCGAAGAGTTGACTCACTGGAAAAGACTTTGATGCTGGGAGGGATTGGGGCAGGAGAAGAAGGGGACGACAGAGGAGGAGATGGCTGGATGGCATCATGGACTCGATGGACTTGAATCTCAGTGAACTCCGGGAGTTGGTGATGGACAGGGAGGCCTAGCATGCTGTGATTCATGGGGTCGCAAAGAGTCAGACACGACTGAATGACTGAACTGAACTGAACTGATAAGTTAAATAAGGAGGGTGACAATATACAGCCTTGACATACTCCTTTCCTATTATGGAACCATTCTATTTTTCCATGACCAGTTCTGTCACTTCTTGACCTGCATACAGTTATCTCAGAATACAAATATGGTGGTCTGGTATTCACAGCTCATTAAGAATTTTCCACAGCTTTTCTGTGATCCACACAGTCAAAGGCTTTGGAGTAGTCAATAAAACAGAAGTAGATATTTTTTTTCTGAAACTCTTCCTTTTTGATGACCCAATGGATATTCATTATAGGAACTGGAATGCTAAAGTAGGAAGTCAAGAAACACCTGGAGTAACAGGCAAACTTGGCCTTGGAATGTGGAATACAGCAGGACAAAGACTAATAGAGTTTTACCAAGAAAATGCACTGGTCATAGTAAACACCCTTTTGCAACAACACAAGAGAAGACTCTAAACATGAACATCACCAGATGGTCAACACCAAAATCAGATTGATTATATTCTATGCAGCCAAATATGGAGAAGCTCTATACAGTCAATAAAAACAAGACCGGGGAGCTGACTGTGGCTCAGATTATGAACTCCTTATTACCAATTTCAGACTTAAATTGAAAAAAGTAGGGAAAATCGCTAGACCATTCAGGTGTGACCTAAAACAAATCCCTTATGATTACACAGTGGAAGTGAGTAATAGATTTAAGGGACTAGATCTGATAGCTAGAGGGTCTGATGAACTTTTGAATGAGGTTCGTGACATTGTACAGGAGACAGGGATCAAGACCATCCCCATGGGAAAGAAATGCAATAAAGCAAACTGGCTGTCTGGGGAGGCCTTACAAACAGCTGTAAAAAGAAGAGAGGTGAAAAGCAAAGGATAAAAGGGAAAGATGTAAGCGTCTGAATGCAGAGTTCCAAAGAATACCAAGAAGAGATAAGAAAGCCTTCTTCAGTGATCATTGGAAACAAATAGAGGAAAAGAACAGAATGGGAACAACTAGAGATCTGTTCAAGAAAATTAAAGATACCAAGGAAACATTTCATGTCAAGATGGGCTCGATAAAGGACAGAAATGATCAGGACCTACCAGAAGCAGAAAATATTAAGAAGAGGTGGCAAGAATACACGGAAGAACTGTTCAAAAAGATCTTCACAACCCTGATAATCATGATGATGTGATAACTAATCTAGAGCCAGACATCTTGGAATGTGAAATCAAGTGGGTCTTAGAAAGCATCACTATGAACAAATCTAGTGGAGGTGATGGAATTCCAGTGGAGCTGTTTCAAATCCTGAAAGATGATGCTGTGAAAGTGCTGCATTCAACATGCCAGCAAATTGGAAAACTCAGCTGTGGCCACAGGACTGCAAAGGTCAGTTTTAATTCCAGTTCCAAAAAAGGCAATGCCAAACAATGTTCAAACTACCACACAGTTGCACTCATCCCACATGCTAGTAAAGTAATGCTCAAAATTCTGTAAGCCAAGCTTCAGCAATATGTTAACTGTGAAATCCCTGACGTTCAAGCTGGTTTTAGAAAAGGCAGAGGAACTAGAAATCAAATTGCCAACATCCGCTGGATCATCAAAAAGCACAAGAGTTCCAGAAAAACATCTATTTCTGCTTTATTGACTATGCCAAACTTTTTACAGTGTGGATCTCAATAAACTGTGGAAAATTTTGAAAGAGATGGGAATACCAGGCCACCTAACCTGCCTCTTGAGAAATCTGTATGCAGGACAGGAAGCAACATTGAGATTGGACATGGAACAACAGACTGGTTCCAAACAGGAAAAGGAGTACATCAAGGCTGTATATTGTCACCCTGCTTATTTAACTTATATTCAGTGTACATCATGAGAAGTGCTGGACTGGAAGAAACACAAGCTGGAATCAAGATTGCTGGGAGAAATATCCATAACCTCAGATATGCAGATGACACCACCCTTATGGCAGAAAGTGAAGAGGAACTAAAAGCCTCTTGATGAAAGTGAAAGAGGAGAGTGAAAAAGTTGGCTTAAAGCTCAACATTCAGAAAACGAAGATCATGCATCTGGTCCCATCACTTCATGGGAAATAAGAGGAGAAACAGTGGAAACAGTGTCAAACTTCATTTTCTGGGCTCCAAAATCACTGCAGATGGTGACTGCAGCCATGAAATTAGAAGACACTTACTCCTTGGGAGAAAAGTTATGACCAACCTAGATAGTATATTCAAAAGCAGAGACATTAGTATACTCTATTGGTGTTTTTCTTTCTGGCTTACTTCACTCTGTATAATGTTTTTAAATTATAAGCGAGAATTTAAGTTAGTACTGATGTCTCCCATAAAAGGTTGAAATAAAAAAAATTGTCAGTATAGAAAAAATAGAAATGTACTTTTATTGGTACTTACTGATGCTTTCAAACTGTGGTGTTGGAGAAGACTCTTGAGAGTTCCTTGGACTTCATGGAGATCCAACCAGTCCGTCCTAAAGGAGCTCAGTCCTGGGTGTTCATTGGAAGGACTGATTCTGAAGCTGAAACTCCAATATTTGGCCACCTCATGTAAAGTGTTGACTCATTGGAAAAGACCCTGATACTGGGAGGGATTTGGAGCAGGAGGAGAAGAGGATGACAGAGGATGAGATGGCTGGATGGCATCACCGACCTGATGGACATGAGTCTGGGTAAACTGCAGGAGTTGGAGATATACAAGGAGGCCTGACGTGCTGTGATTCATGGGGTTGCAAACAGTCGGACATGACTGATTGACTGAATTGACAAAAATATGCACCTATAGGAAAGCGATTAAAAGTAAAACATATCTTCAGTATTTAATCCTGATGAGAACTAAATCTAAATCTCTATCAACATTCAAAATATCCAGATTAAAACAAAACTGAGATAATATGTTTGTGGGCTGATTATTGTTTATTCAGGAAGATTCCACTAATTTCTGGGCTTTTACATTCTTAAATTTTGTATCAATAACTTGAAACCAATTTTTGCAAAATTAATCTTAGTGAAACTATATTTTCAAAGTTAATGACCTTTAATTCTGTATTATGCAATCTGCAATTAATTTCATACAGTATGTTTTCCACTCTGACCTTGGATTTTGCTTTTTTAGAATGTATATTCATATATTCTTTATTTTATTCATGACTTTACTTAACCTGTTAAAGTTTTCCTCAGGATTTGTATCCATATAAATGTAGTTATAATAACTCTTTGAATGCCCTTTTCATTTATTGTATCATCTGTTTCATTTGTGTTCCAGTCTTTATCCATTGATTTTTTTCTTGCTTCATTTCATTTCACTTTTTTTTTTTTTTCCTACTTCACTGCATGCTTTGTAATTTGGGAGTAGTATGCCATACATTGTCAATTTTACTTGGTTGAGTACTGGATATTTTAATGTTTCTATAGGTGTGCATGTGCTTCCCCCGCCAACTCCCTGAGATGCAGTTAAGTCACTTGGAAACAGTTTAGTCCTTTTCAGTCTTGCAGTTAAGATAATTATTTTAGGCAAAACCGTAGGAGTATTTGTGCATATGCATGCTGTCACTTCAATTGTGTCTGACTCTTCGAGAATGCATTGAATGCAGCTTTTCAGGCTTCTGTTTCCATGGGATTCTCCAGGCAAGAATATTGGAGTGGGTTGTCAGTTCCTACTCCAGGTGATCTCCTCGACTCAGGGATCGAACCCACCTCTTTTGTCTCCTACATTGGCAGATGGGTTCTTTACCAATACAGCCACCTGGGAAGCCCATGAAAGTATTTATTTCAGGGCAAATATCTCACTGTTATTAATGAAACACCTTTGTGATTGCTTGCTATACCTGGTAGCCCATAAATTACGAGATTTTCCAATCTGGCTGTTAAAAATAATAAATATTTCTGCTCAAGTATGGGATATGAGGTGTGTTTCCTCTAGTTCTTTGAAATTGTATTTCCCCTGACTTTGGGTAGATTTCTCACACAAGAACACTGATACTCGGTTTAAGAGTCCATGGCCATTTACAGAGATGTAGATGTCTTTGTCTGCATGGCATTTTCCTGGCACTGTGTTATGTGAACTCTACTGCCTTAGCTCTCCCCAGATGCCCAGCTCCATCTCTGCAACTCCTGGGGACTGGCAGGTTTGATTGTCTTTCCCTTCCTAATGGAACATCCTATAAACTCTCACCATACAGTAAAGTAGGGTAAATTTAGTGCAATCCTTGTGAGTTTCCTATTTGTATGGAAATAATCTGAACTCTATTGCTTGACACACAGTGTTTTTAACTACCTTCATGTAGTTTGTCTGTTCCTTTTTAAAATTTTTTTTCTTTCAACTGTATGTGTTCCTTTCAAGTCAAGTTTATGGGGTGGAGGCTGGGGGAGAGGGGGTGGCACAGGCGGGGACTTTTGTCTCTGATCTTAGCTCTTTGCCAGAAAAATAAAACCACTCCCTAGAGTGTTGATGTATTTCCATGCTTCCTATTATTTAGAAAAAAATATTGAATTGTGAATGTAACTTCTTCACAGTGTTTTCCTCCAAAGTTTTAAAAAGCTATTAATTTGATGCTACCTATAGGAATTTCAATGTATTTCTTAACTATTTCTTGAGTACTATCTTTCAATATCTATGACCATTTTTTCCCAAAAATTGTCTTTCCTAGCTTTCACTAAATAAACCATATTATAATTAATGGAATTTTGCTTCAGAAATAAAGGAAAGTGAAGTTATATGTATTTTTATTTGGAAAAATAAAATAATTTATTATTTACAGATGATTTTAGCTTTTGGAATAATATAACTAACTCTAAACAAAAAAGTCAAATAAAAATGATAGTGAAAATTAAAAATATAAGAATATTGAGCTGAATAAAAATTCATATTACTAAAGAGACTAGAATTATAATTTTTAAAATATGATCCTTGAATAATGCTTTATTGACATCTTGACATCTTGATTAGGTAAGAGTATCACTTCTACAATTTGTGGAATAGCTTTCATGTTTCATGTCACAAGTTATTTATTATTATTATCACTATTATTGACTTTATTAAAGTACTTCCTCACAATTGGGTATGCATAACGTACATTGCAACCAGTTTGTAAAGTCTTTGTCTATAGGGTACATAGTTAATTCTCTTTTTAGAAATTCATGTTAAGAAAATAAGCAGCCTGATAAAGTCACTCTGAAGCTTACAAATCTAAAAGATCTGTGTGTCAGATACATTTTAACAATGTGTAATGTTTCATATTTTAACTGAATATTTTATTTGAACTCTAAGACATATAATTTGGAGTTCTGGTTCTGATCACAGCAGAGAGAATTAATATACCTTTAGCTGATAACAGTTACCAAGTCTATATAAAATATAAGAAATAATTACTTAGAACATTTCAACATATATTGAAACTCCAAGGATACCATCTTTGAAAAAGATAAGCAAGCTAGTTATATGTCATACTTTGTATTTTCTTAAGAATGTTTCTCAACTAGGAGAGTGAAAAAGAAAATAGGACCAAATAGAGGAGTAAAAGAGAAAGCAAAAAATTACTCTCTTACTTAGATGCAAAAATTACTCTCTTACTTAGGTACAAAAAAATTATTAATGTTTAGAGCTATCACAGGTATTGGAAATTGAAGGGGAAATTCTGGAAACAAGAGAGCCACAAAGAATGCATTTCCAAAATTGTATAAAAGTGTATAAAAGTGTTCCTAAAACACTTTTAGGAGAACACATTTTAGAGAACACATTGTTCTCTCTTTTATTGCGCAGGAAAATAATACAATTATACAATTCCAAGGAGTATATATCTATGGCATTCTAGTAAAATGCAAGGATAACATATTTTAATTCTCTGGTGGCTCAAATTGTAAAGAATCTGAGTTGTCAAGATCCCCTGGATAAGGAAATGACAACCCACTCCAGTATTCTTGCCAGGGAAATTCCATGGACAGAGGAGTCTGGCGGTCTACAGTCCATGGGGTCACAAAGAGTTGAACATGACTGAGTGACAAACATACACACAGAGAACATAACTTAATAGCAAACCCTTAAAAAAATTAAGAAGGAGTAAGCTCTGGATAGAAGTTTTTGTTGAAGAAAAAGGGATAAAGAATAAATCTCAACAAGCCTCCTTCACAAAACTAAAACCAAGTCCTCCAAAAATTGAAGAAAATTCCTAGATAATTTACTTTCCAGAACAAAATCCATCATTGCTTAATAAGATGAAGCAAAACTGAAATGTAGTAATGAAAGTAGGAAGAGTCATTGCTATTGGTTGAAGAAGGGATCATGTTTGGAAAAAAAAAAAAGAAATAATAGGCCTTTCTGTGGTAATTAAACTTTCTATTTTTGCTCAACATTTTTACACATTTGTCAAAGTTCATCAAACAGTGAATTTTAAAATATCATCATTTGACATGTGTATATCAAATCTCAATCAAAATTTTTCTTAAATCTGAAGCAAATTCACAATTGATATGAGATATGAAAATTTACATATGTGTTTCTTTGTGTGTGTCAACCTACAAAATTAGTTTGCCAAATCAAATTTACAGAAATCCACAATCTTAGTCAAGTTAAATTTTTTAATAATTACAGCTTCAAACAATAGGTAAACATGGTCAAAGAAGAGAGGTCTTGTTCATCTCAGATGACCCTTTTACATTGGACTCTTGTTCCTGGTAAAGAACAGTAATGAAGTTTTTAATGAAGTCTTAAATCACCACACACAGCGGAGAACATTATGAAACATTTACTTTTTTTTAAAACTAGAGAGTTAATTATATCCACAACATTCACCGTGGAGTGAGGCATCATAAATACACAGATTGCAGTTGTTCTTACAAGAAACAATCATAAGCTAGCAACAAACTATTAATAGCCTTTTACAGATAAAGACTCTATCCTAGCAAATACTATTTACCTTGAGATCTAATCATCATGCTTATTATTATATTATTTGTATTCTTCATTTTCTTTTCCCCTAGGAGTGACTCCCCTCATGACTACAAATAAATTAATAGCAGAACAGCTACTTTACTCTTTCCTTCTATGTTTCCATACTAAAATAAGCTTTGTAATAATGCAAACCTCATTATATTGCATCTTTTATTTAGCTTGAAATTAACTTGCAAACCAAAGTTTGTTTATCTTTACCCAGTTTTAGTAATGAAGGAAACCTCCCCAAGAGCTAGAAAGAGATTCTTGAATAAATGCTGATAAGCAGCATTCAGTTCAGTTCAGTTCAGTCACTCCATCATGTCCGTCTCTTTGCGACCCTAGGAATAGCAGCATGCCAGGCCTCCCTGTTCATCAGTATCTTTTGGCGTTCACTCAGACTCACGTCCATCGAGTCCGTGATGCCATCCAACCATCTCATACTTGGTCGACCCCTTCTCCTCCTGCCCCCAATCCCTCCCAGTATCAGAGTCTTTTCCAAAGAGTCAACTCTTCACATGAGTTGGCCAAAGTACTGCATACAGAGCCTTTAAAGTAGGTCTATGATGAAGTCTTTAAGTTGTTGAGACTGAACATGTAGCAATTCCTAAAGCCTCAAAATGATACTTGACAAAGATTATTCTACATTGTAAAGAGGTATCAGAGAGATATGCTATAATATTATACATGAAAAATTAGAGAATATGGATATATGATTCCATAAGAATCAGCTGAAAACAAGACAATGTAATTACATATGTTATCTTAATGTACTGAATTAAAATGCTAGCTCCAAAGTTCTACTGTGTTTCATGTATAACATTTTATGCTGATACTTTTTCTTTCAATTATTTTAATAAAACTATCAATTGTGTGACTGGTTAAAATCATAGACAGGGACATACAACACTATAAAGTCCTTTTTATTTCATGGATGGTATTGATAACATCTCATTCCCCAAAGAAGAGAATGCTGAAAGGCATGTTTCCTAATCAAGTCTCAAACTACCTATTCAAACATCAATTTATCAACCCAGTTTCTATCACCCTTAACTCCAATTGTTTTTATTCAGTTCTCCAACTAATCTATTTAAGACTTTGGAAATGGCATTTCTTCATATTTATTTTTCAGATCACAATTCAATGTCACTTCTCCAAGACTGCTTGCCCTAGAACCAAGACTAGGTCAGAAATTCATTTGCACGTTTTACTAGTATCCTACTCTTGTTTGTTAGCAGTTGACACTCTTCTAATGTTTTGCATTTGTGCAATTATGCAAACATGTCACAGCTGTTAGAGTGTAAGCTCCTTGGAGTCTGTGAAAGTATTTAATGGACTCACATGTTTATTCCTATCATCTAACATAGTCCTGGTTTATGGAAATGTTTCAAGAAGCCAAAGGAAAGAAAAAAAAAGAAAGAAAGAAAGAAAGGAAAGAGAGGGAAATGTGTCCATGTTGTTAGTGCCAAAGGAAAAGAGAACATAGCCATCCTCTGTGAGCCTGGAACCAGACATCTTGGAATGTGAAGTCAAGTGGGCCTTAGAAAGCATCACTACAGACAAAGCTAGTGGAGGTGATGAAATTCCAGGAGAGCTATTTCAAATCCTGAAAGATCATGCTGTGAAAATCCTGCACTCAATATGCCAGCAAATTTGGAAAACTCAGCAGTGGCCACAGGACTGGAAAAGGTCAGTTTTCATTCCAATCCCAAAGAAAGACAATGCCAAAGAATGTTCAAACTACCGCACAATTGCACTCATCTCACATGCTAGTAAAGTAATACTCAAAATTCTCCAAGCTAGGCTTCAGCAATACATGAACCATGAACTTCCTGATGTTCAAGCTGGCTTTAGAAAAGGCAGAGGAACAAGACATCAAATTGCCGACATCCGCTGGATCATGGAAAAAGCAAGAGAGTTCCAGAAAAACATCATTTTCTGCTTTTTTGACTATGTCAAAGCCTTTCACTGTATGGATCACAATAAACTGGAAAATTTTGAAAGAGATGGGAATTCCAGACCACCTAACCTGCCTCTTGAGAAAACTGTATGCAGGACAGGAAGCAACAGTTAGAACTGGACATGGAACAACAGACTAATTCCAAATAGGAAAAGGAGAATGTCAAGGCTCTATATTGTCACCCTGCTTTTTTAACTTATATTCAGTGTACATCATGAGAAATGCTGGACTGGAAGAAACACAAGCTGGAATCAAGATGCCAGGAGAAATATCCATAACTTCAGATATGCAGATGACACCACCCTTATGACACAAAGCGGAACTAAAAGCCTCTTGAAAGTGAAAGAAGAGTGTGAAAAAGTTGGCTTAAAGCTCAACATTCAGAAAAGGAAGATCATGGCATCCAGTCCCATCACTCCATGGGAAATAGATGGAGAAACAGTGCAAACAGTGTCAGAATTTATTTTTTGTGGTTCTAAAATCACAGAAGATGGTGATTGCAGCCATGAAATTACAAGACACTGACTCCTTGGAAGAAAACTTTTGACCAACCTAGATAGCATATTGAAAAGCAGAGACATTACTTTGCCGACTAAGGTCCGTCTAGTCAAGGCTATGGGCTTCCTTGTGGCTCAGAGATTACAGCGTCTGCCTCCGGTGCAGGAGACCTGGGTTCGATCCCTGGGTCGGGAAGATCCCCTGGAGAAGGAAATGGCAACCCACTCCAGTATTCTTGCCTAGAGAATCCCATGGACAGAGAAGCCTGGTAGGCTACAGTCCACGGGTCGCAAAGAGTCGGACATGACTGAGGGACTTCACTTTCATTTTCAGTCAAGGCTATGGTTTTTCCAGTAGTCATGTATGGATGTGAGAGTTGGACTCTGAAGAAGGCTGAGCACAGAATTGATGCTTTTGAACTGTGGTGTTGGAGAAGACTCTTGAGAGTCCCTTGGACTGCAAGGATATCCAACCAGTCCATTCTGAAGATCAGCCCTGGGATTTCTTTGGAAGGAATGATGCTAAAGCTGAAACTCTATTACTTTGGCCATCTCGCGTGAAGAGTGGAGTCATTGGAAAAGACTCTGATGCTGGGAGGGATTGGAGGAAGGAGGAGAAGGGGACAGGACGATCGAGGATAAGATGGCTGGATGGCATCACTGATTCGATGGATGCAAGTCTGAGTGAACTCCGTGAGTTGGTGATGGACAGGGAAGCCTGGCGCGCTGCGATTCATGGGGTCGCGAAGAGTCAGACACGACTGAGCGACTGAACTGATCTGAACTCAGCTGAACTCAACTGAAACTCCTAAACTGGAGAAAAAATTCTCCAACAGTCTTCGTTTTACAAAATCTTAGGTAGGATTAATTAATGATTACCCACATTTACTGTTATGGGTCAAACTGTGTTCCCCAGTATTCACATGGTGAAAGCTTAATCCCAGTACCTCAAAACGTAACCATACTTGAAGATAAGATCTTTAAAGAGGTGATTAAGTTCAAATGAGTTCTTTAGGGTAGTATTTAACCCAATGTGTCTTTACCAAAAGAGGCAGTTTGGACACATGGAGAGATTTCAGAAAAGTGTGTACTCAGAGGAAAGACCATGTGAGGAGACAGTGAGAAGGTGGCTGAGTACAAAGCAAAGAGAGAGACCTCAGAACAAAACTAAATGTGCCAAAACCTTGACCTTGGGCTTGCAGCCTTCAAAACTGTGAGAAATAAATTTCTGTTATGAAACCAACCCAATCTGTGTACTTTGTCTTAGCAGTCTTAAAATAGAAACTAATATATTTACCCAATCTGCTTTAGTCATCAACATAATAGACATTCTAACTGTAATTTGTATATGAGCCATAGAATGAAACAAATGAAATGGTTGAATTCATACTTAATTAAGATTTCAGAGAATAGTCACTGGAAACGATTTATTTTCTATCCATGTAATATTTTGCTCTTTTCCCCCTATTTTTCTGTGTCTTTGAGTGAGTGTGATTGTGCATATTTGTATATTAAGGGTTAAAAATGATTGGGGGAAAGGAATATTTTAATGCTAGATAAAATAAATTAAGTTTGTGCTTGCATTTAAAATATTATGTCTTAAATATTAATGAATCTTATTATTATCACAGAGGAAATTTGGATGAAAGCCAAAATCATTATTCTATTTTACATCAAGAAAAAAAATGAAATAAATAATAGCTTGTATATATTTTACCTCTAATTCAAAACTTGGTCAGTTCATTATTTTATCAAATTTTAACTTTAGCCAGGCATCAAACCCTTATAGTCTGTATCTTTTGATGAATGTATATGATTAAAACTGAAAATGAGAAAATAATATCGACTTCTCAGATTTTCGTACAATAACAATAAACATAGGGTGATACCACTAACATGACCCTAACTAATGGTCTAAAATAATACAGGAATCTCAGGATTTTAAATAACAGCTCATTTATAAATACTTTTTTTCACAAAATGAATTTTGAAAGAACAACATCAATTATTTAATTTTGATTTGTAAGGCTTGTTATGACTTTTAAGATAATATTGTATGGCTTTATCATGCAAACTTGTCAGAAAAATACAGCAGAGAAAATCAAATAGCAGTTCAGGGAACTTATTAGACTTTCCTGGGACACAGAAATGCTAAAAATATGACAGATATTACGAACAGATAATTCACATTTTAAAATAAATTATATTTAAGGAAGCCAACAGGTATAGCAGGTTCTCTCTCTCTCTCTCTTTTTGTTAAATGAATGTCTCACAGACAGCATCTCAATGCACACTCAGATAAAATTTATTAGCACAGGATTTTAGTTAGTTTTCTAATCCTCAAAATTCTATTTTATAGGATACTAGAGGTTATTCATTAGCATACTGTGAAGCAGGTCATAAATAATTTAAGCTATAGTTGTCCAAATAAATGAAAAAAAATCCATTTATGTTGTGCTGCACTTAATTTTTTATTATGTATATATTTGCTTGCTTACTAATCTACAAAATCCAGTAAATCACAGCTCCTGTCATTTGAGTGAATTAATCTACAGCATTTCAAATTGATTATTTTGAAAGATGGAGGAGGCAATGGCAACCCACTGCAGTACTCTTGCCTGGAAAATCCCATGGACGGAAGGAGCCTGGTAGGCTACAGTCCATGAGGTTGTGAAGAGTCGGATATGACTGAGCATTTTCAGTTTCACTTTTCATTTCCATGCATTGGAGAAGGAAATGGCAGCCCACTCCAGTGTTCTTGCTTGGAAAATCCCAGGAACAGGGACGCCTGGTGGGCTGCTGTCTATGGGGTTGCACAGAGTCAGACACAACTGAAGCAACTTAGTAGCAGCAGCAGCATTTTTAAAAAAATATCATCAAGAATCTTAGACTCTCATTTACATATTATTTTTAAATGCCTATAAATACTTTTAAGATGATGCTCAAGAAGCTCTAAGAACATTGAAAAAAAAAATATTCAGCATATTGGTAAAAGTGATTTGTTGTTGTTGTTGTTTTTAATTCTCAGGAGAGTCTAGAATAGCAAATTCAAGATAGGAGGTGGAAAAGAGAATATAAAAATAACTTGAAATATATTATCAAGAACAAATATAAAGTCATGTATTTTCACAGTTGAGTGTTAGCAAGTAGAAAATAAAATCTGTACTTCAAAAACTCTAATTTTTTTTTTTTTCAAAATATTTAGGCTGTGTAGAGTAGAGAATGAATAAGGCCTGGAATTCATTTTTAGTTCTGTGATTCAACATGTAGCTTATAGTTACTTTGGCTTGTCCTTTAAAGAAAAGTTTTCCCTATCTTTTATTTCTTGACATGATCTTTTATCACATGAAATTCTTTGATGTTAAATTTAGGCTTGGCATTCATATTAAGCTTAATGTCAGGTAGTTTCAGTCAACTTGAAACTTATCAGTACATCACTTACTGGCTGAAGACTTTGGGACTTAAGGATCCTCTGTGATGGAATTCATCCTTGGAAGTGGTAAATGAGAAGCTTTCATGACTACCTTCAAGCAGGAACCCAAGGCTTGAACACGTTTTAGTCTATTTTTTTCTATATAAAAAATATAATCATGTCATGACTAAGACATTGCTTGACCTCTGCTGCTGCTGCTGCTGCTACTGCTGCTAAGTTACTTCAGTCGTGTCCAGCTCTGTGCCACCCCATAGACGACAACCCACCAGGCTCCCCTGTCCCTGGGATTCTCCAAGCAAGAACACTGGAGTGGGTTGCCATTTCCTTCTCTAATTCATGAAAGTGAAAAGTGAAAGTGAAGTAGTTCAGTCATATCTGACTCAGCAACCCCATGGACTGCAGCTTACCAGGCTCCTCTGTCCGTGGGATTTTCCAGGCAAGAGTACTGGAGTGGGTTCCTATTGCCTTCTCCATTTGACCTCTACAGCTGTCTAAATTTAACATTCCTATTAAGGCTACTAGGTGCTCAGTTGCCCTTTTGTGTCCAACCCTTTATGGCTATTTGAAGTGTAGCCCAAAGGGTCCACTGTCCCTGGGATTTTTCAGGCAAGAATATTGGAATGGCTTGCCATTTTCTTCTCCAAGGGATCTTCCAGACTTACCCAGGGTTGAAATCTTTGTCTTCTGTGTCCCCTGCATTTGTAGGCAGATCATTTACAGCTGAGCCATCTGGGCTCACTAGCATAGTCAGAGTAATAGTATTCTGTTTGCTTTATTTTAATTTGTATAAAATTCTAAGATAGACTTCTGGGGCTCTGACAATTATCTCAGAGCTTGATATAATTTGAACCACTGCCAAAAGACAATTTTCTACTTTGTAAACATCCTACTGAATCATAACCTCAGATTTTTCAGAAAGTAACTCAGACCAGTTAAGGATGAATTTTGGTGAATAAACATAACACAACAAATATAATAATATGGAAATACAATATAATTTAGGACAAGGTTTATAACTATTTAAACATATAATTCATTTTACTGGAGAAATAAGTATAATAAAAAATAAACACCTTTGAAAAGTTAATAAGGAAATTTTCTGGTTCTACATATAAAAAGATCTGGAACTTGTTTTTAGTTCTGTAATTGATTCAAACTGTGGCCTTGAGTTACTTTGCCTTGTCCTTTAAAGTAACTCAAAGGCTTTCTTGGTGGCTCAGATGATAAAGAATATGTCTGCAATGCAAGAGACATGAGTTCGATCCCTGGGTTGGAAAGATCCCATAGAGAAGGGAACAACAATCCACTCCAGTATTCTGGCCTGGAGAATTCCATGGACTGTGTAGTTCATGGGGTCACAAACAGTCAAACAGGACTGAATGACTTTTTCACTTTTCACTTTCACATATAAAGAGCTTAGATATTGTCATTTCATCCTAAGGAATAGTAAAGGGTTAAACTGAAAAGATTAATTATTGCAGCCATAAGAGAAGTGAAGACACAGGGCAAACCACTGTCTAGAATATTACAAAGAGAAACAGAAAAATACAAGGAGTTAACTGCTTACCTCACAGAGATTCTTGAAGGCCTGCCTCAGCAGGCACTAGTTGAAAAGATCCTGACATATTGAGATGATGTCAAAGCCTAACTGACTTAAGTAAGGGAAATATCCAACTCCAGCTCACTCTAGCCATTCTATCCTATCTAAGAAGGGAGAAAAACACTGAGAAACACTTGTGAAATTTACATAAGCTCACTAAAATCTAAACTCTAATCATAAGACCATCAATATTTTCCCCCACTCTTCTCCATCACATTACTAAAGGTGTATTTGCAGCAGTTCCTTATCCATACTACATTACATTCACTCACCAAGAAAAAATTACAGTCCATACCAAAAGGCAAGAAGACCATATAAAGAAATAGAGCAAGCATCAAAACCAGATATGGTAGGGATGTTTGAAAATTATCAGACCAGAAATTTAAACAAGGATTAAATTTATTGTTATATTATCTTTAGTGATTAATATTAAAGACTTTAAATAGAAAAAGCAGATAAAAAGAAACAACAGATGGGCAATATAAACAGAGATGGAAATCCCAAATAACCAAAAAGAAATGCTAGAGATAAAAATTATTATGACAAAGAGAAGAATGCCTTTGATGGGCCTGTTAGTGGACTGGACACAGCTAAGAAAGGCATTTCGGAATCTAAAAATGTATCTATAGAAACTTCAAACACTGAAAATCAAGGAAAACAATGACTAATGAATCCAAATAGAATATTCAAAGACAACTATGTAAATAAAAGTGATGTCGCTCAGTCTTATCTAACTCTTTGATACCCCATGGACTGTATCCCACCAGATTCCTCCCTTCATGGGATTCTCCAGGCAACAGCACTGGAGTGGGTTGCCATTTCCTTTTCCAGGGGATCTTCTCGACCCAGATATCAAACCTGGGTCTCCCACATTGTAGGCAGACATTTCACCATCTGAGCAACAGGGAAGTCTTAAAGACAATTATGAAAAGCAAAATATGCATGTAATGGGAATACCAGAAGAAGGATAAAGAAACACAAAAGAAAAATTTGAAATAATAGTGAATGCTGCTGCTGCTGCTAAGTTGCTTCAGTCGTGTCTGACTCTGTGAGACCCCATAGACAGCAGCCCACCAGGCTCCCCCCGTCCCTGGGATTCTCCAGGCAAGAATACTGGAGTGGGTTGCCATTTCCTTTTCCAATTCATGAGAGCAAAAAGTGAAAGTGAAGTTGCTCAGTTGTGCCCGACTCTTAGCGACCCCATGGGCTGCAGCCCACCAGGCTCCTCCGTCCATGGGATTTTCCAGACAAGAGTACTGGACTGGGGTGCCATTGCTTTCTCCGAATAGTGAATGAGAATTTCCCCAAATTAATGTAAAACTGCAGATCCAGGAAGCTCAAGATCACCAAACAAATAAATGGGTAAAAGGAATAAACACAGCTCAACTAGGCATATGTATTTCACAATACATAAAATCAAAAATAAAGAAAAAATTATGGAAGAAGCAGAGCAAAAACGAACAAAGAAAAACCACTTCCCCTGTAGAGGAAGAAATACATGAATTAAATCCAGTTTCTTGTCAGAAAGCATGCAAGAAAAGAATAGGGTGGAAATTTAAAGTGTCAATAGAAAAAATAAAACACCAATCTGTATCATGTATGTTCAGAAATTTTCCTTCAAAAATGAAGAGAAATGACTTTCTTAAACAAAAAATGAGGGAATTTGTTGCCAGTAGACCTACCTTTCAAGAAATATTAAAATAAGTTCTTTAGGCAAAAGGAAAATGCTATGTGAAAAGCTTAGGTCTGCATATAATTAGAGCATCACAGAAGAATAAATGAAAGCAAAAATTAAAAGCCTGATTGAAAAATGCAGCAAAATAGTACTAGTAATTATGCCTGTATACTAATTATCTGTGTTATTTTCTGATTTTTAGAGAATATGCATGCATTATTTTTATCAAAGAAAAGGTAACACTTTTGAAATGATACACTAGGCAGGTAGATTTATTATATAGGTAATTTAACCACAGCTAATGAAATTAAAAGACACTTACTCCTTGTAAGTAAAGTTATGACCAAACTAGATAGTATATTAAAAAGTAGAGACATTACTTTGCCAATAAAGATCTGTCTAGTCAAGGCTATGATTTTTCCAGTGATCATGTAGGGATGTGAGAGTTGGACTGTGAAGAAAGCGGAGCACCGAAGAATTGATGCTCTTGAACTGTGGTGTTGGAGAAGACTCGAGAGTCCCTTGGACTACAAGGAGATCCAACCAGTCCATTCTGAAGGAGATCAGTCCTGGGTGTTCATTGGAAGGACTGATGCTAAAGCTGAAACTCCAGTACTTTGGCCACCTAATGCAAAGAGTTGACTCATTGGAAAGGACTCTGATTCTTGGAGGGATTGGGGGCAGGAGGATAAATGGACAACAGAGGATGAGATGGCTGGATGGCATAATCGATTCGATGGACATGAGTTTGAGTGAACTCTGGGAGTTGGTGATGGACAGGGGAGGCCTGGCGTGCTGTGATTCATGGGGTCACAAAGAGTTGGGCACGAATGAGTGACTGAAATGAACTGAACTGAAATGAATACATAAGTAATTAGAAAGTCTAGTTTAGAAATAAAAAATGAAATATCGTGTAACATATATGTCAAGGTATTATTTTCCTTGGATACCTTATACTGTGTATTTATTTTTGCAGTCTGCATATATTGAAGAGAAAATGTTAGTGAGCAAATTATTGGATCTATACTTCCATATTAATTCAGATATTTATTAATCATAACAATTAATTAGAAATCTTCTCATGAATTAGGCCAGAAGCCAATAAAATACATACAATTCACTTTATTTAATACCAAGAAAGTCGTCTCACGGATACAAGTGAAAAACAGGCAGATTTTATCTACAACGTATTTTATTTTGTTTGCCCTTGTTATGTTACACACCTACCTAGTCATTTGGTATGCAGTGATGGAAAAGAGACCTGGAGTTCCTGCTTTCAAGAAGTTGAATGCGTAAGGGGAGACTCCTACCGTAAACCAAAACATGTATTTCCTAAATCTCATATTGTAAAAGTATCAAAATAATGTCAGTGTAAGGAAATAAAAAGGATATTCACAGGTGGGGTCCATAAATACATGGGGCAGGGTCCTGACAGTAGGTGGGGTATTTAATGTTGACTCCTGAGAGGATTTGATAATCATTGGAAATAAGATGGAACACTTAATTTTCAATAACAAGTAAAATCATGGGAAGTCAACCTAATAAAAAATAAGATAACCACAACACTCTTATTTTAGGAAAATATAATTGTTAAAGCAGCTGGTGAAAATTTTTTCAACATTCTCTCTGAGGGAATTTCTCCTGGACCTTTTCATTGTCTACCTTGGCTTCACATTAAAAGCTATTTTTCACTCTGTGTTTTTCTCCTTGGCTTTCCTTGAAATGGATGTTGGGGAGTATGTTTTCCCTTAAAGACTATTCATAGATGTTCAGGTTTTCTAAATTCTCCAGTTTTGAAACAGAGGGTTAAGATTTGTCTTTCATTTGGCCATCTAACTGTTTCAAAAATGTGGCAAACTTCTATTATTCTTGTTTACTGTCAGTCCTCTTCACCAAGTAACCACACACAAAGATTTTATCTGAGTACAGAGGTTAGTCTTTTGTGCTCCTTCTTCTACATCATGCCATTTTCCTCAGCTTACTGGCCTTTTTGAAAACATCTGGAAGGTCTCATTCTTAAAGTTTGTCTCAAGACTACATTACGTTATCCTGCTAAGTTATTTCATAGAGTTTTTGTTTTCCAATATTGTTTTTTATTCTAATGTTCCTGTTGTAGTGGTTATTACTATGATTTAATCTTTGAGGTCTAGAAACAGTCAGATTTTTCAAGCCATAATTCCTTGGACCTTTACATTTTCTCTATTTCTTCTCTGCATTTAGAATCATTCTCATTTGAGTTGACAGTTTACCACAATATGTTGCCCAAAGTAGCTAATAATAACCAACACATTACCACATAAATCCTTCTAACCACTTTTATTAGAGATACAGCCTCAGTAAACATAGTCTTTATCTTGAAAAGTATCACAAGAAGCAATATTTGCTGAAGTATAAGAAACATTTCCACCTTTACATCTAGAAATAACTATTTTTAATTCGCCCTTCCCCTCCAAAATGCTAACCCAAGGGCACTAATCTGATGAGAAGGCATCTCAATATTATGATCAAGTTATATATAAATAGGGTTACACTCCCTTTTTCTCCATTTGTCAATGCCTTTTTATACATAATATAATCTATTTATTTAAAAATAAAGTTTGTATGTGTTCATTTTTAAACAAATATGACTTCGGACTTTGCTTATAGTGTGTGAATCTTGAAAGAGCATGAATCCCATTCTAACAATAACAAAAAAGCTGGATCAGTTAGGAAATCATAACTTTTCTTGAATCCATCAGATATTTGAGATCACTGCACAAATGTATGATATCTAAGAAAATATATGTTTATTTTAATGAGGGATGAGACATGAGCACCAGCATACAGTGATGGAGAAGAAGAAGAGATTTGGATTCTGTGCAAATAAGTTACAAGAATTCATCTAAATTTTATAATAAATAGCTGAAAGCCAAGTTTTTGCTGGATGCATGTATAGAAATCCTGAGAGTCACAGAAATAAGGGGAATTTGAACTCATTCTCAGATTCTTCTCTATAGATAGCCAGTAAATATTCACTGGAATGCTTGGGGTCAGGAAGCCTCTTGAGAAATATCTATCCTCTTTGGTGTCTTGAAATGCAGTGAAAGATGTACAGAAAACTGATTGAGCCATCAGTTTCTATGAAATAACAACTTGAAGTTAATAGAAAACAGCAAACATGTCCAACCATAGCCAAAATCTACTGTGTCTGGGGGAAGATAATATGGCTTTAACTCTATAGAAAGAAGTAGGGTGGAGTCCTGGGCCCAAAATCTACTGAACTTTCATAAGAGATCTTCTACCACTAGAGGAAGACAAGAAAATTCTACCTCTAAAACACTGAGTAAATGTAGCAACAGCTGAACACACTCAGGATGGACATGGAAATGGATTAAAAACACCTCTGTGGCAGGTAACAAAGTTCAAAATCAGTGAATGAACCAAAAAAAAAAAAAGAGTGCGAGAGAGAAATTATCTGGTGCCCAGGTCCCTACCTGAAGAACAACATAATACACAAGAATTTGAAACCTGCTGTACACTGAGGATAAAAATGACAACAAACCCAGCTCAACAACCAATGAGAAAAAAATCAAACCTCCACACTTACAGCAAACAGAAGAATAAGTGGGCACACTTCTAGGGGTAAATAAAATTTACCTCAGTCTCTGCAATGCCATCATTATAACTTTCAATCAAACTGATGTCAATTATTCAAGCAAAAGTATTAGATTGATGCAAAATAATTATTTTCAGAATCTGAATTTTAAATTTCAGACCCTGAATTTTAAATCAGGTGGCACTACTGGTAAAGAACCTTCCTGCCAATGAAGGAGACATAAGAAATATGGGTTCAATTCCTGGGATGGGAAGATTTCCTGGAGAACGGCACGACCACCTACTCAAGTATTTTTGTCTGGGGAATCTTCTTGAAGATAGGATCCTGCTTATATAGCATATGGCTGGCTACACTCCATAGTGTTGCATAGAGTTGGGCACCACTGATGCAACAGCATGCACACTATAACTAGACTTAACCACATCTTTGTTAATCAAAACAGAAAACATTATAATCAACACAATTTTGTCAATGAGAAATATTTGTTTATTCCTATAGCATAAAAATCTGTGCATCAGGAATCCATGAACTCTTTGAAAGTGTTTTCTGCATCCTACTGCCTATGGAAGCATTTTCCCTATTAAAAGTTGTGGAGTTGGTTGAAGAAGTGGTGGTCAGTTGTTGAGAGGTCAGGTGACTATGGAAGATGAAGCAAATCATTCAACTTTCGAAGTGTTGGTAGTGTGACATCTGATTTGGCATTGTAACAGAGTAGAATTAGACCCTTACTGTTGACCAATGCTGGCTGCAGGCATTGCAACTTTCAATGCATCCTGTTGATTTGCTGAGCATACTTTAATATAATGGTTTTAATGGGATTCAGAAAGCTATACTGGATACGACTGACAGCAGACCAGTAAACAGTGGTCATGACCTGTTGTGTGTGTGTGTGTGTGTGTGTGTGTGTGTGTGTGCGCACGCTCAAGTTTACCTTTGGAAAGAGGTTTAGAACTTCTCAGTCCAATCACTGAGCTCAACATTGACCGTCATCTTATAAAACCTACTTTACATCACACATCACAATCAGATGGAGAAATGGTTCACAGTTGGTGTATAAAATAAGAGAAGATGACACTTCAAAATGATGATTTTTTTAAATTTCCAGTCAGCACATGAGGCACCCACATATTGAACATTTTCCCCTTTCCAGGTTGCTTCAAACACCAAATGACCATGGAAGGACTGATGTTGAGTTCTTCAGCAGCTTCCTTTGCAGTTGTAAGAGGATCAGCTGTGGTGATCCTCTCAGTTGGTTGTTGTCAACTTTCCATAGTCAGCCACTATTCTCCTTACTTTTAAGGCTCTCCTCTCCACTACAAAACTTCGTGAACCACTGCTGCATTGTACACTCCATAGCAGTTTCTGAACCAAATGTATTTTTGATGTTGTAAGTCATCTCTGCTGCTTTATGACCTGTTTTGAACTTGAATGAGAAAATTGCTGAATTTGCTTTTTTGTCTAACATTATTTCCACAGTCTAAAATCATATAAAATAAACAGCAAGTAATAAAATATTAGCAAAAGACATAAAACAAAAATTGTGCATTAAAATGATGTATATAACATGATGACATTTATTTAAGAATGCGTTTCAATATCAAATGTCAAATTTCAACCATGAAAAACTTTAGTTACTTTTTCAGCCTCGTCCAAGGTAAGGAGCAGCAGCTGTGCTTTGCTGCAGCAGCTGTGAAGAGATACCCCACACCTAAGGTAAGAGAAACACAATTAAGATGGTAGGTGTTGCAAGGGGGCATCAGAGGGCAGTCACACTGAAACTATACTCACAGGAAATTAGTCAATCTAATCACATTAGGACCACAGCCTTGTCTAACTCAGTGAAACCAAGTCATGCCTGTGCAGCAACCCAAGATAGGTGGGTCATGGTGGAGAGGTCTGACAGAATGTGATCCACTGGAGAAGGGAATGGCAAGCCACTTCATATTCTTGCCTTGAGAACCCCATGAACATTGTGAAAAGCCAAAATGATAGGACACAAAAGAAGAACTCCCCAGGTCATTTGGAGCCCAATATGCTACTGGAAATCAGTGGATAAATAACTCCAGAAAGAATGAAGGGATGGAGCCAAAGCAAAAACAATACCCAGCTGCGGATGTGACTGGTCACAGAAGAAAGATCCAGTGCTGTAAAGAGCAATATTGCATAGGAACCTGGAATGTCAGGTCCATGAATCAAGGCAAATTGAAAGTAGTCAAACAAGAGATCACAAGACTGAACGGCAACATTCTAGGAATCAGCGAACTAAAATGGACTGGAATGGGTGAATTTAACTCAGATGACCATTATATCTACTATTGCAGGCAAGAATCCCTCAGAAGAAATGGAGTAGCCATCATGGTCAACAAAAAGAGTCCAAAATGCAATACTTTGATGCAATCTCAAACATGACAGAATGATCTCTGTTCATCTCCAAGGCAAACCATGCAATATCACAGTTATCCAAGTCTCTGCCCCAACCAGTAATGCTGAAGAAGCTGAAGTTGAATGGTTTTATGAAGACCTACAAGACCTTTTAGAACTAACACCCCAAAAAGATGTCCTTTTCATTACAGGGGACTGGAATGCTAAAGTAAGAAGTCAAGAAACGCCTGGAGTAACAGGCAAATTTGGCCTTGGAATGCGGAATGAAGCAGGGCAAAAACTAAGAGAGTTTTGCCAAGAAAATGCTCTGGTCATAGCAAACACCCTCTTCCAACAACACAAGAGAAGACTACACATGAATATCACCAGGTGGTCAACACTGAAATCAGATTGATTATATTCTATGCAGCCAAAGATGGAGAAGCACTATACAGTCAACAAAAACAGGACCGGGGAGCTGACTGTGGCTCAGATCATGAACTCCTTATTACCAAATTCAGACTTAAATTGAAGAAAGTAGGGAAAACCGCTAGACCATTCAGGTATGACCTAAATCAAATCCCTTATGATTATACAGTGGAAGTGAGAAACAGATTTAAGGGCCTAGATCTGATAGAGTTCCTGATGAACTATGGAATGAGGTTCATGACATTGTACAAAAGACAGGGATCAAGACCATCTCCATGGAAAAGAAATGCAAAAAAGCAAAATGGCTGTCTGAGGAGGTCTTACAAATAGCTGTGAAAAGAAGAGAGGCGAAAAGCAAAGGATAAAAGGAAAGATACAAGCATGTGAATGCAGAGTTCCAAAGAATAGTAAGAAGAGATAAGAAAGCCTTCTTCAGCGATCAATGCAAAGAAATAGAGAAACAGAATGGGAAAGACTAGAGATCTGTTCAAGAAAATTAAAGATACCAAAGGAACATTTCATGCAAAGATGGGTTCGATAAAGGACAGAAATGGTATGGACCTACCAGAGCAGAAGATATTAAGAAGAGGTGGCAATAATACACAGAAGAAGTGTAAAAAAGATCATTACAACCCAGATAATCATGATGATGTGATCACTAATCTAGAGCCAGACATCCTGGAATGTGAAGTCAAGTGGGCCTTAGAAAGCATCATTATGAACAAAGCTAGTGGAGGTGATGAAATTCTAGTGAAGCTGTTTAAAATCCTGAAAGATGATGCTGTGAAAGTGCTGCCTCAATATGCCAGCACATTTGTAAAACTCAGCAGTGGCCATAGGACTGGAAAAAGTCAGTTTTCATTCCAATTCCAAAGAAAGGTAATGCCAAAGAATGGTACCGCACAATTGCACTCATTACACATGCTAGTAAAGTAACGCTCAAAATTCTCCAAGCCAGGCTTAAGCAATACGTGAACCATGAACTCCCTGATGTTCAAGCTGGTTTTAGAAACGGCAGAGGAACCAGAGATCAAATTGTCAACATCCGCTGGATCATAAAAAAGCAAGAGAGTTCCAGAAAAAACATCTATTTCTGCTTTATTGACTATGCCAAAGCCTTTGACTGTGTGGATCACAATAAATTGTGGAAAATTTTGAAAGAGGTGGGAATACCAGACCACCTAACCTGCCTCCTAAGAAATCTGTCTGCAGGACAGGAAGCAACAGTTAGAACTGGATTGGAACAATAGACTGGTTCCAAATAGGAAAAGGAGTACATCAAGGCTGTATATTGTCACTCTGCTTATTTAACTTCTATGAGGAGTACATCATGAGAAACACTGGACTAGAAGAAATACAAGCTGGAATCAAGATTGCCGGGAAAAATATCAATAACCTCAGACATGCAGGTGACACCACCCTTATGGCAGAAAGTGAAGAGGAACTAAAATGCCTCTTGTTGAAAGTGAATGAGGAGAGCAAAAAGTTGACTTAAAGCTCAACATTCAGAAAACGAAGAATATGGCATCCAGTCCCATCACTTCATTGGAAATAGATGAGGAAACAGTGGAAACAGTGTCAGACTTTATTTTTTGGGCTCTAAAATCACTGCTTATGGTGATTGCAGCCTTGAAATTAAAAGACACTTACTCCTTGGAAGAAAAGTTATGACCAACTTAGATAGCATATTCAAAAGCAGAGACATTACTTTGCAGACTAAGGTCCGTCTAGTCAAGGCTATGGTTTTTCCTGTGGTCATGTATGGCTGTGAGAGTTGGACTGTGAAGAAGACTGAGTGCTGAAAAATTGATGCTTTTGAACCGTGGTGTTGGAGAAGACCCTTGTGAGTCTCTTGGATTGCAAGGAGATCCAACCAGTCCATTCTGAAGGAGATCAGCCCTGGGATTTCTTTGGAAGGAATGATGCTAAAGCTGAAACTCCAGTACTTTGGCCACCTTCATGAGAAGAGTTGACTCATTGGAACAGACTCTGATGATTGGAGGGATTGGATCAGGAGGAGAAGGGGATGACGGAGGATGAGATGGCTGGATGGCATCACAGACTCGATGGACATGAGTCTGAGTGAACTCCGGGAGATGGTGATGGACAGGGAGGTTGGCATGCTGTGATTCATGGGGTCGCAAAGATTTGGACACAACTGAGTGACTGAACTAAAGTGATAAAAAGAAGAGGACTTCCCTGGTGGCTCAAATGGTAAAACAAACAAACTAAAAATCCCTGCATTGTGGAAGACCTGCGTTGATCCCTGGGTTGAGAAGATCCCCTGGAGAAGGAAAGGCTACCCACTCCAGTATTCTTGTTTAGAGAATTCTTTGGACAGAGGAGCCTGGTGAGCTACATATAGTCCATGGGGTTGCAAAAGTCAGACACAGCGGAGTGCCTCACACTTTCATAAAAAGATGATCAAAGATATAAGAAATGGAGAATTTGTTATATAAATAAATGGAGAATTTAGAAGAGAAAGCCTGCTAAACTTGAATTTTTGTCAATAAATTAATATTACAAATTTTTGTGTTATTTATTTTTTAGACCTGAACGGCTCTTGATTTTTTTTTTTTTTTAGTTTCCTATGATTGAAAGTTATGTTATTGATTTTAGATTATTTTAATGTAAAAATTTATTAGGATAAATTTCACTCTGAACAGTTATTTCACTTCTTTTCATACATTTTGATAAATTATATTTCATTTCACTTTTTTAAAAAAAATTTTACTTTACCTGGAAATTATACTTCTCAAGGAATGTGTTATTCATCAATATACTGTTTAACTTTTAAACATTTGGGAATATTGTTGATATATTTATGTGATCTCTAGTTTAATTATACTTTGGTATGAGAAAGAACTATATGATTTCTATTATTTTGGATTTTTAACAAGCATATTGTAACTCCAAATGTATTTTGTCTTGATATGAATTTGAGAATAATGTGTATTTAGCTATTGTTAGATGGAATATTCCATAAATGTCAATAATTGATAGCATTATTCAGGTCAACTTCATTTTTGACAGTTCTATTGCTCTATTTTTTACTTTCATTTTTTCCTACCATTTAGTCGTTTATTCTCCAATTCTGTTATTTTGATTAATTGAGTGCTGAAGTATTATATTAAACATGGTCTAGGCTGTAGGTGATGTTAAATGCTCCAGACATGACTTAATTTCCTTTCCACAAATGGTTAGATAAGATAATTATATCACAAATCCAAACAACCATTCAAAAATTTTGAAAAACATTTCAGATGTTTTAAGGACCATTTCATTTCCTCTCTGTTCTTGTCTTTTATGTAGACTTTAGAAAATCTCAAAGGAAAGGAGCAAGGTGTTGTTTTTTTGTTTGTTTGTTTGTTTGTTTTGTTATGTAATTAAGCCCCTTCCTCTGGATTTATTGTAATTTATTGCTGTTGTTCAATTGTAATTTATTGTTGTTGCTCTTTCTTTAGCTCCATGAGATTGATAAAACTGCTTCCTGGTGGTCAGTTAGTAGCTGTTTTCATCTTGGTCTTTTCCCCACAAACTCCTGAGCTTTTAATATGTAAAAACCTCAGAGAAAAAGAGCTAATATTTACTTTTCTTGGTTTCTCCCTTTTTCCAGGATTTTGTCATCTTAAGGTTTGTCTAATTTTAAAGTTCAATTTTCAGTCTTTCCCACATTGCAAACACTGCTGAAACCTCTAGGCCACTGACCTCTGCTAGGCCTTTATACCATGAGTCATTTTGCAGAAAATAGTAGTAAATGAAAAAGTGGAAATTAAGGTATGTTTTGTTCAGTCACCAGTCCCATCTCTCTGTGACCCCATGGACTACAGCATGCCCAGCCTCCATGTCCCTCATCATCTCCTGAAGTTTTCCCAAGTTCACGTCATTGCATCATTGATGCTATCCAACCACCTCATCCTCTAACATCCTCTTCTTCTACACTCATTCTTTCCCAGCATCAAGGATTTTTCCAATGAGTTGTCTGTTCCTCTCAAGTGACCAAACTACTGGAGCTTCAGCATCAGTCTTTCAATGCATATTCAGGGTTGATTTCCTTAAGATTGACTGATTTGATTTTCTTGCTGTCCAAGGGAGTCTCAGTAGTCTTCTCCAGCAACACAGATCAAAGGCATCAGTTCTTTGATGCTCTGCCTTCTTTACCGTTCAGCTCTCACAACCTTACATGACCACTGGGAGAACTACAGTGGTCATGTAGTTCTTGACTTGACTATAGTTCTTAACTTGACTAGACAGACCTTTGTCAACAGAGTAATGTCTCTGCTTTTCAACACACTGTCTATGTCTGTCATAGCTTTTCTGCCAAGAAGCAATCATTTTCTCATTTCATGGCTGCAGTCAACATCCGTAGTGATTTAGAGCCCAGGAAGAGAAAAATATGTCATTACTTCCACCTTTTCCCCTTCTATTTTCCATGAGGTAATGGGACTGGATGCCATGGTTTTCCTTTTTTTTTTTTTTTATGTTTTAAGCTTACTCTTTCACACTCCACTTTTACCCTCATCAACAGGCTTGTGAAGACCCCCTTCATGAATCACTGCCTTGTCGTGGCAAATGAATAACTCAATGAAGGTATGAACTATGCCAAGTGGTCCAACCCAAAATGGATGGGTCATAGAAGAGAGTTCTGACAAAACATAATCCACGGGATAAGGGAATGGCAAACCACCCCAGTATACTTGCCATTCAAATCTTATGAACTGTATACAAAGATAAGGTCTACTTCATTCCAAAATGGTTCTTTTGAGGGGTTCCAAACGGATGTTTTTAAACAGAGTTTTCTTATTGCTGTTTGCTTTTATTGTGTCAAAATATTCATAACATATTTATTATTTTGACCATTCACAAAAATGCAGTATAGTGGCAATAAATACATTCATAGTGTTGTGCAACCATCACTACCAGTTATACATGAAACCTTTCATTATCCCTAACAGAAATTCTGTACCCATTAAACAACAGCTCCATCTTGCCCATCTCTTCAGCCACTGGTAACCAATATTCTGTTTTTTTGTCTCTAGGAATTTGTATACCCTGGGTACAACACGAGTGCAATTATGGAATGTTTGTTTGTCTATTTGGTTTATTTTACAAAGAATAATACCTTCATGATTGATTCATATTGTAGCATATATCAAAATTTTTATTACTTTTTATGGACAAATAGCATTTCATTGTATGGAATGTCAAAAGAAAGCTCACCTGAACATTATTTAAAGCACAAAAAACAGGTTTCATTCTTTTTTTTTAATTAATTAATTAATTAATTTTTTTTTAATTACAATACTGTATTTGTTTTGCCATACATTGACACGAATCAGCCATAGGTGAACACAATCTCCCAATGCCGAAGCCCCCTCCCACCTCCCACCCCACATCCTCTACTTGAATCATCCCGTGCATCAGCCTCATGCATCCTGCATCCTACATTGAACATAGATTGGCGCTTTGTTTCTTACAGGAAAATATACATGTTTCATTGCCATTCTCCCAAACCATCCCACCCTTTCCCTCTCCCTCAGAGTCCAAAAGTCCACTCTATACCTCTGTGTCTCTTTGTTGTCTCACATATAGGGTCATCATCACTGACTTCTAAATTCCATATATATGTGTCAGTATATTGTATTGGTGTTTTTCTTTCTGGCTTACTTCACTCTGTATAATCGGTTCCAATTTCATCCATCTCATTAGAACTGAGTCAAATTCATTCTATAACTATTGATAATAGTAGGGGAAAAGCTGAGCTCCATTATGATTCGCATAGAGGTGATGGAGTGTGCAAAGTTAGAATGAAGGAGAGGAGAAATTAGGGACTCAATAGAGTCAGAGAAGGAAAAAGTACAAAGGATTGTTCAGTGTAAATGTGGTTTGGCTGAACTGGCAGTTATTGAAGTAACTGGTTTGGGACTCTAGCTTCCCACAGACACTAGGAGACAAGAGACCTTTTCTTTCCTAATAATTAGATTTCCAAGGAATGATTCTAAGGTCCTTGAAACAGACACTTTTGAATTGTAAAAAAATAACATATTCACAACTGTAAGCCCTTTTTACAATAAACGCTCAGGAAAGTGAGGTCAGAGAGCTATTGGCCTATGCTGTCCAGAACAAGCAGTAAATTTTCCTGACAGCATTGTGCTTTCTCAAGCCGCCATGTCAGTGGCAGATTAAGGTTGGTGAGGCTCTTGGGTTAACTGAAGGATATGTCCTTCTGCTGCTAGAAGCCATGCTAGAGTTTGGTCAAGTTTCTTCAGGAACGGAATAAGATGGAGTAGATATATGCTTAGAGTTCATAATTCTCAGTGTGATTCTCAATATGTGTTTTTTTTTATCTCTTCATTTGTGGATGAACATTGAATTATTTTCATCTTTCAATGACTGTTAGTAACAATGCTATGAACATTAATGTGCAAATATCTATTTAAGTCCTTGCTTCCAGGGATTCTGAATATTGACTTAGGAGTGTAATTATTGTGTCATATGGTAGCTCTGCACTTAATTATTTGAGAAAACATCAACCTGGTTTTCAAAGTGGTTGCATCACTTAACATTCCATAAGCAATTAGAAATGAAAATGGAGATATCACAACAGACAACACAGAAATACAAAGGTTCATAAGAGACTATTATCAGCAATTATATGCCAATAAAATGGACAAAGTGGAAGAAATGGACAAATTCTAAGAATAGTACAACTTTCCAAAATGAAACCAGGAAGAAATAGAAAATCTTAACAGACCCATCACAAACATGGAAATTGAAACTGTAATTAGAAATCTTCCAGCAAATAAAAGCACAGGTCAAGACGGCTTTACAGCTGAATTCTATCAAAAATTTAGAGAAGAGCTAACACTTATCCTACTCAAACTCTTCCAGAAAATTTCAGAGGAAAGTAACCTTCTAAACTCATTCTATGAGGCCACCAATACCCTAATACCAAAACCAGACAAAGATATTACAAAAAAAGAAAACTATAGGCCAATATCACTGATAAACACAGATGCAGAAATCCTTAAGAAAATTCTAGCAATCAGAATCCAACAATACAGTAAAAAGATCACACACCATGACCAAGTGGGCCTTATCCCAGGGATGCGAGAATTCTTCAATATCTGCAAATCAAACAATGTAATTCACCACATTAACAAACTGAAAAATAAAAGCCATATTATTATCTCAATAGATGCAGAGAAAGCTTTTGATAAAATTCAACATCCATTTAAGAAAAATACTCTCCAGAAAGCAGGAATAGAAGGAAGATACCTCAATATAATAAAAGCTATATATGACAAACCCACAGAAAACATTATACTCAATGGTGAAAAATTGAAAGCATTTCCCTAAAGTCAGGAACAAGACAAGGATGCCAACTTTCACTGCTACTATTCAAAATAGTTCTAGAAGTTTTGGCTACAAAAATCAGAGCAGAAAAGGAAATAAAAGGAATCCAAATTGGGAAAGAAGAAGTAAAACTCTGCTTGCAGATGACACAATCCTTTACATAGAAAGCCCTAAAGACTCCACCAGAAAATTCCTAGAGCTAATCAATGAATATAGTAAAGTTGCAGGATATAAAATCAACACACAGAAAATCCTTGCATTCCTATACACTAATAATGAGCAAGTAGAAAAAGAAATTGAGGAAACAATTCCATTCACCATTGCAATGAAAATAATAACATACCTAGGAATATATCTACCTAAGGGCTTCCCTGGTGGCTCAGAGGTTAAAGCATCTGCCTCCAACACAGGAGACCTGGGTTCGATGATCCCTGGGTCTGGAAGATCCCCTGGAGAAGGAAATGGCAATCCACTCCAGTATTCTTGCCCAGAGAATCCCATGGATGGAGAAGCCTAGTAGGTTACAGTCCACAGGTCGCAAAGAGTCAGACATGACTGAGTGACTTCAGCTTATCACCTTGGGCTTCCCTGGTGGCTCAGAGGTTAAAGCATCTGCCTCCAATGTAGGAGACCCAGGTTCGATTCCTGGGTTGGGAAGATCCCTAGGTGAAGGAAATGGCAATTCACTCCAGTATTGTTGCCTGGAGAATCCCATGGATGGAGAAGCCTAGGAGGGTACAGTCCACAGGTTCACAAAGGGTCAGACACAACAGCGACTTCACCTTACCTCACCTCAAAGAAACTAAAGACCTATATATAGAAAACTATAAAACACTGGTGAAAAAAAATCAAAGAGGACACTAATCGATGGGGAAATATACTATATTCATGGACTGGAAGAATCAATATAGTGAAAATGTACTACCCAAAGCAATCTACATATTCAGTGTAATCCCTATCAAGCTACCAGCAGTATTTTTCACAGAACTAGAACAAATAATTTCAAGATTTGTATGGAAATATAAAAAACCTCAAATAGCCAAAGCAATCTTGAGAAAGAAGAATGGAACTGGAGAAATCAACCTGCCTGATTTCAGGCTCTACTACAAAGCCACAGTCATCAAGACAGTATGGTACTGGCACAAAGACAGAAATATAGGTCAATGGAACAAAACAGAAAGCCCAGAGATAAATCCACACACCTATGGACACCTTATCTTTGACAAACACAGCAAGAATATACAGTGGAGTAAAGACAATCTCTTTAACAAGTGGTGCTGGAAAAACTGGTCAACCACTTGTAAAAGAATGAACACCATACACAAAAATAAATTCAAAACTGATTAAAGATCTAAACATAAGACCAGAAACTATGAAACTCCTAGAAGAGAACATAGACAAAACACTCTCCGACATAAATCATAGCTGGATCCTCTATGATCCACACCCCAGAAAACTGGAAATAAAAGCAAAAATAAACAAATGGGACCTAATTAAAATTAAAAGCTTCTGCACAACAAAGGAAACTATAAGCAAGGTGAAAAGACAGCCTTCGGAATGGGAGAAAAGAATAGCAAATGAAGCAACTGACAAACAACTAATCTCAAAGATATACAAGCAACTCCTGCAGCTGAATTCCAGAAAAATAAATGGCCCAATCAAAAAATGGGCCAAATAACTAAACACACATTTCTCCAAAGAAGACATACAGATGGCTAACAAACACATGAAAAGATGCTCAACATCACTCATTATCAGAGAAATGCAGATCAAGACCACAATGAGGTACCATTTCACACCAGTCAGAATGGCTGTGATCCAAAAGTCTACAGGTAATAAATGCTGGGTAGGGTGTGGAGAAAAGGGAACATTTTTACACTGTTGGTGGGAATCCAAACTAGTAGAGCCACTCTGGAGAACAATGTAGAGAATCCTTAAAAACTAGAAATAGAACTGCCTTATGACCCAGCAATCCCACTGCTGGACATACACACCGAGGAAACCAGAATTGAAAAAGACACATGTACCCCAATGTTCATCGCAGCACTGTTTATATTAGCCAGGACATGGAAGCAACCTAGGTGTCCATCACCAGACAAATGGATAAGAAAGCTGTGGTACATATACATGATGGAACATTGGTCGGCCATTAAAAATAATACATTTCAATCAGTTCTAATGAGGTGGATGGAACTGGAGCCGATTATACAGACTGTAATAAGCTAGAAAGAAAAACACCAATACAGTATCCGTTCAGTTCAGTTCAGTTACTCAGTCATGTCTGACTCTCTGTGACCCCATGATTCACAGCATGCCAGGCCTTCCTGTCCAATACAGTTTACTAACACATATATATGGAATTTAGAAAGATGTTAATGATAACCCTGTATGAGAGACAGCAAAGGAAACACAGATGTATAAAACAGACTTTTGGACTGTGTGGGAGAGGGAGAGGGTGGGATGATTAGGGAGAATGGCAAAAAAAAAAAAAAAAAAAATCTATAAGCAATGTATAAGGAATTAAAAATTCTTCAAATTCTTGGCATACTTATTATTTTCTTGTTGTTGTTGTTTTTTCAATTATAGTCATACTGTTTCCCCATCTATTTCCCATGAAGTGATAGGACCATAAGCCATGATCTTAATTTTCTGATTGTTGAACTTTAAGCCAACTTTTTCATTCTCCTCTTTCATTTCCATCAAGACGCTTTTTAGTTCCTGTTCACTTTCTGCCATAAGGGTGGTGTCATCTGCATATCTGAGGTTTTTGTGATTTCTCCCAGCAACCTTGATTTCAGCTTATGATTCTTCCAAACCAGTGTTTCTCATGATGTACTCCGCACATAAGTTAAACAAGCAGGGTGACAATATACAGCCTTGACATATGCCTCTTCCTATTTGGAACTAGTCTGTTGTTCCATATCCAGTTCTAATTGTTTCCTGACCTGCATATAGGTTTCTCAAGAGGCAGGTCTGGTGCTCTAGTATTCCCATCTGTTTCAGAATTTTCCACAGTTTACTGTGATCCACACAGTCAAAGGCTTTGGCATAGTCAATAAAGCAGAAATTGATGTTTGTCTGGAACTTTCTTGCTTTTTCCATGTTCCAGCAGATGTTGGCAATTCGATCTCTGGTTTGTCTGCTTTTTCTAAAGCTAGCTTGAACATCAAGAAGTTCATGGTTCACTTATTGCTGAAACCTGACTTGGAGAATTTTGAGCATTACTTTACTAGTGTGTGAGATGAGTGCAATTATGCAGTAGTTTGAGCATTCTTTGGCATTCTTTTTCTTTGGAACTGGAATGAAAACTGACCTTTTCCAGTCCTGTGGCCACTGCTGACTTTTCCAAATCCACTGGCATATTGAGTGCAGCACTTTCACAGCATCATCTCCCAGGATTTGAAATAGTTCAACTGGAATTCCATCATCTCCACTAGCTTTGTTCATAGTGATACTTTCTAAGGCCCACTTGACTTCACATTCCAGGATGTCTGGCTCCAGGTGAGTGATCATACCATCATGATTACCTGCGTTTGAAGATCTTTTTGTACAGTTCTTCTGTGTATTATTGCCACCTCTTCTTAATATCTTCTACTTCTGTCAGGTCCAAACCATTTTTGTCCTTTATTGAGCCCATCTTTGCATGAAATGTTCCCTTGGTATCTTTAATTTTCTTGAAGAGATCTCTAGTCTTTCCCATTCTGTTGTTTTCCTCTATTTCTTTGCATTGATCACTGAGGAAGGCTTTCTTATCCCTCCTTGCTATTATTTTGAATTCTCCATTCAGATGCTTATATCTTTCCTTTTCTCTTTGCTTTTTGCTTCTCTTCTTTTCACAGCTATTTGTAAGGCCTCTCCAGACAGTATTTTGCTTTTTTGCACTTCTTTTCCATGGGGATGGTCTTGATCACTGTCTCTTGTAAAATGTCATCAGGCACTCTATCATATCCAGTCCCTTAAACCTATTTCTCACTTCCAGTGTAAAATCATAAGGAATTTGATTTAGGTCATACCTAAATGGTCTAGTGGTTTTCCCTTCTTTCTCCAATTTAAGTCTGAATTTGGCAATAAGAAGTTCATGATCTAAGCCACATTCAGCTCCTCATCTTGTTTTTGCTGACCAACTTAGATAGCATATTCAAAAGAAGAGACATTATTTTGCCAATAAAGTTTCATCTAGTCAAGGCTATGGTTTTTCCAGTGGTCATATATGGATGTGAAAGTTGGACTGTGAAGAAATCTGAGCATCGAAGAATTTATGGTTTAGAACTGTGGTGTTGGCGAAGACTCTTGAGAGTCTCTTGTACTGCATAGAGATACAGCCAGTTCATTCTAAAGAAGATCAGTTTAGGGTGTTCTTTGGAAGGACTGATGCTAAAGCTGAAACTCCAATACTTTGGTCGCCTCATGAGAAGAGTTGACTCATTGGAAAAGACTGATGGTGGGAGGGACTGGGGGCAGGAGGAGAAGGGGACTACAAAGGATGAGGTGGCTGGGTGGCATCACCAGCTTGATAGATGTGAATCTGAGTGAACTCCGGGAGTTTGTGATGGACAGGGAGGCCTGGCTTGCTGCAATTCATGGGGTCGCAGAGTAGGACACAATTGAGCGACTGAACTGAACTGAACTGATAGCCATGCTAGTAGATATAGAGTGCTATCCTGGCCAGGTTGTAATTTGCATTTCCCTAATTACAAATGATGTCAAATATCTTTTCATGTGCTTATTGGCTATTTGCATATTTTCTTTGGAAAAAAATAATTCCAGTTTTTGTTTCCCTTTTTGAAACTAAATTCTACACTCTCATTTACCCTGCAAGGAGATCAAACCAGTCCATTCTGAAGGAGATCAACCCTGGGATTTCTTTGGAAGAAATGATGCTAAAGCTGAAACTCCAATACTTTGGCCACCTCATGCGAAGAGTTGACTCATTGGAACAGACTCTGATGCTGGGAGGGATTGGGGGAAGAAGGAGAAGGGGACGACGGAGGATGAGATGGCTGGATGGCATCACAGACTCAATGGACGTGAGTCTGAGTGAACTCTGAGAGATGGTGATGAACAGGGAGGCCTGGCGTGCTGCGATTCATGGGGTTGCAAGAGTTGGACACGACTGAGCAACTGAACTGAACTGAAATCTGAGACACTCTTATCTCTTCCTTTTTCTTTTTTTTTTCTAAATTTCTCTTTCTTTACAACGTAGTTTGTCTATACGCACTCTCTCTTTTTGTTTACATGTTTAACAGCAAGCTCTCTGAAAAAAAAAAAAAAAAGAAAGAAAGAAATGTGTGTGTATACATAAATGTTTTGTAAAATTTGCTGATATAAATGAAGTGTAGCCAACATATGCATATATCAATAAGCTATTCAATTTTCATTATTCTTAATTGCTTAGAATCAATCAGTTCTCAAGAAGATTTTTACAATGTTTTATTAAATCTCTGTATTCAGGGATGCAACTGTTGACGGGGGTAGTTTTGATATGAAATTTTGTTATGTTTATTTAAATTCATGATTAAGGAAAGCAAATAATGACGTAGAAATTCAAAGGTTTGTCGATGATGTATCTGACTTGTTTGCTGAAAATTTTTGATAGTTCTCCAATACTGTAAGAATATTGCTTTAAATGTTTTTTTTTTTTTTCTAATCATAATATAACAGCTTCAGACATGTCATACAAAGTATTTTCCATCAGTTTCTTACATCTAGAAAGCAAAACAATACACTGAATGCTGCTTTGCATCTCTTGCCTATTTTTAGGATGTTAATACTCTCATATGGGCCTTTTTAGAGTTCCCAATTTAACATAAGTTGGAGTTGAGAAAATATGGATAGTAGCAGATACATAATACTTTCATACACAGATAACATAGACAAGGGACGATAGGAGAATGCATTACAAGGATTAGAAAGTCATGAGTTTCAAATGTTATTTTGTTGTTGTTGTTGTTTCTAACATAAATTAATCAGTATAAAATACATTTGACCATGGTTATGTTTAACAACTGGATCTAACCAGTTGGTGAGATTTTATTTCATCATAGAATCACTTGTATACTAATATGTATTGTTAGAGCCTGCACTTTACTGTGAAATAGGTGACTGTGTGACATATAATTAGATATGCATCTGATATCACCAAATCTTTTTTGTCATCATGCCTGTTTGCTTTTTTTTTTTTTTTTTCTGAAATATGAGTTTCTCTCAGATGATATGAGCATGTGTGGTCAGTGAAAAGTATATTTGGAATCTCAGTAATTCTTTTGGAAGCATTGTTTTGAAGACATAACATTGATTTATTTAATTTATTGCTTTTGATTTATTGTATAAGTTAAATACCCACATGTTAGGAAAGTTTGATATTTTAGAAAGGAAATATATTTATATCAGAATCTAGCACAGGACTTGGCAGTATTCCTCAGTGAATATTCTTGAAAGAATGAGTTAAGAAACTTGGTCCTGGATACTTGTTCTGAATTTTCAATGTGAAACACCTCATTTAGATTGTCAATTAGACCTTCGGGTTTGAAATAAAGAAAATAAATGATACCAAAAAACCATAAGGTGTCTGGTAAATGAAGGACAAACATTTTTATATAGTATATGTCATTCAAATAAAATTTCATTATAATTCATTAATTTTGTAGTTATAAAAATATGCTTAGATAATTTCTGCATCACCTTTTTTGTTATGTTGTTTAATTTCCAGGGAATTTGTGTATATAAAAAACATAGATTCATTTTTCTCATAAGAATCACCATAATAACAGAGAAGGTACACTATATTTTATATTAATGTGTCATTTCAATGCTTCAGGGAGTCCTTGAACACATGCTGTCCATATGCCCAATGAATTCACCCAGTGCAAATCCTCATAAATGACTAACTGACTAAATAAATTATTTCAAGACACATCCCATCATAATGCTGATCAGCTATGGTTCATTTATTGTTATATAATTGCAAAGGATGTTTATCCTTTCTTGCCCTTTTATGCTACACAAGCTGTTGTAATGTTCTGGGTCACAGATAGGATGAAACTATGACAAAGTTCTTTGGTGAGTATTCTAAAATTTGATGCCTTGAAAAAACCTAAGCAGAAAAATAATTTCTCTTCTTTTGTAAATCATAATGCTAACACTGGGGAAGGAAATGCAACCCACTCTAGTACTGTCACCGGGAAAATTCTATGGACAGAGGAGTCTAGTAGGCTACAGCCAATGGTGTTGCAAAGGGTTGGTCATGAATGAGAGATTGAGCACAATGCTAATATATTAAAACCATAAAGAGTGATTTCAGTTTATGTCATATATTTCTTCCCTTTGCTTCTTTTTATAACTGTACTTAAAATTCCATTGTATTAAAGACAGAAAGTCCTTTAGAAATTTCAAACATATCTTTGTTTAAGAACTGGACAAGTTGAGGATTTAGACAATGTGAATAGATTGTTTAAGGTTACATAGATGATAAAAACATTACAAGTGAATGCCTCATCATCAAATATTAATACAACTTCTTCAGATACTTCATCTGATAAAAGTGTTACTATAAATTTCAAAGTGAAAGATGTATTTCTGGTTGCTTAAAATTGTGGAAACAAAGACTTTGCAAATAAGCTTGGTAAAGCTGCCAGTTGCTTTTCACTTTTTCATATACAGTCTTGTTTAATTGAAAGCTATTTTATTGTTTGTTTTGAATGATTGCTATCAACTATATAGATATAATAAGTGTCTTCAGTGCTTAGTACTCAATTGCTCATTGTGTCTGACTCTTTCAAAACCTATGGAATAATATATTAGAGGGAAATACATTTTATTCCTCATCCAAATGCAGGACCATATGTGGTACATTCTCATAAAGTGAAAGAGATGGTAACCTGAGTCCACTAGTGAGGTGAAGTCGCTCAGTCATGTCTGACTCTTTGCAACCCCATGGACTGTAGTCTACCAGGCTCTTCCATCCATGGGATTTTCCAGACAAGAGTACTGGAGTGGGTTGCCATTCCAGTACTAATGTCTAATACAGACTTGACACAGAAGAGTGCTAATAAGACGTGATTTTCTTTATTCTTCAATCCATGTTAAGCTTGTGTTATATAAAAACCTTTCAGTTCCTTAAAAATATTGGCAAATTTTAAATTTTAAAATTAAAATTACATTTTTAATTGCATTTTTTCTTATTTTCCATTCAATGGAAATAAATTATCTCCAGGAAGTTAAAGTGAGGCAAGTATGATTTTATTTTTACTCTTTCTCTGACTCTAGCCCTTTAAAGTGGATATATTTTTGATTCAGAAGTGCCTCCTGTTTCCTTTATTCAAGGTATTCCTGTTCTCCTGACAAGAGTGAAAGATAAAAAAGAGGTAAAAAATCAGGGAAAATCTTCATTAAATACACTTTCCATGGTTGTAGAAATTCTTTGTTGATTATTTCTGATTGTCTGGCTTACCTTGGCCACCTTTTCACTCTGGCACTCAGACATATATACTTGTTGCTTCAAAGGTGAGATATATAAATTTGTTATTAAGGAACACTGTAAGTACAATGATAGTAGCACAATTATCTAATGTTGGACATTTGTCACCACAAAAGAACTTATCCTCTACCTCAGCTTCTACCACAAAAAAATTTCCCTAGAATCTCTTGCTGCTAGTATCCACTTTCCCACTGGGTCCAGTTCTTAAAATTCCAATATGACTCAAAATCAGACATCTGCAATGGGGAAGACCTATCTTCAGCATGCCAGTTTGTAAGATTCCTGGGCACTTTGCCATTAGGAAACTCCACCACCAACACCATCTACCACCAAAATAAGTCTAGTTCTCTTCCCTGTTATTCATGTAGACCTGAGCCATTAAGCATTAAGGCCAATGCTTAACCAAAATTTGGTAGGTAAATATCAGTCTTTTTATTTCTTTTTAATTGTATTACACGTGATCATCTTAAAGCCCTCAGTTAGCTGTCATTGACGGGGAGTGGGAGGGGGAGGAAAGGAATTCTTCAACACAAACTTTCTGATGAGTCTCTTCCTTCCTTTATTCACACTTGTGTGTAGTAAATCAGTTTCAGTAGCTCTCTATGATTTGATTCATAGACATTATATATTCATATGTGCATGCATGCTAAGTCACTCCAGTTGTATTCAGCTTTGTGACTCAATGGACTGTAGCCTGCCAGGCTCCTCTGTCCATGAGGATTCTCCAAGCAAGAATACTGGAGTGAGTTGTCATGCCCTTCTCCAAGAGATCTTCCCTACCCAGGGAATGAACCCATGTCTCTTGTGATTCCTGCATTGCAGGAAGATTCTTTACCAATAAGCTACCTGGGAAACTTTAAATATTCACACTTCTTGTCAATTCACACTTCTTGTCAATTAATTTGCTAGTGTATTTTATAATAGTATATTGCAGACTAAAGGGAAATATTAAATGTGTATTACTGAAATTATTATTTTCATTTCAATGTGATTCAAAGTATTCTACTCCCTCTCAATATCAGACTAAGAAATATTTAATTAATTTGGCACAAATTAATTAATTTATTGGTTTATTTATTTTAAAAAATAAATATCAATAATAACTAATTTATGTTATTTTATCATAATTTAAGACTAAAAATTATAATTTTGCATTTCTTTAGCTCCTGTTGCATCTTTTAATCCAATGTTAATTATTATCAAAACATCCTTATTTAAGTCATTGTTTTCACTACAAAGGGTTTCCCTTGTGGCTCAGCTGGTAAAGAATCCACCTGCAATGCAGGAGACCTGGTTTTAATCCCTGGTTTGGGAAGATCCCCTGGAGAAGGGAAAGGATACACATTCCAGTATTCTGGCCTAGAGACTTCCATGGACTGTATAGTCTATAGGGTCGTGAACAGTAGGACACGACTGAGTGAATTGCAATACACATTCACTAAATAAAATCTTAATGACTAAAATTGCTTTTCTACTTTAAACCAAAACACAGAGCTAATGTTTCTGAACAAATGAAATATTATTTTTATGCTATTATTAACTTGTCCATTATGATTTTACTTCAAGTATTTTTTCACATTTTCAGAGTGTGATAGTTAGCATTCAGTTCAGTTCAGTTCAGTTTAGTTGCTCAGTTGTATCCGACTCTTTGTGACCCTATGAATCATAGCAGGCCAGGCCTCCCTGTCCATCACCAACTCCCAGAGTTCATTCAGACTCAAGTCCATCGAGTCAGTGACACCACCCAGCCATCTCATCCTCTGTTGCCCCCCTTCTCCTCCTGCCCCCAATCCTTCCCAGCATCAGAATCCTTTCCAATGAGTCAACTCTTCTCATGAGGTGGCCAAAGTACTGGAGTTTCAGCTTCAGCATCATTCCCTCCAAAGAAATCCCAGGGCTAATTTGCTTCAGAATGGACTGGTTGGATCTTCTTACAGTCCAAGGGACTCTCAAGAATCTTCTCCAACACCACAGTTCAAAAGCATCAATTCTTTGGTGCTCAGCTTTCTTCACAGTCCAATTCTCACATCCATACATGCTCACTGGAAAAACCATAGCCTTGACTAGACAGACCTTTGTTGGCAAAGTAATGTCTCTGCTTTTTAATATGCTATATAGTTTGGTCATTAATTTTCTTCCAAGGAATAAGTGTCTTTTAATTTCATGGCTGCAGTCACCATTTGCAGTGATTTTGGAGCCCCCAAAATAAAGTCTGACACTGTTTCCACTGTTTCCCCATCTGTTTCCCATGAAGTGATGGGACCAGATGCCATGATTTTCGTTTTCTGAATGTTGAGCTTTAAGCCAACTTTTTTCACTCTCCTCTTTCACATTCATCAAGAGGCTTTTTAGTTCCTGTTCACTTTCTGCCATAAGGGTGTTGTCATCTGCATATCCGAGGTTATTGATATTTCTCCCAACAATCTTGATTCCAGCCTGTGCTTCTTCCAGCTCAGCATCTCTCATGATGTACTCTGCATATTAGTTAAATAATCAAGGTGACAATATACAATCTTGATGTACACTTTTTCCTATTGGGAACCAGTCTGTTGTTCCTTGTCCAGTTCTAACTGTTGCTTCCTGACATGCATCCTTCTAATTACACATGAATTTTCTTCATTCATAACTTATCATGTTTCTTCTACTGCCTATTTTCCCTTGTGATCTTTCTATCTTTTTAAGTTTATTTTATGCAGTTTTTCCTGTAAACTTCTCATAGAGGCAGTAAACAGATAATTCAGTCACAGAATCTTGGCATATCAAATAATTATTTTCTATATATTAATATATAAAGTATATATTTGCTAAGATTTTTGGTTTATAGACTTTTTCTGCACACATTTTTAAAACTTTTCCTAATATTAATTATTCACCCCTGTTTCAGTTGAAAATTATATTAAATGTTTTCCTTTGTTTTGTAAACTGTTTTCTTTGATGCAAAGTGAGAAAAAAAGCCCTCCTCTTCGAGGTCAAATATATTCATTTTAATTTTGTGTTCCATTCATTAGCCTGACTTGAAACTCATTATGCTATTTCAATATGTAGTTCCAAGTGATTGTTCAGGCAAAGAATGTTTATATCTATTTTTGTTTGTTAATTGCATCTCCTCCATCTGTTCCTCCCTGTCCTTCAGGTACTCATATTATTCACGTGTTAGACATTAAAAAAACATATCACCATTTTATTTATTTTTAAAATTTACTTGTTATATTCTTTGTATTCAAAGATAATTTATTTTCACATGGGTTTTGAATGATACAACTTTTAGCATTGTACTTTCAATCTATCAGCTTATTTATTGACTTTTTAAAAATACTCATATTTTAATACCCTAAAATATAAATTCTTTTCCAGATGATAAAATATATTCATTATGCTCAAAAGTTAAAATTATATAAAAAAATATGCTCTTGTATTATCCGCACCAAAGCCTTCACATTTGGTATCAAGTTGCTTGTTTTCTTATTTTTCCCTTAGACTAGGATCACCAATCTTTTGGTGCCCAGGACCATTACTCAGTGGACTGAGCAGGGATGAGGGAAATGGTTTCAGTACGATTAAATTGCGTTGCATTAATCATGCACATTATTTCTAATATAATGCTGCCACTGATCTGACAGGTGATACCAGTAAAGAGCATTATTGCATAGGTACCCGGAATGTCAGGTCCATGAATCAAATTGGAAGTGATCAAACAAGTGATGGCAAGAGTGAACATCTACATGCTAGGAATCAGCAAACTAAAATGGACATGAATGGGTGAATTTAACTCAGATGACCATTATATCTACTACTGCAGGCAGGAATCCCTCAGAAGAAATGGAGTAGCCATCATGGTCCAGAAAAGAGTCCGAAATGCAGTACTTGGATGCAAACTCAAAAACGACAGAATGATCTCTGTTTGTTACCAAGGCAAACCATTCAGTATCACAATAATCAAAGTCTATGCCCCGACCAATAATGCCGAAGAAGCTGAAGCTGAACAGTTCTATGAAGACCTATAAGACCTTTTAGAACTAACACCCAAAAAATATGTCTTTTTCATTGTAGGGGATGGAATGGAAAAGTAGAAAGTCAAGAAACACCTGGAGTAGTGGGCAAATTTGGCCTTGCAATGTGGAATGAAGCAGGGCAAAGATTAATAGTGCCAAGAAAATGCATTGGTCATAGCAAACACCCTCTTCCAACAAGACAAGAGAAGACTCTGAACATGGACATCACCAGATGATCAACACCAAAATCAGACTGATTATTTTCTTTGCAGCCAAAGATGGAGAAGCTCTATACAGTCAACAAAAAAAAGACCAGGAGTTAACTGTGGCTTAGATTATGAACTCCTTATCGCCAAATTCAGACTTAAATTGAAGAAAGTAGGGAAAACCACTAGACCATTCAGGTTTGACCTAAATCAAATCCCTTATGATTATACAGTGAAAGTGAGAAATAGATTTAAGGGACTAGATCTGATAGATAGAGTGCCTGATGAACTATGGACTGAGGTTCATTACATTGTACAGGAGACAGGGAACAAGACTATCCCCACGGAAAAGAAATGCAAAATTCAAAATGGCTGTCTGGGGAGGCCTGAAAACAGCTGTGAAAAGAAGAGAAGTGAAAAGCAAAGGAGAAAACAAAGATATAAGCATCTGAATGGAGAGTTCCAAAGAATAGCCAGGAGGGATAAGAAAGCTTTTCTCAGCCATCAGTGCAAAGAAATAGAGAGAAACAACAGAACTGGGAAGACTAGAGATCTCGGGGGTTTGAAGATGGCGGAGGAATAGGATGGGGAGAACACTTTCTCCCTCTCTACCTCATCAAAGAACATTTCAATGCTGAGCAAATTCCACAAAATAACTTCTGACTGCTGGCAGAGGACATCAGGCATCCAGCAAAGCAGATTATTGGCTTCAAAACCTGGTAGGAATTATTTTATTTTATTTTATTTTATTTTATTTTATTTTAAAGAACTAAAGAGAGCGACAAAGGAGGTAGGGAGGGAACCCCGGCACAGGAAGGGAATCTCGTCCCAGGAAGGGACTCTTAAAAGAGAGAGGTTCCCTAAAATTGGGGAACTTTCTCACAGCTGTGCATGGGGCGAGCCCTGGAAGCACAGAGGGCAACATAACAAGAAGGAAGAATAAATAAATAATTAAAACCAACAGATTACGAATTCAACAGTATAACCCCCAGAGGATAAGCAGCGCAAACGCCTGTGTCCGACAGCAGTGGGGGTTGGGAAGGGAGGAGCGCGCCCGCGACAGTGCTCTCTAAGAATTGGGCTGCGGGAGACGTAGGCTGCAGGGCTTTTCTCGAGAATCGGGCGTAACGGGGCCAGAAGTGGGTCCGCGCGTGGATAGAACAAATTATCCCGGACTAGCAAACGAGACTGGGGGATAACTAACACACGAAACGCCCGAACATAAGGCACTGACAGGCCCGCGCACAGAACAAAGGACGGATCGGAAATAGCCGGCTGCAGACCATCCCCCACCGGCGACAGGCAGCCAGAGCCTGAAGCGCGGGAAGAGGGCAGTCGCAGCTCAAGAGAGTCATTACCTACCAAATTGCAAGCGGGCCTCTTTGTTGAGACTTCTGGGGGTATCTGAGTGGTCATCATCTGCCTGAAAAAGAGCCCCGGCGGAGATCCCAGAAAACTGAGCGACCCAGAAAGCCCAGAAGATGCAACAATAGTCTGCGCCAAACTCCCTAGCCACTCGGACTTGGAACCAAACCCGGCACCCGGAGGGGACTTCCTGAGCGCCAATCATGAGCGGCTAAAACCAGGGAATTGCATGAAACATAGGCCAGGCCCGACACGGTTATCCTGCGGATTGGGAAGGGGCAAGCCCAGTGCAGAGCTCACCACCACCCTCCCTGTGGCAAGACAGAAATCAGACACGGAAGAGACCAGCAAACAGAGGAAGGCAAACAGAGGGAACTGCCTTGGTAGCGACCCCACACAGTCCTCAATGACAGAGAAAGCGCCAGATACGCCGATTCTACTTTTATGATAAAAAAAAAAAATTTTTTTGGGGGGTGATGTGGAAGCGTGACTTTTTTTTTAAGAATTTTTTTTTCTTTCTTTAAAAATTATTTTTTTTCCTTTTTAAATTTGTTTATCCTTTTCTTTTTCATCCTTTTATTCCCCTAAACTTCCTTAAATTTTAAGTCTTCTATATTTCTAGTTATTATTTTTAGAACCTAATATTACTTAAAAAAAAATAAAAACCCTATCATTTAAGCAAACGCCGTATGTAGTCTTAATGGTGAAGGAAGTTGTCTTTTAATAATTCTGGAGTCTTTTATTATATTTTACTTTTTTTCTTTTTCTCTATTTTTTTAATGCCTCTCTCCTTATTCTTCTTCTCTTCAATAATCTATCTTTGAAAATCCAATCTATACTCCAGATTTTTAATCTTGGCATTTTGGTATTTGTTGCCAATTTTGTACTTTTAAAAACCTAATCCTCAGTACCCAGTTTTACATGAGTGCAAGACTACTGGCTTAACCACTCTCTCCACCTCTGGAATCTCTCTTTTGCCCACCAGGTGGCTTTTGTCTCCTCCCTCCCTCTCCCCCTCTCTACCCAACTCTATGAACCTCTGAGCATTCCAGAAGTAGGAGAACTCTAAGGGAACTGGTCACTGACCGGATCTGTATCCCTCCTTCCCATCTCCCTCTTTAATACTCCTGACCACCTCTATCTACTTCCTTCCTCTCCTCTTCCAAGTATAACTCTGTGACCACCTCTGAGCGGTCCAGACTTCGGAGCACACACAAGAAAGTGGCTACGGGCTAACTTCCTTTTCCCTCTTTTGATTCCACCTCATCCCATTCCACTCACCTCTACTCCCACCCTCTTCTCTCCTCCAAGTAACTCACCTATCCTCTAGGGACGACCTTCAAGGTGGAGAAACCTATCATCATTAACCTAGATGTTTTTACATTAGTGCTGAATAGATGGAGAAATCATGAGGCTATTCTAAAAATAAATCTGAAAACCAGAATCAGGAGGCATAATTCCAAATCCTGAGATCATCAAAGAATTCCTGAATATAGAGAACATTATCCAATTAGAGCTCATCAAACACCTTCATACCTATACTAAAACTGAGCACTGCCCAAGGGCCAACAAGCTCCAGAGCAAGACATACCACGCATATTCTCCAGCAACACAAGAACAAGCCCCTGAGCTTCAATACATAGGCAACTCAAAATACTCCAAAACCATTGACGTTTCATAACCCATTACTTCACACGTCACAACACTCCCAGAGAGAGGAAATCCAACTCCACCCAACAGAATTCCAACACAAGCCTCCCTGATCAAGAAACTTTGACAAGCCAGTGATATAACACCAAACACAGAGAGGAAACTCTATAATAAAGAGAACTCCACAAATTCGCAGAATATAGAAAAGCCACCCCAAACGCAGCAATATAACCAGGATGAAGAGACAGAGGAATTCCCAGCAGGTAAAGGAACAGGAGACAAGCCCATTAAACCAAACAAAAGAGGAAGAGATAGGGAATCTACATGAGAAAGAATTCTGAATAATGATAGTGAAAATGATCCAAAATCTTGAAATCAAAATGGAATCACAGATAAATAGCCTGGGGTCAAGGATTGAGAAGATGCAAGAAAGGTTTAACAAGGACCTAGAAGAAATAAAAAAGAGTCAACATATAATGAATAATGCAATAAATGAGATCAGAAACACTCTGGAGGCTACAAATAATAGAATATCGGAGGCAGAAGATAGGATTAGTGAAATAGAAGATAGAATGGTAGAAATAAATGAATCAGCGAGGGAAAGAGAAAGACGAATTAAAAGAAATGAGGACAACCTCAGAGACCTCCAAGACAATATGAAACGCTCCAACATTCGAATTATAGGAGTCCCAGAAGAAGAAGACAAAAAGAAAGACCATGAGAAAATGCTTGAGGAGATAATAGTTGAAAACTTCCCTAAAATGGGGAAGGAAATAATCACCCAAGCCCAAGAAACCCAGAGAGTCCCAAACAGGATAAACCCAAGGCTAAACACCCCAAGACATATTTTAATCAAACTAACAAAACCAAACACAAAGAACAATTACTAAAAGCAGCAAGGGAAAAACAACAAATAACACACAAGGGGATCCCCATAAGAATAACTGCAGATCTTTCAATAGAAACTCTTCAGGCCAGGGAGGGAATGGCAAGACATACTTAAAGTGATGAAAGATAATAACCTTCAGCCAAGACTACTGTACCCAGCAAGGATCTCATTCAAATATGAAGGAGAAATCAAAAGCTTTACAGACAAGCAAAAGCTGAGAGAATTCAGCACCACCAAACCAGCTCTCCAACAAATACTAAAGGATAGACTTTAGACAGGAAACAAAAAAAGGACGTATAAACCCGAAACCAAAACAATAAAGTAAATGGCAACAGGAGCATACTTATCAATAATTACCTTAAATGTAAATGGGTTGAATGCCCCAACCAAAAGGCAAAGACTGGCTGAATGGATACAAAAACAAGATACCTATATATGCTGCCTACAAGAGACCCACCTCAAAACAACGGACACATACAGACTAAAAGTGAAGGGCTGGAAAAAGATATTCCATGCAAATAAAGACCAAAAGAAAGCAGGAGTAGCAATATTCATATCTGATAAAATAGACTTTAAAACAAAGGCTGTGAAAAGGGACAAAGCAGGCCACTACATAATGATTAAAGGATCAATCCAAGTAGAAGATATAACAATTATAAATATATATGCACCCAACATAGGAGCACTGCAATATGTAAGACAATTGCTAACAAGCATGAAAGGGGAAATTAATAATAACACAATAATAGTGGGAGACTTTAATACCCCACTCACACCTATGGACAGATCAACTGAACAGAAAATTAACAAAGAAACACAAACGTTAAACGATACAATAGACCAGTTAGACCTAATTGATATCTATAGGACATTTCACCCCAAAACAATGAATTTCATCTTTTACTCAAGTGCACACGGAACCTTTTCCAGGATAGATCACATTCTGGGTCATAAATCTAACCATGATAAATTCAAAAAATTGAAATTATCCTAAGCATCTTCTCTGACCATAATGCAATAAGGTTAGATCTCAATATAGGAGAAAAACTGTTAAAAATTCCAACATTTGGAGGCTGAACAACACCCTACTGAATAATCAACAAATCACAGAAGAAATCAAAAGAGAAATCAAAATATGCATCGAAACAAATGAAATGAAAACACAACTACACAGAACCTTTGGGACACTATAAAAGCAGTCCTAAGAGGAAAGTTCATAGCAATACAGGCATACCTCAAGAAACAAGAAAAAAAATCAAATAAATAACCTAACTCTACACTTAATGCAACTAGAGAAGGAAGCAATAGAGAACCCCAGAGTTAGTAGAAGGAAAGAAATCCTAAAAATTAGGGCAGAAATAAATGCAAAAGAAACAAAAGAGACCATAGCAAAAATCAACAAAGCAAAAGCTGGTTCTTTGAAAGGATAAATAAAATTGACAAACCATTAGCCAGACTCATCAAGAAACAAAGAGAAAAAAAATCAAATCGACAAAATTAGAAATGAAAATGGAGAGATAACGACAGAAAACTCAGAAATACAAAGAATTATAAGAGAGTACTATCAGCAATTATATGCCAATAAAATGGACAACTTGGAAGAAATGGACAAATTCTTAGAAAAGTACAATTTTCCAAAACTGAACCAGGAAGAAATAGAAAATCTTAACAGACCCATCAAAAGCACGGAAATTGAAACTGTAATCAGAAATCTTCCAGCAAACAAAAGCCCAGGTCCAGACGGCTTCACAGCTGAATTCTACCAAAAATTTCGAGAAGAGCTAACACCTATCTTACTGAAACTATTCCAGAAATTTGCAGAGGAATGTAAACTTCCAAACTCATTCTATGAGGCCACCATCACCCTAATACCAAAACCTGACAAAGACACCACAAAAAAAAGAAAACTACAGGCCAATATCACTGATGAACATAGATGCAAAAATCCTTAACAAAATCCTAGCAATCAGAATCCAGCAACACATTAAAAGATCATACACCATGACCAAGTGGGCTTTATCCCAGGGATGCAAGAATTCTTCACTATCCGCAAGTCAATCAATGTAATTCATCACATTAACAGACTGAGAAATAAAAATCATATGATTATCTCAATAGATGCAGAAAAAGCCTTTGACAAAATTCAGCATCCATTTATGATAAAAACTCTCCAGAAAGCAGGAATAGACGGAACATACCTCAACATAATAAAAGCTATATATGACAAACCCACAGCTAACATTATCCTCAATGGCGAAAAATTGAAACCATTTCCCCTAAAGTCAGGAACAAGACAAGGGTGTCCACTCTCACCACTACTATTCAATATCGTATTGGAAGTTTTGGCCACAGCAATCAGAGCAGAAAAAGAAATACAAGGAATCCAAATTGGAAAAAGAAGAAGTAAAACTCTCACTGTTTGCGGACGACATGATCCTCTATATAGAAAATCCTAAAGACTCGACCAGAAAACTACTAGAGCTAATCAACAAATATAGTATAGTCGCAGGATATAAAATCAACACTCAGAAATCCCTTGCATTCCTATACACTAATAATGAGAAAGTAGAAAAAGAAGTTAAGGAAACAATTCCATTCACCATTGCAACGAAAAGAATAAAATACTTAGGAATATTCCTACCTAAAGAAACTAAAGACCTATATATCGAAAACTATAAAACACTGATGAAAGAAATCAAAGAGGACACTAATAGATGGAGGAATATACCATGCTCATGGGTTGGAAGAATCAATATAGTGAAAATGAGTATACTACCCAAAGCAATCTACAGATTCAATGCAATTCCCATCAAGCTACCAGCAGTATTTTTCTCAGAACTAGATCAAATAATTTCAAGATTTGTATGGAAATACAAAAAACCTCGAATAGCCAAAGCAATCTTGAGAAAGAAAAATGGAACTGGAGGAATCAAGTTGCCTGACTTCAGGCTCTACCACAAAGCCACAGTCATTAAGACAGTATGGTACTGGCACAAAGACAGAAATATAGATCAGTGGAACAAAATCGAAAGCCCTGAGATTAACCCACATACCTATGGACACCTTATCTTCGACAAAGGAGGCAAGAATATACAATGGACTAAAGACAGTCTCTTTAACAGGTGGTGCTGGCAAAACTGGTCAACCACTTGTAAAAGAATGAAACTAGACCCCTCTCTAACACCATACACAAAAATAAACTCAAAATGGATTAAAGATCTAAAGGTAAGACCAGAAACTATAAAACTCCTAGCGGAGAACATAGGCAAAACACTCTCCGACATAAATCACAGCAGGATCCTCTGTGATCCATCTCCCAGTATACTGGAAATAAAAGCAAAAATAAACAAATGGGATCTAATTAAAATTATAAGACTCTGCACAACAAAGGAAACTATAAGCAAGGTGAAAAGACAGCCTTCTGAATGGGAGAAAACAATAGCAAATGAAACAACTGACAAACAACTAATCTCAAAGATATATAAGCAACTTATGCAGCTCAACTCCAGAAAAATAAATGATCCAATAAAAAATGGGGCAAAGAACTAAATAGGCATTTCTCCAAAAAAGACATACGGATGGCTAACAAACACATGAAAAGATGCTCAACATCACTCATTATCAGAGAAATGCAAATCAAGACCACAATGTGGTATCATTTCACACCAGTCAGAATGGCTGCGATCCAAAAGTCTACAAGCAATAAATGCTGGAGAGGGTGTGGAGAAAAGGGAACCCTCTTACACTGCTGGTGGGAATGCAAACTAGTACAGCCATTATGGAAAACAGTGTGGAGATTCCTTAAAAAATTGCAAATAGAATTGCCTTATGACCCAGCAATCCCACTGCTGGGCATACACACTGAGGAAACCAGAATTGACAGAGACACATGTACCCCAATGTTCATTGCAGCACTGTTTATAACAGCCAGGACATGGAAGCAACCTAGATGTCCATCAGCAGATGAATGGATAAGAAAGCTGTGGTTCATATACACTATGGAATACTACTCAGCCCTTAAAAAGAATAAACTTGACTGAGTTCTAATGAGATGGATGAAATTGGAACCGATTATACAGAGTGAAGTAAGCCAGAAAGAAAAACACCAATACAGTATACTGGCACATATATATGGAGTTTAGAAGACAGTAATGATGACCCTATATGTGAGACAACAAGAGACACAGAGGTATAGAGTGGACTTTTGGACTCTGAGGGAGAGGGACAGGGTGGGATGGTTTGGGAGAATGGCAGTGAAGCATGTGTATTTTCCTGTAAGAAACGAAGCGCTAATCTATGTTTGGTGTAGGATGCAGGATGCATGGGGCTGATGCACAGGATGATTCAGGTAGAGGATGTGGGGTGGGAGGTGGGAGGGGGCTTCGGCATTGGGAGATTGTGTTCACCTATGGCTGATTCGTGTTAATGTATGGCAAAACAAATACAGTATTGTAATTTAAAAAATAAATTTAATTTAAAAAAAAAAAAAAAACACTAGAGATCTCTCCAAGAAAGTTAAAGACATCAAGGGAACATTTTCTGCAAACATGGGCTTGATAAAAGAAAAAAGTGTTATGGACCTAACAGAAGCAGAAGCTATTAAGAAGAGGTTGTAAGAATACACAGAACTGTACAGAAAAGATCTTCACTACCCAGATAATCATGATGTGTGATCACTCACCTAGAGCCAGACATCCTGGAAAGTGAAGTCAAGTGGGCCTTAGAAAGCAACACTATGAACAAAGCTAGTGGAGGTTATGGAATTCCAGTTGAGCTACTTCAAATCCTGAAAGATGATGTTGTGTAAGTGCTGCACTCAATATGCCAGCAAACTTGGAAATCTCAGCTGTGTGCACAGGACTGGAAAAAGATCAATTTTTATTCCAATCCCGAAGAAAGGGAATGCTCAGGCTACTGCACAATTGCACTCATCTTGCATACTAGTAAATTAATGGTCAAAATTTTCCAGCTAGGCTTCAGCAATAAGTGAACCGTGAAGTTCCAGATGTTCAAGCTGGTGGTACGAAAAGGCAGAGGAACCAGAGATCAAATTGCCAACATCCGCTGGATCATCAAAAAAGCAAGAGAGTTCCAGAAAAAAAAATCTATTTCTGCTTTATTGACTATGACAAAACCTTTGACCGTGTGGATCACAATAAACTGGGGAAAATTCTGGAAGAGATGGGAATACCAGACCACCTGACCTGCCTCTTGAGAAATTTGTATGCAGGTCAAGAAGCAACCGTTAGAACTGGACATGGAACAACAGACTGGTTCCAAATGGGAAAAGGAGTACATCAAGGCTGTATTTGTCATTCCACTTATTGAACTTATATGCCGAGCACATCATGAGAAACCCTGGGCTGGAGGAAGCACAAGCTGGATTCAAGATTGCCGGGAGAAATATCAATAACCTCAGACATGCAGATGACACCACCCTTATGGCAGAAAGTGAAGAGGAACTAAAAAGCCTCTTGATAAAAGTGAAGGAGGAGAGTGACAAAGTTATCTTAGAGCTCAATTTTCAGGAAATGAAGATATGGCATCCAGTCCCATCACTTCATGGAAAATGGATGGGGAAACAGTGGAAACAGTGGCTATTTTTTTCAGCTCCAAAATCACTGCAGATGGTGACTGCAGCCATGAAATTAACAGACGCTTACTCCTTGGAAGGAAAGTTATGACCAACCTAGATATCATATTGAAAAGCAGAGACATTACTGCCAACAAAGGTCCATCTAGTCAAGGCTATGGTTTTTCCAGTGGTCATGTATGGATGTGAGAGTTGGACTTTGAAGAAAGCTGAGCACCGAAGAATTGATGCTTTTGAATTGTGTTGGTGCAGAAGACCCTTTAGAGTCTCTTGAACTGCAAGGAGATCCAACCAGTCCATTCTGAAGATCAGCCCTGGGATGTCTTTGGAAGTAATGATGCTGAAGCTGAAACTCCAGTACTTTGGCCACTTCATGAAAAGAGTTGACTCATTGGAAAAGACTCTGATGGTGGGAGGGATTGGGGGCAGGAGGAGAAGGGGACAACAGAGGATGAGATGGCTGGATGGCATCACTGACTCGATGGACATGAATCTGAGTGAACTCCGGGACTTGTTGATGAACAGAGAGGCCTGGCATTCTGCGATTCATGGGGTCGCAAAGAGTCTGACAAGACTAAGCAACTGAACTGATCTGAACCTCTCTACAGCTCGGAGGTTGGGGACCCCTGCTTTATAGCAATACTTATGCATTTTTGGCTAAGTTTCTTCAGTCTTCTCTGACTCTTTGCAATCCCTTGAACTGTAATCCACCAGGCTCCTCTGTTCATGGAATTCTCTCAGCAAGAATACTGAATGAGGCAACCATCACCTTCTCCAGAGGATCTTCCTGATCCAGAGTTGGAAGCAACATCTCTTCCATCACCTGCATTGGTAGGAAGGTTCTCTACCACTAGTGCAACCTTTCCCAAAGTCTCTGATTTAGTTTATGCATTTTAAACTTTTTACAATATTGTAATATTGAAATAATTTGATACTTATATTTGTTGTTGTTGTTGTTCAATCATTTAGTGGTGTGCAACTATTTATGACCCCATGTACTGAAGCACACCAGGTTTCCCCAGGCTTCACTATTTCCCACAGTTTGCTGAAACTCATGTTCATTGAGGCAGTGATGCCATCCAACCATCTCATCCTTTGTCATCCCCATCTCCTCCTGACTTCAATCTTTTTCAGAGTCAGGGTTCTTTCCAACGAGTGAGTTGGCTCTTCGCATTAAATAGACAGTTTTGGAACTTCAGCTTCAGCATTAGTCTTTTTTTTTTTTTTTTTTTTTTTACTTTACAATACTGTGTTGGTTTTGCCATACATCAACATGAATCCACCACTGGTGTTCATAAGTTCCCACTCATGAACCCCCTCCCACCTCTAGTATTTATAATTAATATTCATGGTTGATTTTCTTTACTACTCACTGGTAGATCTCCTTGTTGTCCAAGGGACTCTGAAGAGTCTCTTCTCCAACACTGCAGGTCGAAGGGATCAGTTCCTCGGCGATCAGCCTTTTACTCTCCTGCTCTCACATCCATACATGACTGTTGGAAAACTCATAACTTTGACTATACAGACATTTGTTAGAAAAGTTATGTCTCTCCTTTTCAATATGCTGTCTAGGTTTGTCATAGTTTTCTTCCAAGGAGCAAACATCTTTTAATTTCATGGCTGCAATAACTGTCCACAGTGATTTGGGAGCCCAACAAAATAAAGTCTATCACTGTATCCATAGTTTCCCCATCTATTTGCCATGAAATGATTGGACCAGATGCCATGAACTTCATTTATGAGTGTTGATTTTTCAAGCCAGATTTTTCACTCTCCTCTTTCACATTCATTAAGAAGCTCTTTAATTCCTCTTTCCTTTCTGAAATTAAGGTGGTGTCATCTGAATATCTGGGATTATTGATATTTCTCCTAGGAATCTTGATTCTAGCTTGTGCTTCATGCAGCCCAGCATTTCACATGATGTACAATGCATATAATTTAAATAATCAGCGTGACAATATACAGCCCTGACATACTTCTTTCCCAATTTAGAACTAGTTTGTTGTTCCATGTTCAGTTCTAACTATTACTTCTTGACCCGCATACAGTTTTCTCAGGAGGCAGGTAAGGTGGTCTGTTATTCCCATTTCTTTAAGAATTTCCACAGTATGTTGTGATTCACACAGTCAAAGGCTTCAGCATAGTCACTGAAGTAGAAGTAAATGTTTTCTTATGGAATTTCCTTGCTTTTTCTATGATCTAATGGATTCTGACAATTTAATCTCTTATTCCTCTGCCTTATCTAAATACATCTGAGATTTCTCAGTTCACATACCTTTGAAGCCTAGCTTGAAGGAGTTTGAGCATCATCTTAGTAGCACATGAAGTAAGTGCAGTTGCGTGGTAGTTTGAACATTCTTTGGAATTGTCTTTCTTTGGGATGTAAATGAAAACTGAACTTTTCCAGGGCTGTGGCCACTGATGAGTTTTCCAAATTTGCTGGCATAGTGTATGCAGCACTTTAACATCATCATCTTTTAGGACTTGAAATAGATCAGCTGGAATTCCATCAACTCCACTAGCTTTGTTTGTAATAATGGTTCCTAAGGCCAATTGACTTCATACTCCAGGATGTCTGGCTCTAAGTGAGTGATCACATCATCATGGTTTTCCTAGTTCATTAAGATCTTTTCTGTACAGTTCTCTTGTGTGTACTTGCCACCTCTTCTTAATATCTTCTGCTTCTGTCAGATCCATACCATTTCTGTCCTTAATTCACTATCTTTGCATGAAGTGTTTCCTTGATCTCTCCAGTATTCTTGAAGAGAACTCTAGTCTTTCCCATTCTATTGTTTACCTCTACTTCTTTGCATTGTTCACCTAGGAAGGCTTTCTTATTTCTCCTTGCTATTTTTCAGAATTCTGCATTCAGATAGGTATGTATTTTCTGAGGGCTCTAGTAAGTGGACATTTCTCCATACTTTTTATAGCTGTATATATATTTTTGGTTATAAATATATGTTTAATGAGCCACTTTGATGGACTTTAACATGTTTATGTATGACTGGGTCCCTCTGCTGTCCACTTGAAAATATCACGATATTGTAATTGGCTATATTCCGAGAAAAATAAAATTTATTTTAAAATGCTCAAAATGATATATTTTATACAATTCATGCTGATGTATGGCAAAACCAATAAAATATTGTAATTAACCTCCAATTAAAATAAATAAATGCATATTTAAAAAAGAAAGAAGATTTTGCATATGATATTAATCCATGTTCCTACTGATGCATGTTTTCTGTTATATAGTATCTCACTGTATAAATAAAGTATAACATTTATTTTTTTAAAATGTAGCATATATTTACATAGAATTTAGTCACCAAATTGGGGTTTCTGTATCAAAAGGAAAACTTGTAATTTATCTCCTCAAAACATTTTTCAGTTTGTAGTTCCATCACCGATATAGGTCAACACCTATTTCACTCAGTAATGAAATAGGTGTTTATTCTCTCAACAGGGTGTCATTCAGCATTTACTAATTTGAAAAGTTAGGAATGATGCCAGTATGCTTTTAATTAGTATTTATCTCATCTTCAATGTCACTGAACACATTTTCATACATTTAAGGGCTATTTGTTTCTGTGTGAACTTTCAGCTTATTTATTTTGCCAATTAATCTTCTTGGATGTTGCAACGTTTCAACTCATTTTCTGAATTGTACATCTTGAAGGTTTTTGTTTCTTATCTTTCAAAGTTATTTTTATTTAAAATAATCATACTTTTGTCTATATTCCTTTTTATTTTCTTCCAAGATAGGTCTCGATGTTATTTCAAATGAAACATTTTACATTTCAACTTTTTATGAAAATGGAGCTTATTGACTTGCATATTTATTTTTCTTATTATTTCAATTGTTTATTGATATTCATAATTTTTATTTTATTATTCTTGTTCCTTTAAGTATACAATTGCATCATCTGCCATCTGTAAATCATGATTTTAGTTCCAAATTGTTTTAGCTATAATTCTGTCAAATGAATATTGCTTTTTACCTTTTACTGATGATATTGGGATTGTTTCCATTATGTTTTATTAGATTAGATGATTATATTAAATCAATATTGATTTATACACTGTCAACTATTAATTGATACAATTTTCATTGTTTTTTTTTTCATAGTTGTGTGCTGAATTTTGAAATTCTTTTCAGCACTGAGCAATTTGTTCATATCATTATATTTCTTAAATCTATCATAATCTTCATTTAAATTCACAAGTTTCATAATAATGAACCAGCATTGCATTTTGTGTGGTCTAGGTTTGATTAACACTACCTGTCCTGTGGTCTTTCCTTGTGGTTCAGTTATAAAGAATCCATCTGCCAATGAGAGAGACAGAAGAGACACAAGTTCAATCCCTGGATCAGTAAGATCCCCTAGAGAAGGAAATGGCAGCCCCCAACTGTATTCTTGCCTGGGAAATCCCACGGACAGAGGAGACTGGTGGGCTACAGTCCAGGGGGCCCCAAAAGAGTTGGATACAACTTAGCTACTAAATAACACTAATGTATCATGTATTGTTAATGTAATCATGGATTGTGTATAATTGTGTGTAATTGTGTAACTGTGATTTTTGAAAATGATTTTTAGATCAATGTTGACAGATTTATAATTTATTTTTTATTCTTTTTAAAAATATTTAAATTATATTTTTTAGTTTTATTTATTTTATGATTTCTTATTTTACTTGTTAACTCTTTTATTTATTATTTTATTCTAATTCTTTTTAATTTATAATTTATTTTTTATTATTTTCCCTTCTATTTTTATTTAAAAAAATACCCCTCACAGGAGTGGGTATTAACATAACCTTATTTCGTGAAAGAATTATTTCTTCTGATTTAAATATATGGAACTTTAACAGTGTGACATTATCTGCCCTTTAAAAAGTAGATTTCACCTTTTAGTGACTCATGGCTTTGAGAAGAACTATTATTTTACAGCTCAACTCATTTTTTTCAATATATACATCAGTTTGTTGAATTATATATTTCTGGGTAATTTTTGATAAGTATTGTTATTAAATTTTTATATGTATTTTATTTGGAGAAATAGAATTGAGAGAAGTAGTGCAAAAGTACAAAATTATTTAGTTATTTTGTGAACTGCATTTTATTAGTCATTTTTGTGGTGTATTTTTCCATGTATTAGTCTTCATAATATAACTTTGTGATTTATCTTTTTTAATTAGGTTAGATAAAGTTTCATAAACTTTATCAAATATTGTAAAAAGTAACATTAATTGATTTATTTGGATTAGTTATGTATATTCTCTTTTCCATTGCATTAATATATTATCATTTTTAATTAACATTTGTTTATTTATTGCTTTGATCTTTTTCATCACCATGTGTTTAATACTTTAATTTTTAGTGACATTTAAAAATTAGATTATGATTAATTTTACTTTGAGTTCAAGTTCATTTCTGTCACATCAGTATTTTTTACTGATATAGTTTAAATGCTTTCTTCCTGGGGAATAATGAAATTAAAATTTTGATATCAATTTCCTGGATTGCTTATTCAGTCATATATTTAACGACATTTTGTTTGCTTCCAGTGTTCGACAGACTTGAAGAAAACTGATAAACATACATGTGACTACCTTCTAAATATTACATGCTGGGCTGCTACTGCTGCTAAGTCACTTCAGACATGTCCGACTCTGTGCGACCCCCTAGATGGCAGCCCACCAAGCTCCCCCGTCCCTGGGATTCTCCAGACAAGAACACTGGAGTGGCTTGCCATTTCCTTCTTCAATGCACGAAAGTGAAAAGTTAAAGTGAAGTTGCTCAGTCGTGTCTGAACCTCAGCGACCCCAGGGACTGCAGCCTACCAGGCTTCTCCATCCATGGGATTTTCCAGGCAAGAGTACTGGAGTGGATGCCATTGCCTTCTCCACATACTGGGCATAAGTTCTTTTTTTTTTTTTTTTTTGTAATTTTGATTAAGAAATATCATATCATATCTGCTTGTGAAGAATATTTTAGGAAAAAAAATATTAGCAATCACACTGTCCAGAATCATATTTTATCTTTTTTTTAACTACCATAAATATTTTAATTATAATATTGGAAATTCCAGTTATTAGTAGACTGAATCATACTTCTCTGCTCTCCAAATAAGTTCATATGCTTTCTTTTTTCTTCCTTCCTTCCTTTCTTTCTCCCTCCTTCCTTTACTCCCTTCCTCTCTCTCTTTCTTCTTTGCTTGCTTGTCTTGTTCTCTTGATTTCAGGAGACTAATTCCAATTTTGCAACAATTGTACTATTTCATATTTATAATTTAATATTTTATTCTTTCTATTCAATTTATAATTTTAATGATTATTTTTATTATCTGTTTTTTCCTTTCACATTATTTTTTTACATTTTCATTGTATATGCTATAGAATCTTCATGAAGTTTACGGATCCTATAATGTTCTTAGTTTCATTTGGGCTTCCCACATATTGTTATAATCTGTCTTCTTGAATTATAAATTTTTCCTATGCTCCATGTTGGAATTCATAACATAAATCAACATTCACAGTGTAAGGCCAAGTAACAACAAAATAGTATTCTTAATTGGGACACATGATAAGCTTTTTAGTTTGATTTCAGTTTTGTCAGTAGCCAAAATAATTTGGATTCTAAATCTGTGTTCTAAGATCTCTTTATTAATCTTCACCTAGTTCTAAGAATTTGATAACACTCCAAAGTATCAAGAGATCTACATATTGGTTTATTGATTATATACATTTAATTTTCTTTCTTCTTAGTAATTTATTTTCAAACGAAATGGCTTACACTAGTCCATCAAAATTCAGTTCTGGCTCAACAATAATAGTATATTAAAATAATGGTAATCTACAAAGGTAACCACAACATTCGAAGGACACAAAATATAGTTATATAGTTAATTGAAGGTTATTTGAGAGAGAGGGTAGGTTATTATGCAGGGAGACAATCAAGTTTATTACATCATCTCTATATTGATAACATTCTACTCTATTCTATGTTGGATCAGTCTCCTATTAGTATCATTTCCTTCTGTGCAGATTTTCATGAATTCCTTCATGTACAGACTTTAAAGAAGTGTTGCCAGGTGTCATATTATCCTCTCCTGGCACTCCTGAAATTCTATGCAATGTGAAACTAACTCCAGCTTCAGTGACCTTCAAATATAAGTAAACGATACATTTTAAATATAAACTTTTTAAGTGATAAGGATACATACATTTAAATAAACACCAAACTTCCAGGGATTCTCCTTTGTGGAAAACACATGAGCAAATTTTGTTGTTTTCTTTTTCTAAGTGAACATGTGCTGATAGAGTGTATGCTTATTTCTCTCTTCATTTATTCTTTTCCTAGAGTTCCACTCTTTTGCCGAACTTTGAAAATGGCCAGAATTACACTGTTAGTACATCCCCCTCTTCTTTTGCCAATGAATGCTGCCTTGACTCTTAGCATTATCAGATGTTAAATGTCTTAATTTCATTTCTGAAAATCCAACAGTTACTGAGCTCACAAAGGCCTGTTCATATTCTCCTCTACATGAGACATACATTTCGCCATATCTCAATTAAATCACTATGGTATTCTCAATTTCTTAACAGTTGCCATCTTGTCTTTATTTTCTCCATTCATTTTTACTAGTTACAAAGCATATCTGATCCTCTTTGAACCTGATACAAAGGTTTTTTACCACTGACTGTTTCTTCAATACATCTCATACATTGAAACAGGTATAAAAGAAGAATGGTGTGTATTTCCATTATGCATGTAATACATGTGTGGACCCTGCCACTGTGGCTGCTTCAAGACAGGGAGAAGATTCCAAATCTACACGCTAGAATGTGCTAGTCATCAGTTGTCCTGGTGGCTTTAAGCTTGATTTTCAAGATGTTCCACCCATGTCCATACTTTAATAAGTTATTATTTTAGTGGTTTGTTTTTTCCATGCTGTCTACTAAGTATTGAACACAGAATAAATTCTTTGACATAAAAGTTTATATTCAACTTGTAAGTCAAAATTGTGAACATATACAGCTATGATGTAAGACTGATTTCTGATTGGTCTATAAATTTCACAGAATGAGGTTTATTGAGATCACAAATCTAGAGATGGTGTCAGGCTAATCATCATTGTTACATTTATTTGTAGCTGTCTTCATCTTCCTCTCTAATTTCAGGCACTCCACTCTTTACCTAAAACAAATTCTACCACTGAGTTCAACGAATCTCTGAAGAACTTTTCTTCAGGTTTATCATCTGTAGCTATGTGCTGTGCTCAAATGTGTTCGAATCTTTGCAACCCCATGAACTGTAGCCTGTCACACTCCACTGTCCATGGGATTTCCCATGCAATAATACTGGGATGTGCTTGCCTTTTCCTACTCCAGGATAACTGCTTGATCCAGGGATCAAACCTGCATCCCCTGCACTGACAGGTGAATGTTTTACCACTGAGCCTTATATCTTACTATTATAGTCCTTTTCTATCATTTTCTACCATAGAACATCAACTCTTTGTAACCCCATGGACTATACAGTCCATGGAATTCTCTAGGCCAGAATACTATAGTGGGTAGCTATTCCCTTCTTCAGGGGATCTTCCCAATCCAGATCCCCCACACTGAAAGCAGATTCTTTACCAGCTGAGCCATGAGAAAAACCGATAGAACATCCATTCCCTCCTTATCAAAACACTGTGTTCACTTGGACTTTGTGAACAACCATACTCCTGATTTGCTTAATTTCTAGATATCTATTTATGATAGTCATTTATGACCTATATTTCTGTGCCTTTTTCTTTTTTTTTTATGCTCTTGTGACTGATCAGTTTACAAGTTCTTCTTAATTAGTGCAGTAACTTCAGAGAGAATTTCTGAATAAACATCGTTTTGTACCAGAAATCAATTCTGAATGCTAGACTCTTAAATACAATGATAATATACATAAATCATAATCCAAAAGAAATTTATGGCTGTTCTTTTTCAAAAGCATTAATCTTCTGAATTCATGAATTTTTTGAAATGACACAGTACCAATCAGTGGTATGCTGGGGGCTGGAGCTGGCCTATATTGGCTCATGTAGCCGACAGAGTGCAATTATTCCCAACTCCACAGTTAGTGAAAATGTATTGGTGGCTTGCAGTTAACCACAGTTGGTATATTTATAGGATAGAAATTGTCAAAAACACTGAATCCATTTTTTTCTCTCTTCTTTAGAAATGATTGTTTAATATTTATTAGCACATTACTGGATCTATCCAAACCAGAAACAAGAGGAACATTGCTACTAGCTTTCTTCTTTTGTCCTTGTTCATAACCTATCAATTATAATTTCAAATTAATTACATTTTGGGAAGTATCTTAAATCTATTTGCTTTTTTAAAAAGTTTATTCAACACAACTTTAGACCTTCTCTACAATCTAAGTCAATGTTGTCAAGCTATCTGTGTGAAAGGCCAGTTCTCATGCTTAATCACAACAGCTACAGTCACTTTAATTCCAATATTTTTATAAAATAATCTGATAGTGATGAAAATGTGCATCCTTATGTTATAAGTTATATTGCAATTGTTAAATATTAAAATATTAGATAAATAAGCAAGTATGGTTATCCACTCTAAAGTTAAGATCCTCTTGGTATCTTGCAGAAATACAAAGAGTCCATCATATTTTCTCAAAAGTTTTCCTTTAAATTACAATGATAAATAAATATCCAAACATTATTATTTATTAAAGCTTCTATATTGTTACAGTATAAAAATGATAACCTTTAATGTAATACATTAGATTTGGGTATCTCATCTTTTTTATTATAGTGTTAAGTAAACTGTTCAGTTAATGTTTTTATGATTTTTCCTTTCTAGGGGAGATAATTGATTTAAAATATTGTGCTTGTTTTTGCCACACATCAACATTAATCAGCAACAAGTTTACATATTTCCCCTCCTTCATAAACACCTCTCACATTTCCCAGCACATCCCACCCCTCTAGGTTTTCAGAGCACTGGGTTGAGCTCCACGTGTCACACAGCAAATTCCCACTTCCTGTTGATACACACACACACACACATACACACACACACATATCTGTATATATATATATTACACATATCATATATATAAACATATAAGTATATGCATATATATATATATATATATATATATATATATATATATAGTTCTTTAGAAGAACTAAAGAGCTTCTTGCTAAAAGTGAAAGAGGAAAGTAAAAATGTTGGCTTAAAACTCAACATTCAGAAAACTAGTATCATGGCATCTGGTCCCATGACTTCATGGCAAATAGCTGGGGAAATAATAGAAACAGTACTAGAATATTTTGGGGGCTCCAAAATCACTGCAGATGGTGACTGCAGCCATGAAATGAAAAGACATTTGCTTCTTGGAAGAAAAGCTATGACCAACTTAGATGGCATATGAAAAAGCAGAGACATTACTTTGTCAACAAATGTCCATCTAGTTGAAGCTATGGTTTTTCCCACCATCATGTATGGATGTGAGAGTTGTACTATAAAAAAGCTGAGTGTGAAAGAACTGATGCTTTTAAACTGTGGTGTTGAAGCAGAATCTTGAGAGTCCCTTGGAATGCAGGGAGATTTAACCAGTCAATTCTAAAGGAAATCAGTCTGAATATTCATTGGATGGACTGATGCTGAAACTGAAACTCTAGTATTTTTGCCACCTGATATGAAGAGCTGATTCATTTGAAAAGACCTTGATGCTGGGAAAGATTGAAGGCAGGAGAAGGGGACAACAGAGGATGAGACAGTTGTATGGCATCACTGACTCGATGGACATGAATCTGAGTAAGCTCTGGGAGTTAGTGATGGACAGGGAAGCCTGATGTGCTGTAGGCCATGGGGTCACAAAGAGTCAGACATAACTGAGCCACTGATATGAACTGACATACACACACACACACACACACACACACACACACACGCGTGTGTGTATATATGATATATGTGTGTGTATATATGTGTAAATATATATAGAATATATATGTACATGTATGTATAGCACACTATTTTGAATAGGTCAAATGAAATTTCCTAAATCACAAACTAAAAGTATATCTTAATAAAAATCTTAAACTTCAGTGTAACCAACATAGGAGAAAGTGTATATTAAATAGACACAAAGAGATAAATTGTCATAATAATAGTTGAATATTTTAACACTCATGTGAATATATCATTCAGATAAAATATATTACATGATGTATCATTCAAATAAAATATCAATAATTAGGAAATGCTAGCCTTAAGTGACACATAATAGTAGGTGGACTTAATAGATATATCTCAAACATTCCATCCAAAAGCAGTGGAATACACATTTTCTTCAAGTGCATATGAACATTGTCCATGATAGTTTGCTTGCTAGACCACAAAACAAGTATCAGTAAATTAAAAGACTGAACACATAAACATCTTTCTGACCACAATGCTATGAAGCTGCAAATACACTACAATAAAATACACAATAAACACGAGCATCACTTTTGTGTTTAAAAAAACAAAAATATTGTTTTGTGGAGGCTAAACAATATGCTAGCAAACAACCAATGAGTTAATGAAGAAATTAAACTGGAAATTAAAAACTACCTAAAGACAAAATAAAACAGAAACACAAAAATCCAAAACCAACTGGGCACAGATAAAGCAGTTTTAAAAGGAAAGTTTATGTAAAACAAACCTGCTTTAGGAAACAAGAAAAGTTTCAAATAAACAAGCTGACACTACACCTAAACAGACCAGAAAAAGAACAAATGAAACACAAAGTTAGTAGCAGGAAAGAAATCATACAGATCAGAGCATAAATAAAATAATTACAGACCAAAAAAAAAAAAAAAAAAAAAAAGCTAGCAAAGACCAGTGAAACCAAAATCTGATTCTCTGCAAACATACACAAAATTGATAACTGTTTAGTCAGGATAATCAAAGAAAAGAAAAAAAAAATAAATGGAGAGAGAAGGCATAAAGTAAAATCAGACATGAAAAAATGTTATAACCAATTTCACAGAAATATGAAAAATCAAAAAATACTATGAACAGTTATATACCTATAAAGAGAACAACTTAGAAGAAATGAACACATTTCTAGAAATTGACAATGTGAATGACATGAAACTATATTTAGAAAGCCCAAAAAACACCACCCAAAATCCTGCTAGAACTTATCAGTGAATTTAGTCTAGTGGTAGGGTACAAAATTAACATACAGAAATCCATTACATTTCTATACACTAGCAATAATCAGAAAGAAAAATTAAGAAAATCATTCCATTTGTAATAACACACACACAAATAAAATGCATATAAAAATTTAAAGGTAAAATATATGTACTTGCAAGATACTGATGAATGAAATTGAAGAAAGCAAAGATGGAAAGCTATTCTATGTTTATAGATTAGAAAATTAATACTGTTAAAAGGACCATACTACCTAAAGTAAACTACAGATTCAATACAACCCCTATTAAAATATTAATAGAGTTTGTAACAGAACTATAAAAATTTTAAAATTTGTATGGATAGACTCTGAATAACTAAAGTAATCTTGAGGGAAAAGAAGAATGTTGGAGTTATCATGGTTCCTGATTGCAAACTATACCACAATACTGTGGTCATCAAAACAGTGTGGTACTGGCACAGAAACAGACACATAGATGAATGGAACAAAACAGAGAACCCTGAAATGTACTCATGCTTTTATGGGAAATTATGACAAAGAAGGCAAGAATATACAAGAGAGAAAGGACAACGTGTTCAAAATGGTACTGGGGATGCCAAACATCTACATGCAAAATAATCAGATTAGATGACTTTCTCATGCAATATAGAAAAATTAACTCAAAATTCATGAAGAAGTTACATGCAAGACCTGAAACCACAGAGATCTACAAGAAAATATATACACGGTATTCTCTTTGACATTGTTCTTAGCAATATTTTTTTTAACATGTCACTTGAGGCAAGAGAAACAAAATTAAAAAAAAATAAAAATATGGAACTATATCAAATGAAAAAGCTTTTGCACAATGGAGGAAACCATCAACAATGTGGAAAGACCACCTACTGAATGGGAGAGAGTATTTTCCAGTGATCTAGACAATAAAATATTAATACTCAAAATATGCAAGCAAACTTCAATTAAACAAACAACCCAATCAAAACATGGGAGAGGACATAAATAGATAATTTCCAAAGAAAACTTAAGGATGGTTGACAGGCATATGAAGGGATACTGAACATCATTAACCATCATTCAGTTCAGTTCAGTCACTCAGTCGTGTCCGACTCTTTGTGATCCCATGAATCGCAGCACGCCAGGCCTCCCTGTTCATCACTAACTCCCGGGTTCACTCAGACTCACATCAGTTGAGTTAGTGATGCGATCCAGCCATCTCATTCTCAGTCGTCCCTTTCTCCTCCTGCTCCCAATCCCTCCCAACATCAGAGTCTTTTCCAATGAGTCAACTCTTTGCATGAGGTGGCCAAAGTACTGGAGTTTCAGCTTTCACATCATTCCTTCAAAAGAAATCCCAGGGCTGATCTCCTTCAGAATGGACTGGTTGGATCTCCTTGCAGTCCAAAGGACTCTCAAGCATCTTCTCCAACACTACAGTTCAAAAGCATCGTTCAGCCTTCATTGTTCAGCCTTCCTCACAGTCCAACTCTCACATCCACACATGACTACAGGAAAAACCATAGCCTTGATTAGATGGACCTTAGTCAGCAAAGTAATGTCTCTGCTTTTCAATATGCTATCTAGGTTGGTCATAACTTTCCTTCCAAGGAGTAGCGTCTTTTAATTTCATAGCTGCAATAACCATATGCAGTGATTTTGGAGCCCCCAAAAATAAAGTCTGATACTGTTTCCACTGTTTCCCCATCTATTTCCCATGAAGTTGTGGGACGAGATGCCATGATATTCATTGTCTGAACGCTGAGCTTTAAGCCAACATTTTTACTCTCCTCTTTCACTTTCATCAAAAGGCTTTTAGTTCCTCTTCACTTTCTGCCATAAGGGTGGTGTCATCTGTGTATCTGAGGTTATTGATATTTCTCCCAGCAGTCTTGATTCCAGCTTGTGTTTCTTCGAGTCCAGCGTTTCTCATGATGTACTCTGCATATAAGTTAAATAAGCAGTGTGACAATATACAGCCTTGACTTACTCCTTTTCCTATGTGAAACCATCAGGAACTTAAAATCAAAATGGAAATGAGATATCACCTCATACCTATCAGAATGGCCATCAGCAAAAACATAAGAAATAACAAGTATTGGCTTGGATGTGGATAAAATAGAACTCTCATACACCAAAATGTTGATGAGGATGTAAATTGGTGTTGCCAGTATGGAAAATAGTAGGAGATTCCTCAAAACATTAACATTAAATATAGAACTGACGTATGATCCAACAGTACCATTTCTGCATATTTACTTGAATAAAATGAGAACACTGATTTAAAAAACAATTATATTCACTGCTATGTTTATTGCAGTATTATTTATAATATCAAAGATAGGGAAGCAGCCTAAGTGTCCATCAGTAGATTACTAGATAAAGAAGGTATTTTATTTTATTATATATATATATATATATATATGCCTGCCATGTGTGACAACATGAATAGAACTAGAGTATATTATGCTAAGTGAAATGTGAGATAATTAAAATTATTGTATTATTTCATTTACATATGAAATCTAAAAAGCAAAACCAATGAACAGATAACTATGGAGAAGTATTAAGAGTCACAAGTAGATGTCAAAAGGATGACGACATATGAGGAGACATATAAGTAAGAGACATTGCTAAGACGCTTCAGACGTATCTGACTCTGCAACCCCATAGACAGAAGCCTACCAGGCTACCCCATCCCTGGGATTCTCCAGGCAAGAACACTGGAGTGGGTTGCCATTTCTTTCTCCAAGAGACATTAAGTAGTACTAACTGCCAGTCGCAAAATAAATGTCACAGGTATGAAATACACAGTGTAGGGAATATATTCAATAATTATGTCATAACTTTGTATGGTTATAGGTGAAAGCTAGACTTATTGTGGTGATCATTTTGAAATGGATAGACATTGAGTCACTATGTTGTGGGAGAGGGCAATGGCACCCCACTCCAGTACTCTTGCCTGGAAAATCCCATGGACGGAGGAGCCTGGTGGGCTTCAGTCCCTGGGGTTGCTAGAGTCGGGCATGACTGAGTGACTTCACTTTGACTTTTCACTTTCATGCACTGGAGAAGGAAATGGCAACCCACTCCAGTGTTCTTGCCTGGAGAATCCCAGGGATGGGGGACCCTGGTGGGCTGCCATCTATGGTCTCGCACAGAGTCGGACACGACTGAAGCGACTTAGCAACAGCAGCAGCACTATGTTGTGTACCAGAAATTAATATGATATAGTAGTTCAATTATACTTTAAAAAAATGAAAAAAAGAGGTCAGGTTTGCATTTAACAGAGGTAGATTGAGGGAAGAGAAATTGAATGAAGGTAGTGAAAAGGCACAAATTTCCAGTTATAAGATAAAGTATGCAATATACAACTTGATAAATATAATTAATGCTGCTATATTTTATATATTAAGCTAAAAGAGTAAAATTGAGTTCTCATCATGAAGAAATATATATTTTTCCTTTTATTTCATATTTATAGGAAATGATGGATATTCACTAACATTGTTGTGATAATAATTTCATAGTATACCTAAGTCAAATCATTACATGATGACATTCTGCACCTTATATTTGTAGTTCTGAATCTCAAGGAAATTGAAAGTAGCTCAGTCATGCTCTATTCATTGTAACCTCATGGACTATCCATTCCATGCAATTCTCCAGGCCAGAATACTGGAGTGGGTAGCATTTTCCTTCTTCAAGGGATCTTCTCAACCCAGAGAATGAACCCAGGTCTCCTGCACTGCAGGCAGATTCCTTACCAGCTGAGCCACAAGGAAAGCCCAAGCATACTGGAGTTAGTAGCCTATCCCTTTTTTTGCAGATTTTACAAACCCAGGAATCAAACCAGTGTCTCCTTCATGGCAGGTCTATTCTTTATCAACTGAGCTATCAGGGTAGACACTGTATTATATATCAGTAAAATGGGAATTGAAATAAACTTTAATTTCAATCCACATATTTAACAATGAAGTACTTCATACTGTATTCATATGAGAACTATTTGAAATTGTAAGTCTTCAAATTAAAAATAATATATTCCTTCAAATTACACATACACAACAAACTTACTACATCAACAATAAAAAAAAATTAAATTGCAAATAAAAATACTTTGCCAGGTTTCTTTTTTTATGACTAGTCTTTTATGTTATAGGGTATTTTGGGAAAGTAATGCTTCAGCTACCTTCTTTGATGCAGAAAAAACAGAGTATTTTAAACAAATATCTTTGATATAGTCTTCCTATAAGATTTCACAAATTATGTGTTTTTGTATATCTACCTAAGCATATATGTACATTTTATCTACCAGTCTTTCAATCAACTTTTGGTAAATATAAACTGAAGTAGCTTAAATAAAAACCTATTATGTCATGAATTTTAATGGGTTCTTACTGTAAATGTCTAATATGCAGATTGGCTTAATAATTATGAATATCCCATGTTTTGAATTGATATGTTTATAGTAGCATAATTGTTGGTAATTTTTTCTTATTCTTTTCTGTTCCTCCAAACCAGAAGGTAAGTACATTACATTCTGACACAGAATGTAAGTAATTTTACTAAAGGTGAACCTTAAATCTCAATATTTCAATTAAAACACATCAGAATGGTGTGTAATATTGCTAGAAGAAAATTCAAAGCACAAACATGGCTGTAGAGATAGATTTGGGGAAACATATTTGAGGCTTCTTTCAAAACATGCACATTTTTAGTCACATAAGATTCATTATTTGGGTGGAAGCATAACTTTTCTTGTGTTTTAACTTGGAAGTTAAACATTGCCAGAAGTGGTATATATGGACTCCCAGATGACAAGAGTTGGACTTTGGTAATTTTGTAATGTACCAACATAGCTAATCTGGAACTATAATTTTCCAGTATTCCCTCTACTGTTCATATCCAAATTTAGGTGGTTACAAGAGATATTTGTGTGAAAGTGGAAAAAAATATCAACAGTCTTTTATGCTTCCAGTTAGGGACAGGATTCAGGATAACTATTTAGCTAATGGAGATTGCCAGTATATTATCCACTGGAGCTTTTGAGGGGAGCAGGGGGAGGGAAGAGCAAACACATCTACTTCAAATCCAGCTTCTGCTTTATGTCCTCTGTCAGCTTCTTTGATTACATAGCCAAGCTGGTTATGCCATCCACGGTGGATGGTACATTCAAGGTCCAGGATCATCACATAAACAAAATTGACGTCTTTATGCTGCTGCTGCTGCTAAGTTGCTTCAGTCGTGTCTGACTCTGTGTGACCCCATAGATGGCAGCCCACCAGGCTCCTCCGTCCCTGGGATTCTCCAGGCAAGAACACTGGAGTGTGTTGCCATTTCCTTCTCCATTGCATGAAAGTGAAAAGTGAAGTCGTGCCTGCCTCTTCGTGACCCCATGGACTGCAGCCTACCAGGCTCCTCCGCCCATGGGATTTTCCAGGCAAGAGTACTGGAGTGGGTTGCCATTGCCTTCTCCAGAAGTCTTTATAGTGAGAGCAAATTCTGTGAGTGGGAACAAAGTCTCCATAGTGGGAGCAAATTCTGTTTGCTTCCTTGGGTCCTACCCAAGCTCATAGGTTCTAATTTACTCTTTATTTCACAGATCACTGCCATCTTAATTTCCCAACAGTCTGACAAATACACTAAAATATGTCTATCAGACACAGTATTTGATGTCATACAATTTTAATTCAAAGGAAAATCTAATCATTTATTGTTGTTTATGTTGTGACTTGCTTCAGACGCTTAATACCTTGACTTCCTTCCCTGAAAACTGAAGCTAATTATCTCTAGCTCAAATAATTATTTTGACAAATAAATAGTACAAAATATTCAAAGTTCCTTTGTTATTAACTACTCAGAGAGCACTCAGATAATGTAAAATATAATCTATAAAGGAAAAAAAAAAAAAAGGATTTTTGCTTTGATTTAAGAAAAGTAAAAATCATCTAGTGATATTTTTGAGCCATTTTTCTATTTGTATGCAGTTCAAATATTTATGCTTTCTAAAACACCTAAATGATAAAAACAATAAATGATACTTTCTTACTTTAAATTAAATTTCTGAGTTCCATTTCAAAAATGTATTTAGAATAATAAAAATATGAAAATTATATATCCTCATACAAAATGAACAAATACATATGCTTATTAATGAGAGATTGTCTCTTTTACATTCATTAGTTTATTATAATATAAATATATTTTCATTTATGGAGGGGTAGTGTAAGGAAAACCTGGACATTTCAAAAGAAGATATAACTCTCTGGTAAGGGAAAGTGAAAAGTGAAAGTGTTGCTCAGTCATGTCCTACTCTTTGTGATCCTATGGACTGTAGCCTACCAGGTTCTTCTGTCCATGGAATTTTCTAGGCAATAACACTGGAGTGGGTTTCCATTTCCTTCTCCAAGAGATCTTCCTGACCCAGGGATTGAATCTGGGTCTTCCACATTGTAGGCAGACATTTTACCATGTGAGCCACCAGGAAAATCTACAGTGAAAACAGAGAATGTGTTTTAAACTCTAGCTATATTCAAGAATAATAAGAAAAAATATCTGAAATAATTCATTTACTTATTGCATTTTCAATTTATAAAATACTTTTATTTTAGTATTTTTTTCAAATATTAGCAATATTGTCAGATGGATACATCCTTCCTATGTTGAACTTTTTAGAGACTCTACCATTTATTAGTGTCAAAGCTGTGAATTGTCTGACCAGGTTCATTATGACAGAACTATGTCAACATTTCTCTGATTATAAGTTGTAGAGTTTTGGAAATCATAAAATGCTAAACTAAAATTTGTTTTCAAATTATATATATAAGATGAGTAGGAGGAAATCTCTTTATAGACTACAGTACAAGAAGGGTAGCCTTGAAACTGAATAATACTCAGAGCAGTTTCTACACAATGAAGGGAAAACAATGAGTACATAGTTTATAAATGATACCAAAAAAATGTATGTTCTATACAGACAGATGTTCTCTGATTTACTAGTAAGCTGTTAAATCTTTTACAAATTGAGTTTGTGCCAAATGTTTCATAAAGATGACATGTTTCTGAACTTTCCCACAGTTATATGATTTTAAAATACAAAGTGCAACAAACATTATTTAGATGTGTGGAAATTCCATCTCTGTTCCTAATTTCACCTAGAAACCATCATCATTCTTCATAAGGCACTAAAGTCTACTGAAGCTCAAGCTGCTTACCTCTTGTTCACCATCTCCCTTTTATTGGACAAGAAGATTAAGAAAAGAAACTGGAAGGAAAACATGTCAATCAAATTAATATGCTAAGAAGATTACATCAAACCTATAATTTGGACTTTAACGCAATAATAAAATGCCAGAGTTCACAGAGACTAAGCAAAAACATATTGCTGTACTGTAATGTTAATAGAAATGATGAAAAATAAATGAAATGGGGATGTCAGTAAATGAAAAGAGAGTGAGCCATAATAATGTCTATACCAGGTTTTGTAAAAGATCATTGTACTCTCATCTCTAGTATATTTTGAAAACATTAGAAAATGCTATATTTTATTATCTGGCTCCAATAAAATATAAAAGTTTGACAAACAATAAAAATACTGAAATGTAACTCAAAATATATAGCATGTTTTATTGACACAACATTGCAGTTAAAAATAGTTTGATCACTTTGGAAAAGAGCTTGGGTTGATCTTAAAAAATTAACATATATTCTCCTTAAAAACCCAGCAACTATACTCCTAGATACTTATTTTAAAAAATTTACAAAATACTTTCCATAAAAATATTTATTGGTATGTTAAAGATATCTTCATTTACAGTAGCCCAAATGTGGTAGCAACCCAAATACTCATCAGCTGGTGAATGGATAAATCATAATACACATTTACATATTATTGTAAAATAAGTAGGAAAGAACTATTTAGACATACAATAGCATGACTGAATTTCAAACACATTAACCTAAATGCTTTCAAGCCAGATATAAAGGACTGCATGCTGAATGATTGCATTTATATTACAGTCAATAAAACAAAAAATAAATCAATGAAAGAATAAAAGATACGAGATAACTAAAAGAGAGACAATGTGATTTATTCAAAATCTCAGGAAATATTTTGAGCCAATTGAGATTTTCTATATTGTGGTGGTCATTGCGTGGTTATATACATGTGTCCAAACAGATAGTTCACTTTAAAAGGATGAATTTTATTGACTATATTATGCCTCAATAAATATGAATTCTGCATAGTTTATCCTCTAGGAAATAAGCATGTTAAAGTTTTTTTTTTTTTTTTTTCCCAAATTTCTCTATTATTGGGTTTGGAAAAATATTTAGCTTTAGAGTCATTTTGTGTCCTGATTTTGAAAACATTTATATTAATAAACTACTTCTTTTGAAGCTTATGCAAACATACCTTAGGAACATAAATTAAAACTCACTAACTTAGTGGATCTCAAATATTTTAATTCTCAATAACCAAATGTAATGTTTGTTAATACATTTGTAGATTCCTTACCCCTGTTCCAAGAGAGTATGACCTTGCTGGTGTGAGTTAGTCTATTATTTTGCAATTCTAACAATACCCCAGGTGAGTCCAATGCTGCAGGTCCATGGACCATACTTTGAGTTGCATTGCATTAGGTAGTTTGTTATGATTCCTTTAACTTGCAGATTCTTACAGTCCATATAAAGTCTGTATGCCAATTATGTTAACCACCAAGTTCTCAGTCCTTGTGTTTGTTGAAGAAGAGCCCCAAACAGAATTTCATACATTTTTACTTTGACTATTTTATTTTCTCTTACATTTCAAATGTGAGTGAATCATTTTTAATTCTTTAATTTAAGGTCTGTATAGTCAAAGTTATGTGTTTTTTTTTTTTTTTCCAGTAGTCATGTATACATGTGAGAGTTGGACCATAAAGAAGACTGAACGCCAAAGAATTGATGCTTTTGAACTGCGGTGTTGGAGAAGACTCTTGAGAGTCCCTGGGACTGCAAGGAGATCAAACCAGTCACTCCTAAAGGAAATCAGTCCTGAATATTCATTGGAAGGACCAATGCTGAGGCTGAAGCTCTAATACTTTGGCCACCTGACATGAAGAACAGACTCATTTGAAAAGACCTTGATGCTGGGAAGGATTGAAGGCAGGAGGAGAAGGAGAAGACAGAGGATTGAGATGGTTGGATGGAATCACCGACTCAATGGACATTAGTGTGAACAAACTCCGGGAGATGGTAAAGGACAGGGAAGCCTGACGTACTACAGTCCATGAGGTCACAAACATAACTGAGCAACTCAAAAACAGCAAGTTTAAAGTACAAGAGAGAAAAAAATCTTGAAATATAATGTTGATAGTTCTGAATCATGGTTAACCTATATTTTACTTTTTAGGCTAATAACATGATTAATAACTCATCTTGGAGGAGTTCATGAATGTGAATGAAAAATTAGCTGAAATATACTGATTCTAAGGCTTCACAGGTGACTCCGTGGTAAAGATTCTGACTGCAAATGCTAGAGACATGGGTTCAATCCCTGAGTTGGGAAGATCTCTTAGAGTAGAAATTGCCACTCCAGTATTCTTGATTGGAAAATTCCATGGACAGAGGTATCTGGCAGGCTACAATGTACGGGGTCAGACACGACTGTGTGATTGATCTTAGTACAACACACACTGATTCTTAATAAAATGAGATGGAACCTGGACCACAATCAGATACCAGGATATAATAATGAGAACAGGTTCACATAGCACTTTGATAGCTGAAATTGAGGTGTACAAGTAAGACGGTAAGTTTCAAAAATATTTTTAAGATTGAACTCCTGTCCACCATAAAAGCTTTATTACATTAGGCTAGCAGAATCCAAAACAAACAACCAAAAAGATAGAGACAGATAAAAATTTGAGGTAAATATAGTATGAGAAAGAAAAGAAAAGTCTATCTAACACCTAGGACTAAGGATATAAAGCTAAAAAGATACAAAACTAAAAGCTTTTTATCAACACAACCAATCCTGGAAAAATCAATGGACCCCAGGGAACTATACAGTTTCCTTAGTTTTAACGAAAACTAAACTGTGTTTTGTTTTGGGTCTATCCTTTCTGATTCCCATACTGGGTACCACAGGGGACTTGTGATTCAAGTGGGGAATCTGGAATTTAAATATTTTAAAATATTAATAAGCTATTTTGTATCAACAAAGCACAACACTGATAAAATCCTACATACAAACATATACAATCATTCATGAATAAGATAATGTGGAGAAAATCATATATAATGTTCTTTTTAATCATCTAGGAGAGTGAATAGTATAAGAAACCTTCATGCAAGCAGTATTTTACTATTGCAAATAGCTCTGGAAGTTATCATCATAATCTCTAGCTATATTACTATAGCAATTCAAGTAGCTCCATCAAGTAATTTTGACCACAACATACTCAACATCTTTATTCCTTTAATATGATGATGACCTAAATAGAAAAAAAAAAAAAAAGAAAAAGAAACAAACAAACAAAAAACAACAAAGGCTTACCCATTAGGACTCTATATTTGTGTTGAACTACTAGATAAAATATAACTGCACCCAAACAATGGACACTTTTTCTCATCATTCAAAGCCTTAGAAAATATATTTTTAAATGTATGTGAGGTGCACAGAGCACTTTAAGAATAATACAATTTTGTGCCCTTATTTAAAACATATTGCAAGAAGATCCAACCAGTCCATCCTAAAGGAGACCAGTCCTGGGTGTTGATTGGAAGGACTGATGCTGAGGCTGAAAATCCAATACTTTGGCCAGCTTATGAGAAGAGTTGACTCAGTGGAAAAGTCCCTGATGCTGGGAGAGATTGGGAGCGGTAGGAGAAGGTGAAAACAGAGGATGAGATGGCTGGATTGCATCACGGACTCGATGGGCATGAGTTTGAGTGAACTCCAGGAGTTGGTGTGGACAGGGAGGCCTGGCATGCTGCGATTCATGGGGTCACAAACAGTCAGACATGACTGAGCAACTGGACTAAACTGAATTAAATATATATCTTAGAAAATTCTAATACCTAACGTCTATGATTCATAGATCTAAATTTAGGAAGCCTGTATATTCGAGTAGCTAGGCATCCTATAGATAACTTAAAGTTGCTATTTATAGGTGCACTTTCCCACAGACCTTAAAATTAAATATGGTTAAATTACTTGCAAGGTCATTGGAGTGTGAGGAGAAGTAACTTAAGGCACCAGTATAAGAAACTACTGAGGGCAAATGTAAAATTCTCTATACCTCTTTCCTGTTATAGACTTTGTTCAAAATCTGTCTAAATAAGATTTGTCTGTCTGAATCCCTGATTCAGAAACATAAACAATCCTCTCCTGCTCAGAGGTGGATATGTAGCTGGGGAAGTAAATCGTGTTGTAATGCATCACTAAGGTTGAGGATGCAGGTTGTAACTCCAACATAAATAGCTTATCCCACCTCACATACCAAACAAAACCAAATTCTCATGTGGATACCATTAGTTTACATCACTGTGAGATATGCTACTATTCTCTTCCAAAAGAAAAAGAAGCATTCAGACCAGCCAGGATGCTTTTTTTGACAAAATGAAACTTAAAAATGAATAAACAAAGAAGTCCTTCAGGGATAATATGCATTAAAGTAGGAAAGAGCAAAAGGAGACAGTTTTGGCATAACTAAGAATATAAGAGTAGGTGATTTTTTTCAAAGTGATCACTGAAAGTGAAATATAATTACATATCTTACAGCACTGGTTCAGTACTGGTTAAAAAGAAAGAAGTGCCAATATCTGATATATAAACTTGAGAAAAGTGGCTTTGATAGATACATTGCTATATTTATAAATATTATCATATACTACTTGTAGAATATTAACATATTTAATAGTACAAAGCTAGTGGAGGTGATGGAATTCCAACTGATCTATTTCAAATCCTGAAAGGTGATGCTGTAAAAGTGCTACACTCAATATGCCAGCAAATTTGGGAAACTCAGCAGTGGCCACAATAATGGAAAAGTCAATTTTCATTCCAATCCCAAAGAAAAACAATGCCAAAGAATGATCAGACCACCACATAATTGCACTCATCTCACAGGCTAATAAAGTAATGGTCAAAATTCTCCAAGTCAGGCTTCAGCAACACGTGAACCATGAATTTCCAGATTTTCAAGCTGGTTTTAGAAAAGGCAGAGGAACCAGAGATCAAATTGCCAACATCCACTGGATCATCAAAAGAGCAAGAGAGTTCCAGGAAAAAACAAACAAACAAAAAAAAAAAAACATATATTTCTGCTTTATTGTCCATGCCAGAGCCTTTGACTGTGTGGATCACAATAAACTGTGGAAAATTCTGAAAGAGATGGGAATATCAGACCACCTGACCTGCCTCTTGAGAAACCTATATGCAGATCAGGAAACAACATTTAGAACTGGACATGAAACAACAGACTGGTTCCAAATAGGAAAAGGAGTAAATCAAAGCTGTATATTGTCACCCTGCTTATTTAACTCATATGCAGAGTACATCATGAGAAATGCTGGGCTGGAAGAAGCACAAGCTGGAATCAAGATTGCTGGGAGAAATATCAGTAACCTCAGATATGCAGATGACACGACCCATCTGGCATAAAGTGAAGAAGAAATAAAAAGCCTCTTGGTGAAAGTGAAAGAGGAAAGTGAAAACGTTGGCTTAAAGCTCAACATTCAGAAAACAAAGATCATGGCATCTGGTCCCATCACTTCATGTGAAATAGATGGGGAAACAGTGGAAACAGTGTCAGACTTTATTTTGGGGGTCTCCAAAATCACTGCAAATGGTTACTGCAGCCATGAAATTAAAAGACATTTACTCCTTAGAAGAAAAGTTATGACCAACCTAGACAGCATATTCAAAAGCAGAGACATTACTTTGCCAGGAAAGGTCCATCAAGTCAAGGCTACGGTTTTTCCAGTGGTCATGTATGGATGTGAGAGTTGGACTGTGAAAAAGCTGCGCACTGAAGAATTGATGCTTTTGAACTGTGGTGCTGGAGAAGACTCTTGAGAGTCCCTTGGACTGCAAGGAGATCCAACCAGTCCATTCTAAAGGAGATCAGTCCTTGGGTGTTCTTTGGAAGGAATGATGCTAAAGTTGAAACTCCAGTACTTTGACAACCTCATGCAAAGTGTTGACTAACTGGAAAATACTCTGATGCTAGGAGGGATTGGGGGCAGGAGGAGAAAGGGACAACAGAGCATGAGATGGCTGGATGGCATCACTGACTCGATGGACATTAGTTTGCATGAACTCTGGATGTTGATGATGGATAGGGAGCCCTGGTGTTCTGCAAATCATGGGGTCCCAAAGAGTAGAAAATGACTGAGTGACTGAACTGAACTGAAATAAACATAATATATACTGAAAAGTGGCATTAATTAAAATAATTACCTTACTTTGTAGTATAAACTAACCATATTAAAATCCTATTGTATTATTTTCTCTGTTTTCTCTTATTAATTGAATAAGTAAAATCATATACAATGTGTACTTCATGTCTGACTTTTTAGCACAGCATTTTGTCAGTTTAACATGTTTTTGTGTAGCTGCAGTTTGATTATAGATTATTTTTATCTATCACATGGTGTGCAGTATTCTTTTGTATTATCAGTTCAGTTCAGTTCAGTCACTCAGTCGTGTCTGACTCTTTGCAACCCCATGAATTGCAGCATGCCAGGGCTCCCTGTCCATCACCAACTCCTGGAGTTCACTCAGACTCACATCCATCCAGTCAGTGAGTCCATCCAGCTATCTCATCCTCTGTCATCCACTTCTCCCTCCTGCTGCCAATCTTTCCCAGCATCAGAGTATTTTCCAGTGAGTCAACTCTTCGCATGAGGTGGCCAAAGTACTGGAGTTTCAGCTTTAGCATCATTCCTTCCAAAGAAATCCCAGGGATGATCTCCTTCAGAATCGATGGGTTGGATCTCCTTGCAGTCCAAGGACTCTCAAGAGTCTTCTCCAACACCACAGTTCAAAAGCATCAATTCTTCAGCACTCAGCCTTCTTCACAGTCCAAATCTCACATCCATACATGACCACTGGGAAAAACCATAGCCTTGACTAGAGGACCTTAGTCAGCAAAGTAATGTCTCTTCTTTGAATATGCTATCTAGGTTGGTCATAACTTTTCTTCCAAGGAGTAAGCACCTTTTAATTTCATGGCTGCAGTCACCATTTGCAGTGATTTTGGAGCCCAAAGAAATAAAGTTTGACACTGTTTCCACGATTTCCCATCTATTTCTCATGAAGTGACGGGACTAGATGCCATGATCTTTGTTTTCTAAATGTTGAGCTTTAAGACAACTTTTTCACTCTCCTCTTTAATTTCACCAAGAGGCTTTTTATTTCTTCTTCACTTTCTGCCATAAGGGTAGCATTACCTGCATATCTGAGGATATTGATATTTCTCCCAGCAATCTTGATTCCAGCTTGTGTTTCTTCCAGTCCAGCATTTCTCATGATGTACTCCGTATATAAGTTAAATAAGCAGGGTGACAATATGCAGCCTTGACATACTCTTTTTCCTATTTGGAACCAGTCTGTTGTTCCATGTCCAGTTCTAACTGTTGCTTCCTGACCTTCATATAGGTTTCTCAAGAGGCAGGTCAGGTGGTCTGTTGTTCCCATATGGTTAAGGATGGGAGGGAAAATTGGAAGACTGGGATTGGCTTATATATAACACTACATATAGAAAAATAATCAATAAAGACCTACTGTATACCACAGGAAACTCTACTCAATATTCTATAAAGGCCTATATGGGAAAATAATATATATATAAAAGTGGATATATGTATACATATAACAGATTAACTCTGTTGTACACAATATCGTAAGTCAGCTATGTGATGTGAATATATGTGTGAACGTCACTCAGTCGTGTCTGATTCTGCAAGCCCATGGACTGTAGTATTCTAGGTTCCTCTGTCCATGGAATTATCCAGGCAAGAATACTATAACTGGTATCCTCTTCCTTGTCCATGGGATCTTCCTGACCCAGGAATTAAACCAGGGTCTCCGGCACTACAGGCAAATTATTTACCAGCTGAGCTACCAGGGAAATCCCTCATATATATTAAAATATATATATATATATATAATTATATTAATTATATTTAATATAATCTATATCTCCTGTTTTGTATAATGTATTTTTATTGCTTATTTCATACATACCAATTCGTATCTTTTAACTCCCTACTTCTATATTGCCCCTCTCTCTTTCCTCTCCCAATTGGCAACAACTAGTAATTACTAGTTTGTTCTCTATGTGATTCTGCTTTTTGTTGTTGTTGTTACATTCACTACTTTGTTGTATATTTTTAAATTTCATGTGTAAGTAATGTTGAACAACAATGTTTATCTCTGTCTCATTTCATTTTGCATCATGAATTCCAAATTCAACCATGTTGCTGAAAATGGCAAAATTTCATTCTTTTTAAAGGCTGAGTAATATTTTGTGTGTGTGTGTGTGGTATGTATATTTCATGATGGCTGAATAGAATAATCCATATATATATATAAATATATATATATAATAAAAATAAATAATAAATATATATATATTTATATATATATATATATATAAAATACAGCTATCCCTTGATGGGCACTTAGATTGCTTTCATACTTGGGAATTGTAAATAATGCCATTATGAATATTGTGGTGTTGTATTTTTTCCAAATTAGTGTTTTTGCTTTTTAAGCTATATATACACAGGTGTGGAATTGTTGGGTTATATGATAGCTCCATTTTTATTTTTCGAAAAACCTCCATACTCTTTTCCACAGTATGACTAAATAAATTTGCATTCCCACTGACAGTGTATGAGTGTCCCCTTTTCTCCACATTCTTTCCAAAATTTGTTATTTGTATTCTGAACTCATGTCACCAGAACCTTCTCTGTGGGATCATCTCTGTTCCTGCACAGGCCCCTATTTTTTACACTCCACCACCTGCTCTCGCTCTTATACCATCTGCTAATGAGTCTTGGCCACCTGAAGCTGACTGACCAAGCCAAGCCTTTTTTTTTTTGTATGGATAGAAGCTACAATTTCTGACAAGGTATAACAATAGAATGTTAGGTTCATAGATCAAGGTATACTGGAGTTGATCAGCAGAAGATGGTAAAAATGAATATCAACTTCTTAAGAATCAATGAACTAAAATGGACAGGAAATAATTCAATACCCATTATTTTTACTACTGTGGGCAAGAATCCCTTAGAAGAAATGGAGTAGCCCTCATAGTCAACAAAAGAGTTCAAAATTCAGTACTTGGGTGCAATCTCAAAAATAACAGGATAATCTCAATTGGTTTCCAAGGCAAACCATTCAAATATATATGTAGAGTTGTCCCTTGTGTTACTTGAAAAGGGGGTTAGATATGACCTGTGTTTTCTATTGACAAAATCTGTCAGCCTTTGCCCTGCTTCGTTTTGTAGTCAAAGGCCAAACTTTCCCATCATTCTGGGAATCTTGACTTCCTAATTTTTCATTCCAATCCCTATGATTAAAAATGACTTTTTTTTTTTTCTGTTAGTTCTAGAAGGTCTTGTGGGTCTTCGTAAAACCAGTAAACTCCTGCTTATTTGGCATCAGTGATTGGGGCATAGACTTGAATTACCATGATGTTGAATGGTTTGATGTTTGAATGGTTTACCTTGGGGACCAACTGGGATTATCCTGTCATTTTTGAGATTGTACCCAAATACTACATTTTGAACACTTTGATTGACTGTGAGCACTACTCTATTTCTTCTAAGGGATTCTTGCCTACAGTAGTAGAAATGATGGGTATCTGAATTATTTTCTGTCCATTTTAGTTCACTGATTCTTAAGAAGTTGATGTTCACTCTTGTTATCTTCTGCTGACCAACTCCAGTGTACCATGATCTATGGACCTAACATTCTATTGTTATACCTTGTCAGAAATTATAGCTTTTCTCTGTATAAGGAAAAGCTTTGGCCTGGCCAGTCAGCTTCAGGTGGCAAAGATTCAGTAGCAGATGGCATAATAGCAGGAGCACGTGGTGGAGTGTACAAAACAGGGGCTCGTGCAGGAACAGAGATGGTCCCACAAAGAAAGTGCTGGTGACATGAATTCAGAACACAAATAGCAAATGTTGGTAATGTTAGCTAGTTAGAATAGGAAAAAAGACTCCAGAGTGGTGGTGGCTAAAAGACAAGGAAGGGAAAAGCCTGTGAAAATAGAACCAAAGAAGGTCCAAGGACCAGAGTGAGGACCTCAGGTAAAACAAATAGCACTCCTGGATAGCCCAATTTACATAGGGAAGTTCTGAGAATTTCTTGGTTGACACAGGGGCTACCTACTCTGTCCTGACCTCCTACTCCAAAGCTTTCTCCTCACAAACCTGCACCATTTTGAGTACAACAGGAAAAACAATTACAGAAGATCCCTCTGAGCACTTTCCCTGCTGGGATGGAAAAATATTTTCCCACCAGTATCTAGTGGTCTCTGACTCTTATTGGGGAGAAATCTTTCCTGCCTTTGAAATCTTGCAGTCATCACAATCCTGATAAAAGATGCTTTAAAACTCTCTTTGGGGGGCAAACTAACTATTTTTACCAGCCACCAAGTAAAACAACTCCTAAATGAAAGAGACCATTTATGGATGTCTGATCAAAGACTCTTCAAATGTTAAGTAGTGCTGATGGAAAAATCCAGGCTACACTATATCCCCTTGTGAAGTTCTTAACCCAAATACCCTCCTTCCTACCCCTGAGGGCTCTCATCCCTTTCACTTCTGCCTAGAAACCGTGGACCACTGGACAAAACCCAGAGAGGGATTTCTGGAAGATTCTTTGACCAGTGTACCATGAAATCTGGTACACTGATGGAAGCAGCTTTGTCTTGGATGGAAATAGAAAAGCTGGATGTGCAGTAGTCTCCAATTTTGACACCACAGAGGCTAAACCTTTGCTACTAGGTACTTTAGTCCTATTAGCTGAGCTCATAGCCCTGACTTGAGCTTTAGAGCTGAGAAAAGGAAAAAGAGTAGCCATTTACACTGACTCCAAATATACCTTTTAATGCTACATGCATATGCTGCTATTTGGAAAGAAAGAGGCCACTTGACAACTCGAGGGTCCCCAGTCAAATATGGTGATCAGATCCTTAGGCTCTTGGAGGCAGATTATCTACCCGCTGAGATTTCAGTCTACCATTGTAAAGAACACCAAAAGGGAGCATGGAACTGGCACGAGGGAAACAAGCAGCTGATTAGGCTGCTGAGAGTCCCAGCATTCCAGAACAATGATCTAATAGGGGTTACCACCTTAGTTCCATAGATTAATTTGCCAGAAACTCCTTAATATACTGAAGGTGAGACTCTTAAAGCTAAGAGTGAGGACTTTCAAGATCATATGAGGTGGTTCCAAAAGAAGGGACTCCTTTTTCTGCCTGGGAACCTCCAATGGAAGTTAATTAACTCCTTACATACCACTACTCATTTAAGGGAAAAGGCCCTCCAAAGATTACTAGAAAGGTCCTTCAGAAGAACGGGCCTCCAAATGACTATAAGTCAAGTGGTCTCCCCTTGTCCCACTTGTCAGTTAAACAACTCATAAGGAGCTTGAAAACCCTAACTGGCCCAGCTTGTCTAATGAGTGGGACCTACCCAAGAAAGGACCGGTATATGGACTTCATCCAGAAGCCAGTTGCTCAAGAGTATAAATCCCTATTAGTTATGATAGATATACTCACAGGATGGATTGAGGGCTTTCCCATCTGGACTGAGAAAGGTGAGGAGGTGGTTCAAAAAAAAAAAAAAACTGTTTAATAAAATCATTCCAATATTTGATATGCCCAGGTCATGACAATGGGACATCATTTACTTCTAAGATAACCCAAGGGGTCTCTAAAGCATTGGGCATGACTTATGATTTCTATTGTGCCTCGAGGCCTAAGTCTTCAGGAAAAGTAGAAAGACTCAACCTATTATTAAAATCAACTATAAAAATGATAACCCAGAGGATGTCCTTTGGATGGAAGAAGGCTTTACCAATAGCTCTCCTCTGTGAAATGGCAACCCACTCCAGTATTCTTGCCTGGAGAATCCCAGGGATGGAGGAGCCTGGTGGGCTGCCGTCTATGGGGTCGCACAGAGTTGGACATGACTGAAGTAACTTAGCGGCAGCACCAGCACCTATATTGCCCCTAAGGAACAGGTTGTTCTTAGTCCTTATGAGATTCTATATGGGAGACCTTTTGTTTATGCCAATGACCTCTTCCCTAGACTCAAAGGCTCAGACCCTCTGATCTTATACCATGGCCACTGGGCAATTCCAACAGGATATAAGTTTGTGGGGAGTCAACCAGGACCCAAAAGATTATAAACAGCTACCACTATATGTTCCAGGGATTCAAATGCTAATTAAAATCTGGAAAGATGGGACCCCAAAAGCTCAACTCCAGCCCACATGGAAGAGCCCCTATATTTTCTACCCCCATAGATGTCAAGGTACCAGAACATGACTTCTGGACTCACTACTCATGAGTCAAGCCATGGAAGAAAATGGAAGGGGACAGTCAATATATCTGTGAGCCCCTGGGAGATCTCATATACCTATTCAGAACTGCAAATGAGTGTCATTCTAATGAACAGGGCTTTCATGGTGGCTCAGATGGTAAAGCATCTACCTGTAGTGTGAGAGACTCAGGTTCAGTGCCTGGATTGGGAAGATGCACTGGAGAAGGAAATGGCAATGAACTCCAGTACTCTTGCCTGAAAAATTCCATGAACAGAGAAGCCTGGGGGACTATAGTCCATGGGGTCACAAAGAGTCAGACATGGCTGAGTGACCTCACATTCTTTCTTTCTGATGAACACCCCCAAAATCAAGTTTCTAAGGATAAGATTTCTCAGAACAGCTCTAAAGAGCCAACACAACTTGACAGGGGGTGGACTCCAAACCAGACAGGAGATAGATCGTCTGATCCCTGACAAGGAGGAACTTAAGCCATCTTGAATGAAACGTGTTGTTTCTGGGTAAATACCTCCAGCTAAGTTAAAGAAAGTCTCACAGTCTTCAAGAAAATCATTCAGACCTTACAAGATCTCAAAGTACAAGCTGGAAAGTTCTTGGTGTGGCTACAATATTTATTTGGGGGTTCCTCATGGTGATGGAAATTTAGAGTTGGTTAATGCCTCTACTAGTCCTTGTTATCACCATATTGATGCTGCTTATGATTGCTTTATGTACTGTCAATTTTCTAACCTGTTGTCTCTGCCCAGGTCAACAAGCTACAACATGCAGTACCAGTTCAATAAGGATATATAAAACTACAGTCGACAACAGAAAATATCACTCACCCATAGATGGGCTATGCTATAAGGACTCTGAGGTCTGAGACTAGCAACAGGGGAGGCCCAATGCCCCTTACCATCCCAGTTCAGCAAGAAGTAGTCAGAAAGACATCAATGCCCCTATTCCCAAAGAACTGGGCCTCCCATCTCTTGAGGAGGGAATGTTAGGTAGTTAGAACAGGAAACAGGAGTCCAGAATGACAGCGGCTAAAAGACAAGGAAGGGAAAAGCCTGCAAAAATAGAACCATGGAAGGTCCAAGGACCAGAGTGAGGACCTCGGGTAGAACAAACAGCACTCCTGCTAGGTCAATTTACATAGAGCAGGCCCAGGGGGAGAAGAAAAATCATATAAAAAGAGGAACCAAAAGGCTGGAGATCTCTCTCTCTCTCTCTCTCTCTCTCTCTCTCTCTCTCAGGGTTGGCATGCCCTCACACTTTGAGGATTATTTTCCTTTATTTTTTAAATAAAATGGAGCTGTCACATAGAGTGCAACATTGGTCCATTCGAGGGTTGTAATGCTGGTCCGTTGCTTCAAATTTTTATTGTGATGAGACAGAACAGAGGATATTACATACTCCCCCAACAGTAGGGATGTGGAGAAAAGGGAACACTCATACACTGTCAGTGGGAATCACCAAATTATCAATAATAAGATCAGATTGATTACATTCTTTGCAGCTGAAGATGGAGAAGCTCTATACAGTCAGCAAAAATAAGACCAGGAGCTGTCTGAAGTTCCATCAACTCCTTATGCAAAATTCAAGCTTAAATTAAAGAAAGTAGGGAAAACAATTAGGCCACTCAGGTATGACCTAAATAAAATCCCTTATGAGTATACAGTGGATTTGATGAATAGATTCAAGGGATTAGATCTGGAAAACTGCCTGAAGAACTATGGTGGAGGTTCATAACATTGTACAGGAGGCAGTGACCAAAACTATCCCAAAGAAAAGAAATGAAAGAAGGCAAAGTGGTTGTCTGAGGACAAATACCTGAGGAAAGAAGAAAAATAGAAAACAGGAGAAAAAGAAAGATATCCAAATGAATGCAGAGTTCCAGAGAATAGCAAGGAGAGATTGTTTTTCGATGAACAATGCAAGGTAGAAGAATACAATAGAATGGGAAAGACTAGAGAGAAAACTTCAGGAAAACTGAAGAGATCAAGGGAACATTTCATGCAAGGATGAGCTCAATAAAGGACAGAAATAGTAAGGACCTAACAGAAGCAGAAGAAATTAAGAAAAGGTACAAGAATAAACAGAAGAACTATACAAAAAAAAAAAAAAAGTCTGTACCCAGATAATCATGATAATGTGGTCACTCATCTAGAGCCAGATATACTGGAGTGTGGAGGCAGGTGGACTTTAGGAAGGACCTTAGGAATTTTTACTACATATAAAGTTAGTGGAGGTGATGGAATTCCAGCTGAATTGTTTAAAATCCTAAAAGATGATGCTGTTAGAGTGGTACACTCAATATGTTAGCAAATCTTGAAAACTGACATAGTTTGAAAACTCATTAGTGCCCACAGTACTGGAAAAGGTTATTTTTAATTCCAATCTCAAAGAAAGGCAATATTAATTAATGTTCAAGCTACTGGGAAACTGTGCTCATTTTCCATGCTAGTAAGATTATGTTCAAAATCCTTCAAGCTAGGCTCCATCAGTACCTGAGCAGAGAACTTCCAGATATACAAGCTAGATTTCAAAAAGTTAGAAGAACCAGAGATCAAATTGCCAGCACTTTTGGATTATAGAGAAAGGAAGGAATTCCATTAAAGCATCTACTTCTGCTCCAGTGACTATACTAAAGCCTCTGCCTGTGTGTATCACAACAGATAGCAGAAAATTCTTAGACATGGGAATACCAGATCACACTACCTGCTTCCTGAGAAACCTGTATGTGAGCCAAAAGCAAAACCCAGACAAAGACAAAGGGCTTGTTCAAAATTGGAAAAGGAGTACAACAAAGCTTTATAGTGCCACCTTATTTAACTTCTATGCAGTATATATCATGCACAATGTTTGGCTGGATGAATCATAAACTGGAATCAATTACTCGGAAAAATATCAACAATCTCAGATTGCAGATGATAAAACTCTAATGGCAGAATGTGAAGAGAAACTAAAGAGTTTCTTTTGGGGGTGTTAGTTCTAGAAGGCCTTGTAGGTCTTCATAGAAGCATTCAACTTCAGCTTCTTCAACATTATTGGTTGAGAAATAGACTTGTATTACTGTGATAGTGAATGATTTGCCTTGGAAATGAACAGAGAACATTCTGTTGTTTTTGAGACTGCATCCAAGCACTGCATTTGGATTATTTCCTTGACTATGAGGGCAGCTCCGTTTCTTCTAAGGGCTTCTTGCCCACAGTAGTAGACATAATGGTCATTTGAGTTAAATTCGCTCATTCCAGTCCATTTTAGTTCAGTTCAGTTTCAGTTCAGTCGCTCAGCCATTTCCCACTAGTTGCGACCCCATGAACTGCAGCATGCCAGGCTTCCCTGTCTATCACCAACACCAAGAGCTTACTCAAATTCATGTACATTGAGTCAGTGATGCCATCTAACCATCTTCTCCTCTGTTGGCCCCTTCTCCTCCTGCCATCAATCTTTTCCAGTATCAGAATCTTTTCAAGTGAGTCAGTTCTTCACATCAGGTGGCCAACATAATGGAGTTTCAGCTTCAGCATCAGTCCTTTCAATAAATATTCAGTACTGATTTCCTTTAGGGTGGACTGGTTGGATCTCCTTGCAGTCCAAGGGAATCTCAAGCGTCTTCTCCAGTACCACTGTTCAAAAGTATCAATTATTTGGTGCTCACTGATTCCTAAATTGTCAGTTCTCACTCTTGTCATCTTCTGTTTGACAACTTCCAATTTACCTTGATTCATGAACATTCCAGGTTCCTATGCAATATTTTTCTTAACAACATAGGACTTTACTTCTATCACCAGTCCCATTCACAACTGGAAATTACTTTTCCTTTGCCTCTCTCTTCATTTTTTCTGGAGTTATTTCTCCAGTCTTCTCCAGTACCATATTGGGCATGTATCAACATGGGGAGTTCATCTTTCAATGTCATATCTTTTGCCTTTTTATACTGTTCATGGATACCTACATACTGTTCATGTATGTACTATTGACACAAGACCTTCTAGAACTAACACTCAAAGAAATATGTTATTTTTCATCATAGGGGACTACAATCCAAAAGTAGGAAGGGGGCCGACCTAAGATAGTGGAGGAATAAGATAGGAAGACCACTTTATCTACCACAAATTCATTGAAAGATCATTTGAACACTGAGCAAATTCCACAAAGCAACTTCTGAATGCTGGCGGAGGATACCAGACACCCAGAAAGGCAGCCCATTCTCTTCAAAAGGGAGATAGGATGAAATATGAAAGATAAAAAGGAGACAAAAAGTTAGGGACAGAGACCCATCCTGAGGAGGGAGTTGTGATGAATGAGAAGTTTCCAAACAGCAGGAAACCCTGTCACCAGTGGGTCTGTGGGGAGTTTTGGAATCTCAGAGGACAAATAACTGGGAGGGGAAAACAACAACAACAACAAAACCCCGCAAATTAGGTGCCTAACTGCAACTTCCAGTATAGAAGTAGTCCAGATGCTCATGTCCACCAGTAGCTAGAAGAGTCTGAAGGGGGCATGCACTGCATGCTTAGCATAAGGGCTGGGCCCGAATGCCCTGAGGACAATCTGAGGGAGTTAACATGAGATAGTAACCCAAAATCTGGGATAGCCAGAGAGGAAAAAAAAAAAAAAAGAGAGAGAGAGAGAGAGGGAGAACTTTCCCATGAAAAACTTTAACCTAAGGTACAGTCAAGACTGCTCACAGAACAAAAGATTGAGTGAATACTAGAGGGGAGCTAGCCAGCTGCAGACAGCCACCTCCCCTGCCAGAGGCAGAGAGGCAGGAAGGTAGCAGCCAGAGCCAGAAGGCCAGGAGCAATCTCAGCCCCAGAGATGGTATCTTTCACCAAACTGTGAGCAGGCTCCCAGTTACTAACAGTCTTCCTGGGATCCTGGACAGTTGACATCTGCTGGAAGGGTCACAGTCAGATATCAGCTACCCAGAGGAGACATAGGGCACATCTGAGACAACACTTTTGCTGCACACCCAAGAAACCTAGTGGCTGGGACCAGGAGGCGATAAGATGTACCGTCCAGCTGGGAGAGTGCGCCGCCAAGTACCTGGTCGCCTGAGCTGCTTGGACCTTGGTAGTGCACAAAACACAGGCCCAACAGAGTCTGTGCCTTTGTGGAGTGCCTAAGAACATGAACCTGAGCAGCTTAGACCTGGGAAGTGCACTCAACCCAGGACCCACTTTAAATCTGGAAAGCACACACACCATGAGTGGGGGCAAACCCAGTGTGACTCAGACACTGTGATCACTCTCCACAAATGTCAGTGATATTTGTTTATGGTGTTCCCCCCTCCTCACAGCACAGCAGAACAAGTGAGCCTAAATAAGTGACCACCTTCACCCCCTTATGTCAGGGTGGAAATTAGACACTGAAGAGACTTACAAACAGAGAAAGCCAAAATAAACAAAGAAGGGGGAACAACTTTGTAAGTGACAGGTGCAACATATTAAAACCCTATACTTAGCATTGACTACATTGGAAGGGGCATTATAGACCTTAAAAAGAGGTATAAGCTGGAAGAAGGAACTATCTGAAGCTGAACTGATCCCACACTGCCTTCAACGGTTCCAGAGATATTCCTAGATATATTTTCCTATTATCATTTTTTTAATTTTTTTTCTGTTTTTAAGCTCTTTATTACTCCTTTATTTTTTATTTCCTTTTTTAATTTTTTATTAAATTTAATTATTTTTTAATTACAATACTGTATTTGTTTTGCCATACATTGACACGAATCAGCCATAGGTGAACACAATCTCCCAATGCCGAAGCCCCCTCCCACCTCCTGCCCCACATCCTCTACTTGAATCATCCTGTGCATCAGCCCCATGCATCCTGCATCCTACATTGAACATAGATTGGCGCTTCGTTTCTTACAAGAAAATATACACGTTTCATTGCCATTCTCCCAAACCATCCCACCCTTTCCCTCTCCCTCAGAGTCCAAAAGACCACTCTATACCTCTGTGTCTCTTTGTTGTCTCACATATAGGGTCATCATTACTGTCTTCTAAATTCCATATATATGTGTCAGTATACTGTATTGGTGTTTTTCTTTCTGGCTTACTTCACTCTGTATAATTGGTTCCAATTTCATATTACTCCTTTAATATTCATTTTTATAACCTACTATTACCTTGCAAAAAGACCTTAATTTTAAATCAAATTTCACATATATATGTTTTTATGTTTTTTGTGATTTTACTTTGTGTTTCTTTAATATTGTATCTCTGAGAGTCTAACCTCTACTCTAGATTTTTAATCTTTGCTTATTTTTTAATCAATTTTGTACCTTTAAGAATCCAATATTCAGTATCTATTTTTACTTAGGAGTGTGATTACTGGATTGATTGCTCTCTACCCCTCTTGGCCCTCCTGTTTCTCCCCCAGGTCACCTCTATCTACTCCCTCCCCTTCTCTACCCAACTCTGGGAATCTCTTTGGGTGTTCTGGGCTATGGAGAACACTTAGGGAACTGATTACTGGTTAGATCTGTCTCTCTTCTTTTGACTCCTTCTCTTTTCCTACTGGTCATCTTCCTCCTCCTTCCTCCCTCTTTTCTTCTCTATGTAACTCCATGAACCTCTTTGGGTGTTTCAGACTGGAGAGCACATAGGGGATTTATTACTGACTGGACTTCTCTCTCCCCTTTTGATTTCTCCTCTTCTCCTCCTGGTCACCTCTATCACCCTTCTTCCCCTACTCTTCTCCATGTAACTCTGTGAACCTCTCTGGGTGTCCCTCACTGTGGAGAATCTTTTCATCATTAACCTAGATGTTTTATCATTGGTGTGGTATGGATGGAGAAGTCTTGAGGATACTGTAAAACTAAGACTGAAAGCCAAAGCAGGAGGCTTAAGTCCAAAACTTGAGGACACCAGAAAAGTCCTGACTCCAGGAACATTAACTGACAAGAGTTCATCCAAAAGCTTTCATACCTATACTGAAACTAAGCTCCACCCAAGAGCCACCAAATTTCAGAGCAAGACATACCAAACTAATTATTCAGCAACACAGGAACATAACACTGAGCATTAAAATACAGGCGGCCAAAAGTCACAACAAACCCACAGACACCTCAAAACTCACTACTGTACACATCATTGCAGAGAGAGACAAGTCATCCAGAGAGAAGGTCTCCAGCTCCACCCAACAGAACACCAAAGCAAGCTTCCCTAACCAGGAAACGTTGACAATCCACTCGTCCAACCCCACCCACAGGGAGGAACTTCCACAATTAACAGGAACAACAAACTTCCAGAAAACAGAAAGACCACCCCAAACACAGCAATCTAAACAATACGAAAAGGCAGAGAAATATACAGTAGGTAAAAGAACACAATAAATCCTCACCAAACAAAAGAGGTAGAGATAGGAAGTATACCTGAAAAATAATTCAGAATAATGATAGTAAAAATGATCCAAAATATTGAAAACAAAATGGAATTACAGATAAATCGTCTGCAGACAAGGATTGAGAAGAGATTAAAAAATATTTAACAAGGACCTAGAAGAAATTTTAAAAAAATAAGTCAATCAATAATGAATAATGCAATAACAGAGATCAAAAGCACTCTGGAGAGGGAACCAACAGTAGAATAACGGAGGCAGAAGATAGGATAAGTCAGGTGGAAGATAGAATAGTGGAAATAAATGAATCAGAGAAAAAAAGGAAAAAGAATGAAAAGAAATGAGGACAACCTCAGAGACTTCTGGGACAATATCAAATGTCTCCCAACATTCGAATCATAGGGGTCCTAGGGAAAGAAGACAAAAAGAAAGGCCATGAGAAAATACTTGAGGAGATAATAGTTGAAAACTTCACTACAAAAGGGTAGGAAATAGCCATCCAAGTCCAAGAAAACCAGAGAGTCCCAAACAGGATAAACCCAAGGCAAAACACACCAAGACACATAGTAATCAAATTAACAAAGGTCAAACACAAAGAATAAATATTAAAAGCAGCAAGGGAAAAACAACAAATAACACACAACAGGATTCTCATAAGGATAACAGCTGATGTTTCAATAGAAGCTCTTCAGGCCAGAAGGGAATGGTAGGACATCCTCAAAGTGATGAAAGAGAAAACCTACAATGCAGATTACTGTACCCAGGAAGGATCTCATTCAAATATGAAGGAGAAATCAAAAGCTTTACAGACAAGCCAAAACTGAGAGAATTTAGCACCACCAAACCATCTTTTCAACAAAAACTAAAGGATTTTCTCTAGACAGGAAATACAGAAAAGGGTTATAAACTCAAACACATACACACACACACACACACACACACACACACACACACAAACACACACACACAAAGTAAATGCCAATGGGATCATACTTATCAATAATTATCCTAAATGTAAATGGGTTGAATGCCCCAAGCAGAAGAAAAAGACTGGCTGAATGGATACAGAAACAAAACCTCTATATATGCTGTCTACCAGAGACCCATCTCAAAACAAGGGACACAAGCAGACTGAAAGTGAAGGGCTGGAAGAAAGCATTTCATGTAAATGGAGATCAAAAGAAAGCAAGAATAGCAATACTCATATCAGATAAAACAGAATTTGAAATAAGTGCTGTGAAAAGAGACAAAGGAGGATACTATGTAATGATTAAAGTATGAATCCAAGAAGGAGATATAACAATTATAAATATATAGGTACCCAACATAGGAGCACCACAATATATAAGGCAAATGCTAACAAGTATGAAAGGGGAAATTAACAGTAACACAATAATAGCGGGAGACTTTAATATCCCAGTCACACATGTGGATAGATCAACTAAACAGAAAATTAGCAAGAAACACAAACTTTAAATGATGCAATGGACCAGTTAGACCTAATTGATATCTACAAGACATTTCACCCCAAAACATTGAATTTCACCTTTTTCTCAAGTGCACATAGAACCTACTCCAGGATATATCACATCCTGGCCATAAATCGAACCTTGGTAATTAAAAAAAAAAAGAAATCATCTCAATCATCTTTTCTTATCACTACTATTCAACACAGTTTTGGAAGTTTTAGCTCCAGCCATCAGAGAAGAAAAAAATAAATAAGAGGAATTCAGAGTAGAAAAGAAGTACAATTCTCACTGTTTGCAGTTGACATTATCCTCTACTTAGAAAACCCTAGACTGCACCAGAAAATTACTAGAGCAAATCAATGAATATAGTAAAATTGCAGAATATAAAGTTAACACAGATAAATACCTTGCATTCCTCTACACTAAAAATGAGAAAACAAAAAGAGAAATTAAGAAAACAATTCCATTCACCATTGCAACGAAAAGAATAAAATACTTAGGAATATAATCTACCTAAAGAAACAAAAGACCTATATATAGAAAACCATAAAACTGATTAAAGAAATCAAAGAGGACACTAATAGATGGAGAAATATACCATGTTCATGGATCAGAAGAATCAATATAGTGAAAATGAATATACTACCCAAAGCAATCTATAGATTCAATGCAGTCACTATCAAGCTACAAACAGTAGTTTTCAGAGAACTAGAACAAATAACTTCACAGTTTGTATGGAAATAATAATAATAATAATTAATAATAATAAAAAATTCTAACAGCTAAAGCAATCTTGAGAAAAAGAATGGAACTGAAGGAATCAACCTGCCTGACTTCATGATCTACTACAAAGCTACAATCATCAAGACAGTATGGTACTGGCACAAAGACAGATATATAGATCAATGGAACAAAATAGAAAGCCCTGAGATAAATCTACGCATCTATAGACACCTTAGCTTTGACAAAGGAGGCAAGAATTTACAATGGAGAAAAGACAATCTCTCTAACAAGTGGTGCTGGGGAAAACTGGTCAACCACTTATAAAAGAATGAAACTAGAACACTATCTAACACCATACACAAAAATAAACTCAAAATGTGTTAAAGATCTAAATGTAAGGCCAGAAACTATAAATCTCCTAGAGAAAAATATAGGCAAAACACTATGACATAGATCACAGAAAGATCCTCTATGACCCACCTCCCAGAGTAATGGAAATAAAAGAAAAAAAAAAAATAAAGAAATAGGACCTAATTAAACTTAAAAGTTTTTGCACAATGAAGGAAACTATATGCAATGTGAAAAGACAACATTCAGAATGGGAGAAAATGATAGCAAAGGAGGCAACTGACAAAGAATTAATCTCAAAAACATACAAGCAGCTCCTGCAGATCAATTCCAAAAAAAAAAAAAAAGAACCAATCAAAAGATGGGATAATATTTGGGGAGATGAGTCACAGAGGATCTTGCTGTGATGTATATTGGAGAGTGTTTTGCCTATGTTCTCCTCTAGGAGTTTTATAGTTTCTGGTCTTACATTTAAATCTTTAATCTATTTTGAGTTTACTTTGGTGTATGGTGTTAGAAAGTGTTCGTTTCATTCTTCCACAAGTGATTGACCATCTTTCCCAGTACCACTTTTTAAAGAGACAATCTTTATTCCATTGTATATTCTTGCCTCCTTTGTCAAAGATAAGGTATCCATAGGTGCATAGATTTATCTGTGGACTTTCTATTTTGTTCCATTGATCTATTTTTCTGTCTTTGTGCCAGTACCATACTGTCTTGATGACTGTGGCTTTGTAGTAGAACCTGAAGTCAGGCAAGTTGATTCCTTCAGTTCCATCCAGCTTTCTCAAGATTGCTTTGACTATTTGAGGTTTTTTTTTTGTTGTTTTTTTGTTTTGTTTGTATTTCCATACAAACTGTGAAATTACTTGTTGTAACTCTATGAAAAACATCATTGGTAGCTTGAAAGCGATTGCACTGAATGTATAAATTGCTTTGAGAGTATACTCATTTTCGCTATATTGCTTCTTCTGATCCATGAACATTGTATATTTCTCCGTGTATTAGTGTCCTCTTTGATTTCTTTCACCAGTGTTGTAGAGTTTTCTATATATAGGTCTTTAGTTTCCTTAGGTAGATTATATTCCTAAGTATTTTATTCTTTTCATTGCAATGGTGAATGGAATTGTTTCCTTAATTTCTCTTTTATTTTCTCATTATTAGCATATAGGAATGCAAGGGATTTCTGTGTGTTGATTTTATATCCTGCAACTTTACTATATTCATTGATTAGCTCTAGTAGTTTTCTGGTGGAGTCTTTAGGGTTTTCTATGTAGAGGATCATGTCATCTGCAAACAGTGAGAGTTTTACTTCTTCTTTTCCAATTTGGATTCCTTTTATTTCTTTTTCTGCTCTGATTGCTGTGGCCAAAACTTCCAGAACTATGTTGAATAGTAGCGGTGAAAGAGGGCACTCTTGTCTTGTTCCTGACTTTAGGGGAAATGCTTTCAATTTTTCACCATTGAGGATAATGTTTGCTGTGGGTTTGTCATATATAGCTTTTATTATGTTGAGGTATGTTCCTTCTATTCCTGCTTTCTGGAGAGTTTTTATCATAAATGGATGTTGAATTTTGTCAAAGGCTTTCTCTGCATCTATGGAGATAATCACATGGTTTTTATTTTTCAATTTGTTAATGTCGTGTACTACATTGATTGATTTGCAGATATTGAAGAATCCTTGCATCCCTGAGATAAACCCCACTTGGCCATGGTGTATGATTTTTTTGATGTGTTGTTGGATTTTGATTGCTTGAATTTTGTTAAGGATGTTTGCACCTATGTTCATCAGTGGTATTGGCCTGTAGTTTTCTTTTCTTTCTTTTTTTTTTTTGTTTTTTTTCTTTAGTTCCTTCTTTCTTTCTTTTCTTTCTTTCTTTCTTTATTATTATTATTTTTGTGGCAACTTTTTCAGGTTTTGGCATTAGGGTGATGGTTGCCTCATAGAGTCAGTTTGGAAGTTTACCTTCCTCTGCAATTTTCTGGAGGAGTTTGTGTAGGATAAGTGTTAACTCTTCTCTAAATTTTTGGTAGAATTCAGCTGTGAAGCTGTCTGGACCTGGGCTTTTGTTTGCTGGAAGATTTCTGATTACAGTTTCAATTTCCATGCTTATGATGGGTCTGTTAAGATTTCTGTTTTCCTATTTCAGTTTTGGAAATTTGTACTTTTCTAAGAATTTGTCCATTTCTTCCACGTTGTCCATTTTATTGACATATAATTGCTGATAGTAGTCTCTTATGATCCTTTGCATTTCTGTGTTGTCTGTTGTGATCTCTCCATTTTCATTTCTAATTTTATTGATTTGATTTTTCCGCCTTTGTTTCTTGATGAGTCTGGCTAATAGTTTGTCTATTTTATTTATCCTTTCAAAGAACCAGCTTTTGGCTTTGTTAATTTTTCCTATGGTTTCTTTTGTTTGTTTGTTTGTTTGCATTTATTTCTGCCTAATATTGAATATTTATTTCTTTCTACTAACCCTGGGGTTCTTCATTTCTTCCTTTTCTAGTTGCTTCAGAATATTGGAAATAAAAGTTAAAATAAACAAATGGGACCTAATTAAACTTAAAAGTTTCTGCACAATAAAGGAAACTTATAGGCAAGGTGAAAAAAACAGCTTTCAGAGTGGGAGAAAATAATAGCAAATGAAGCAACTGACAAATAATTAATCTCAAAAATATACAAGCAAATTGTGAAGCTCAATTCCAGAAAATTAAATGACACAATAAAAAAAATTGGGCCAAATAATAAATAGACATTTCTCCAAAGAAGACATACAGATGGCTAACAAACACATGAAAAGATGCTCATTACTCATTGTCAGAGAAATGCAAATTAAAACCACAGTGAGGTACCATTTCATGCCAGTAAGAATGGCTGCAATCCAAAAGTCTACAAGCAATAAATGCTGGAGAGGGTGTGGAGAAAAGGGAACCCTCTTACACTGCTGGTGGGAATGCAAACTAGTACAGCCACTAAGGAGCACAGTGTGGAGATTCCTTTAAAAACTGGAACTAGAACTGCTTATGACCCAGCAATCCCACTGCTTGGCGTACACACTGAGGAAACCAGAATTGAAAGAAACACGTGTGTCCCTATGTTCATCACAGTACTGTTTATAATAAGCGGGACATGGAAGCAACCTATATGTCCATCAGCAGATGAATGGATAAAAAAGCTGTGGTACATATACACAATGGAGTATTACTCAGCCATTAAAAGGAATACATTTGAATCACTTCTAATAAGGTGGATGAAACTAGAGCCTATTATACAGTGAAGCAAGCCAGAAAGAAAAACACCAATACAGTATACTAATGCATATATATGGAATTTAGAAAGATGGTAACAGTCACCCTGTATGCCAAACAACAAAAGAGACACAGATGTATAGAATAGTCTTTTGGACTCTGTGGGAGAGAATGAGGGTGGGATGATTTGGGAAAATGACATTGAAACATGTATAATATCATATATGAAATGAATAGCCAGTCCAGGTTCAATGCATGATACTGGATGCTTGGGGCTGGTGCACTGAGAAGACCCAGAGGGATGGTACAGGGAGGGAAGAGGGAGGGAATTTCAGGATGGGGAACACGTGTATACCTGTGGCAGATTCATGTTGCTGTGTGGCATACTGATGCAATATTTTAAATTAATTAACCTCCAATTAAAATAAATCAATTTATTATTGGGGTGAGAGGTGGGAGGAGGTTTCAAGATTGGGAGCTCATGTACACCTGTGGCTGACTCATGTCAATGTATGGCAAAACCAATATAGTATTTAAAAGCAGAATAAACTAAAAATAAAATTAGAAAAAAATAAAATAAATAAATTTATTTAAACACACACACACACAAAGATGGGCCAAAGAACTAAACAGACATTTCTTCAAAGACAGATAGATGGCTAACAAACACCTAAAAGATGCTCAACATCACTCATTATCAGAGAAATACAAATCAAAACCACAATGAGGTATAATTTCACACAGGGAAGAGTGACTGCTATCAAAAGTCTGCAGAAAATAAATGGTAGAGAAGGTACAAGAAAAGTGAACCCTCTTACACTGTTGGTGAGAATGAAAATAGTACAGCCTCTATGGAGAACTGTGTGGAGGCTCCTTAAAAAAACTGGAAATAGAACTACTTAATGACCCAGCAATTCTACTGCTGGGCATACACACCAAGGAAACTAGAATTGAAACAGATGCATTTACCAAAATGTTCACTGCAGCACTGTTTAAAATAGCCAGGACACAAAAGCAACTTAGATGTCCATCAGCAGATGAATGAATAAGAAAGCTGTGGTACATATACAAAATGGAATATTACTAAGCATTATAATCAGTTCTAATGAGGTGGATGAAACTGGATCCTATTATACAGAGTGAAGTAAGTCATAAAGAAAAACACCAATATAGTATCAGTTCAGTTCAGTCTCTCAGTCGTGTCCAGCTCCTTTGAAGCCCATAAACCGAAGCACACCAGGCCTTACTGTCCATCACCAACTGTTGGAGTATACCCAAACACATATCCATTGAGCCAGTGATGCCATCCAATCATCTCATCCTCTGTTGTCCCCTTCTCCTTCTGCCCTCAGACTTTCCCAACATCAGTATCTTCTCAAATGGATCAGCTCTTCACATCAGGTGGCCAAAGTACTGGAGTTTCAGCTTAAACATCAGTCCTTCCAATGAAAACCCAGAACTGATCTCCTTTAGGATAGACTGGTTGGATCTCCTCATAGTCCAAGGGACTCTCAAGAGTCTTCTTCAACACCACATTTCAAAAGTATAAATTCTTTTTTTTTTTAATACTTTATTCTACATTACAATACTGTATTTGTTTTGCCATACACTGACATGAATCAGCCACAGGTGTCCACGATCTCCCAATGCCAAAGCCCCTTCCCACCTCTCACCCCACATCCACTCCCTGAATCATCCCATGCACCAGCCCCATGTGTCCTGCATCCTGTATTGAACATAGACTGGTGCTTCATTCTTACAAGATAGTATACATGATTCAATGCTGTTCTCCCAAATCATCCCACCCTCTCCCTCTCCCTCAGAGTCCAAAAGTCCATTCTATACCTCTGAGTCTCTTTTGTTGTCTCACATAGAGGGTCTTCATTACTATCCTTCTAAATTCCATATATATGTGTCAGTGTACTGCATTGGTGTTTTTCTTTCTGGCTTACTTCACTCTGTATAATCGGCTCCAATTTCATCCATCTCATTAGAACTGAGTCGAATTTATTCTTTTTAAGGGCTGAGTAGTATTCCATAGTGTATATGTACCACAGCTTTCTTATCCATTCATCTGCTGATGGACATCTAGGTTGTTTCCATGTACTGGCTATTATAAACAGTGCTGCAATGAACATTGGGGTACATGTGTCTCTTTCAATTCTGGTTTCCTCAGTGTGTATGCCCAGCAGTGGGATTGCTGGGTCATAAGGCAGTTCCATTTGCAATTTTTTAAGGAATCTCCACACTGTTTTCCATAGTGGCTGTACTAGTTTGCATTCCCACCAGCAGTGTAAGAGGGTTCCCTTTTCCCACATCCTCTCCAACATTTATTGCTTGTAGACTTTTGGATCGCAGCCATTCTGACTGGTGTGAAATGATACTTCACTGTGGTCTTGATTTGCATTTCTCTGATAATGAGTGATGTTGAGCATCTTTTCATGTGTTTGTTAGCCATCAGTATGTCTTCTTTGGAGAAATGCCTATTTAGTTCTTTGGCCCATTTTTTAATTGGTTCATTTATTTTTCTGGAGTTGAGCTGCATAAGTTGCTTGTATGTCTTTGAGATTAGTTGTTGGTCAGTTGTTTCATTTGCTATTGTTTTCTCCCATTCAGAAGGCTGTCTTTTCACCTAGCTTATAGTTTCCTTTGTTGTGCAGAAGCTTTTAATTTTAATTAGATCCCATTTCTTTATTTTTGCTTTTATTTCCAGTATACTGGGAGGTGGATCATAGAGGATCCTGCTGTGATTTATGTCGGAGAGTGTTTTGCCTATGTTCTCCTCTAGGAGTTTTATAGTTTCTGGCCTTACATTTAGATCTTTAATCCATTTTGAGTTTATTCTTGTGTATGGTGTTAGAAAGAGATCTAGTTTCATTCTCTTACAAGTGGTTGACCAGTTTGCCAACATCACCTGTTAAAGAGACTGTCTTTACTCCATTGTATATTCTTGCCTCCTTTGTCGAAGATACGGTGTCCATAGGTGTGTGGGTTTATGTCAGGGCTTTCTATTTTGTTCCTTTGATCTATATTTCTGTCTTTGTGCCAGTACCGTACTGTCTTAATGACTGTGGCTTTGTAGTAGAGCCTGAAGTCAAGCAGGTTGATTCCTCCAGTTTCATTCTTATTTCTCAAGATTGCTTTGGCTATTTGAGTTTTTTTTTTTTTTTTTTTATTTCCATACAAATCTTGAGATTGTTTGATCTAGTTCTGTGAAAAATACTGCTGGTAACTTGATAGGAATTGTATTGAATCTGTAGATTGCTTTGGGTAGTATACTCATTTTCACTATATTGATTCTTCCAACCCATGAGCCTGGTATATTCCTCCATCTATTAGTGTCCTCTTTGGTTTCTTTCATCAGGGTTTTATAGTTTTTGATATATAGATTTTTAGTTTCTTTAGGTAGGTATATTCCTAAGTATTGTATTCTTTTCATTGCAATGGTGAATGGAATTGTTTCCTTGATTTATTTTTCTATTATCTCATTATTAGTGTATAGGAATGCAAGGGATTTCTGAGTGTTGATTTTATATCGTGCAACTATACTATATTCGTTGATTAGCTCTAGTAGTTTTCTGGTCGAGTCTTTAGGATTTTCTATGTAGAGGATCATGTAATCTGCAAACACTGAGAGTTTTACTTCTTCTTTTCCAGTTTGGATTCCTTTTATTTCTTTTTCTGCTCTGATTGCTGTGGCCAAAACTTCCAATACGATATTGAATAGTAGTGGTGAGAGTGGACACCCTTGTCTTGTTCCTGACTTTAGGGGAAACGGTTTCAATTTTTCACCACTGAGGATAATGTTAGCTGTGGGTTTGTCATATATAGATTTTATTATGTTGAGGTACGTTCCTTCTATTCCTGCTTTCTGGAGCGTTTTTGTCATAAATGGATGTTGAATTTTGTCAAAGGCTTTTTCTGCATCTATTGAAATACTCATTTGATTTTTATTTTTCAGTTTGTTAATATGATGAATTACATTGATTGACTTGCGGATATTGAAGAATCCTTGCATCCCTGGGATAAAGCCCACTTGCTCATGGTGTATGATCTTTTAATGTGTTGCTGGATTCTGATTGCTAGGATTTTGTTAAGGATTTTTGCATCTATGTTCATCAGTGATATTGGACTGTAATTTTCTTTTTTTGTGGTGTCTTTGTCAGGTTTTGGTATTAGGGTGATGGTGGCCTCATAGAATGAGTTTGGAAGTTTACCTTCCTCTACTGTTTTCTGAAATAGCTTCAGTAAGATAGGTGTTAGCTCTTCTCGAAATTTTTGGTAGAATTCAGCTGTGAAGCCGTCTGGAAGTGGGCTTTTGTTTGCTGAAAGATTTCTGATTACAGTTTCAATTTTCATGCTTGTGATGGGTCTGTTAAGATTTTCTATTTCTTCCTGGTTCAGTTTTGGAAAGTTGTACTTTTCTAAGAATTTGTCCATTTCTTCCAAGTTGTCCATTTTATTGGCATATCATTGCTGATAGTAGTCTCTTATGATTCTTTGTATTTCTGTGTTGTCTCTCGTGATCTCTCCATTTTCATTTCTAATTTTATTGATTTGATTTTTATTCTCTTTGTTTCTTGATGAGTCTGGCTAATGGTTTGTCAATTTTATTTATCCTTTCAAAGAACCAGTTTTTTGCTTTGTTGATTTTTACTATGGTCTCTTTTGTTTCTTTTGCATTTATTTCTGCCCTAATTTTTAGGATTTCTTTCCTTCTACTAACTCTGGGGTTCTCTATTTCTTCCTTTTCTAGTTGCATTAAGTGTAGAGTTAGGTTATTTGTTTGGCTTCTTTCTTGTTTCTTGAGGTATGCCTGTATGGCTATGAACTTTCCTCTTAGCACTGCTTTTATAGTGTCCCATAGGTTCTGTGTAGTTGTGTTTTCATTTTCATTCTTTTCGATGCATAATTTGATTTCTTTTTGATTTCTTCTGTGATTTGTTGATTATTCAGAAGGGTGTTGTTCAGCCTCCAAATGTTGGAATTTTTAATAGCTTTTCTCCTGTAATTGAGATCTAACCTTAGTGCATTATGGTCAGAGAAGATGCTTGGGATAATTTCAATTTTTTTGAATTTATCAAGGTTAGATTTATGACCCAGAATGTGATCTATCCTGGAAAAGGTTCCGTGTGCACTTGAGTAAAAGGTGAAATTCATTGTTTTGGGGTGAAATGTCCTATAGATATCAATTAGGTCTAACTGGTCTATTGTATCGTTTAACGTTTGTGTTTCTATGTTAATTTTCTGCTTAGTTGATTTGTCCATAGGTGTGAGTGGGGTATTAAAGTCTCCCACTATTATTGTGTTATTAATTTCCCCTTTCATGCTTGTTAGCAATTGTCTTACATATTGCGGTGCTGCTATGTTTGGTGCATATATATTTATAATTGTTATATCTTCTTCTTGGATTGATCCTTTAATCATTATGTAGTGGCCTGCTTTGTCCCTTTTCACAGCCTTTGTTTTAAAGTCTATTTTATCAGATATGAGTATTGCTACTCCTGCTTTCTTTTGGTCTTTATTTGCATGGAATATCTTTTCAAGCCCTTCACTTTCAATCTGTATGTGTCCGTTGTTTTGAGGTGGGTCTCTTGTAAGCAGCATATATAGGGATCTTGTTTTTGTATCCATTCAGCCAGTCTTTGCCTTTTGGTTGGGGGCATTCAACGCATTTACATTTAAGGTAATTATTGATAAGTATGCTTCTGTTGCCATTTACTTTAATGTTTTGGGTTCAGGTTTATATGTCCTTTTTGTGTTTCCTGTCTAAAGTCTATCCTTTAGTATTTGTTGGAGAGCTGTATGTCTTGCCATTCCCTCCTAGCCTGAAGAGTTTCTATTGAATGATCTGCAGTTATTCTTATGGGGATCCCCTTGTGTGTTATTTGTTGTTTTTCCCTTGCTGCTTTTAATATTTGTTCTTTGTGTTTGGTCTTTGTTAGTTTGATTAGTATATGTCTTAGAGTGTTCCGCCTTGGATTTATCCTGTTTGGCACTCTCTGGGTTTCTTGGACTTGGGTGATTATTTCCTTCCCCATTTTAGGGAAGTTTTCAACTATTATCTCCTCAAGTATTTTCTCATGGTCTTTCTTTTTGTCTTCTTCTTCTGGGACTCCTAAAATTCACATGTTGGAGCGTTTCATATTGTCTTGGAGGTCTCTGAGGTTGTCCTCATTTCTTTTAATTTGTCTTTCTTTTTCCCTGTCAGATTCATTTATTTCTACCATTCTATCTTCTATTTCACTAATCCTATCTTCTGCCTCCGATATTCTACTATTTGTAGCCTCCAGATTGTTTCTGATCTCATTTATTGCATTATTCATTATATGCTGACTCTTTTTATTTCTTCTAGGTCCTTGTTAAACCTTTCTTGCATCTTCTCAATCCTTGACCCCAGGCTATTTATCTGTATTCCATTTTGATTTCAAGATTTTGGATCATTTTCACTATCAGTATTTGGAATTTTTTCTCAGGTAGATTCCCTATCTCTTCCTCTTTTGTTTGGTTTGGTGGGCATGTCTCTTGTTCCTTTACCTGCTGGGTATTTCTCTGTCTCTTCATCCTGGTTATATTGCTGCGTTTGGGGTGGCTTTTCTATATTCTGGGAATTTGTAGAATTATCTTTATTATAGAGCTTCCTCTCTGTGTTTGGGGTTATATCAGTGGCTTGTCAAAGTTTCTTGATTAGAGAGGCTTGTGTTGAGGCTCTGGTGGGTGGAGTTGGATTTCCTCTCTCTGGAGTTCTGTGATGTGTCAAGTAATGGGTTATGGGACGTCAATGATTTTTGAGTATTTTGAGCTACCTGTGTATTGAAGCTCAGGGGCTTGTTCTTGTGTTGCTGGAGAATTTGCGTGGTATGTCTTGCTCTGGAGCTTGTTGGCCCTTGGGTAGTGCTCAGTTTCAGTATAGGTATGAAGGCGTTTGATGAGCTCTTATTGGATAATGTTCCCTGTATTTTGGAGTTCTTTGATGATCTCAGGATTTGGACTTAAACCTCCTGATTCTGGTTTTCAGATTTATTTTTACAATAGCCTCATGATTTCTCCATCTATTCAGCACTATTGTTAAAATATCTGGGTTAATGATGATAGGTTTCTCCACTTTGAGAGTCATCCCTAGAGGATCGCTGAGTTACTTGGAGGATAGAAGAGGGAGGGGGTAGTTAGAGGTGAGTGGAATGGGCTGAGGTGGAATCAAAAGAGGAAAAAGCAAACTAGCCCGTATCCACTTTCTTGTGTGTGTTCCAAAGTCTGGACCTCTCAGAGCTGGTCACAGAGTTATACATGGAAGAGGAGAGGGAGGAAGTAGATAGAGGTGGTCAGGAGGATGAAAGAGGGAGATGCAAAGGAGGAATATAGATCTGGCCAGTGACCAGTTCCCTGAGAATTCTCCACCTTCGGGAGCACACAGGGACTCATAGAGTTGAGTAAAGAAGAGGAGGTGGAGGGATGAGACAAAAGCCACCTGGTGCAGAAAAGAGAGATTCCAAAGGGGGAGAGAGTGGTCAAGCCAGTAGTCTCACACTCATGTAAAATTGGGTACTGAAGATTAGGTTTTTAAAATACAAAATTGGCAACAAATACCAAAATGTTGAGATTAAAAATCTGGAGTAGAGATTGGATTTTCAAAGATAAAATATTAAAGATAAGAAAAAGTATGAGAGAAAAATTTAAAAAAATTGAGAAAAAAAAAAAAAATAATAATAAAAATAGAATAAAATAAAAGATTCCAGAATTATTAAAAGGCAACTTCCACCACCAATAGGACTATATACAGCATTTGCTTTAAAGATAGGTTTTTTCTTTTTTTTGTAAAGTAATAATACGTTATAAAGATAATAAATAGAAATATAGAAGACTTAAAAGTTTAAGCAAGTTTAGAAAAAAAAAAAAAAAGAAAAAGAAAACAAATTAAAAAAGAAAAAAATCTTAAAAAAAATCACACTTCCACATCATCCCCCACTCCCCCCAAAAAAAAAATTGATCATAAAAGTAGTAACGGTATATCTGTTGCTTTCTCTGTCGTTGTAGACTGTGTGGGGTCGCTACCAAGGCAGTTCCCTCTGTTTGACTTCCTCTGTTTGCTCGTCTCTTCCATGTCTGATTTCCGTCTTGACACAGAGAGGGTGGTGGTGGACTCTGCACTGGGCTTGCCCCTTGTTGCTCCTTGGGATAACATTGTGGGGCCTGCCCTATGCTTCCTGCACTTCCCTGGTCTTTGGTGTTCAGGATTGGTGGTCAGGAAGCTCCCTGAGACTTGAATTTGGTTGAACAGGGGCTTTGTTCCCTTCCCAGGTCCAAGTGGCTTGGGAGTTTGGCACGGGCTATTGCGACTTCTGGGCTTCCGGGTCGCTCAATTTTCTGGGAGCTCCGCTGGGGCTATTTCTCAGGCAGATGATGACTGTTCAGAGCCCCCCAGCAGTTTCAATAGCAAAGAAATCAGTTTGCAATTTGGTAGGTAATGTCACTCTTGAGCTGCGATTGCCCCCTTCCAGCACTTAAGGCTCTGTCTGCCTGTCGCCGGAGGGGGATGGTCTGCAGCCGGCTATTGCCGATCCGTCCTTATGTTCGAGCGTTCCGCGTGTTGGCTATCCCACAGTCTGGTTTGCTAGACCAAGATAGTTCTTTCTAGCCATGTGTGGACCCGATTCTGGCCTGGTTACGCCCCAATTCTTGAGATAAGCCCTGCAGCCTACGTCCCCTGTGGCCCAATTCTTAGAAAGCTCTGTCGCGGGCGCGCTCCTCCCTGCCCAACCCCCACTGCTGCTGGACGCAGGCGTTTGCACTGCTTGTCCGCTGGGGTTATACTGTTGAATTTGTAATCTGTTGGTTTTAATTATTTATTTATTTATTCTTCCTTCCTGTTATGTTGCCCTCTGTGCTTCCAGGGCTTGCTCCATACACAGCTGTGAGAATGCTCCCTATTTTAGGGAACCTCTCTTTTAAGAGTCTCTTCCTGGGACAGGATTCCCCTTCCCGGGACGGGATTCCCTTCCCGGGACGGGGCTTCCTCCCTACCTCCTTTGTCTCTGTCTTCGTTGTATGTATTAATTCCTACCTGGTTTTGAAGCCGATGATCCTCTTTGCTGGATGCCTGATGTCCTCTGCCAGCAGTCAGAAGTTGTTCTGTGGAATTTACTCAGCTTTTAAATGTTCTTTTGATGAAGTAGTGAGGGAGAAAGTGTTCTCCCCATCCTATTCCTCCGCCATCTTTTTCATCCCCAGCAGTCAAAAGTATAAATTCTTTTGTGCTCAGTTTTCTTTATTGTCCAACTCTCACATGCATAGATGATTACTGGAAAAACTATAGCCTTGACTAGTTGGATCTTTGTTGATAAAGTAATGTCTCTGCTTTTTAATATGCTGCCTAGGTTGGTCATAATTTTCCTTCCAAAGAGTAAACATCTTTCAATTTCACGGCTGCAGTAACCATCTGCAGTGATTTTGGAACCCCAAAAATAAAGTCTGACACTGTTTCTACTGTTTCCCCATTTATTTACCATGAAGTGATGGGACCAGATGTCATGATGTTAGTTTTCTGAAAGTTGAGCTCTAAGCCAACATTTTCACTCTTCTCTTTCACTTTCATCATAAAGGTGGTGTCATGTGTAAATCTGAGGTTATTGATATTTCTCCTAGCAATCTTGATTCCAGCTTGTTCTTCCTCCAGCCCCGAATTTCTCATGTTGTACTATGCATATAAGTTATATAAATGGGGTAACAATATACTGTCTTGACATACTCCTTTTCCTATTTAGAACCAGTCTGTTCTATGTCCAGTTCTAACTGTCGCTTCTTGACCTGCATACAGGTTTTCTCAAGAAGCAAGTCAGGTGGTCTGGTATTCCCATCTCTTTCAGAATTTTCCACAGTTTATTGTTATCCACATAGTCAAAGTCTTTGACAGTCAGTAAAACAGAAATAGATGTTTTAATGAAACTCTTGCTTTTTCAATGAACCATCAGATGTTGGCATTTGACCCCTGGTTCCTCTGCCTTTTCTAAATCCAGATTGAGGTTGATGGTTTGTGTATTGCTGAAGCCTGGCTTGGAGAATTTTGAGCATTACTTTAAAAGCTTGTGAGATGAGTACAATTATATTGATGCATATATATGGAATTTAGAAAGATAGTAATGATGACCCTATATGTGAGACAGAAAAAAGACACAGATGTAAAGAATAGAGTTTTATACTCTGTGGGAGAAGGTGAGGGTGGGATGATTTGAGAGAATAGCATTGAAACGTGTATATTATCATATGTGAAATAGATCGTTAGTCCAGGTTTGATGCATGAGACAGGGTGCTCAGGGCTGGTGCACTAGGATGACCCTGAGGGATGAGATAGGGAGGAATGTGGGAGGGGAGTTCTGGATGGGGAATTCAGGCACACCCATGGCTGATTCATGTCAATGTATTGCCAAAGCCACTACAATGTTGTAAAGTAATTATCCTCCAATTAAAATGAATTAATTAATTTTTAAAAAGTAGGAAGAAATGAGAAACCTGGAGTAACAGGTAAATTTAGCTTTGCAGTACAAAATGAACAAGGCAAAAGCTAACAGAGTATTCCAGGATCATACATTGGCCATAGCAAACACCTTTCTTCCAATACTACAAAAGAAGAGTCTATACATGGACCACACCAAATGGTTGTTACTGAAACAGATTGATTATATTCTTTCAATCCAAAGGAGGGGACCTCCATACAATAAGCAAAAATAAAAAGCTGACTGTGGCTCAGATCATGAACTACTCACTGAAAAATTCAGGCTTAAATTGAAGAAAGTAAGGATAACTACTAGACAATTCAGGTATGACCTAAATCAAATTCCTTATAATTACATAGTGGAAGTGACTAATAGATTCAAAAGATTAGATCTGATAGTGCCTGGAAGCAGTATGGATGGTGGCTCACAACACTGTACAAGAGGCAATGATCAAGACCACCCCCAAGAAAATGAAATGCAAAAGGCAAAATGATTGTCTAAGGAGACCTTACAAATACCTGAGAAAAGAAGATAAGCTACAGGCAAAGGAGAAAAGAAGAGATATACCTATTTGAATGTGGAGTTCCAAAGAAAAGCAAGGAAAGATAAAAACATCTTCCTCAGTGATTGATGCAAAGAAGTAGAGGAAAACAATAGAATGGGAAGGACTAGAGATCTCTTCAAGAAACTTAGAGATACCAAGAGAACATTTAATGCAAAAATGAGCACAATAATGTACAGAAACAGAATATATTAAAAATTGGTGTCAAGAACACACAGAATAACTATACAAAAAAATATCTTCTTGACCCAGATAACCACAATGGTGTGATCAGAGCCAGACTTCCTGGAGAGTGTGAAGTCAAGTGGGCCTTAGGAAACATCACTATAAACAAAGTTATTGGAGGCAATGGAATTTCGGTTGAGTGATTTCAAATCCTAAAAAATGATGCTATGAAAGTGATGCACTCCATATACCAAAAATTTGGAAAAATCAGCACAGGACTGGAAAACATCAGTTTCTTTCCAATCCCAAAGAAGGGCAATGCCAAGAAATGCTCAAATGACTGTGCAATAGCACTCATTTCACATGCTAGCAAAATAACCTTCAAAATTCTCCAATCCACGCTGCAACAGTCCATGAACTGTGGACTTTCAGATGTTCAAGCTGGATTCAGTAAAGACAGCGGAACCAGAGATTTAAAAAAGTAACATTTGTTGAATCACAGAAAAACCAAGAAGTTCCAGAAAAACATCTATGTCTGCTTTATTGACTACACCAAAGCCTTTGGCTGTGGGAATCACCACAAACTGAGGAAAATTCTTAAATAGATGGGAATATGAAGCCACCTTACCTGTCTCTTGGGAAATCTGTATGCAGGTCAAGAAGAAACAGTTACAGCCAATCATAGAACAAAGGACTGGTTCCAATTTAAGGAAGAAATATATCAAGGCTGTATGTTATCACCTGATTATTTAACTTATATGCAGAGTACATCATGTGACATACTGGGCTGGATGAAGCACGAGCTGGAATCAAGATTGCAGGGAGATATATCAATAACTTCAGATTCATAGATGACACCACCCTTATGGCAGAAAGTGAAGAACTAAAAAGCTTCTTCATGAAAGTGAAAGAGGAGAGTGAAAAACTGGCTTAAAACTCAGCATTCCAAAAACTAAGATCATAGCATCCAGTCCCATAACTTCATGAAAAGAGTTAGATACTTTATTTTTGTGGGCTCCAAAATTCACTATAAATGGTGACCGAAGCCATGAAATTAAGACACTTGCTTCTTGAAAGAAACGCTATGTCCAACGTAGACAGACTATTAAAAAGCAGAGACATTACTTTGCCAACAAAGGCCTGTCTAGTCAAATCTGTGGCTTGTCCAGTTGCCATGTATGCATGTGAGAGTTGGACTGTAAATAAAGCTGAGCACTGAAAAACTGATGCTTTTGAATTGTGGTGTTGGAAAAGACTCTTAAGAGTCCCTTACTGCAAGGACATCAAACCATTCAATCTTGAAGGAAATCAGTCCTGAGTAATCACTGACATGAGTGATGCTGAAGCTGAAACTCCAATATTTTGGCCACCTGTTGTGAAGAACTGACTCATTGGAAAAGACCTTGGTGCTGGGAAAGATTGAAGGCAGGAGCAGAAGGTTATGACAGAGGATGAGATGGTTGGATAGCATCACCGTCTGGATGGACATGAGTTTGAACAGTCTCTGGAAGTTGGTGATGGACAGGGAAGCCTGGCATGCTGCAGTCTATGGGGTTGCAAATAATTGCATATGACTGGGTGACTGCACCGAACTGAAAGAGCTTCTTAAAGAAGGCAAAGAGGAGAGTGGAAAAAAACTGGCTTAAAACTCCCCTTTCAGAAAACTAAGGTCATGGCATCCAGTCACATCACTTCATGGCAAATAGATGGGGGAAAATGAAAATCATGACAGATTTTATTTTCTTGGCCTCCAAAGTCACTGCATATGGGGACTGAAGCCATAAAATTAAAAGGTACTTTTCCCATGGAAGGAAAGCTATGAAAAAACTAGACAGTATATTAAAAGGAAAGATATCAGTTTGCCAACAAATGTCTATATAGTCAAAGCTATGGCTTTTCCAGTAGTCATGTATGGATGTGAGAACTGAACCATAAAGAAGGCTAAGTGCCAAAGAACTGATGCTTTTGAATTATGATACTGGAGAAGACTCTTGAGAGTTCCTTGAACTACAAGAAAATCAGACCATAAATCCTAAAGTAAATCAACCCTGAATATTCATGGAAGGACTGATGCTGAAGTTGAAGCTCCAATACTTTGGCTGCCTGATGTGAAGAGCCAACTCAATAGAAAAACCTTGATGCTGAGAAAGATCAAAGGCAAAAGGATAAGTTGGTGACAGAGGACGAGATGTTTAGTCAGCATGACTGAATCAATGCATATCAGTTTAAGAAAACTCCAGGACACAATGATGGACAGGAAAGCCTGGCATGCTGCAGTTCATGGGCTTACAAAGAGTCAGATCCAACTTAGCAACTGAACAGAAACAATACCACCAAATAATGATAGATGAGAAGGGACTAGAATAGTTCATTAATTGATAAATATAAGCTTTTATACATAATTAGCACAACTGCATAAAAAAATCTGGAAGTAAATTACTCCAATCTAAAACACAGAAGTCTAAAAATATGTGAAGTTACTCAATGAGTACTGTGCTGTGCTTAGTCACTCAGTTATATCTATGGAGATTCTCCAGCCAAGAATACTGTAGTGGGTTGCCATGCCCTGCTTCAGGAGTTCTTCCCAACCCAAGGATCAAACCCAGACCTTCTGCATTGCAGGTGAATTCTTTATTATCTGAGCCACCAGGAAGGCCCTAGTCAATGAGAAAGGCAGATTATTCTATTTTTATTTATTTCATATATAGAGGCTAAGTTGTGTATCTTAGAACAATTGCTTCAGAGGTAATTAATATGCAATATTTAAATTTGCTTATTATTATCTTTGAGGGGTAATTTTTTTTTCCCTTGGAGGATTAATTGGTGAGAGATCAACAGATTTTTTTTTTAATACGAAATTTTCTTTGCTATCTATGTTACAAATAGATACTTTTATATATTTATTATAGTATTTGCTTGCTGGAATCAAGATTGCAGGGAGAACTATTAATAACCTCAGATAGGTAGATGACACCACCTTATGGCATAAAGTGAAGAGGAACTAAAAAGCCTCTTGATGAAAGTGAAAGAGGAAGGTAAAAAGTTGGCTTAAAACTCAACATTCAGAAAACGAAGATCATGGCATCCAGTCCCATCACTTCTTGGGAAATAGATGGGGAAACAGTGAAAACAGTATCACACTATTTTTCTGGGCTCCAAAATCACTGCAGATGGTGGCTGCAGCCATGAAATTAAAAAGATGCTTACTCCTTGGAAGAAAAGTTATGACAAACCTAGATAGTATATTCAAAAGCAGAGACATTACTTTGCCGACTAAGGTCCGTCCATTCAAGGCTATGGTTTTCCCTGTGGTCATGTATGGAAGTGAGAATTGGACTGTGAAGAAGGCTGAGTGCTGAAGAATGTATGCTTTTGAACTGTGTTGTTGGAGAAGACTCTTGAGAATCCTTTGATTGCAAGGAGATCCAACCAGTCCATTCTGAAGGAGATCAGCCCTGGGATTTCTTTGGAAGGAATGATGCTAAAGCTGAAACTCCAGTACTTTGGCCACCTCATGCGAAGTGTTGACTCATTGGAAAAGACTCTGATGCTGGGAGTGATTGAGGGCAGGAGGAGAAGGGGGACGACAGAGGATGAGATGGCTGGATGGCATCACTGACTTGATGGACTTGAGTCTGAGTGAACTCTGGGAGTTGGTGATGGACAGGGAAGCCTGCATGCTGCAGTTCATGGGATCTCAAAGAGTCGGACAAGACTGAACGACTGAACTGAACTGAATTGGACTATATTTCTAAAACAAGCAAAAACAAAGCAGGTACTATTAGTCTATAATGAAATACTAGGGATTAATATTTACTTGAGTTTGCTGAACATATATTAGCTAATAGAACAAGTAGCTATTTATATAATTAAAATGATTGAAGTTATTAAGAACAATGATTTAAATCAGGAAACAAAGTTTATAATAAATTATGATTTAATTTGTTTCTGTTATCTGAATACCTACTGATTAAAAACTGATCATTTAATAAGTGTTGTTTTGCCCTTTACTGACACATAAAATAGTCACATATGCTATCTGCTAGTAAAGAGATGATACCAATCTGAATATACATCCCCAAGTTGTCCAGGAACATAACTCAGGCAAATAAAATTTATCTCCCTATGATAATAATTATGCTATCAGAATTTCCAATAGCATGGACACATTGGGAATTTTGTATGCCTCACTTTCAGTCAGAATACATGGACTAAACTTCCTGTGGCAGAAATGACACTGAATTTAATCAAGGACCAGAGTATGACAGCACAATAATGTGGCTCAATTCTGATCTGATTTATTTCCAAAACAAGCTGTAGATTTGGTTCAGTGGTTGATTGGGTCACATGGGAAGGCATTTTAATTATTTATTGTTTGATTAGCTTTCTTTTTAGTAGCCAGAAAAGAATGATAATAAGCGATAATAATAATATAATATGGCTTCTGCAGAGAAAACAATTTAATTTACATTTCAATATTGTCCTCATGTTTCACAGTGATAGACTAAAGATAAAATGAGTTAAAGAAAATGATATTTGATATAAATAAGAAAAGATAGACTACATCATTATCTTTGATTAAGATTCAAATTCTAGAAATAAGATGACTAGATTATAAGCCACCTTATATATGATAGGACATTTTAGGCAAAATATTTATGTGAATAATGATTTCTAATTGAAATAAGGTCTGTAATAGAAATTATTATTACGGAACCTATATGCTTGTGTGTGTGTGCTAATGTGCTCAATTGTGTTGGACTATTAAATCCTATGGACTGTATCCCACCATGCTTCTCTGTCCATGGGATTACCTAGGCAAGAATACTGGAGTGGGTTGCCAAGTCCTCCTTTAGAGGAACTATATTTACAATTACATAAGATATATATATATATATATATGTATATGTATATATATATATATATAATGTATTCATACACACACAAATAATAATTCTTTGAACATCAGCAACTCAGTTATGTTTCTTTGTTTAATCCAAACACTTTGCTAATAGATATTTTCATAGGAAAAAAAAAAGTTAAAGGAAAACAAAAACCAAACTGCATATGCAAAAAGCCCAACTGAGTTGTATACTGACAGAATGTGGTCCATTGGAGAAAGGAATGGCAAGCCACTTCAATATTCTTGCCTTCAGAACCCCATGAACAGTATGAAAAGGCAAAATAATAGGATACCAAAGAGGAACCCCCAGTCATTAGGTGCCCAATATGCTACTGGATATCAGTGGAGAAATAACTCCAGAAAGAATAAAGGAATTGAGCCAAAGCAAAAACAATACCCAGTTGTGCATGTGACTGGTGATAGAAGCAAGATCCAATGCTGTAAAGATCAACATTGCATAGGAACCTGGAACGTCAGGTCCATGAATCAAGGCAAATTGGAAGTGCTCAAACAAGAGATGGCAAGGTGAATATCGACATTCTAGGAATCAGAGAACTAAAATGGACTGGAATGGTGAATTTAACTCAGATGACCATTATACATACTACTGTGTGCAGGAGTCCCTCAGAAGAAATGGAGTAGCAATCAAGATCAAAAAGAGAGTCCGAAATGCAGTACTTGGAGGCAATCTCAAAAACGACAGAATGATCTCTTTTTCATCTCCAAGGCAAAACCATTCAATATCACAGTTATCCAAGTCTATGCCCCCAACCAGTAATGCTGAAGAAGCTGAAGTTGAACTGTTTTATGAAGACCTACAAGACCTTTTAGAACTAACACCCAAAAATGATGTCATTTTCATTACAGGGAACTGGAATGCTAAAGTAGGAAGTCAAGAAACACCTGGAGTAACAGGTAAGTTTGGCCTTGGAATGCAGAATGAAGCAGGAAAAGACTAATAGAGTTTTGCAAAGAAAATGCACTGGTCATGGCAAACACCCTCTTCCAACAACACAAGAGAAGACTCTACACATGGACATCACCAGATGGTCAACACCAAAATCAGATTGATTACATTCTTTGCAGCCAAAGATGCAGAAGCTTTATAAAGTCACCAAAAATAAGACCAGGAGCTGAATGTGGCTCAGATCATGAACTCGTTGTTACCAAATTCAGACTAAAATTGAAGAAAGTAGGGAAAATTGCTTGACTACTCAGGTATGACCTAAATCAAATCCCTTATGATTACACAGTGGAAGTGAGAAATAGATTTAAGGGTCTAGATCTGACTGATAGAGTGCCAGATGAACTATGGAATGAGGTTCATGACATTGTACGGGAGACAGGGATCAAGACCATCCCCATGGAAAAGAAATGCAAAAAGAAAAATGGCTGTCTGGAGAGGCCTTACAAATAGCTATGAAAAGAAGAGAGGCAAAAGAAAAGGAGAAAAGGAAAGATATAAGCATCTGAATGCAGAGTTCTAAAGAATAGCAAGAAAAGATAAGAAAGCCTTCTTCAGAGATCAATGCAAAGAAATAGAGGAAAAGAACAGAATGGGAAAGACTAGAGATCTGTTCAAGAAAAATTAGAGACACCAAGGGAATATTTCATGCAAAGATGGGCTCAATAATGGACAAAAATGGTATGGACCAAACAGAAGCAGAAGATATTAAGAAGAGGTGGAAAGAATACACGGAGGAACTGTAGAAAAATGATTTTCACGACCCAGATAATCATGATGATATGATCACTAATCTAGAGCTGGACATCTTGGAATCTGAAGTCAAGTGGTCCTTAGAAAGCATCATTATGAACAAAACTAGTGGAGGAGATGTAATTCCAGTTGAGCCGTTTCAAATCCTTTAAGATCATGCTGTGAAAGTCCTGCACTCAATATGTCAGCACATTTGGAAAACTCAGCAGTGGCCACAGGACTGGAAAAGATCACTTTTCATTCCAGTTCCAAAGAAAGGCAATGCCAAAGAATGCTCAAACTACTGCATAATTGCACTCATCTCACATGCTAGTAAATAATGCTCAACATTATCCAAGCCAGACTTCAGCAATACATGAACCGTGAACTCCTGATGTTCAAGCTAGTTTTAGAAAAGGCAGAGGAACCAAAAATAAAATTGTCAACATCTGCTGGATCATGGAAAAAGCAAGAGAGTTGCAGAAAAACATCTATTTGTGCTTTATTGACTATGCCAGAGCCTTTGATTGTGTGGATCACAATAAACTGTGGAAAATTCTTCAAGAGATGGGAATACCAGACCACCTAACCTGCCTCTTGAGAAATCTGTATGCAGGTCAGGAAGCAACAGTTATACCTGGACATGGAATAACAGACAGGTTCCAAATAGGAAAGGAGTACATCAAAGCTGTATATTGTCACCTGCTTATTTAATTTATATGCAGAGTACAGCATGAGAAACACTGGACTGGAAGAAACACAAGCTGGAATCAAGATTGCCGGGAGAAATATCAGTAACCTTAGACATGCAGATGATACCACCTTTATGGTAGAAAGTGAAGAGGAGCTAAAAGCCTCGTGATGAAAGTGAAAGAGGACAGTGAAAAAGTTTGCTTAAAGCTCAACATTCAGAAAATGAAGATCATGGCCTCCAGTCCCATTACCTCTTGGGAAATAGATGAGGAAACAGTGGAAACAATGTCAGACTTTATTTTTGGGAGCTCCAAAATTACTGCAGATGGTGACTGCAGCCATGAAATTAAAAGATGCTTACTCCTTGGAAGAAAAGTTATGACAAACCTAGATAGTATATTCAAAAGCAGAGACATTACTTGGCCGACTAAGATCTTTCTAGTCAAGGCTATTTTTTTTTTCCCCAGTGGTCATGTATAGATGTGAGAGTTTGACTGTGAAGAAGGCTGAGTGCCGAAGAATTGATGTTTTTGAACTGTGGTCTTGGAGAAGACTTGAGGATCCCTTGGATTGCAAAGAGATCTAACCAGTTCATTCTGAAGGATATCAGCCCTGGGATTTCTTTGGAAGGAATGATGCTAAAGCTGAAACTCCAATACTCTGGCCACCTCATGAGAAGAGCTGACTCATTGGAAAAGACTCTCATGCTAGGAGGGATTGGAGGCAGGAGGAGAAGAGGACGACAGAGGATGAGATGGCTGAATGGTATCATGGACTCAATGGACATGAGTCTGAGTGAACTCCAGGAGATGGTGATGGACAGGGAGGCCTGGCGTGCTGTGATGCATGGGGTCACAAAGAGTCGGACACGACTGAGTGACTGAACTGATCTGAACTTAATTGTATACTTTTATCATGCTTCATGCATTGTATCATTAATAACCATCCAATGCTTGGACAGACAGACTTGTTGGTCAAAAATTTAAACATAAACTTTCAGTATGTGTATGTTTTAAGCTCAGTGAAAGACAAAGATTTTTACAAGAATGATTTAATGGGAAAAATAAGATATCTGTTTCCATTTTCTTTCCTGTAATTCTTTTTAATTTAAAATACGGTCTATAGTTTATACAGTTCGATATATAGTTGTTATATATATATATATATATATAAAAGTGTGTGTGTGTGTGTGTATATATATATATATATAATATACAACTATGTTATTGAGTTACAGCATGGATCCTAATGACTTCTAATTTCCTCCACATTAAAAAAATCTAATAAACTACACTTTGATATATTTCCCATTTATGTGTGATAGAGTTTCTGAAAGACTGTCAATACTTCTAACTAAATTAACTAGAAAAGCAAAGAAAATATGTGTATTTTGTTTGAAGGGTATAGAAATTTAACTGCAGAAATCAAAATAAGAGGAGCGGGGTATAGGATACGAGAAATCTTGTTTCCATACCTGCTTCTACTGTAGGAGAATTTTCTAATTCTGATTAAAACCAGAAGTTGAAGATCAAATCATAGCCCAGAAGGGAGCAATGTGACTGCAAAAAGATGCTATGAAAATTTTTGTTGAAGAATTGAGAAGTTCAAAGACATGACTATTTATCTCTACTACATTTGTTAAATCCTTAAAGTTGCTTGAAATCATTACTAAAATCATTAACCAAAGGTCTTGGACAAGCAAACAGGATATTTTCAAAAGCTTCATTAGGCAAATACTAGAGTTAAAATACTAGAGCAATGGTCCACAAGATAAAAGAGGGTTATAGTTGGAAACTCTGGAAACCCAAGGTTGAATCAAGGGTAAACTTAGATTTTTGAGGATTGAAATCCAGCCTCAATTCAAGATAGCCCATAAATAATGAGAATAGAAACCACTCTATTCACCTAAAAGAAGGAAATGTTAATCATTTCCAAAGGAAATTTCCATTATCTGAAATTTCTTTTTTTCCACAATATTACCACTGTTAAACTTTACTAGGTTCTCAGATATAGACACACAAAAGTGCAGGCACAACATGGACCATGTGACTGGAAATGAAACAAACAAACAACAAAAATAGAATTGCACTCCTTTAGAATCCAAGTTTGATGTTACCACACAGGGACTTGGGCTTCCATGATAGCTCAGCTGGTAAAGAATCAGCCCATAAAGCAAGAGTCCCCAGTTCAGTTCCTGGGTTGAGAAGATGCCCTGGAGAAGGGCTAAGCTACCTACTGTAGCATTCCTGCGTTTCTCTGGTGGCTCAGCAGGAAAGAATCTGCCTAAAATGTGGGAGACTGGGTTTCAATCACTGGCTTGGGAAGATACCTTGAAAGAGGACATGCAACACACTCTTTTATTCTTGCCTTGGAGAATCCCCATGGATAGAGGAGCTTGGTGGGCTACAGTCCAAGGAGACACAGAGTTGGAGGTGACTGAGCAACTAAACACAGCACAAAGACTTAAAATAATTCTATGTTCCAGAATATGAAAAATGTGAAAAATGTAAAAATGCATGCAGGATTTAACAGCAATTAGAATCTATAAAGTGAATTTTTTAAAAATCACTATGTGCTATACTATACAAAATGATAACTCTAAAATGAGTTTAATAGTAAATTATATACAGCAAAAAAAAAAAAAAGAGAGAGACATAGTGGTAAATTGGAACATAAATCAATTGAAAATATCCAAATGGAACCACAGACAATAGATAAAGAGAAAGAGAGAGACTATATGTATATGTGTGTGTTTATATATACACACACACGTAATCTGCTACTTTTCATCTGGGGCTTCCTGGTTTCTCAGCAGAAAAGAATCCGCCTGAAATACAGGAGATGCAGGAGATGTGAGTTCCATCCCTCAATGTGGGAAACATTTCCTGGAGGAGAGCAGGACAACCCACTCCAGTATTCTTACTGGGAAAGTCCCATAGACCAAGGAACCTGGTAGGCTAAAGTCCATGGGGTCATGAAGTGTCAGACACTACTGAAGCAAATGAGCACCAACGTATGCACTCTTCAACTGAATATTTGTTAAGCGGTGTTTTACTTACTCACCTATCTCTCAGTTTAACTGATTCTCAGTGGGTAATAAGGAATCTGATAGATCTGTACGACAGTTTTTGTTTTGTGTCTCCCCCCCTTTTTTTTAACATTGCCTCCAGTGGACTGTCTATGTTAACATAAAGATATATAACCCTATGAAGTGCTTTGACTCAAAAGTTTTTGTTGCAAATTCTTAATTCTCTTAGTTGTATTTTTGATTGGAGGATAGGCAGCACCTAATGTAGAGCTGTATCTTCTTAGGATACATTTGATACCACTTCTGACTACTGTTAATTATTTCCTGATTCATCTTTACATACTTTCTTTATTATTTCTGAACAGCATTTTACTGCATCATCTTTAATTTGCAGCTAAGGAATATGCCGTTCTGTTGATATTATATAAGGCACCTCTGTGCCTTCTCATGTTGTAATCCAAATAGCAACTTCCAAGGACCAGAAGGAAATCTTCCTTTGAATTCTAAACCCCAAATGAATAAGCAACTGTTTTTCTTTTCTTTTCTTTTCTGGGGTTGGAAAAAGCTACATAGTCAAATTTAAGTCTCCTTTGATATCTGCACAGGAGTTTCTATGATTGGATTCCCTCTTGAGGGTTGTTTTTAAACTATCCAGCTAAGGAAGGTTCATTTGCTAACCATAAGAAATAAATATTTTGTCATGTCATATAATCTTAGCATCCCTAGTGGCTCAGCAGTAAAGACCTGCCTGCAATGCAGGAGATGTGGCAAAAATCATGGGGTTGATTTCTGGATCAGGGAAGATCTCCTAGAGAAGCAAATGTCAAACCACTCTGGTGCTTGGAAAATCTCATGAACAACCCATGGTGTGGTAAAGAGTAACTATTTAATATCACCATCTGGGTACAATATTTTATGTTTTAGTATACATCCATTTGTACTTCTCTAAGTCTGTTTATTTGAAGTCTATTTTTCAACTTCTTTAGGCAAATGGTAATAAATTACCAACTTCATTGTGGAAATAAAATTAGAAGCTTCTATTATTAAATTAACTTGTTTGTTTAACAGATAAAATTTTTAGACCATTCAGCAAACAAGATAAATAAATTCTTATGGGGTTCTCTTAGTTCCAAAAGGAAGACTACAATCACTTCGTGGATAAAATATATCCCTCTAACGTTACCATTAAGGATACATTTCTACAGTAATACAAAATACCCCTGATTTTATTGCTTGTACTGATAGTGTCTTTATGTACCACAAAAAAAAAAAAAACACTCTTTTTTGTTCTGAAATTTTCAAGAATTCATATTTCCATCTGGTAACTTTATGTAAGAAAGCCGTCTTCAGTGATCAATGCAAAGAAATAGAGGGAAACAACAGAATGGGAAAGAATAGAGATCTCTTCAAGAAAGTTAGAGACACTAAGGGAACATTTCATGCAAAGATGGGCTCGATAAAGGACAGAAATGGTCTGGACCAAACAGAAGCAGAAGATATTAAGAAGAAGTGGAACGAATACATGGAAGAACTGTACAAAAAAGATCTTCACGACCCAGATAATCATGATGATGCGATCACTAATCCAGAGCCAGACATCTTGGAATGTGAAGTGAAGTGGGCCTTAGAAAGCATCAGTATGAACAAAGTTAGTGGAAGTGATGGCATTCCAGTTGAGCTGTCTCAAATCCTGAAAGATGATGCTGTGAAAGAGCTGCACTCAATATGCCAGCACATTTGGAAAACTCAGTAGTGGCCACAGGACTGGAAAAGTTCAGTTTTTCATTGCAATTCCAAATAAAGGCAATGCCAAAGAATGTTCAAACTACCGCACAATTGCATTCGTCTCACGTGGTAGTAAAATAATACTCAAAATTCTCCAAGCCAGGCTTCAGCAATACATGAAACATGAACTCCCTGATGTTCAAGCTGGTTTTAGAAAAGGCAGAGGAACCAAAAATAAAATTGTCAACATCCGCTGGATCATGGAAAAAGCAAGAGAGTTCCACTAAAACATCCATTTCTGCTTTATTGACTATGCCAGAGCCTTTGATTGTGTGGATCACAATAAACTGTGGAAAATTCTTCAAGAGATGGGAATACCAGACCACCTAACCTGCCTCTTGAGAAATCTGTATGCAGGTCAGGAAGCAACAGTTATACCTGGACATGGAACAACAGACTGGTTCCAAATATAAGGCTGTATAATGTCACCCTGCTTATTTAACTTATATGCAGAGTACATCATGAGAAACGTTGGGCTGGAAGAAGCACAAGCTGCCATCAAGATTGCCGGGAGAAATATCAATAACCTCAGATAGGCAGATGACACCACCCTTATGGCAGAAAGTGAAGAGGAGCTAAGAAGCCTCTTTATGAAAGAGAAAGGGGAGAGTTAAAAGTTAGCTTAAAGCTCAACATTCAGAAAACAGAGATCATGGCATCCGGTCCCATCACTTCATGGGAAATAGATGTGGAAACAGTGGAAACAGTGTCAGACTTTATTTTTTATTTATTTTTTTTTTTTTTGGGGGGCTCCAACATCACTGCAGATGGTGACTGCAGCCATGAAATAAGAAGATGCTTACTCCTTGGAAGAAAAGTTATGACCAACGTAGGTAGTATATTCAAAAGCAGATACATTACTTTGCCGACTAAGGTCCGTCCAGTCAAGGCTATGGTTTTTCCTGTGGTCTTGTATGGATGTGAGAGTTGGACTGTGAAGAAGGCTGAGCACCGAAGAATTAATGCTTTTGAACTGTGGTGTTGGAGAAGACTCTTGAGAGTCCCTTGGACTGCAAGGAGATCCAACCAGTCCATTCTGAAGGAGATCAACCCTGGGATTTTTTGGAAGGAATGATGCTAAAGCTGAAACTCCAGTACTTTAGCCACCTCATGTGAAGAGTTGACTCATTGGAAAGACTCTGATGCTGGGAGGGATTGGGGGCAGGAGGAGAAGTGGACGATGGAGGATGAGATGGCTGGATGGTATCACAGACTCGATGGACGTGAGTCTGTGTGAACTCCGAGAGATGGTAATGAACAGGGAGGACTGGTGTGCTGCAATTCATGGGGTTGCAAAGAGTCAGACACGACTGAGCAACTGAACTGAACTGAATTGAACTTTATGTAGTGATGCCAACAAGATCATTTGATATATACGTGTCTACCACAATCCCCAAATCTTCCTATTGTAGTATTGTACCCCTTTATTGTTAGAAGAATGAAGGAAAATAGTTTTTCGATCATATCATTTATAAAATATTTTTCATGACCCATGCTTGAGCTATTCCAAATACTTTAACAGATTCATCTCGTTCCTGTATTTTAGATAGTAATTTAACCATTATCCACGTATTCTATTGCATATAGTACATATGCTATAAAATTAGTCATACATGTACCACATCTTCTTTAGGGACTTCTAGGTGGTGCTAGTGGTAAAAAACAAAAAAACAAAAACAAAAACAAAAACAAAAAAAAAAAAAAAAACAAAAACAAAAAAACACCTCACTGCCTGCCAATGCAGGAGACATAAGAGACACAGGTTCTATCCTTGGGTCTGGAAGATCCCCTGGAGTAGGGCATAGCAACCCACTACAGTATTCTTGCCCAGAGAGTACCAAGGACAGAAAAAGCCTGGTGGTCTATGGCACATGGGCTCACAAAGAGTCAGACATGACTGAAGCAACTTAACACACACATGTACCACACCTTGTTTATCCATTATTCTGCTGATGGACATTTAGATTGCTTCCACGTTTTAGTTATTGTAAACAGAGTTGCAATGAACATTGGGGTGCAAGTATCTTTTGGATCATGTTTTTCTATGGATATACATCCAGGAGTAGGATTTCAGGGACATATGATAGTTCTATTTTTAGTTTCTTAAGGAGCCCTATACTGTTCTCCATAGTGGCTTTACCAACTTACTTTCTCAACAACAGTATGGGAAGGTTCCCTTCAATGGAATATTACTCAGCCATTAAAAAGATGGAAAAATGCATTTGCAGCAACATGGATGGACCCAGAGAGTATCACACTGCCTTAAGTAAGTCAGACAGAGAAAGAGAAATATTGTATGGCATTCCTTATATGTGGAATCTAAAGAGAATTGATATACATGAACTTACAAAGCAGAAACAGACTTAAAGAATGAACTTATGGTTGCTGAGGGGATGGATGGAGAAAAGGATAGTTAGGGAGTTTAGGATGAATATGTACTGCTATATTTAAAATGGATTACTAACAAGCAGCTACTGTATAGCACATGGAATTCTGTTCAATGTTATGTGGCAACCTGAGTGGGAGTAGAGTTTTGGGGAAAATGGATACGTGTATATGTATGGTTGAATCCCTTTGCAGTTCACCTGAAACTATCACAACATTGTTAATTAGCCATACCTGGATGCAAAAGAAAATGTTTCTAAAATTAATCAAATATATCACTCTATTTCTAAAAATTATTGGATATCTTTTCTAACAATGCAATGATATAATCAGTGTAATGTATTGCCGGGGTCCAGCCCCAGTGGGTCCAGGGAATTCAAAGCAGGGACGGTGTTGGTGAGGAAAGATTTATTTATTCATTAATATAGAAATATAAAATTAGATTAGGAAGAAATAGTGTAGTAGTAAAATTAAGTGGAGAAAGAAGTCTGAATAACTTGGCTTGTGGGGAAGACAATAAAATCTCTGGACAAGAGATTTGCACCATCTACATGGGGCCACTGGTGCCTGCTTGAATCTCTAAGGGTGCCCCACCTTAGGCTCCCTTTCGCGCGGGACTTGAAAGCCGGGGCAAGAAAGTAGACCTGGCGAACCACCCCCCCGCCCTGGTCCAGTTGGGAATTCAGCCTGAAATTAGAGCGAAGAGGGAGAAGGAAGGAGAGACACACACGGGGAAAACTAGTCCAGTGACTAGCTTTGGCCCCTATTGTTCAGAAGGCCTTTTATACTTTTTGATTGTACATAGAGATCAATGGGTAATTCAAAATTATGCAGCATTAGCAGCCCAGACTTTTATCAAAACCAGGCTTTTCTCACTGCATATCTAATTGTATACACAAGTCTTAGGTAATTTACATCTTCTTCCAGCCAAAAGGACCAATTAACTTTTTACAGCCTTTTTCTGATAAGGGTTTGTCAACAAGAAGACTTATTTGTGTTGATCTTCCCAAGGTCTGGTGTCACTCTCAGAAAAGTACTAAATGAAGCTGCATTCTTACACAGCAAAGATACAGCAACTTATAACAAGTAAAGGGAGTACAGTGATTTACAGCAGAAGAGAAGCAATTAACTCAAAAGTCTAGTGTTGCTAACATCAAAACTGCTATATATCTTTTTCTACATCCTGCTTACACTGAGTAACATCCTCCCAGGTGCCTATAAGATAAAGAATATGGAGGTCTGGTAGCAATCCTTGAGCCAACAGTGAAAACCAGTCACCAATATGATTTTTAACTCTTTAGAAAAGGTTCTGTATCTTTAAGATGCTTTCAAGCTTTGTGCCTCTCACCGTTGAGGGGCTGTAAGCAATTCACAAGCTGTAAGAAGTCTGGGGGAACCTGTTAGGCAAGTTAGAGAGCTATCAGAGGGGTTTAACTGAAACATCCCTTTCAAATGCAGAAGACTAAAGCCCTGATTTGACTTTTTCCCAGAGAATATCAGAAGAGTGGAAAACAGAGTACAGAGGCCGGGAGATTCTTACTGTTTTTGGGGGGTGGATGCTCAGGAAATGCCATGGGGAATACCTGAAGTTTGATCACGCCCTGCATATGCCAGACTTCCTTCCACATGACCCTGTCATGAGCGGGATTCCTCACATTGTCTCCCGGCAATGCATCAACTTACTTTTGATGACAATTAAGCATGTGCTTCATTTCAGCAAGTTGTTAACAGTATACTGGAAAATTCAAACACTCTAGGGGAAGAGCAGTGAATAACCTCCTTAGGTGTTTCCACAAGAAATCAACCAATGAATAAATAGAGATATAGAGTAAAAAAAATGAAAGAAAGAGGAAAAGAATGGACAAAGGAAGGAAGGAAAGGAAGAAAACACAATTTATTAAATATATGTGTGTGTGTGTGTAATAAGAGAGACAGAGACTTGGCTCAAAACTGAGATGGGACACAAAAGGAAACCCAAACCAACTTACAACATCCTAACAGTCAACCTTATACTTTAGTTTAGTCATCATACCTAGCAACAGGCACTATTAGAAAAACCATGTAATTGAAATCATTAGATTGACTATTTATTTTTTAAAAACTGTCTTGTTTTCCTAGAGGGTAGTGACAACTTTTAAGTGGAGATATTTTGGGTCTAGTATGCCTACTTCTGATATTTTTCAGTGAATACAAATAGTATGCTGTCAAAAATTCCAAAAGCTTTTATTTAGCACAATAATAAACTGTAGACTTGCCCAATATCTAATTATAAGTATAGAATGTTAATTTCTTACAATTATAGTTTTATTCATTCCAATTATGCATTCTAGTACCAGTGATACAACCACACCATGGTACAAGATAACCTATATTTTCACCATAACACTGGAGACAGCTGCCATAATATGAATACGCACTCTAGGTTTCAGTTTTAGTCATCTGATTCTGTAATTTTCTCTTCCAGTATATGTGTAACAATATCTATTCCCGTAAAAACGTTTCCTCTCCACCCAAGCTGTTTAAATGTATTATACTACCTTGGAACCCTATCAGGAGATTTAGTGAAAGTATATGGGTCCTCAAATCACCCATTCCCTACCAATATCATGTTGAAAGATTAAACTTATTCAGCACCTGATCTTGGGGTGTGTAGGTGTATGTGTCTGTGTTTCTTCTTAACATATGTGTATTTAAATGCATCTGAGATGAGATAATGACTTCCCAGGTGTTGCTAATGGTAAAGAACTTGCCTGTCAATGCTGGAGATGTAAGAGATGTGGATTCAATCTCTCGGTAGGGAAGATCCCTTAGAGGAGGACAAGACAACCCAATCCAGTATTCTTGCCTGGAGAATCCCCAAGGCCAGATGAGCCTGGCTTGCTACAGTCCATAGCGTGGCAAAGAGTCGGATACGACTAAAATGACTTAGCACACATGAACTGAGATAAGGGGAACATGTTTGGCAGGTTATTTTAGCTTCTATATTGCCTGCCAGAGGTTGGTTTTCCTTCATCTATATGGCAATAGTATGCCACAGTCACATATTTTATCATAATTTTTGTAACAAACACATTAATCTTCTTTTTAAATTATTCTATTATTGATTAAACCTTATGTTGCCACTCAATTTAGTGCTTTCTTATTACCATTATTATCATTTATTCGTGTCCCAACCATTTATTTTTTAATCACTCAAACATCATTAATGCCATTAAAGTCAATATTTGCATAGTAAAGTAGCAGGTTGGTCCATGTTCTAGTATGGTCTCTTGCTCTCTTCAAAGAAGAGTTGAATAAAAGTCCATGCACTGGGTGATGACTATTGGTATCTTAGTTTCTACCACTGGTTAGATCAGAGGCATATATATATATATATATATATATATATATTATATATATATTTTTTTTTTTTTTACTTGTAACTCATCATTGTCCTTTCAATTTTGTGTTATTGTTGCCTACAACTGTGTTACTACTGTAATGGATTATCACAATCTTTCACGATAGCTCAGTTGGTAAAGAATCTGTCTTCATGGGGTCGCTAAGAGTCGAACATGACTGAGTGACTTCATTTTCAATTTTCACTTTCATGCATTGGAGAAGGAAATGGCAACCCACTCCAGTATTCTTGCCTGGAGAATCCCAGGGATGGAGGAGCCTGGTAGGCTGCCATCTAAGGGGGTCGCACAGAGTCGGACACGACTGAAGCGACTTAGCAGCAGCAGCAGCAGCAGGGGAAGTTCTATTTATTTCCCAATTACTGCCTGCATTTCTGGCCTCACGGCCACTTCACTCAAACTGACCTCTGTATATATCATCATATTTATTCTCTGCTTTTGACCCTCCTGCCTTCCCTTAATAAAGATTCTTGTAATAACGTTATGCCCACCTACATAATTCAGAAAAATTTTCTTTACTTTATGTTAGTGACTGTAGTTTCACTTAAAGATTGGCAGCACCAGAAAATAATAGCTCAGATCCCTTTCCTACTTTTTATGCCTTTCCTTCTTTATGTAACCTATACTGCAATGCCCATTTTTCTTTCTAAATGACAATAATCATAGTCTGTTTTGACAATCAGATTCATGACAGAAAATAGGCTTCTCTATATACCAATTGCATTAGTCTAAAATTTGAGGTTATTAATATTCTATTTTATCAAGGGTGAGAGAATTAATATAGAATAACTAAATTATAAGACCAAGAGTCACTATTTACAAAGACCTAGATATTGTGCAGTCTATATATGGATAATTATGAGAAATTAACACAAGAGCTTGAGGAAGAGGTCAACTCAAAGAAGCTATGTTTTCCCTTCAGTGATTACCCTTGGCAGCTTGCAATATTCACCCAAGGCTATGTTACTATCTAGTTGGAAAATTCTCAACTGATTCATAATCACATCAATTTTATAGTGAAGCTGCATGTCACCATATCCAATTATTCATTCCTTGATAAACAACACTGACAATAAGATACAGATGTTAGTTCAGTACATAACCCTGGGCTGGATTCTCATTTATGACCGAGTCAATACAATCAAATTCCTAATAGTTACTTGAGTTAATGTTGCAAAGTAGATTTAGTCAAGAGTCAACTCAGGTATCCATCATACTAGAAGAAAGATGACAAAATCAGCTATTTGCCCTTCTAGTATTTTTCAGCAGATTTTGGAAATATATGCTCATTATCTTTTCAGATATTGGCTTACTGCATTCCCTCACCTCACATTCTTGGCTTTCAGATATGCAAGCATTAATCTTTCACTGACTTCTGCAAATCTTTAGTCTCCTCTCCTTTCTCCCATCTTATATGTTCTACTTTAAATACACACACACACACACATTACTAAAATATAGTTGAATTACAAGGCTGTATTAACTTTTGCTTCAAAGCAGTGATTCAATTATGCATAGGAAGAGGAAGAGAAGTCGCTTAGTTGTGTCCGACTCTTTGCGACCCCATGGACTGTAGCCTATCAGGCTTCTATGTCCATGGGGTTTTCCAGGCAAGAGTACTGGAGTGGGTTATTTCCTTCTCCAGGGGATCTTCCTGACCCAGGGATAAACCCATGTCTCCTGCATTGCAGACAGATGATTTACCATCTGAGCCACCAGGGAAGAACAATTATGCATATATATTCATATATAATTTTAATATTATTTTCTATTACAATTTATCACAGGATATTGAATATAGTTCCCTGAGATATCAAGGGAGCATTTCATGCAAAGATGGGCTTGATAAAGGAGAGAAATAGTATGGACCTAACAGAAGCAGAAGATATTAAAACGAGGTGGCAGAATATAAAGAAGAACTGTACAAAAAACAGCTTCATGACCCAGATTTTCACGATGGTGTGATCACTCATCCAGAGCCAGACATCCTGGAATGTGAAGTCAAATGGGCCTTAGAAAGCATCACTAAGTCTCTTTAACTGTCTCACATACAGGGTTATCATTGCCATCTTTTTAATTCCATATATATGTGTTAGTATACTGTATTGGTGTTTTTCTTTCTGACTTACTTCACTCTGTATAATTGGCTCTAGTTTCATCCACCTCATTAGAACAGATTCAAATGTATTGTTTTTGATGATTTTTGATAGCTGAGTAATACTCCATTGTGTATATGTACCACAGCTTTCTTATCCATTCATCTGCTAATTGACATCTAGGTTGCTTCCATGTCCTGGTTATTATAAACAGTACTGAATGGTCTAGTGGTTTTCCCTATATTTCCTCAATTTATGTCTGAATTTGGCCACAAGGAGTTCATGATCTGAGTCACAATCAGCTCCCAGTCTTATTTTGCTGACTGTATAGAGCTTTTCCTCCTTTGGCTGCAAATAATATAATCAATCTGAGTTTAGTATTGACCATCGAGTGATGTCCATGTGTAGAGTCTTCCCTTGTGTTGTTGAAAAAGATGTTTTCTATGACCAGTGTGTTCTCTTGGCAAAACTCTATTAGCCTTTGCCCTGCTTCATTCTCTACCGCAAGGCCAAATTTGCCTGTTACTCTGGTGTTTCTTATCTTCCTGCTTTTGCATTCCATGAAAATACATCTTTTTGGGTGTTAGTTTTAGAAGGTCTAGTAGGAATTCATAGAACCATTCAACTTCAGCTTCTTCAGTATTACTGGCCAGGGCATAGACTTGGGTTACTGTAATATTGAATGGTTTGCTTTGAAAGCAAACAAAAGTCATTCTGTCATTTTGAGATTGCATTGAAACTCTGAATTTGGATTATTTTGTTGACTATAATGGCTACTCCATTTCTTCTAAGGGATTCTTGCCCACAGTATTAGATATAATGGTCACCTGAGTTAAATTCACCTATTCCAGTCCATTTTAGTTCATTGCTTCCTAAAATGTTGATGTCATCTCTTGCCATCTCCTGTTGGACCATTTCCAATTTTCCTTGATTCATGGACCTGACATTCCAGGTTTCTATGCAATATCGATCCTTACAGCATCAGACTTCACTTTCATCACCAGTGATGCCCACAGCTGAGTATTGTTTTTGCTTTGTCTGTGTCTCTTAATTCTTTCTGCAGTTATTTCTCCACTGATCTCCAGTAGCATATTGGGCACCTACTGACCTGGGGAGTTCATCTATCAGTGTCTTATCTTTTTGGCTCTTCATACTGTTCATGGGGTTCTCAAGGCAAGAATACTGATGTGGTTTGTCTTTCACATCTCCAGTGGACCACTTTTTCTCAGAATTCTCCACCATGACCTGTCTGTCTTGGATGGCCCTACATGGCATGGCTCATAGTTTCACTGGAGTTAGCAAGGCTGTGGTCCATGTAATCAGATTAGTTAGTGTTCTGTGATTATGAATTTCAGTCTGTCTCCCCTCTGATGGAGAAGGTAAGAGGCTTATGGAAGCTTCCTCATGGGAGAGAATTACTGAGGGGGAAACTGGGTCTTGTTCTGATGGGTGGGGCCATGTTCAGTAAACCTTTAATCCAATTTTCTGTTGAGCTGTGCTTTCCTGGAGGGCTGTGTTCCCCTCCCTGTTATTTACCTGGAGCCCAACTATGGTGTAGATAATGAAGATAATGCTCACTTCCTTCAAAAGGTACCATGCATATACTGCTACACCCAATGCCCCCAACCCTGCAGCAGGCCACCACTGAGTCAGTCTCTTGTGGAGTCACTGATCCTTTCCTTTGGGTTCTGGTGCACACAAGGTTCTGTTTGTGCCCTCCACGATTCTGTTTCTTCAGTCCTGTGTAAATTCTTGCAGCTCTAAGGTGGGTTTAAGGCTAACTTCATCCAAGCAGGCTTATGCTATACCCAGGTCTGATGCACCCAAAGCCCCTGCCCCTGCAGCACTCCACTGATGACCCAAAACTCTTCAGGAAGCTATCAAACAGTTCTGTCTCAGTCTCTGTGGGGTTTCATGGTTCTGGTATAAACAAGGTTTGTTTGAACCCTCTGAGCATCTCAGGCAAGTATGGGTTTTGATTCTGAAGGTGATTTTGCCCCTACTGGAGAGAGGAGCTACTTCACGTCCAAGGTCAGGAGGTGCGGCCGTGAGGAAACACCCCTCGTTCAAGGTAAGAAAAAGTAGCTGTCCTTTTCTGGAGCAGCCATGAAGACATACCCCACGTCCAAGGTAAGAGAAACCCCAGTAAGATGGTAGGTATTTCTAGAGGTCATCAGAGGGCAGACACACTGAAACCATAATCACAGAAAACAGGTCAACCTGATCACACTGACTACAGCCTTGTCTAACTCAGTGAAATTAAACCACGCCAAGAATAGCAACCCAAGATGGGAGGGTCATGGTGGAGAGGTCTGACACAATGTGGTCCACTGGAGAATGGAATGGTAAACAACTTAAGTATTCTTGCCTTGAGGACCCCATGAACAGTATGAAAAGGCAAAATGAAAGGATACTGAAAGGGGAACTCCCTGGGTCAGTAGGTGCCCGATATGCTACCAGAGATAAGTGGAGAAATAACTCCAGAAAGAATGAGGGATGAAGCCAAAGCGAAAACAATACCCAGTTGTGGAATGTAACTGGTGATAGAAGCAATGTCCGATGCTGTAGAAGCAATATTGCATAGGAACCTAAAATATCAGGTCCATAAATCAAGGGAAATTGAAAGTGGTCAAACAGGAGATGGCAAGAGTGAACATCAACAATCTAGGAATCAGCAAACTAAAATGGACTGGAATAGGTGAATTTTACTCAGATAACCATTACATCTACTACTGCGGGCAGGAATCCCATAGAAGAAATAGAGTGCCAACATAATCAACAAAAGTCCGAAATGCAGTACTTGGATGCAATTTCAAAAATGATAGAATGATCTCTGTGCATTTCCAAGGAAAGCCTTTCAATATCATGGTAATCCAAGCCTAAGGCCCAACCAGTAATGCAGAAGAAGCTGAAGTTGAATGGTTCTATGAAGACCTAGAAGACCTTTTAGAACTAACACACAAAAAAGATGTCCTTTTCATTATAGGCGACTGGAATGCAACAAGAAAGAAGTCAAGAAACACCTGGAGTAACAGGCAAATATCGCCTTGGAGTATAGAATGAAGCAGGGCAAAGGCTAATAGATTTTTTCCAGGAGAACACATTGATCATAACACTCTCTTCCAACAACGCAAGAGAAGACTCTACACATGGACATCACCAGATGGTCAACATCAAAATCAGACTGATTATATTCTTTGCAGCCAAAGATGGAGACCCTTTATAAAGTCAGCAAAAACAAGACAGGGAGCTGACTGTGACTAAGATCATGAATTCTTTATTGCCAAATTTAGACATAAATTGAAGTGTGGAAAAACACTAGACCATTCAGATATGACTTAAATAAAACCCCTTATGATTATACATTGGAAGTGAGTAATAGATTTAAGGGACTAGATCTGATAGAGTGCCTGGTGAATTATGGACTGAGGTTCCTGACATTGTATAGGAGACAGGGATCAAGACCATCCTCATGGAAAAGAAATGCAAAAAGCAAAATGGCTGTCTGGGGAGGCCTTATAAAAAGCTGTGAAAAGAAGAGAAAGGAAAAGCAAAGGAGAAAAAGAAAGATATAAGCATCTGAATGCATAGTTCCAAAGAATAGCAAGAAGAGATAAGAAAGCCTTCTTCAGTGATCAATGCAAAGAAATAGAGGAAAATAACAGAATGGGAAAGACTAGAGATCTCTTCCACAAAATTAGAGATACCAAGGGAACATTTCATGCAAAGATGGGCTTGATAAAGGACAGAAATGGTATGGACCTAACAGAAGCAGAAGACATTACGAAGAGGTGGCAAGAATACAGAGAAGAACTGTTAAAAAAAAAAAAAAAAAAAAAAAAAGATCTTCATGACCAAGATATTCAAGATGCTGTTATCACTCACCTTGAGCCAGACATCCTAGAATGTGAAGTCAAGTGGGCCTTCGAAAGCATCACTACATTCGAAACTGGTGGAGGTGATAGAATTCCAGTTGAGCTATTTCAAATGCTGGAAGATGATGCTGTGAAAATGCTGCACTCAATATGCCAGCATATCTGGAAAGCTCAGCAGTGGCCACAGCACTGGAAAAGGTCAGTTTTCATTCCAATCCTAAAGAAAGGCAATGCCAAAGAAATCTCAAACTACTGCACAACTGCACTCATCTCATATGCTAGTAAATACTGGTCAAAATTCTCCAAGCCAGGCTTCAACAATAACTGAACCATGAAATTCCAGATGTTAAAGCTGGCTTTAGAAAAGGCAGAGGAACCAGAGATCAAATTGCCAACACCCGCTGGGTCATCAATAAAGCAAGAGAGTTCCAGAAAAAAACCATCTATTTCTGCTTTATCGCCTATGCCAAAGCCTTTGACTGTGTGGATCACAATAAACTGTGTAAAATTCTGAAAGAGATGGGAATACCAGACCACGTGAATTGCCTCTTGAGAAACCTATATGCAGGTCAGGAAACAACAGTTAGAACTGGACATGGAACAACATACTGGTTCCAAATAGGAAAAGGAGTATGTCAAGACTGTATATTGTCACCCTGCTTATTTAACTTATATGCAGAGTACATCATGAGAAATCCTGGACTGGAAGAAGCACAAGCTGGAATCAAGACTGCAGGGAGAAATATCAAGAACCTCAGATATGCAGATGACACCACCCTTATGGCAGAAAGTGAAGAGGAAATAAAAGCCTCTTGATGAAAGTGAAAGTAGAGAGTGAAAAAGTTGGCTTAAAGCTCAACATTCAGAAAACGAAGATCATGACATCTCGTCCCATCACTTCATGGGAAATAGTTAAGAAAACATTGAAACGATTTTAGACATTTTTTTTTTTTTTTGAGGCTCCTAAATCACTGCAGATGGTGATTGTAACTGTGAAATTAAAAGACATTAACTCCTTTTAAATGAAAGTTATGACCAACCTAGATAGTATATTGAAAAGCAGAGATATTACTTTGCCAACAAAGGTCTATCAAATCAAGGCTATGGTGTTTTTTTTTTTTTTTTTCTGGTAGTAATGTATGGATGTGAGAGTTGGACTGTGAAGAAAGCTGAGTGCTGAAGTATTGATGCTTTTGAACTGTGGTGTTGGAGAAGACTCTTGAGAGTCCCTTGGACTACAAGGAGATCCAACAAGTCCATCGTAAAGGAGATCGCTCCTGGGTGTTCATTGGAAGGACTGATGCTGTAGCTGAAACTGCAATTCTGTGGCCACCTCATGCAAAGTGTTGACTCACTGGAAAAGACCCTGATGCTGGGATGGATTGGGGGCAGGAGGCAGAGGGGATGACAGAGGATGAGATGGCTGGATGCCATCACTGACTCGATGGATATGAGTCTGAGTGAACTCCGGGAGTTGGTGATCGACAGGAGGCCTGGTGTGCTGTTATTCATGGGGTTGCAAAGAGTCCGACATGACTGAGTGACTGAACTGAACTGAACAATGTTGCTGGGGCTTCTCCTTTGCCCTAAAAGTGGGGTATCACCTCAAAGTCACTCCAGTTTCACACAGCAATTGCTCCAGCACCTACCATCTTCCTGGGCTTCTCTGCCCTTGGGCCTGGGGTACCCCCCTCACAGTTTCTCCAGTGCTCTGCAGCCACTACTCCAGTACCTGGATTGCTTAGGCCCTTGAAATATGGCAAACAGACTACTCTGTGTCTTTTGAGGGCAAGTCATAAAAAGTTCATGCTTCTACTCTCCTCACTCAGAGGACATTTACCCTGGGAACCCAATCACCATTCTGTGTGGAAGGCAACTTGGAGAGTACACATGAATAGGCCCAAGTGGTGAGCAAACCAGGTCATTCTAACTGTCAGCCAGCATCTTTCTTCAGACCTGTGAATTAGTGAACCTGGAGTCTTCCTTCTCAGGCCCCAACTAAGATGAAGCAGTGATAATTCTACACATTATGGAATTTCTGTTTCCTTAGCGTTATTCAGGATCATGATAGATAATTGCTTTATCCTGAGGTAATTTGCTCACAATCTTAATATCAACTTTGCTCCATAATCATAGTAACTAGAATAGGAGATGCTAAGAGGATGAAAGGTTGACTGACTCAAGTGGGTGAATGCCTACTTCCTCTGACTGTGCGTGTGCTCCGTCACTTTAGTCATGTCCAAGTCTGTAACTTTGAGGACTATAGTCCAATAAGCTCCTCTGTACATTGGATTTCTCAGGTAAGATACTGGAGTGGCTTGTCATTTCCTCCTCTGGGGGATCTTCCCAACCTTGGGATCTAACCTATATCTCCTCCATTGCAGGCAAATTCTCTACCTCTCTACCTACTGAGCCATTGGTGGGGAAGAGTAAATGGGAGATTCTCTGGAAAGGTCTCATATGTGTTGGTGGGAGTGGGGGCCTGCTATGGGGGAAACATGGAATCATAAAATTATCTATTTCCTATATCAAAAAATTTGCCATTACCTCACCAATACAATTATATCAGGTCTGGGACTGCACTTATTTCTGGCAGAAGGAGACTGTTGCTCAGGACACTGTTTAAATTTCTTAGAATGAGACAAGAGTAGGCAGAGCAGGCAACATTCCTTCAAAGTTTAAACTAGAACTGAGATATGTACACCTAGTTCCCAAGGGGTAAAGACAATCCCATTATATTTTAGTTTTCTAATATTTTTCCTTCTAGTTGTTTTTGTTGTTCAGTCTCTCCATCATGTTCAACTCTTTGCAACCCCATGGAGTGCTGCATGCCAGGCTTCTCTGTCCTCCACCACCTCCCAAGTTTGCTCAAGCTCATGTCCATTGAGTCAGTGATGCTATCCGACCACCTCATTTTCTGTCCAGAGACCCAACCAAAAAGAAAACTCTGGTAGACCTATTCCTGAAACTTACTCTGTGGATAGTCAGTTGGATGGCTCAATCAGAGACTTTGATTCAGAATATCAAGTCTATGTAACAACAAGTATTAAAAATGGAAAATGAGGGGAAATTGTCACAGAAAAATTTGAAGCCCATTAATGTAAAAGGATGCTTATGTAGGATATGATAGCTGTCTTCAAATAATTCAGAACAAGACAATATTCAGAGCTGTTTCTCTCAGTTGCAGTGCCCATTCAATGGCAGTTCTCAAAGACACCCTTGCTTTGCTATCCTTTGTGAAGAACTGAATGAATTCAAAGTATGAAATTTACCTGACAAGTAGACTTTTATGGTTTGGAGCAAAGACATCAGTCCATGTCCTGTGATAATATGCTGAATATAACAGTGTACAAATTTTCATTTTGGTTACATTTTTACTGTTTTTATAATATTTGTTCTCATTCAGTTTGCAGATAAATCTTCCCTCAGAACTTGACCAGATTTACTGTGACTGGCGGATAACATCTGATGCATGTGTTGCTATGAATCAGAATGACATTCTGTTCAGGCAATTTTCTAGGTATGAAGGGCAACACATTTTCTGGGGAACAAAATTCTAATAGGCAAATACATTATACTTAAATTGATTCAATGCCAAAAGTATTCAATGGACACAGCACTTGTAGAGGCTTAATCAACACAGTCCCTGATTCTTAGGAGGGCCTTAGGGATTTAGGGAATTAGGCTGAATATATGAATTTAAGGGAAATTTATTATTTGGTGGTTTGGGCATGATGATAATGAGAAATTCAGGAAGGAAAACATAATGCCTCACTTTTGGAATTTTGGAAATGTTTGATGAAAGTGAAAGTCTCTCAGTCTTTCAACTCCTTGCAACTCCATTGACTATATTGTCCATAGAATTTTCCAGGCCAGAATACTTAAGTGGGTAGCCTTTCCCCACTACGGGTGATCTTCCCAACCCAGGTCTCTCGCATTGCAGGCAGATTCTTTACCAGATGAACCACAAGGGAAACCCGGACATGTTTGGTAGTTAATGTAGCAAACTGATAAAGCTAAATGAAACTGTTAAAGATTAATGTTGATACTTATTCCACAACTATATAGGAAAATTTGATTTAGAAGGTACTTGAATGGTCGTATGCCCCCCGCCCACGTTCTTCAATTTAAGTCTGAATTTGGCAATAAAGAGTTCATGATCTGAGCCACAGTCAGCTTCTGGTCTTGTTTTTGTGACTGTATACAGCTTCTCCATCTTTGGCTGCAAATAATATAATCAATCTGTTTTTGATGTTGGCCATCTGGTGATGTCCATCTGAAGAGTCTTCTTTTGTTTACTTGGAAGAGAGTGTTTGTTAAGACCAATGTGTTCTCCTGGCGAAACTCTATTAGTCTTTGCCCTGCTTCATTCTGTATTCCAAGGCCAAATTTGTCTGCTACTCCAGATGTTTCTTGGCTTCCTACTTTTGCATTCCAGTCCCCTATAATGAAAAGGACATCTTTTTTGGGTGTTAGTTCTAAAAGGTCTTGTAGATCTTCATAGAACCGGTCAACTTCAGCTTCTTCAGCATTATTGGTTGGGGCATAGACAGATTATTGTGATATTGAATGGTTTGCCTTGGAAACGAACAAAGATAATTCTGTCATTTTTGAAATTGCCTGCAAGTACTGAATTTTGGACTCTTTTGTTGACCATGATGGCTACTCAATTTTTCCTAAGGGATTCCTGCCCACAGCAGTAGAAAAAATGGCCATCTGAGTTACAGTCACCCATCTCAATACATTTTAGTTATCTGATTCCTAGAATGTCAGCGTTCACTCTTGCCATCTCCTGTTTGACCACTTCCAATTTGCCTTCATTTATGAACAAGACATTCCAGGTTCCTATGCAATATTGCTTTTACAGCATCGGACCTTGCTTCTGTCAGCAGCCATATCCACAGCTGGGTATTGTTTTTGCTTTGGCTCTATCCCTTCATTCTTTCTGGAGTTATTTCTCCACTAATCTCCAGTAGCATATTGGGCACCTACTGACCTGGGGAGTTCCTCTTTCAGTATTATATCATTTTTCCTTTTCACATTGTCCATGAGTTTCCGCAAGGCAAGAATACTGGAAGTGCTTTACCATTCCCTTCTTGGGCCTTGATCTGATAGATCAAGTGCCTGATGAACTATGGACTGAGGTCCGTGACACTGGACAGGAGATAGGGATCAAGACCATCCCCATGGAAAAGAAATGCAAAAAGCAAAGTGGCTGTCTGGACAAGCATTACAAATAGCTGTGAAAAGAAGAGAAGTGAAAGAGATGTAAGGATCTGAATGCAGAGTTCCAAAGAAGAGCAAGAAGAGATAAGAAAGCCTTCATTAGCAATGAATGGAAAGAAATAGAGGAGAAGAACAGAATGGGAAAGGCTAGAGATCTCTGCAAGAAAATTAGAGATACCAAGGGAACATTTCATGCAAAGATGGGCTTGACAAAGGACAGACATGATACAGACCTAACAAAAGTAGAAGACATTAAGAAGAGATGGCAAGAATACACAGAAGAACTGTGCAAAAAGATCTTCATGACCCAGATAATCATGATGGCATGATCACTCACCTAGAGCCAGACATCCTGGAATGTGAAGTCAAGTGGGCATCACTATGAACGAAGCAAGTGGAGGTGATAGAATTCCAGTTGAGCTATTTCAAATGCTGGAAGATGATGCTATGAAAGTGCTGCCCTCAATATGCCAGCAAATATGGAAAACTCAGCAGTGGCCACAGGACTGGAAAAGGTCAGTTTTCATTCCAGTCTCAAAGAAAGGCAATGGCAAAGAATACACAAACTACCATACAATTGCACTCATCTCATATGCTAGTAAAGTAATGGTCAAAATTCTCCAAGCCAGGCTTCAGCAATATGTGAACTGTGAACTATTATATGTTCAAGCTGGTTTTAGAAAAAGCAGAGGAACCAGCAATCAAATTGCCAACATCTGCTGGATCATTTAAAAAGCAAAAGAGTTCCAGAAAAAAAAAAGTCTGTTTCTGCTTTTTTGTCTATGTCAAAACCTTCGACTGTGTGGATCACAATAAACTGTGGAAAATTCTGAAAGAGATGGGAATACAAGACCACCAAACCTGCCTTTTGATAAATTTGTATGCAGGTCAGGAACCAACAGTTGGAACTGGACCGGGAATAACAAACTGGTTCCAAATAGGACAAGGAGTATGTCAAGGCTATATATTGTGACACTGATTATTTAACTTATATGCAGAGTTCATCATGAGAAACCCTGGGCTGGAAGAAGCACAAGCTGGAATCAAGCTGCCAGGAGAAATATCAACAACCTCAGATATGCAAATGATACCATCTTTATGCGAGATAGTGAAGAGGAAATAAAAAGCCTCTTGAAGAAAATGAAAATGGAGGTTAAAAAAAAGGCTTAAAGCTCAACATTCAGAAAACGAAGATCATGGCCTCCAGTCCCATCACTTCATGGGAAATAGATGGCAAAACAGTGGAACCAGTGTCAGACTTTATTTTGGGGGCTTCAAAATCACTGCAGATGGTGACTGCAGCCATGAAATTAAAAGATGCTTACTTCTTGGAAGAAAAGTATGACCAACCTAGATAGCATATTGAAAAGAAAAGACATTACTTTGCCAACAAAGGTCCATCTAGTCAAAGCTATGGTTTTTCCTGTGTTCTTGTAAGGATGTGAGAGTTGGACTATGAAGAAAGCTAAGTACCGAAGAATTGATGCTTTTGAACTGTGATGCTGGAGAAGACTCTTGAGAGTCTCTTGGACTGCAAGGAGATCCAACCAGTCCATTCTGCAGGAGATCAGCCTTGGGATTTCTTTGGAAGGAATGATGCTAAAGCTGAAACTCCAGTACTTTGGCCACCTCATGCAAAGTGTTGATTCACTGGAAAAGACTCTGATGCTGGGAGGGATTGGGGGCAGGAGGAGAAGGGGTCGACCAAGGATGGGATGGTTGGATGGCCTCAATGACTGGATAGACATGAGTTTGAGTGAACTCCAGGAGTTGCTGATGGACAGGGAGGCCTGGTGTGCTGTGATTCATGGGGTCACAAAGAGTCAGACATGACTGAGCAACTGAACTGACCTAATAGGAAAATTAAATTATTGATAATAAAATAATTTAATAAAAATATTGATTCAAATATATATTCAAGTAGCTATCTAAATCTATACATATCATTCCTTGAGAAAAATATATTTTAAAAAGTTGACTTAAAATTCAAACTGATATATTACACATGGAGACTAATAATAGAAATAGGAAGAAATAAGCATAACTTTGGGAAAGTAACACACACAGTTAAATGTTTCTATTGTCATCTGTTTAAATTTGTAAAGAGTAGGTAAAATTTCATGAATAGTAGTCCAATTGGCAAAAGAATTTCAGAAACCTTATCGTGGATATTTTTTATATATTTGAGGCTGAAATTCTAATTTTGTAGATTTTTTTTTCCTTAAGTTATTTTAAATGTCTAAATAAACTGTAGCAAGAATAGCAATGATTGGATTGAGGTAATCTGGAAAAGAATGAATTAGATAAAGGTCCTAAGGTGTTTAGTCTAGTCTAAGATGTGTGAAGCTTTTGTCTATGTTTTAAAAACCTATATGACCTCCCTTCATGGAATTGTTCAGGGTTGAAAATCTGCTTTATACAAGTCAAAGGAAACTCTGAACAAAGAAAATGTGCAAGCCCAACCACTGGTAACTTGTTAATGAGATTGTTTACTGAAGCACTGATAATTTCTTAATGAGATTGTTTAGTGAGTAATGAGTAACTGGGAAGGATGAGATACAGTTTGTCTAGGGAAAGGAAATGATCACACTTCTTGAGTGGGCAATGGATCATATGTAGGTGACTTTCTGGAGCTGAGGTTGCTTATAGACACACAACTTCAGGTCTTGTGAACACACACAACTGATAAGCAAAGACTGAGATAGCAGATGCTGTTCATGGGAATCAGAAGATCATTGGTATGCTGTTACTGAACTTCCTTTAATGTTTCCTCTTTGTGCCTTTCTTTAAAGCTCAACAAATGTTGTGACAGATGAAACTATTGTTTTTATGAGTTCTACAGTCACGTAATCAGCATCACTGCTGCTAATAGAGCAGAATAGGCCATGTGATCAATCTATGAAATAAAGATTGCCTACCAGTCATAAATCAAATAATTTAAAAATATAAAGATATTATAGTAGAACAACTGGAAATCAAACATCTTAAAACCACTCAGAACTATATATATATATACACACACACACACACACACACACACACACACACACACACACACACACACATATATATATATATATATATATATATATATATATATAAAGTTCAGTTCAGTTCAGTCACTCAGTCATGTCCGACATTGTGACTCCATGAATGGCAGCACGCCAAGCCTCAGTGTCCATCACCAACTCCCAGAATTCACTCAGACGCACGTCCATCACATTGGTGATGCTATCCAGCCATCTCATCCTCTGTCATCTCCTTCTCCCTCCTGCCCCCAATCCCTCCCACCATCAGAGTCTTTTCCAATGAGTTGACTCTTCGCATGAGGTGGCCAAAGTACTGGAGTTTCACCTTAGCATCATTCCTTCCAAAGAAATCCCATGGCTGATCTGCTTCAGAATGGACTGGTTGGATCTCCTTGCAGTCCAAGGGACTCTCAAGACTCTTCTCCAACACCACAGTTCAAAAGCATGAATTCTTATGCGCTCAGCTTTCTTTACAGTCCAACCTCACATCCATACATGACCACTGGAAAACCATAGCCTTGACTAGACAGACCTTGTTGGCAAAGTAATGTCTCTGCTTTTGAACATCCTATCTAGATTGGTCATAACTTTTCTTCCAAGGAGTAAGCGTCTTCTAATTTCAAGGCTGTAGTCACCATCTGCAGTGATTTTAGAGCCCAAGAAAATAAAGTCTGACACTGCTTCCACTGTTTCCCCATCTATTTCCCATGAAGTGATGGGACTGGATGCCATGATCTTCGTTTTCTGGATGTTGAGCTGTAAGCCAAAATTTTCACTCTCCTCTTTTACTTTCATGAAGGGGCTTTGTAGTTTCTCTTCACTTTCTGCTATAAGGGTTGCATCATCTGCATATCTGAGGTTATTGATATTTCTTCCAGCAATCTTGATTCCAGCTTGTGCTTCTTCTAGTCCAACATATCTCATGATGTATTCTGCATATAAGTTAAATAATCAGGGTGACAATATACAGCTTTTACGTACTCCTTGTTGTAGCTGGAACCAAACTGTTGTTCCATGTCAGTTCTAACACAGAAGTCCCATGTCCAGTTCTGCACATAGGTTTCTCAAAAGGCAGGTCTGGTGGTCTTGTATTCCCATCTCTCTCACAGTTTTCCACAGTTTAGTGTGATCCACACAGTCAAAGGCTTTGGCATAGTCAATAAAGCAGAAATAGATCTTTCTCACTAGCTTTTTGCTTTTTTGATGGTCCAGCACATGTTTGCAATTTTATCTCTGGTTCCTCTGCCTTTTTACAACCAGCATGAACATCTGGAAGTTCATGGTCCACATATTGCTAAAGCCTGGCTTGGAGAATTTTGAGCATTACTTCACATAAAATTGTCCAAAAGATATGTGATGTGACTGACAGATGCGTTTTCAAGAATATTCACATTTATTTCAAGTATATCCACTTTTATTTCAAGTGAACATAGCTCATCTACCAAAAGTGATGATATTTTCTGATCTTTAAAGAAATACAAATAAATTTCAATGTATTAAAATCAATCACAGTATGGTATCTGACCAAACTGACCCTAAGCTAATCCAGAAAATATTTCAATGTTTCAGAGCACTAAAATCATGTAGAATATTTTGACAAGTAATTTCGAAAAAGAAAGTAAGAGCTAATACTTCAGTCATTTGGCTAAATCAGTATGGAGGAATGATTTGTCATGATGGAAATATTCTTAAACTAGATGTGCATTATGTAAATATACTCAATTCTTACAGCTATAAGGATATTTTCAAAATTCAATTAAATGCTCAGTTTCCTGAATGTGGCTTAACTAAGTTCATTAAGTACTGGAAATTAAATTTACCTTCTAAGTGATTTTATATATGTGAGTCTAGTGTGAACAAGGTACTTCATTGATAAACAAAATGTAGTATTAAATGTAGAAATATTAGTGACATAAGCAAGTAGAGTGTTTCTAGTAGTTTTATGTGTCTTAATATAATGGATAATATCAATCCATTAAATTGAAAAAACAGTTGCAATTATTTGAATCTATTTAGTTAAAGCTAGAAATAATTACTGTCTTTTTAATTTTCTTATCATGGATTGTTTTCAAACAATGATAGAGAAAAGTCAGTAAGATCATTTAAGAATATGATTTATTCAGAATGAAGCAATATGAAAATGATTCTAAGGGGGCATTCTACTTCAGGAAAGAAAAGTATAGGTTTAGAACAAGAGGTCTGAATATTTTCAAAATTTGATAATAGGTAGTAAAGAGATGGGAATACCAGACAACCTGACTTTCCTCTTGAGAAACCTATTAGCATCTCAGGAAACAACAGTTAGAACTGGACATGGAACAACAGACTGGTTCCAAATTGGGAAACGAGTATGTCAAGGCTGTATATTGTCTCCTTGCTTCATCATGACAAACGCTGGGCTGGAGGGAGTACAAGCTGGAATCAAGACTGCCAGGAGAAATATCAATAACATCAGATATGCAGATAGCACCACCGTTATGGCATAAAGTGAAGAACTAAAGAACCTCTTGATGAAAGTGAAAGAGGAGAGTGAAAAAGTTGACTCAAAGCTCAACATTTAGAAAACTGAGATGATGGTATCCGGTCCCATCTCTTCATGTTAAATAGATGGAAAAACAGTGGAAACAGTGGCTGACTTCATTTTGGGGGCTCCAAAATCACTGCAGATGGTGTTTGCAGCCATGAAATTAAAAGACACTTGCTCCATGGAAGGAAAGTTATGAACAACTTAGACAGCAAATTAAAAAGCAGAGACATTACTTTGTCAACAAATGTCTGTCTAGTCAAGGCTATGGTTTTTCCAGTGGTCATGTATGGGTGTTAGAGTTTGACTGTGAAGAAAGCTGAGCACTGAAGAATTAATGCTTTTGAATTGTGGTATTGGAGAAGACTCTTGAGAGTCCCTTGAACTGCAAGGAGATTCAACCAGTCCATCCTAAAGAAATCAGTTCTGGGTGTACATTGTAAGAACTGATATTGAAGCTGAAAGTTAAATATTTTGGCCACCTGATGCGAAGAGATGATTCATCTGAAAGACCCTGATATTGGGAAAGATTGAAGGCAGTAGGAGAAGGGGGTGACAGCGGATGAGATAGTTGGATGGCACCACCGACTCAATGGACATGAGGGTTGGTGATGGACAGGGAGGCCTGGCATGCTGTGATTCATGGGACTGCAAAGAGTCAGAGATGACTGAGTGACTGAACTGAACTGAGTTGAAAAAAGTCTCAGAAAATAAAGACATTATTCTTGTAGATTAGCCATCTCTAGGTGGTTAGATAGTAATATGGGTTTCACACGAAAAAAAAAAATAGCACAGAACAGCAGGGTTAATTCTATTTAAGAGCAAGTGTGGCAATTTTTTTTAATTTTCTAGGGACTCTTGCCAGGAACAAAAATATAACAAAACATCTACAATTTTAACAATTATTTTCAATTTGACTTTTTAAAAACATTTTTGTTCATCCACACATTTATTCCTATGTATTTAGTTAGTTGCATAGTATATAATATGGAGAAGGAAATGGCAACCCACTTCAGTACTTTTGCCTGGAGAAACCCAGGGACAGAGAAGTCTTGTGGGCTGCTGTCTTTGGGGTCACACAGAGTTGGACATGACTGAAGTGATTTAGCAGAAGCAGCATAGTATATAATTAATTCATTTGCCTATTTAATTATTTTATTTATTTGCTCTTATTTACAAAATATATCATGAGGATAGTATTAAATGGCTAAGACTAAGTCTCTGAAAGGTAAGAAAGTTCATTTAAACTCACACACACACATGATGATATTATCATACACAAAATGACTGAAATAATTTGTCAATATCTTCTATATCCAGTTTTAATCACACCTCTTATTATATTAAAGAAGTCTTAATTACAACAGAAGTCTACATATTAAAATTAAATGATGTATATATATGTTAAATCTTTTGGATATTCTAAGAATCATTCTTCTTTTATATTCCAAAGCCATTGATTTGTTGAAGAATCAGGACACTGATATTGTAAAAGACCACACTTTATTAATAATAAACAAATTAAAAATAAAATATTTTGCTGAAAGATGCAAACATCTGTTATGAAACATATCTTTGATGGTATGTCACAGAGCTTTAAAATATTAACATTATAACACAGGAACCATTTAATTTTAATACAGAATATTTTACAAAATAACAATTCTGCACTACTGACCTCTGGGCCATATCAAAGGACACGAAGAAGTTCTCATGTAAAACTAAGCTACTGAGATTCAACTAACTATTTACAATTATTGTCAGTACTCAACCAAATAAGAAATAATTTTTGATATTGCCAAAATTAAAAGAAATACATGAATTAATAAGGGAAATATATTATTATTATTCACAAAGAAGGGGTTATTAGTTGCTTTACTGTACAAATTATGTTTATATTCAACATAAAAGTCAGATTAACAAAAGTATGATAATCAGAAGATTTCACATATAATTGCAAGTAATATTCTGAAAATCTGTGGAATTTTAATTACAGCAATCTAAAATGTCTGCTTCAAGCTAAATATTTATATCAGTTAGGAGTCCTTCAAGAGTTCTGAAAATATTTAACTTTTGCTAGTATATAGAAGTAGAGCTATTTTAAGATGATAACTTTTACACCTGCTTAGCTTCAGCTATGTCCAACTATTTGTGTCCCTATGAACTGTAACCTGCCATGCTCCTCTACAATGGGAAAATAATACTGAAATGGTTTGCCATGCCCTTCTCCAGGGGATCTTCCTGACCAGGGATTGAACATGAATTTCTCCTGTCTCCTGCATTGGCAGGCGGGTTCTTTACCACTAGAACCACCTGGAAATTCCCAGTAAGATAGCTTAGTACCTAACTATTTTATGGAACTTATGTAGAGAAACCATTTATTTTATCACCCACATCAATATGTAGGTAAACTCTTGGGAGCTGCATTAGGCATTACTGACAAAATGGAGGCATGGCCCCCAACCCCCTTCCTTGTCCTGCAGGCACGACCCCAGGATGAAGGAGTTAGGCCTTGTGATTCTGACTTGTTCTTTCCTTTCTTCAGTTGAGTTGGCTGGAAAGAATGTTAAGGTGCTTGAAAGAAGCATGTGAAAGCACAAAGCCTTCTACAGTTGTGCTCAGAAAATAATCTATAAAGTAACCACTGACATTTGTTCAAGGATATTTACAAAGAATGTCCCAGGATGAGCATGTAGGCCACAGCTTGAGGCCATGGGAAGGATTGTTATCTAAGACCTGTTTGTGAAGGAAATATTTATGGCAAAAGATTGCTGACTTTAGGGTTTAGGAATAAGTAAGAATAACTAAGGTGGATGCGACTGGCACACTAATTGCAGGTGGCTGTGACCTGCGCACTAAGTGTAGCTGAGAGGAGCTACCCCACTTCCGAGGTCAGGGGCAGAAGCCAGGAAGACCCCATGGCCAAAGGACAGCAGAAAGAGGCATTATTACCCCATGTCCAAGGACAGAGGCAGCAGCTGAAAGTGCCAGGCTGTGACAGTGCAGGAACTGTCGAGAGGAGCTACTCCTTGTCCAAGGTCAGGGGCAGCAGCCAAGGGGACCCACCCCATGCCCAAGGCCAGGGGCTGTGGCTGGGAGGAGTAACCCCACATCCAAGGAGCCGTGGCTGCGTGGGCACAGGAGGGCATAGAGCCATCCAACATTGAAGGTCAGGAAGGATGGTGGTAAGGAGATACACCTCATCCAAGGTAAGGGGCAGCAAATGTGCTTTGCTGGAGCAGCCGTGAAGAGACACCCCATGCCCAAGGTAAGAGAAAACCAAGTAAGATGGTAGGTGTTACAAGAAGGCATCAGAGGTCAGACACTGAAACCATATTCAAAAACTAGTCAATCTAATCACACTAGGACCACAGCCTTGTCCAACTCAATGAAACTAAGCCATGCCCCGCAGGGCAACCCAGGGCAGGTGAGTCATGGTGGAGAGGTCTGACAGAATGTGGTACACTGGAGAATGGAATGGAAAACCACTTCAGTATTCTTGCCTTAGAATGGCATGAACAGTATAAAAAGGCAAAATGATAGGATACTGTAAGTGGAACTCCCCAGGTCAGTAGGTGCCCAACACACAACTGGAGATCAGTGGAGAAGTAACTCCAGAAAGAATGAAGGGATGGAGTAAAAGCCAAAACAATACCCAGCTGTGAATATGACTGGTGATGGAACCAAGGTCCAATGCTGTAAAGAGCAATATTGTATAGGAACCTGGAATGTCAGGTCCATGAATCAAGGCCAAAATGGAAGTGCTCAAACAAGAGATAGCAAGAGTGAATGTCAACATTCTAGGAATCAGCGAACTAAAATGGACTGGAATGGGTGAATTTAACTCAGATGACCATTGTATCTATTACTGCAGGCAGGAATCCCTCAGAAAAAAATGGAGTAGCAATCATGGTCAACAAAACAGTCTGAAATGCAGTTGGATGCAATCTCAAAAATGATAGAATGATCTCTGTTCATCTCCAAGGCAAACCATATAATATCACGGTAATCCAAGTCTATTCCCCAACAAGTAACTCTGAAGAAGCTGAAGTTGAACAGTTCTATGAAGACCTAGAGAAATTTTTAGAACTAACATCCAAAAAAGATGTCGTTTTCATTATAGGACACTGGAATGCAAAAGTAGGGAAGTCAAGAAACACCTGGAGTAACAGGCAAATTTGGCCTTGGAATGCAGAATGAAGAAGGGCACAGACTAATAGAGATTTGCAAAAAAAATGCACTGGTCATAGCAAACACCATCTTCCAACAACACAAGAGAAGACTCTACACATGGACGTCACCAGATGGTCAACACCAAAATCACACTGATTATATTCATTGCAGCCAAAGATGAAGAAGCTCTATACAGTCACCAAAAACAAGACCAGGAGCTGACAGTGGCTCAAATCATGAAATCTTATTACCAAATTAAGACTTAAATTGAATAAAATAGGCAACCATAGGGAAAACCACTGGAGCATTCAGTTATGATTTAAATTCCTTATGATTATACAGTGGAAGTGAGAAATAGATTTAAGGGCCTAGATCTGATAGATAGAGTGCATGATGAACTATGGAATGATGTTTGTGACACTGTACAGGAGACATGTATCAAGACCATCTCCATGGAAAAGAAAGGCCAGAAAGCAAAATGGCTGATGGGGAGGCCTCACAAATAGCTGTGAAAAGAAGAGAAGTGAAAAACAAAGGAGAAAAGAAAAGATATAATCATCTGAATGCAGAGTTCCAAAGAATAGCAAGAAGAGATAAGAAAGCCTTCTTCATCGATCAGTGCAAAGAAATAGAGGAAAAGAACAGAATGAGAAAGACTAGAGATCTCTTCAAGAAAATTAGAGATACCAAGGGAACATTTCATGCAAAGATGGGCTAAATAAAGGACAGAAATGGTATGGACCAAACAGAAACAGAAGATATTAAGAAAAGGTGGCAAGAATATGCTAAATAACTGTACAAAAAATAAAAAATCTTCACAACCCAGATAATCACGATGATGTGATCCCTCATCTAGAGCCAGACATCCTGGAATGTGAAGTCAAGTGGGCCTTAGAAAGCATCACTACGAATAAAGCTAGTGGAGGTGATGGTATTCCAGTTGAGTTATTTCAAATCCTGAAAGATGATGCTGTGAAAGTGCTGCACTCAATATGCCAGCAAATTTGGCAAACTCAGCCGTGGCCACAGGACTAGAAAAGACCTGTTTTCATTCCAATCCCAAAGAAAGGCAGTGCCAAAGAATGCTCAAACTACTGCATAATTGCACTCATCTCACATGCTAGTAAAGTAATGCTCAAAATTATCCAAGCCAGGCTTCAGCAATACATGAACCATGAAATTCCTGATGTCCAAGCTGGTTTTAGAAAAGACAGAGGAACCAAAGATCAAATTGCCAACATCCACTGGATCATGGAAAAAGCAAGAGAGTTCCAGAAAAACATCTATTTCTACTTTATTGACTATGCCAAAGCCTTTGAGTGTGTGGATCATATAAACTGCAGAAAATTCTGAGAGAGAGAAATTCTGACCACCTGACTCGCCTCTTGAGAAATCTGTATGCAGGACAGGAAGCAACAGTTAGAGCTGGACATGGAACAATAGACTGGTTCCAAATAGGAAAAGGAGTCCGTCAAGACTGTATATTGTCACCCTATTTATTTAATTTATATGCGGAGTACATCAAGAGAAACGCTGGACTGGAAGAAACACAAACTTGAATCAAGATTGCAGGGAGAAACATCAATAACCGCAGATATGCAGATGATACCACCCTTATGGCAGAAAGTGAAGAGCAACTAAAAAGCTTCTTGATGAAAGTGAAAGGGGATAGTGAAAAATTTGGCTTAAAGCTCAACATTTAGAAAATGAAGATCATGGCATCCAGTCCCATCACTTCATGGGAAATAGATGGGGAAATCGTGGGAACAGTGTCAGACTTATTTTGGGGGCTCCAAAATCACTGCAGATGCTTATTGCAGCAATGAAATTAAAAGATGCTTAGTCATTGGAAGAAAAATTATGACCAACCTAGATAATATATTCAAAAGCAGAGACATTACTTTGCCAACAAAGGTCAGTCTAGTCAAGGCTATGGTTTTTTCTGTGGTCATGTATGGATGTGAGAGTTGGACTGTGGATAAAGCTGAATGCTGAAGCACTGATGCTTTTAAACTGTGGTGTTGGAGAAGACTCTTGAGAGTCCCTTGGGCTGCAAGGAGATTGAACGAATCCATTTTGAAGAAGATCAACCCTGGGATTTCTTTGGAAGGAATGATGCTAATGCTGAAACTCCAGTATTTTGGCCACCTCATGTGAAGAGTTGACTCATTGGAAAAGACTTTGATGCTGGGAGGGATTGGGGGCAGGAGGAGAAGGGGACGACAGAGGATGAGATGGCTGGATGGCATCACTGACTGGATGGACGTGAATTTGAGTAGACTCAGGGAGTTGGTGAGGGACAGGGATACGGGGCATGCTGCAATTCATGGGACCACAAAGAATTGGACACTACTGAGTGACTGAACTGAACTGAAGAATAAATATAAGCCTTTTTAGGAGATAATGATCTTAAGATACTAGGGGCAAACAAGATTTAGAAAGATAAGAAATAACCTGAGGAATGTAGTAGGAGGTACAATGTAATCACAAATTCAGTTCAGTTCAGTTTAGTTCAGTCGCTTAGTCGTGTCCGACTCTTTTCGACCCCATGAATCGCAGCACGCCAGGCCTCTCTGTTCATCACCATCTCTCGGAGTTCACCCAGACTCACGTCCATCGAGTCGTGATGCCATTCAGCCATCTCATCCTTGATCGTCTCCTTTTCCTCCTGCCCCTAATCCCTCCCAGCATCAGAGTCTTTTCCAATGAATCAACTCTTCACATGAGGTTGCCAAAGTACTGAGTAGGGGAAACTAAAAACCTCTGACCTAATGCTTTTGTCAATGGATAAAAGAGAACCTGCTTGACATTAACATGTAGTTCCTTACTATGATTCAGAGACTACATCTTTGTCTGCCAATGCCACTCACCCCTTCAGGGTGATTCCCCAGCTGCTGGAGCTGGACTCTGGCAAGTGGCATCTGATCAGGCAACGACTGAAGGGTAAGTAACTTCGTGACTGAAATGGGGAGTGGTTAAGATTGTATCTGTGGATGGCCAACACCCCTCTGAAATTTAGGCAGGGTGAAGAGGGTACCGAAGAATAATAATATTCTCTAGGAAAATTGATCTCTATACATCCAAGAACAGACAAATTTTTATTGAAATATTACTTCACATGTTAGCCCATAGAGGCATTAAAGTAATCACAGGAAGACTGTCTAAATTTCTAATTTTTGTTCAAGAGTAATGCCCATGTTTTACTGAGGAGGATACCATAAATCTGGAAACTTGGACTGAGTTTGGAGATCAGTTACATTTGTTTTATACTTTGCATGGGCCAGAAAAGGTTCCTCTAGATACTTTTCCTCTGTGGAATATGATTAGGGACGTCCTGGACCCTCGGAATGAGGCTGTTAGACAGCTTATGGGAGAGGCTACAGTGGTGGATGGTGGGTCTCTGCCTTCTGCGCAGATCATGTTTTCTGTCATTGACAAAAAAAAAAAAGAGGGAGACTGTGCTCTACCCCCAGAAGAGAGGGAAAACTTGCAGGATGCTGCGGCCAAGCACCCTAGCGAGGCCCCTCCTTCTCTACGAAACTCTTTAAAAATTTATCCATCACTTTCTGATTTAAGGTGATTGCCACCTCCTCGGTTTGCACCTCCCAGGGCCCAGGAGTTCCCCCACTTTGCCCCCAAATCCTCCCAGAGTTTTGCCTGAGGTTGAGGAAGATAAAGAGTTTTCTGAAACAAAGGAGCCTTTGAAGCAGATGCATGCAAAATATACAGAGATATGTTCCTTGGAGAAAATCCCCTCAAGGGGGCTTCACCCAGGCTTAAAAAAAAAAAAAATCCTAATGGAAACAATTCTACAAATAAAAAGTGTTTCTCTTGTGGCCAAATGGAGCATTTTTGCTTTCAATGTCCTGCCAAGCAGGGACAACAGGTCGTGCCAATACAGACTAAAACCAACCCTCCAAAGTCACCTTGAAAGTGGAGAGTGAAAACGTTGGCTTAAAGCTCAACATTCAGAAAACAGAGATCATAGCATCAGGTCCCATTACTTCATGGGAAATGAATGAGGAAACAGTGGAAATGGTGGCTGACTCTATTTTGGGGGGCTCCAAAATCACTGCAGATGGTGATTGCAGCCATGAAATTAAAAGACACTTACTCCTTGGAAGGAAAGTTATGACCAACCTAGATAGCATATTCAAAAGCAGAGACATTACTTTGCCGACTAAGGTCCGTCTAGTCAAGGCTATGGATTTTCCAGTGGTCATGTATGGATGTGAGAGTTGTACTGGGAAGAAAGCTGAAGGCCAAATAATTGATATTTTTGAACTGTGATGATGGAAAAGACTCTTGAGAGTCCCTTGGACTGCAAGGAGATCCAACCAGTCCATTCTGAAGGAGATCAGCCCTGGGATTTCTTTGGAAGGAATGATGCTAAAGCTGAAACTCCAGTACTTTGGCCATCTCACGCGAAGAGTTGACTCATTGGAAAATATTCTTATGCTGGGAAGGATTGGGGGCAGGAGGAAAAGGGGATGACAAAGGATGAGGATGGCTGGATGACATCACTGACTAAATAATTGTAAGTTTGAGTGAACTCTGGGAGATGGTGATGCACAGGGAGGCCTGGCATGCTGAGATTAAAGGGGTCACAAAGAGTCGGACATGATTGAGTGACTGAACTGAACTGAATCAGTCAATTAGCATTAATATTATTAGAGGATGGGATTTAATTATTCTTGCAATGGAGAATACACCTACAGGGTGCTTGTAGCAAGAAGGCACATTGGAATGACTCCATCTGCCAGTGACTCCAAGAAAAATAGTTTTGTCTTATCCCAACTTGTTGGCACAATTAATTGCAAAAGGTAGAAAAAGAAGCATGGAACTTTTTGGAAAGGAAGAAGCAAATATAGTGATTCCCTTTAATAATGATCAACTGCAACTTCTTTTACAAAGTAGTGATGATTGACAAGTTGCCCTGATAGATTTCAGGGGCTAAATTTTGTTTCATTTACCTTCAAGCCCCCTTTTGCATTTTTGAAAACATTCTGTGATTTTTTCAAGGAAGTTTTCTATTCAACTTTTGGAAGGGGCAATTTTAGTTTTCACAGATGGTTCCTCTAATGGTAAAGCAGTCACAATTATTAATAGAAAACCTCATGTTCAGGTAAATGAAGAGACATCAGCCCAGAGAGCTGAGTTAGGAGTGGTTAATTGGGCTTTTCAACATTTGAGAGACAGTACCTTAAATCTTTTGACTGACTCCCGATATATTGTAGGGTTGTTTCCTCATATTGAGACTGCTAGTATTATGGAAAATAAGACTACCATCTTCTCCTCATTATCTGATTTACAGAAGATTAAACATAGAGATAAGAAATCTTTTGTGGGACATATTAGAGCCCATTCTGGTTTGCCCAGTCCTTTATGTGAAGGAAATGCTTTGGCAGACGCAAACACTTCAGTGCAGTTCAGTCGCTCAGTCGTGTCTAACTCTTTGTGACCCCACGAATCGCAGTACACCAGGCCTCCCTGTCCATCACCAACTCCCAGAGCCCACACAGACTCATGTCCATAGAGCCAGTGATGCCATTCAGCCATCTCATCCTCTGTTGTTCCCTTCTCCTACTAGAGTCTTTTCCACTGAGTCAACTTTTTGCATGAGGTGGCCAAAATATTGGAGGTTTAGCTTTAGCATCATTCCTTCCAAAGAAATCCCAGGGCTGATCTCCTTCAGAATGGACTGGTTGAATCGCCTTGCAGTCCCAGGGACTCTCAAGAGTCTCTTTCAACACCACAGTTCAAAAGCATCAATTGTTTGGTACTCAACTTTCTTCACAGTCCAACTCTCACATCCATACATGACTACTGGAAAAACAATAGCCTTGGCTAGACAGACCTTTGTTGGCAAAGTAATGTCTCTGCTTTTCAATATGCTAGCTAGGGTTGGTCATAACTTTCCTTCCAAGGAGTAAGAATTTTTAAATTTCATGGCTGCAACACCATCTGCAGTGATTTTGGAGTCCCCCAAAATAAAGTCTGACTCTGCATTCAGATGCTTATATCTTTCCTTTTCTCCTTTGCTTTTCCCTTCTCTTCTTTTCACAGCTATTTGTAAGGGCTCCCTCGACAGCCATTTTACTTTTTGCGTTTCTTTTCCATGGGGATGGTCTTGATCCCTGTCTCCTGAACAATGTAATGAACCGTAGTCCATAGTTCATCAGACACTCTATCTATCAGATCTAGTCTCTTAAATCTGTTTCTCACTTCCACTGTATAATCATAAGAGATTTGATTTAGGTAATGCCTGAATGGTCTAGTGGTTTTCCTTCTTTCTTCAATTTAAGTCTGAATTTGGAAATAAGGAGCTGATGATCTGAGCCACAGTCAGCTCCTGGTCTTGTTTTTGCTGACTGTATACAGCTTTTCCATCTTTGGCTGCAAATAATATAATCAATGTGATTTTCTGTTGACATTTGGTGATGTTCATGTGTAGAGTCTTCTCTTGTGTTGTTGGAAGAGGGTGCTTGCTATGACCAGTGTGTTCTCTTAGAAAAACTCTATTAGCCTTTTCCCTGCTTCATTCCATGTTCCAAGGCCAAATTTGCCTTTTACTCCAGGTGTTTCTTGACTTCCTACATTTGCATTCCTGTCCCCTATAATGAAAAGGACATCTTTTTTGGGTGTTAGTTCTAAAAGGCCTTGCAGGTCTTCATAGAACCATTCAGCTTCAGCTTCTTCAGCATTACTGGCTGGGGCATAGACTTGAATTACTGTAATATTGAATGGTTTGCCTTGGTAATGAACAGAGATCATTGTGTCGTTTTTGAGATTGCAATGCAAGTACTGCATTTCAGACTCTTTTGCTGACCATGATGGCTACTCCATTTCTTCAAAGGGATTCCTGCACACAGTAGTAGATATAATGGATTTAACTCATCAGAATTAAATTTGCCCATTCCAGATACATTTAGTTAATGCAGATGCATTAACTAACATAATTGCTTTAAACTTACATGAAAAGATTGACAAGGCCAAAAATTCTGAAAAATTCACCATCAAAATGAAGCTGGTTTAAGGTATGAATTTCATATCCCTAGGGAGAAGGCAATGGCAACCCACTCCAGTACTCTTGCCTGGAGAATCCCATGGACAGAGGAGCCTAGTAGGCTGCGGTCCATAGGGGTCGCTAAGAGTCGCACACGACTGAGTGACTTCACTTTCACTTTGCACTTTCATGCATTAGAAAGAAAATGGCAACCCACTCCAGTATTCTTGCCTGGAGAATCCCAGGGACAGATGAGCCTGTTGCACTGCCATCTATGAGGTCGAACAGAGTCAGACAGTACTGACGCGACTTAGCAGCAGCAGCAGTAGGAGGGAGGCAGCTAAACAAATAGTTGCTGCTGCTGCTGCTGCTGCTGCTAAGTCACGTCAGTCCTGTCCGACTCTTTGCGATCCCATAGAAGGCAGCCCACCAGGCTCCCCCATCCCTGGGATTCTCTAGGCAAGAATACTGGAGTGGGTTGCCATTTCCTTCTCTAATACATGAAAGTGAAAAGTGAAAGTGAAGTCGCTCAGTAGTGCCTGACTCTTAGTGACCCCATGGACCGCAGTCTACCAGGTTCCTCCGTCCTTGGGGTTTTGCAGGCAAGAGTACTGGAGTGGGTTGCCATTGCCCTCTCTGAGACAAATAGTTAAGTTATGACAAATTGCCCAACATCTAATCCATCTCCACCATTAGGAGTAAATCCCTGAGGCCTTAGGCCTAATACTCTCTGGCAAATTGACATAAATCATAGCCTGGCCTTTGGAAACTGTCCTTTGTGCATGTTACTGTGGATATCTTTTCTCATGTTATTATAGCTCTGCTAGATCAGGTAAAGCAGGAAAAGATATAATTCAGCTCTTGTTTCAGTGCTTTTCCAAAATAGCACTCCCTGAACAGTTAAAAACAGACAATGCCCCAGCTTATACCTCTGCGGCTTTTAAGAGATTTTGTCAAAAATTTTCTCTAAATTAAGGCAGGGTGAATTTAAGTATTCCTCTCCCCATCATGTTCTACACCATACTTTGTTTGTAATTAATCATTTAAACGTGGACACACAGGGGCAGATTGCAATGATGAGACACTGCATTCCTGAAGGGGCTATGACTCGGCCCCTAGTCAAGTGGAAGGACCTCCTTACCAGAGAATGGAAAGGGCTAGATGTGCTGTTAACTTGTAGAAGAGGGTATGTTTATGTGTTTTCATAGGATTCCACTTCTGTGTTTTGGATTCCTGACAGACTGGTTCGACATGTCCAGTCCCATGAGATATTCAAGGTCATGAAGACCCCTGAGGTCACTGAGATCCCTGGAGTCCTGGAGTCTGGGACTGAGGGAAGATGGAAAGATCAGGGAAGCTTGTCGAGTCTGGACCTAAGGGAGCCAAGGAGAAGCCGAAGGGCGAGTGGCCCTTCACCTGAAGCTTCACTGCTAGTACATCGCTTCAGGCACCTGGTGCTTCAGGAGAGACATGCTGATCAAGTCCAGCTGTATTCTGCTCCATCTCATCACTGTCATCGTGCTCAAGCAACTACCTCCAGCACTGTGCTAACCTGGGGCCAGCTGAAACATCTCACTCAGCAGGCTGAAGAATTAATAGAAATGGGGAGACATGAGTCCTCTCCTATGGTAATGTTTGTGGCTATGCTTGCTGTGTTGGCTTGTCAGCCAAGGACCTCCAGCGCAGAAAAAGTTCATTGGGCCTATTTGCCTAATCCATTTTCTTTTCAGTCTGTTCATTGGATGAATGAGCCCATTCGTGTTTTTGTTAATGACACTCATCTTTTGGGTGGATCTTTCATCCATCCCAATAATGCTAAAACAGTGGTCAGTGTTCCCTTCAATTTTTCAAGCATGTCTGTTTATCAACCTATTTGCTTTGCCATACCTTCCTCCTTACAAGGAGCAGCTCTGGTTTTGAATAGATGTGCTAGCACTTCCTTGAAAAGCATGCTTACTGATTCTCTGAGAAGCAATGGCAAGAGAGACTTTTGATCCTTACAGCTGCTGATGTGGAGGGCACAAGAAAAAATATATGATGCCATAAAACAGGCAGTCCCTCATTTAAAGGTCTTTCTGAGCTGTGCACTCCACCCCCCAACCCCCCCTCTGGATTCTGTAGAACACAGACTACAGGCCTGGGAAAGCATAAGCAGAATTCCTGGCTTTTCACATTGGAAAGAATGCATGTACGCCACAAAGTTATCTATTCCCACTGTTGCCACCAGACATTTTCTGACTGAATGGGGGTGCCCCTTTTGGATCAATGATTGAACTTTTTGGCAGAACCATATAGATCCATACTGACTGATTCATTCATCCCTTATCCTTTAGTTAATTACTAGGTGACATGTTAATGAATGGGATCCACCTTTAGTGAGTTTTGATGGAATATGTCCTATGCAGCCTGAATTATGGAGAGCATTGGCTGTTATGGCACCTGTGACTTTACATAGACCTTTAAATGAACAAATATATATTGTACGGGCCTGCATACATTCTCCCTACGCCTTTTTGTTGGCCAGAAATCAGAATGATTTGTGAGTTTTTAAAGGAGAAACTGTTTATAATGTCAAATGTGTGAATTGTTTTATATCAAATTGCATTGATGAGAATGATTATAGTAATTATAAGGCTTTGATGATTGTAAAGCAACCACCATATTTGATGGTTCCTGTAAAATTAGAGGAACAATGGTTTAATGATTATGCATTGAAAGTTTTGTATGAATTTAATGGCTTAATTTCTTGACCTAAGAGATTTGCAGCTCTGATTGTGGGAATAACTGCCTTTATTGCAATAATTGCCTCAGTTATGGTTTCTGCTATTGCCCTGTCAAAAGAAGTGCATGCTGTCTCAATTGTCAATCAGCTGTCCAAAAATGTCTCTGTAGCTCTTACAACACAGGAAATTGTAGATAAGAAAATAGAAAACAAGGTGAATGCTTTAGAAGAAGCAGACCTGTGTATAGGGCAAGAAATTACAAATTTAAAAATTAAGTTGTCTTTAAGGTTCCATCTGAATTTAAGTGGATATTCATTACCCCTCTACAAGTGAATAATTTCATACATTTTGGGGAATGAATTAGGAATCATATTTTAGGCGTTTGAAATCATTCAGATTTTAGTATTGATATTTCTAAGTTACATCTATTCAGGGCTATGGTTTTCCTGTGGTCATGTATGCATGTGAGAGTTGGACTGTGAAGAAGGCTGAGTGCCAAATAATTGATGCTTTTGAACTGTGGTGTTGGAGAAGACTCCTGAGGGTCCCTTGGACTGCAAGGAGATCCAACCAGTCCATTCTTAAGGGGATCAGCCCTGGGATTTTTTTTTTGGAAGGAATGGTGCTAAAGCTGAAACTCCAGTACTTTGGCCACCTCTTGTGAAGAGTTGACTCATTGTAAGACTCTGATGCAGGGAAGGATTTGGGGCAGGAGGAGAAGGGGACGAATGAGGATGAGATGGCTGGATGAAATCACGGACTCGATGAACGTGAGTCTGAGTGAACTCCGGGAGATGGTGATGGACAGGAAGCCCTGGCATGCTGCAATTCATGGGGTCGCAAAGAGTTGGACATGACTGAGTGACTGAACTGAACTGAACTGAAATTACATCAGGATATTCAGAGTGTGAGGTAGGTGGAGTCTGACTTTTCCTCTCAATAGCTTTCTAATTTTTTTTTTTTTTTAAGGTCTGGAGGGATAGCTTTCCAATGGATCCTTTTTACAATAATGATTAATGTGGCCATGTGTTATGCCTGTTGATTCTGATTTGTGTATTAGCCTTGTGCTTATTCAGAATATTTAACCAAAGTGTCTCTGCTCTATTTACTGAGTTTCATACTTATGCTCTAAAAATAAGAAAGGGGGGTGATGTCAGGAGCCATGTAGGGCATTACAGGCAAAATGAAGACATGGCTCACAACCCCCTCTCCTTTTCCTGCAGGCAAGGACTCGGGATGAAGGAGTTAGGCTTTGTGATTCTCACTTGATCTTTCCTTTCTTCAGTTGAGTTGGCTGGAAAGAATGTTAAGGTGCTTGAGAGAAGCATGAGAAAGCACAAAGCCTTCTACAGTTGTGCCCAGAAAATAATATATAAAATAACCATTGACATTTGTTCAAGGATCTGTACAAAGAATGTCCCAGGATGAGCACATAAGCTGCAGGGTGAGGAAATGGGAAGGCTTGTTATCTCAGACCTGTTTGTGAGGGAAATATTTATGGCAAAAGAAGATTCCTGGCTTTAGGGTTTAGGAATAATTAAGAATACCTAGACCTAGAAGACATTTTAGGAGATAGTGATCTTAAGATGCTAGGGGCAAACAGAATTTGGAAAGATAAGTAGACTGAGGAATGTAGCATGAGTTACAATGTAATCACAAGTTAAGTACAGTAAATCTGGGTCAGTTCAGTCAGTCAGTTCAGTCGCTCAGTCATGTCCAACTCTTTGCAATCCCATGAATCACACGCCAGGCCTCCCTATCCATCACCATCTCCCAGAGTTCACTCAGACTCATGTTCATCGAGTCTGTGATGAGTTGGACACGACTGAGCCACTTCACTGCACTTCACTTCACTTCACTTCACTTCCCTACTATGAGTCAGAGACTAAATCATTGTCCACTGACATTGCTCCCCCTTTCAGGCTAATTCCCTAGCTGCTGGAGCTGGAATCCAACAGTAAACTATCATTCTCTAAGTTTTGATAGGATGATCATATGATTTGTTGCCTAGTGACTGTGTAAGGGAATTTCCCTTAGATTTAAGGAAAAAAAAAATATATATATATATATTATTTATTCTCAATTTTTAAAATTAAGCTGAAGTTTCACTTTTTTTTTTCATTTTCAAAGAAATTTCTTTTCTTTTCTTTTTAATTTGCTTACTTGGGTGTGCCAGATCTTAGTTGTGACCCATGGGATCTTTGTTGTGGCATGCATGCTCTTAGTTGCAGGAATGTGGGATCTACTTCCCAGAAAGGGCTCCATGCATAGAGATTATGGAGTCTTAGCCACTGGACCACTGGGTAAATCTCAAGCTTCACAGACTTAAATGAACTATTTTAACATAAACAGGTCAGTGCTTTTTAATACATCAAAATTTTGTGTGACTACTATCTTTATCTAATCCCTAAACAATTCTATCTTCTCAGAAAGAAACACTGTACTCATTAACACTTGATCATCAGTCACTTCCTCCAGGACCAGAAGTAGCCTTTTGAACTTGTGGAAATAGTATACATTCTTATAGAAATATTTCCTAACATTATATGCTAAAATGGAAAATAAGAATTTTGCAAGCTGTGTGAAAGATGTCACATAACTATATACATCATGATGTGTAGCAAGGTGACAAAACTAAGAATCTTGCTTCAGTTTTATAATAACACACCATTAGGTGAAAATGTTTTAGGTAATAATCCACATTAACATATTTGTTTTTAAATTATTAATTAAAAATATGTGTATACAAATTTAAAAGATGCACTAATTATAAATAGGCTACAACTTACCAATTGTTTTCATTAATATGTTCTTATTTGTTGAGAATAATCATTTGTGGTATTGTAGTACTTACAACTTTTATATCAAAAATTCTATTCAGGGGTGTACCCAAGGACATATGGTTAGAGGATGGTAAAACAGGAACTAAATTCCAAGTGAAAAAGTGAAAAAAAAATCATTAGTTGCTCAATCGTGTCTAACTCTTTGTGACCCCATGGATGGTAGCCTGCCAGGCTCTTTTGTTCATGGAATTCTCCAGGCAAGAATACTGAAGTGGATAACCATACCCTTCTGCAAGTGATCTTTCCATCCCAGGAATCAATATGGATCTCCTGTATTGCAGGCAGATTCTTTGCTGTCCAAAACACCAAAAAAATCCTGCCTTAAATTTAGGGATTTTGCTCTGCAGTATACCATGTGTTTTTATGTGTATATTGTAATAGATACTTGTATGTGTGTTAAAATTCACATGAAATTTCTGAAAAAAATTGAAAAGAGTTAATTCTTTGAAGCTATAAAATTGGTAGAATTTAATCATTAAAGATATAATTCAATTAAAAAAAAGAAAGAAAAAACAGGGATTAGATAAATGATCACAGATGGCCACAGTCCAAAAGTAAGGGGAACATTATATGTACATGAGTACTGGAGTAGAATAAACCAGGGAACTGAAAACAACTTTAGGAATCAGCAGAGTCATCTATACTTGTCACAATCAATTTCTCTGATTATTTTCATCTCTAAATTTTGTCTCATTCATATTTCACATTAATATCATTGAAATAACAACTCCAAAGATCACAAATGATCTCCATGTTGCTAAATCCAACAATCAGTTTTACCATTCATGTCCTTATCTTGATTTGACTATTAGCAATATTTGAATAAAGTGTCCAAAAGGGACTTTTTAGAAAACTTAATTATATAATGAAACTTACATTCTTAATTCCTTGCAATGTTTTCACATTTTACTGAGAATAATAACCAAAACCCTATAAGACCTTATATGATTCAGTGTTTGCTCACCATTCTGGTCTCATTTTGTAATACTTTCTTACCTTGTTTGCTCAGTTCCAGACACAGTGAATTCTGTATTTCCTTGAATAGAGCAGTCATCTTCTATAAAACATGTTAACCTTGATGATCCTTTGTCTGGAGCACACCTCTTGCATAATTGTAGGGTTAATTTCTCACTTCCTTCAGTCTTTGCTGCTGCTAAGTCTCTTCAGTCGTGTCTGACTCTGTGTGACCACATAGATGGCAGCCCACCAGACTCCCCATCCCTGGGATTCTCCAGGCAAGAACATAGGAGTGGGTTGCCATTCCCTTCTCCAATGCATGAAAGTGAAAAGTAAAAGGGAAGTCACTCAGTCACGTCTGACTCTTTGCGACCCCATGGACTGCAGCCTACCAGGCTTCTCTGTCTATGGGATTTTCCAGGCAAGAGTACTGAAGTGGGGGTGCCATCTACTTCTCCTCATCAGTCTTTGCTAGGTTTTAATATTGTCTATAGGACCTTCCCCAGGCACTGAATTTAAAATAGCACCCTGTTTCTTAATCATTAATATTATTTGTTACCACTTTCAATTGAGTTTTTCTTCATGGTACTTGCCATCACCTAATATATGCTGCATCTTATTCACATGTGTATTGACTATATCTCTCTGTTAGAATGTGATCATCATGAAAGCAAAGGTAAGTCATTAATATTCAGTGCTGTATCCTTAGAACCTGTAACTATTTTGACATATAACACTCATCAATTTTTCTTAATTAAAAATGAATATACTAGGCCTGAAAATGAGGAGTGAAGAAAGAAAGAAAATAGCCTAAAAGCCACCTGCTACAACATAAACTTGTCTAGAATTAATTCATTGTTCAATATCTTCTTTTGAATTAATTACCTAAAAATAGAACTAAAAGTTATTTTTTTACATGATAGTAGTTCACCATAAACCTTGTTTAAACAATGATAATGGTGTCTGCGCAGGGGCAGGAGGGCCTAGAGGAGCTATCCCACATTGAAGGTAAGGAAGGCAGTGGTAAGCAGATACCCATCGTTCAATGTAAGAAAAAGCAGCTGTGCTTTGCTGGAGCAGCCCTGAAGGGATACCACACGGTCAAGGTAAGAGAAACCCAAGTAAGATAGTAGGTATTGCAAGAGGACATCGGAGGGCAGACACACTGAAACCATACTCACAGAAAACTAGTCAGTCTAATCACACTAGGACCACAGCCTTGTCTAACTCATTGAAACCAAGCCACGCCTGTGGGGCAACCCAAGAAAGGCGGGTCATGGTGGAGAGGTCTGACAAAATGCAGTCCGCTGGAGAAGGGAATGGCAAGCCACTTCAGTATTCTTGCCATGAGAACCCCATGAACAGCATGAAAAGGCAAATGACAGGATACTGAAAGAGGAACTTCCCAGGTCAGTAGGTGCCCAATATGCTACTGGAGATCAGTGGAGAAATAACTGCAGAAAGAATGAAAGGATGGAGCCAAAGCAAAAACAATACCCAGTTGTGCATGTGACTGGTGATAGAAGCAAGATCCAAAGTTGTAAAGAGCAATATTGCATAGGAACATGGAATGTCAGGTCCATGAATCAAGGCAAATTGGAAGTGCTCAAACAAGAGATGGCAAGAGTGAACATCTACATTCTAGGAATCAGCAAACTAAAATGGGCTGGAATGGGTGAATTTAACTCAGATGGCCATTATATTTACTACTGCGGGCAGGAATCTCTCAGAAGAGATGGAATAGCCACCGTGGTCAACAAAAGAGTCCAAAATGCAGTACTTAGATGCAGTCTCAAAAACGACAGAATGATCTCTGTTCATCTCCAAGGCAAATCATTCAATATCACAGTTATTCAAGTCTATGCCCCAACCAGTAATGCTGAAGAAGACGAAGTTGAATGGTTTTATGAAGACCTACAAGACCTTTTAGAACTAACACCCAAAAAGATGTTCTTCTCATTATGGGGAATTGGAATGCTAAAGTAGGAAGTCAAGAAACACCTGGAGTAACAGGCAAATCTGGTCTTGGAATGCGGAATGAAGCACGGCAAAGACTAATAGAGTTTTGTCAAGAAAATGCACTGGTCATAGCAAAGACCCTCTTCCAACAACACAAGAGAAGACTCTACACATGGACATCATCAGATGGTCAACACCGAAATCAGACTGTTTATATTCTATGCAGCCAACGATGGAGAAGCTCTATACAGTCAACAAAAACAAGACCAGGTGCTGACTGTAGTTCAGATCATGAACTCCTTATTGTCAAATTCAGACTGAAATTGGAAAAAAGTAGGGAAAACCTCTAGACTATTCAGGTATGACCTAAATCAAATCCCTTATGATTATACAGTGGAAGTGAGAAATAGATATAAGGGCCTAGATCTGATAGAGTGCCTGATTCACTATGGAATGAGGTTCGTGACACTGTACAGGAGACAGGGATCAACACCATCCCCATGGAAAAGAAATGCAAAAAGGAAAATGGCTGTCTGGGGATGCCTTACAAATTGTTGTGAAAAGAAGAGAGGTGAAAAGCAAAGGAGAAAAGGAAAGATATAAGCATCTGAATGCAGCGTATCAAGAGATAAGAAAGCCTTCTTCAGCGATCAATGCAAAGAAATAGAGGAAAAGAACAGAATAGGAAAGACTAGAGATCTCTTCAAGAAAATTAGAGATATCAAGGGAACATTTCATGCAAAGATGGGCTCGATAGAAGACAGAAATGGTCTGGACCTAACAGAAGCAGAAGATATTAAGAAGAGGTTGCAAGAATACACAGAAGAACTGTACAAAAAGATCTTTAAGACGCAGATAATTATGATGATGTGATCACTCATCTAGAACCAGATGTCTTGGAATGTGAAGTGAAGTGGGCCTTAGAAAGCATCACTATGAACAAAGCTAGTGGAGGTAATGGAATTACAGTGGAGCTGTTTCAAATCCTGAAAGATGATGCTGTGAATGTGCTGCACTCAATATGCCAGCAAATTTAGAAAACTCAGCAGTGGCCACAAGACTGGAAAAGGTCAGTTTTCATTCCAGTTACAAAGAAAGGCAATGCCAAAGAATGCTCAAACTACTGCACAATTGCACTCATCTCACATGCTAGTAACGTAATGCTCAAAATTCTCCAGGCCAGGCTTCAGCAATACGTGAACCATGAACTTCCTGATGTTCAAGCTGGTTTTAGAAAAGGCAGAAGAACCAGAGATCAAATTGCCAATGTCTGCTGGATCATGGAAAAAGCAAGAGAGTTCCAGAGAAACATCTGTTTCTGCTTTATTGATTATGTATACAGTGGAAAATTCTCAAAGAGATGGAAATATGAAACCACCTGACCTGCCTATTGAGAAATCTGTATGCAGGTCAGGAAGCAACAGTTAGAACTGGACATGGAACAACAGACTGGTTCCAAATAGGAAAAGGAGTACATCAAGGCTGTATACTGTCACCCTGCTTATTTAACTTATACGCAGAGTACATCATGAGAAATGCTGAGCTGGAAGAAACACAAGCTGGAATCAAGATTGCTGGGAGGAATATCAATAACCTCAGATATGCAGATGACACCACTCTTATGGCAGAAAGTGAAGAGGAGATAAAGGGCCTCATGATGAAGGTGAAAGAGGAGAGTGAAAAAGTTGGCTTAAAGCTCAACATTCAGAAAACGAAGGTCATGGCAACTGGTCCCATTACTTCATGGGAAATAGATGGGAAACAGTGGAAACAGTGTCAAACTTTATTTTTGGGCTCCAAAATTACTGCAGATGGTGACTGCAGCCATGAAATTAAAAGACACTGACTCCTTGGAAGAAAAGTTATGACCAACCTAGACAGCATATTCAAAAGTAGAGACATTACTTTGCCGACTAAGGTCCATCTAGTCAAGGCTATGGTTTTTCCTGTGGTCATGTATGGATGTGATAGTTGGACTGTGAAGAACACTGAGCGCTGAAGAATTGATGCTTTTGAACTGTGGTGTTGGAGAAGAGTCTTGAGAGTCCCTTGGACTGCAAGGAGATCCAACCAGTCCATTCTGAAGGAGACCAACCCTGGGATTTCTTTGGAAGGAATGATGCTAAAGCTGAAACTTCAGTACTTTGGCCGCCTCATGTGAAGACTTGACTCATTGGAAAAGACTCTGATGCTGGGAGGGATTGGGAGCAGGAGGAGAAGGGGACGACTGAGGATGAGATGGCTGGATGGCATCACAGACTCGATGGACGTGAGTCTTAGTGAACTCTGAGAGATGGTGATGAACAGGGAGGCCTGGCGGGCTGTGATTCATGGGGTCTGCAAAGAGTCGGACATGGCTGAGTGACTGAACTGATCGGAATGAAAATATGTAAAACTATTTCAGATGATTCAGTTGATTTCTTAAAGTTTCACAATTTCATAAACATCATGCAGCATGATGTTAAATTAAGAATAACACTTCCACTACACCCAAATCACTGTACTATTAATTACAATTGTAAAAGTTTGAACAATGGCATAAATACATGATTATGGCATTGTCTTCCATCCAAATTATCTCCTCACACAAGCTTTAAGAATATAGACAACTTAAGTTTAAGAGAATTTACATTCATTACTCCTATGAAGTAATTTTCAATAATTGGCTTATATAATCAAATTTTTGTGAGTTTAAGTGTATACTTTTCTATGGATGAAATCTTCCTGAGGGTTACATTAGCTGTGTGGTCATTTTTGTTGTAGGGTAAACTTTCATCTCTTAACAGAATATCTGTATATTCTGGAACTCTTCTAGGTGTTATATAAATGCTGCTGCTGTTGTTAAGTCGCTTCAGTCGTGTCCAACTCTGTGCGACCCCATAGACGGCAGCCCACCAGGCTCCCCCGTCCCTGAGATTCTCCAGGCAAGAACACTGGAGTGGGTTGCCATTTCCTTCTAGTGATATGCAAAATAATTATGCTTATATTTTTTGACAGTCTAAATTTTACAAAGTACTAGAGAAAATAAGTTAATGAAAAATAAATATGCAATATTAATTAAACAAAATACCATAAAGTTATAAAAAATATGCCATGATCATTTATGATTGGTAATTTAAGGTCTTTCTATGAAATTCACATATAAGCTAAAAACTAAAGGATAAGCCTAATTAGGAAAATAACACATGAAGTGTGTGGAATGCAGGCACACAATGCTAAATGTTTGAAAACATATCAACAACAATGATATTAATATTTTTGGAAAAAATATAGTTAAAGATAGATAAAGAATGAATATAGTTCTTCTGTTGCAATAATACAATGAGAAACTATACAAAAATGGTCTCAGTGACCCAAATAACCACTGTGTGATCAATCACCTCAAGCTAGACATCCTGGAATGTGAAGTCAAGTGAGTCTTGGGAGGCTGAGCTATTTCAAATTCTAAAAGATGATGTTGTGAAAGTGCTGCACTCAATATACCAGTACATTTGGAAAATTCAGCTGTGGCCACAGGACTGGGAAAAGTCAATTTTTCACTCCAATCCCAAAGAAAGTCAATGCCAACGAATATGCAAATTACTGCACAATTGCATGCATCTCACACACTGGAAAAGTAGTGTTCAAAATTCTCCAAGCTAGGCTTCAACAGTTCATGAACCAAGAACTTCCAGTTGTTTAAGCTAGATTAAGGAAAGGCAGAGGAACCAGAGATCAAATTGCCAACATCCACTGTATGTATCATTGAAAAAGCAAAGAATTCAAGTAAAGCATCTATCTCTTTGACTACATTAAAGCCTCTGGCTATGTGGCACAACAAACTGTGGAAAATTCTGAAAGAGATGGGAATACCAAACCACCTTACCACCTTACCTATCTCCTGAGAAACTTGTATGCAGGTCAAGAAGCAACAGTCAGAACTGAACAGGAAACAATCGACTAGTTCAAAGTTGAGAAAGACTATGTCAAGGCTCTATATTGTCACCCTGCTTATTTATCATCTATACAGCGTACTTCATGCAAAATGCTGGGCTGAATGAGTCACAAGCTGGAACCAAGACTGCCAGGAGAAATATCAACAACCTCAGATATGCAGATGATACCACTCTAATGACAGAAAACAAAGAAGAACTAACGAACCTATTGATGAGCATGAAAGAGAATGAAAAATCTGGCTTGCAATTCAACATTGAAAAACCTAAGATCATGGCATCTGGTCCCATCACTTCATGGCAAATAGATTATGAAAAAGAGACATTTTATTTTCTTGGTCTCCAAAATCACTGTGGAAGGTGACTGCAGCCACAAAATTAAAAGATGCTTGCACCTTGGAAGAAAAGCTATTAGAAATCTAGACAGTGTATTAAATAACTTTGACAAAGATCTGTCTAGTCAAAGCTATGTATTTTCCAGTAGTTGTATACAGAGAAGACTGAGCACTGAAGAATTGCTGCTTTTGAAGAAGAATTGCTGCTTTTGAATTGTGCTGCTGGAGAAACCACTTGAGAGTTCTTTGAACTGCAGGGAGATCAAACCAGTCAATTCTAAAAGAAATCAACCCTGAATATTCATTGGACGGACTGATGCTGAAGCTGAAGGTCCAATATTTCAGCAACCTTATGTAAAGAGTTGATTCACTGAAAAGGACCCTGATGCTGGGAAAGATTGAGGAGATGGGGGTGACAGAGGATGATATGATTGGATGGCATCAATGACTAAAAGGACGTGAGTTTGAGCATACTTAGGAAGATAGCGAAGAACAGGTAAGCCTGTCATGCTTTAGTCCATGGGATTGCAAAGAATGAGAAATGACAGGAAATGAACAACAAAAACTTTAATTTTTTTAAGCAGAGATTTTTTTTTTTTTGGCATTTTGTTTAGGGTTTGGGGTTGAATATAAAGATAAAAATCATAGGAATAAAAATAAGATATCATATCAAAAGGAAGCAGAAAAGCTGTTGCAGAAGAAAATATATATATATATGCGCAATGACACTTATGTAGTGAGGGTAGGGAATGCCAGTGGCACAAAGCAGACTGAGAAGTCATCAAACTCACATGAAAATATAGAAATCATTCTCACTTACATTCGTATTATTTGCTTACTATGTCACCATCACTTCTCTAACAGATTTTAAATAAGCAAACCCATGCTAATTGAAGATGGGAACTTGAACAAAATTGAAACCCATGAATACCATTGATAAGATTCAGTTGAATTCAGTTCAGTTCAGTCGCTCAGTCATGTCTGACTCTTTGCGACCCCATTAATCGCAGAACATCAGGCCTCCCTGTCCATCACCATCTCCTGAAGTTCACTCAAACTCATGTCCATAGAGTCAGTGATGCCATCCAGCCATCTCATCCTCTGTCGTCCCCTTTTCCTCCTGCCCCAAACCCTCCCAGCATCAGATTACAAGATTGTAATTACAGTAATGTTAAATGTCTTCAAATTTTAAATCTATATATACTGAAATAAAAATAATAAAATTCTTACAAAATATTTTAACCTTTCTAGAAATGTTCCTGAAATATGTTCTCAGTGAATATATGCAATATAACATGGCAGACATGGAGAAGATTATTATGAAGTCATTAAAATAATAGTCCCCAGAAAAACAGTTAAAATATATTCACTCATTTGTATTCTTTTTAAGCAAGTATGAATAATCTGACTTTTAAATATCAGTACCAACATGAATCCATCAGACAGTTTGTTCAAGGAAATGAAATCACCCATTGTGTATAGTATTCAGTTCAGTTCAGTCGCTCAGTCTTGCCTGAATCTTTGCGATCCCATTGACTGCAGCATCCCAGGCCTCCCTGTCAATTGCCAACTCCCGAAGTTTACTCAAACTCATGTCCATTGAATCAGTGGTGCCATCCAACCATCTCATCCTCTGTTGTCCCCTTCTCCTCCTGCCTTTAATCTTTCCCAGCATCAGGGTCTTTTCAAATGAGTCAGTTCTTTGCATCAGCTGGCCAGTACTGTAGTTTCAGCTTCAGCATAAGTAATTCCAATTAATATTCAGAACTGATTTTTCTTTAGGATGGACTGGTTGGATCTCCTTGCCATACAAGGGACTCTCAAGAGTCTTCTCCAACACCACAGTTCAAAAGCAATAAGTCTTTGGTAGTCAGCTTACTTGCGAGTCCAACTCTCACATACATACATGACTACTGGAAAAATCATTGTCTTGACTAGACAGACATTTGTTGGCAAAAGTAATGTCTGTGCTTTTTAATATACTAAGTTGGTTATAACTTTTCTTCCAAGGAGCAAGCATCTTTTAATTTCATAGCTGCAGTCACCATCTGAACTGATTTTGTAGCCCCTCCCAAATAAAATCTGTCACTGTTTCCACTGTTTTCCCATCTATTTTCCATGAAGTGATGTAACCAGATGCCAGTGTTTTAAGCCAACTTTTTGACTCTCCTCTTTCATTTTCATCAAAAGGCTCTTTAGTTCTTCCTTTCTGTCATAAGGGTGGTGTCATATGCATATCTGAGGTTATTGATATTTCTCCCAGCACTCTTGATTCCAGCTTGTGCTTCATCCAGCCTAGCGTTTCACATGATGTACTCTGCATATAAGGTAAATATTCAGGGTGACAATATACAGGCTTGACATACTCCTTTCCCAATTTGGAACCAGTCTGTTGTTCCATGTCCATTTTTAACTGTTGCTTCCTGACCTGCATACAAGTTTCTCAAGAAACAGGTCAGGTGGTCTGGTATTCCCACATCTTTAACCATCTTCCAGAGTTTGTTGTTGTCTACACAATCAAAACCTTTGGCATAGTCAATAAAGCAGAAGTAATTTTTTTTTTTTTCTGGCACTCTCTTGCTTTTTTGATGATCCAGCGGATGTTGGCAATTTTATCTCTGTTGCCTCTGCATTTTTAAATCCAACTTGAACATCTGGAAGTTCACAGTTCACATACTGTTTAAGCCTGGCTTGGAGAATTTTGAGCATTTCTTTCCTAACGTGAGAGATGAGTGCAATTGTGCAGTAGTTTGAGCATTCTTTGGCATTGCCCTTCTTTGGGATTGGAATGAAAACCGACATTTTCCAGTCCTGTGCCCACAACTGAGTTTTCCAAATTTGTTGGTATATGGAGTGCAGGACTTTCCCAGCATCATCTTCCAGCATTTGAAATAGCTCAACTGGAATTCCATCACCTCTGCTAACTTTGTTTGTAGTGATGCTTCCTAAGGCCCACTTGACTTCACATTCCAGAATGGCTCTGGTTAGTGATCATGCCATCATGATTATCTGGGTGATGAAGATCTTTTTGTACAGTTCTTCTGTGTATTCTTGCCACTGCTGTTTAATATATTCTGCTTCTGTACTTTATTGTGATCATCTTTGCATGAAATGTTCCCTTGGTATCTGTAATTTTCTTGAAGAGATCGGTAGTCTTTCTCATTCTATTGTTTTCCTCTCTTTCTTTGCGTTGATCACTGAGGAAGGCTTTCTTATCTCCCCTTGCTATTCTTTGAAACTGTTCATTCAAATGAACATATATTTCATTTTCTCCTTTGCTTTCACTTGTCTTTTATTCACAGCTATTTGTAAGGCCTCCCGAGACAACCATTTTGCCTTTTGCATTTCTTTTTTCTTGGGAATGGTCTTGATCCCTGCCTCCTGTGCAATGTCACAGACCTCAGTATTATCAAAAATGAGTTGATAAATTTAGTGGCACCAAACCTTTGGAAGGGCTGAGGACAGGGTCCATGCTCAGCTTTAATGATATAAAAACAATGCAGAACTGAGCCAGTAAGGAATTAAATTCTTCTAAAGATGCAAATGGAACTAAGAATTCCAAATACTCACCTTCCTGGTCTCCTCTGCCTGACTTGATATTATGATATGGTTATCATGAAGCTGGAATAAGGTTTAAATTCCATTGCGGCTAATACTTCACATCAACATGTGGATTGAGAAGTAAACAATGGATCCATGTTCCTGAAGCATTTGGATATGTCTTTCTTAGTATAAAATGCTTATATGCTTATTAAATTGATGTAGTTATTAAAACGTTTATTAAGATCAACTCAAGTCAATCATGGGCATATCAACATTTTTATATGTTGCTGGATTTTATTTAATGAATGATTTTATGACATTTTGGGTCTATGTTCATAAAGGTCATTTGTGTGTTTATGTGTGCCTCTGTGTGTGTATTTTTGTAAAGTCATTATCACATTTTTGTATTTGATATGTTGATAAGACTGCTTTTCTTGAGTAAATAAAACAACCACTTCTGTTTCTGAAAGTATATGTGTATGTTACAGTGGTGCTATTTATTATTAAAACATTCAAGAGTTTTTGCAGTAAAATAATCCATGCTTCAAGATTTATTTGGAGAAATAATTTTTAATAAAAATTCACTTTATAATTATAAAGAACACTGTTTGGATTTTGTTTCTTCTTTCTCTTTTGGCAACGTGAATTTTTATTTAAATTTATTTATTTTAATAGGGAGGTTAATTACTTTACAAAATTGTATTGGTTTTGCCATACATTATAATAGTTTCCATTCAACTTGTATTTTTTTCAAGTAAAGTTTATGTTGTTAGAAGCCAAAGCGTTCATTTGTCTTTTTCTATGTTTTCTGAATTAGTATTCCTCATGATTGGTCTATCAATTTTATTAATATTTTGGGGAAGAAACTTTTGACTTTAACTTTTGAAACATTTGTCCTTGCCTATATGATTTTTTTCTCTCTTATAATTCCCTTCTTTTCACTTTCTCTGGCTTCAATTTGCTCTTTTATTCTGCTACTATATTGGAGAAGGCAATGGCACCCTACTCCAGTACTCTTGCCTGGAAAACCTCATGAATGGAAGAGTCTGGTAGGCTACAGTCCGTGGAGTCACAAAGAGTCGGACACGACTGAGCGACTTTACCTTCTCCTACTATATTAATTTTGTGGCTTAGAAAAATGATGTTATACTCTTCTTATTTATAATATAAGCATTTAAAGCCATAAATTTCCATCTAAGCACTGCATTATCTTCATTCCCACACATGTTGATATGTTGTGGATTTATTAATATTCATTTTAAAATATTTTCAAGTTCTTTGACTTATGGGTGCTTAGAAGCATCATGTTTAATTTTCAAATATTTGATAATCTTCTAGGTATATGTATTTTGTTGATTACACTTCAATGTAATTGTAACAAGAGAACACATTCAGTCTATTTCAACCCTCTGAAATTTATTACAGGTGTTTTATGGCTCAGAATTTGTATTTTACCTTGGTAAACATATCTTGTACACTTTAAATACTGGTTATTTTTGTGCTGTTGGGTGTGTTTAGTAGATATTAATTATTGGAGTTGATTGATAGTATTGTCCAAATACTTAGCATCTTTAATGATTTCCTATCTGTGATTTTCTCAGTTACTGAAAGAGTATTTAATCATTGACTGGGTTTATATGGACTATCATTGTGCTCTTCTTTCAAAGTCTCTGTAAGTTCAACATAATTTGTGATAAAATATGTAAAATTGAAAAAAATATTTTCAAAATAAATAAAATCTTGCATAATTATGACTGATTCACATTGTTGTATGGCAGAAACCAGCACAACATTGTAAAAAATAAATTAAAAAACAAATGAACAAAACCAGCAGCATATAGCAAATAAAGACAACACTGAAAAAGAAAAGTAAAGCATTGGGATCATGGTATCTAGAAGATCAGCAAATCTTTAGCTGGAGACCTCCAACAGAAAATTTGAGGATGACTTCTAAGAGAATTTTGCAAAAGCCTCTGTGATAACAGTGATAATAGATTGTGTAATGATGAAAACGTTCTTTATTCCAGCAAATATTGCAGTCATCAACTGCATGTTAGTACAACTCAGAAACTGAATTTTTAATTGTACTTAATCTGACTAACTGATATTTAAACATAGCCATGGTGGACTGCAGTCCATGGGGTCACAAAGACTCGGGCATGACTGAGAGACTAACACACACATGAGTGGCTAATGGTTATCTTATTTGACAGTAGAGCAGTATAACTTTCATTAACATTCTATTTTTTTTCATTTTATAGTTCATTTATTTTTATTTTTAGTATAAACTTATTTATTTTCATTGAATGTTAATTACTGTACAATATTTGTTTTGCCATACTTCAACATTTAAAAGAATACAGCATTTTAAAGTAAAATAAAGTAAAATTTAAAAAAAAACACACACACACTGCACAAAATAATAAAGGAACTTGGATATTTTGTTTGTTAGCTATTCCTTTGGATTTAAGTAATAAACAGGTGGTCAGAGAAATATAACTTCAGTCATTATTATTTCTAAATTTTAGTTATTCTACATAGATTAGCAAAAATAAAAACTTACAAGTTGTTTTTACTTCAAAATACATTATCATTTATATAACTATTACAACAATGAGAAAAATAGTTTTTAAATACCTAAAGTCTCAAATAGACTTAAATCTAATTTTATAATAATTAAAAAGTAAAACCAATGTAAATGATTTGAATAATTTAATGGTAATTTTCAAAAGAAATTGTGCATATGGGTGAAAATTTGAGCTCCCATTACTAATACACCATCTTGTACATCATTAATTGAAACATTAAATTTCCATTAACCTGATTAAGGTTTGGAAGAACATGAGTATTACGTTTTAATAAGTTTTTATCAGTGAGTATATTAAAAATGTTTTTATATCTAAAATTGGTTAGAATAATAGTATTTTAGATTGTTGAATTATATACTTTATGAAGAATTTTTCATATTTAACTTAGTTTTGTGAATTTCAACACCTTAATACTTTAAAGTACTATTCTTTCTTTGAAAAGGGAGTATTTAACAATGTGGACAGAGTTCTTGGAAGTTATTATTTATACAAAAAGATTTCTATAAATTAACAAACTGCAAACTCAGGGGCCTTCACTACATGGCCACTTGTAAGCTCTGCATAGAGTTTTGTATTAGAAATTTGATATTACATTTCTTAAATAGGATACACAGGTACTATAATCTCAGTGTCCGGAAAACCCTAAGATAGAAATTTAGAAATAAATGTTTAATATCCCAGTTTTCTTAAGAACTTTAAAAAAAAATATCTGAAATATCCACTTCCAGTTTTCATTATCAGGTTCAAAAATAGGCACTAAGTGTATTTAATTTAAAGCAATGATTAAATTACTTTTAATTACAAAGGTTATTCACGAAGAGATAAAGATTTAAATAAAAAGGTGTGATATGATCTTTTCCCTTACATCTCTCCTTTTCCCCATCTTGTTGTTTCTTATCCTTTTTTCCTCTGGTAAAACTTTCAGGCTACCACAAAAATACTCTGACACTTGTTAGAAAGAACACTGTCAAGGTGAAATTGATTTGTCATTTCTTATTAGAAAATAATCAATAGCTTAGGAGAATTCCACACTTGTAATTCTATAAAAAAATCTATTTCAGATATAAACTCCCTGAACATTATAAATATGTTGCTATCTCAAATGAAACAGTATCATTACAAAATTTTGCTTTAAAAATTCAAGTATGTTAAATATTCCAGTGATTTTGCAAATAAGATATTCTTTTAGTGTTGAAAATTATAAGGCTGAATGTCTTTTCATGTCTTTATGGATTTTCATATACATATTTATGTCTATATGCATATGCATTTATTTTATGTAGAGAAAGAAATCCATAGCTCTATTCATAGTGAACCATTTTCCTTTAAGTATACTAACTGGATGAGTAGATTAGTAAGGAGGAAAATAAAAGAGGAACACAGATCATGCTGAAGATTCTTTTTTTTTTTTTGGTATAAAGTCGAGAATAAAATGCATATAATTAAAAAAAAATCTGGAGTTTATCTGTTAAGTTCAAATGAATTTAGCTAAATGAATGAAACTTTTATTTTGAAAATGCACTGTGGCAGTTGGAGTTCACTGTTATGTATTTTCAATTGAAGAAGGTAGATGTACACTGGTCATTATGACTTTCATCTCAGAAGCATTTTAGTCTAACGTTTCTAAAGCTTAGGAAATATTGCACATTTTGTGCCTTTCAACTATTGTACTGTGGAAAGCAGGTCACTCACAACAGCATTTTTAATTTGACAGGGATTACAAAAAACATTTGGTGCTCTTTAACTGTTGTCACATCCATCTATTATATTAAGAGCAAGTTGATTTTAATATTAGTCAAATTAAAAGCATTGTATCATGCTAACCTTGGGCATTCATTTACATAATTGGCTCTCTGCTTGCTGTGTATTATGTGACACCCTCATTTGATTACTGTTCATTTTTCTGAAACTGTGAAGCAGCATCTAATGTAAACTGCATATTAATATTTAATTTTCATCAAACCTTATTTTATGTAGTCAGGTTGCAGCAAATGCTACGTTTTCGTTATTAAGCTTGTTGTAAGTCCCACTCTTTCAGAGCTTTTAAGGAGACACAATTCAAGACATTGTTCCATAATAAAACAATAAAACTGCACTCAACAGGTTTAGTTTATGTAGGTAAAGGATTTTGTTACTGAAAGTGGCCTTCGGAAATTTCTAAAACTTGGATAGGAAAAAATGCAATGTTCATTGGTCCCTGTATTAGGTAATTTAACCGAAAAGTAAAATAAAATCTTAGAGCCATACAAAAAACCTTTTAATATATATATTTTTAGATGCACAGGTTATCTGTGGCCCTGTTGGGCTAAGTGCCAGGTTATGGGTCAGATGTAAGTCTGCTCTACCTGTCTCTCATGCTAGGATTCAGACTGATAAAGTTAATGCTTGGGCATGTTCTTCTCACGGAGGGTAGTCATGTAAGAGTATAAGCCGAACTTCTCAACAATGTTTAAAGTATCTACTCAAAATTTAATTATTATTGTCACTCACATCCATTAATAAAAAAGGTGATGGTCAAGATCAGATATCAATGGCCCAATAAAATATACAATATTTGTTAACTGGAGAAGATACAGTGAATAAAGTTACTAAAAATGAAGTAACCTTTCCCAGTCCTTCAAGGAAAGCCAAATTTATTAAATAATTTATACATAGTTATCAGAGTCTACTATCAATTCTGCTGGGCAGATTTCTTTCTCTCTTGTGGATTATGGAAGTAAATCACACCAATATTAAGAGAGGGCATGCATAAGATTGAGCTGTTTTCTGAGCCGAGACTACAATGGAGAGTTATTCAATCCAAGAACCCTTTAGGAATATATCGCATACTGACTTTCTTCCCTCTGCTCATTACATCTTCATCTCTCATTTTGTAGATTCAGCTTTTAAAGACTGAAACTCTGTTAGAAAAAGAATCTTTTTTTTTTTTTTTCTGGGAAGGAGAAGTGTGTATCTTGTTCTTTTGTTCCTGAGAACTAACACACTTTTTTTTGCCATAATGAAAATTTATGTTTGTAAATATTTCTAGTTTTCTGTGATTATGGTTTGTGTATCTGCCCTCTGATGCCTCTTACAATAGTTACCATCTTACTTGGGTTTCTCTTTACTTGGACATGGGTATCTCTTCACGGCTGCTCCAGCAAAGTGCAGCCACTGCTCCTTACCTTCTGAACGTTGAGTAGCTCCTTTTGGCCCTCCTCACCCACATCATGAGCCATGACATGTGGGGCCATCCAAGATGAGAGGGGCATGGTGGAGAGGTCTGAAAGAATGTGGTCCACTGGAGAAGGGAATGGAAAACCACTTCAGTATTCTTGCCTTGAGAACCCCATGAACAGTATGAAAAGACAAAATGATAGGATATTGAAAGAGGAACTCCCCAGGTCGGTAGGTGCCAAATATGCTACTGGAGAAATAACTCCAGAAAGAATGAAGGGATGGAGCCAAAGCAAAAACAATACCCAGTTGCAGATGTGACTGGTGACATAAGCAAGGTCCGATGCTGTAAAGAGCAATATGGCACAGGAACCTGGAATGTTAGGTCCACGAACCAAGGCAAATTGGAAGTGGACAAACAGGAGATGGTAAGAGTGAACGTCGACATTCTAGGAATCAGCAAACTAAAATGGACTGGAATGGGTGAATTTAATTCAGATGATCATCATTTCTACTATTGTGGGCAGGAATCCCTTAGAAGAAATGGAGTAGCCATCATGGTCAACAAAACAGGCCAAAATGCAGGACTTGGATACAATCTCAAATACGACAGAAAGATCTCTGTTCATTTCCAAGGCAAATCATTCACTATCACAGTAATCCAAGTCTATACCCCAAACTGTAACACTGAAGAAGCTGAAGTTGAACAGTTCTATGAAGACCTACAATACCTTTTAGAACTAACACCCAGAAAAGATGCCCTTTTCATTATAGAGGACTGGAATGCAAAAGTAGGAAGTCAAGAAACACCTGGCGTAACAGGCAAATTTGGCCTTGGACTACGGAATGCAGAAAGGCAAAGGCTAATAGAGTTTTACCAAGAGAATGCACTGGTCATAGCAAACACCCTCTCAACAACACAAGAGAAGATTCTACACATGGACATCACCAGATGGTTAACAATGAAATCAAATTGATTATGTTATTTATAGCCAAAGATGAAGAAGCTCTATACAGTTAGCAAAAGCAAGACTGGGAGCTGACTGCAGCTCTGATCATGAACTCCTTATTGCCAAATTCAGACTTAAATTCAAGGAAGCAAGGAAAACCACTAGACCATTCAGGTATGACCTAAATCAAATCTCTCATGATTAAACATTGGAAGTGAGAAATAGATTTAAGGGACTAGGTCTGATAGGTAGAGTGCCTGATGAACTATGGACTGAGGTTCATGACACTGTACAGGAGACAGGGATCAAGAACATCCCCATGGAAAAGAAATGCAAAAAAGTAAAATGGCTGTTTGGGGATCTCTATAAATAGCTGTGAAAAGAAGATAAGTGAAAAGCAAAGGAGAAAAGAAAAGATATAAGGATCTGAATATCAAGGAGAGATAAGAAAGCCTTCCTCAGTGATCAATGCAAAGAAACAGAGAAAAATAAAAAAAAATGGGAAAGACTAGAGATCTCTTCAAGAAAAGTAGGGATACAAAAGGAACATTTCATGCAAAGATGGCCTCAATAAAGGACAGAAAGGGTATGGACCTAATAGGAGCAGAAGATATTAAGAAGAGGTTGCAAGAATACACAGATGAACTGTACAAAATTGCAGCACTGTTTATAATAGTCAGGACATGGAAGCAACCTAGATGTCCATCAGCAGATGAATGGATAAGAAAGCTGTGGTACATATACACAATGGAGTACTACTCAGCCCTTAAAAAGAATAAATTTGACTCAGTTCTAATGAGATGGATGAAATTGGAACCGATTATACAGAGTGAAGTAAGCCAGAAAGAAAAACACCGATGCAGTACTCTGACACATATATATGGAATTTAGAAGATAGTAATGATGACCCTATATGTGAGACAACAAAAGAGACACAGAGGTATATAATGGATTTTTGGACTCTGAGGGAGAGGGAAAGGGTGGGATGGTTTGGGAGAATGGCATTGAAACATGGATACTATCTTGTAAGAAACGAAGCGCCAGTCTATGTGCAATGGAGGATGCAGGATGCATGGGGCTGGTGCACAGAATGATTCAGGTAGATGATGTGGGGTGGGAGGTGGGAGGAGCTTCGGCATTGGGAGATTGTGTTCACCTGTGGCTGATTCATGTCAATGTATGGCAAAACAAATAAAGTATTGTAATTAAAAAAAAAAAAAAGATCGTCATGACCAAGTTAATAACGATGATATGATCACTCACCTAGAGCCAGACATCCTGGAATGTGAAGTCAAGTGGCCCTTAGAAAGCATCACTATGAACAAAGATAGTGGAGGTGATGGAATTCCAGTTGAGCTAATTCAAATGCTGAAAGGTGATGCTCTGAAAGTGCTGTACTCAATATGACAGCAAATCTGGAAAACTCAGCAGTGGCCCCGGGACTAGAAAAGTTCAGTTTTCATTCCAATCCCAAAGAAAGGCAATGCCAAAGAATGTGCAAACTACTTGCACAATTGCACTCATCTCACACACTAGTAAAGTAAAGCCCCAAATTATCCAAGCCAGGCTTCAGCAACATGTGAATCGTGAACTTCCAGATGCTCAATCTGGTTTGAGAAAAGGCAGAGGAACCAGAGATCAAATTGCCAACATCTGTTGGTGCCGGGGTCCAGCCCTGGTGGATCCAGGGTGATTCGAAGGTGGCGATGGAATAGGCGTCCTAGGAAAAACTTATTTAATTACAGATAGAGAGGGACTAAGATTTTAGCAGAAAAAAAGAGGCCAAATAACTTGGTTAACACAGGGTACCAATCACCACCTATGAAGGCCGCGGGCATCTTCCCGTTCTCCCGAAGGAGAGGAGGCACTGAGGCCCCCAGATCCGACCTTAGAAGCCCAGGCAAAGTTAGGCTTGGTGGGTCCTATGCACCAGATGGGAATTTGGCCAGAAAATAGTAAGAGAGAGAGAAAGAGGCTGAATAACTTGGCTTACATGGGGTACCAATAAAATTCCAGACAAGGAATTTGCACCATCTGAATGGTGGGCACCCACGCTCCAGATGGGAATTCAGCCAGAAAATTGAGGAGCAGAGAAGAACGACATGAGGGAATCAGTCTTTCTAGAACTGATCCGATTTCTTTATTTTTCAGGTTTGTTTATATACATTTTGTTACACATAGGGATGGATACAGAGTCATGCGGGGGTCAGCAGACCTGACCCTTGTCACAATCAGGTGTTTCATATAAAATTATACAAAGGTATTATGAGTTTTTACATCATCTTCTGACCATGAGGTCCGCTGACATTTTATGGCCCTTTCTGATAGTGGTCAGTTAACCAGAAAGCTTATTTTTCCAGGAGTGATTTTTTTTTCAGGCACCACCCTCCAAATAAAGTTGCATTCCTATAGGGTGAGGGTGCAGTGAGTTACAATCAAGAAAGGAATTTACTTAACCTAAGGTTTAACATGATTAGTCTTAAAGGTTAATACTTATTTCTCTTATATGCTTAAAGGTTAATACTTATTTCTCCTATATGCTAGTTATACTTATTATGAGGGCAGGGAATATGGAGATTTAGCAGCAAATATCAGTCCAACAAATGAAAATCCTTCACCAATGTTCCCTTTACAATGTATTTAGGCTTAAGATAGTGATAAGGTTACAGTTTTGCATAGCAAGGACACAGTGATTTATAACAAAGAACAGTAGTCTATAACAAAAGAGAAAATTCATTAACTCAAAAAGTCTAGTATTGCTAACATCAAAAACTACTATATTTCCTTTTCTATATTCCAAATACATTGATTAATATATCCTCAGGTGCCTAAAGATATGGAGGCCTGTGGGCAATCAAATGAGAAAAGCCCTATGCTAATACTCCAAACTCTCTGTGCTGTTTATGGTTAGGGGGTTGTCACACAAGCTAGTCTGTCAGCAGAGAGATTTGACCTGAGCCACCCTTGTCACACCCAAGGTAGGGAATTAGCAGTAATTATTGGCATGACAAATGAAAAACCCCTTCACCAATATAATTCCCAATCAACCCACTAATACTATACTAATAATCTTCTAACTTCTTAAAAGAGTCTGTATTTAGAAAGTTTTAAAACATCCCATGCCTCTCACAGCTGGAAGGCTGTACATAATCACATGCGGCTGGACAACCTGATCAGGCAGGCTAGAGAACCTTCAGAGTTTGCAAGCTGAAACACTGTTATCACGCCCAGGAATTTTTATTAACTGGGGCTGCAAGTTAACTCCTTCTCTGAGAGAAATGGTTATGGGGAAGAGCTCCCTGTAAAGTACTCTGGTTTTGGGGTAGATGCTTGGGAACAGGGTATCTCCTGAGGCTTGATCACGCCTTTGCATATGCCAAGCTTCTTTTTCCTCATGACCTTTGCCATGGGCGGAGTTCCTCACACTGGCTCCCAACATGTTGGATCATCAAAAAAAAAACAAGAGAGTTCATAAAACAAACAAGCAAACAAACAAACAAACAAAACCTATCTCTGCTTTATTGACTATGCCAAAGCCTTTGACTGAGGATCACAGTAAACTGTGGAAAATTCTGAAAGAGATGGGAATACCAGACCACCTGACCTGCCTATTAAAAAACCTATATGTCGTTCAGGAAGGAACAGTTAGAACTAAACATGGAATGGCAGACTCCAGATTGAACAAGGAGTACTTCAAGGCTGTATATTGTCACCCTGCTAATTTAGCTTATATGCAGAGCACATCATGAGAAACGCTGGGCTGGAGGAAGCACAAGCTGGAATCAAGATTGCTGAGAGAAATATCAATAACCTCAGATATGCAGATGACACAACCCTTATAGCAGAAAGTGAAGAGGAACTGAAGAGACTCTTGATGAAAGTGAAAGAGGAGAATGAAAAAGTTGGCTTAAAGCTCAACATTTAGAAAACTAAGACCATGGCATCTAGTCCCATCACTTCATGAAAAATAGTTAAGCAGTGAAAACAATGTCAGACTTTATTTTTGGTTCTCCAAAATCACTGCAGATGTTGATTGCAGCCATGAAATTAAAAGATGCTTAATCCTTGGAAGAAAAGGTACGACCAACCTAGATAGCATATTGAAAAGCAGAGACATTACTTTGCCAACAAATGTCCATCTAGTTAAGGCTATGATTTTTCCAGTAGTCATGTATGGATGTGAAAGTTGGACTGTGAAGGAAGCTGCGCACCAAAGAATTGATACTTTTGAACTGTGGTGTTGGAGAAGACTCTTGAGAGTCCCTTGGACTGCAAGGAGGTCCTACCAGTCTATTCCAAAGGAGATCAGCCCTTGGTGTTCTTTGAAAGGAATGATGCTAAAGCTGAAACTTCAGTACTTTGGCCACCTCATCTTAAAAGTTGATTCATGGGAAAAGACCTTGATGCTGGGAAGGACTGGGGGCAGGAAGAGAAGGAGACAACAAAGGGTGAGATAGCTGGATGTCATCACTGTCAATGGACTTGAGTTTGGGTGATCTTTGAGAGCTGGTGATGGTAGGGAGGCCTGGCGTGCTGCAATTCATGGGGTAGCAAGCAGTCAGTCACAACGGAATGACTGACCTTAACTGAAATATTTCTAAAGTAGCATTTTATTAATTTAGGTCCAAGAGAACTCAAAGAAATAAGCATAACTAGTTGGGATATAGACCTAAAAAGAAGAATCAAAATAACATATGTAAAAGAGATGTGGAATAAAAGAGGATTTCCTACCATATTTAACTGTCAAAATTGTCTATAAATCTATATTTGTCAAACACCAGGTACCAAGATAAACTACAAAGGATTATAATGCTTATACATGTGTTTGACTTACACCAAGATAAAGTCATTTATCTTGAGAAATGTCTGATTAGCTATAGGTAGATAGGAAGCTCAAGAAAGGACAATCCCTAATTCTACAAAGCTCTTGGAGGAAAAAAAAAAAAAGCTTTAGTTTTTATCTGCATAAAATTTCCAGTGTCCAACCTAAACTTCACATCTTAAATCCTTGATTATAGTGACAAATTATTTTTGCAAAATTTAAAGAACTATAGCATATATGCAGTTGAGTTCAAGTATAAATGTAACACCATCATATTAGTATTTGCCTTGTCATATATTGGCCTTCCCTTGTGGCTAAGCTAGTAAAGAATCTACCTGCAATGTGAGAGACCTGTGTTCAGTCCTAGGTTGGGACAATCCCTTGGAAAAGGGAAATGTTACCCACTCTCATATTCTTGCCTAGATAATTACATAGCCTGTATGGTCCATGAGGTTGCTAAAAGTTAGAAACGACTGAATGACTTTCATTTCACTTTTACATATCACCACACACACACACACACACACACACACACACACACACACACACACACACAACACCTTTCTTTTCATTCTCACAATATGTCTCCTCTGCAGTCCATGGAAGAAAAGATGATGCAGCAGTTCTAAATAATTATAAATAAACTCAACTTGAAAGAGTTGTAAAAGTTGTTTTGATTAATCTGAATTAAAAATTGTTTTTAATGGGTTACTATACCTATGGATATAAATTGTTAGTAATTTTCTTCATTTGTGTGTGTGTGTGTGTGTTTTAAATGATATACTGTGTTTTATCACAAAGTATAATGCTTTAAATGTTATGTTCTGTAGCATGATTAATAAAAATTGATTCTGGAAGATAAAGCAGGAAAGGTTTAAAATGTTAACCTCAGAATTATGGAGAGTACTAGAGGATTAGGTTTGGGCTGACGCTTCCACAACTGCTTTGAAAAAAAAAAAAAAGAAATTTCTGGTCTGAAAACTGTTGCTGATACCAAGAATTTTAGCTGATGCTACCTGCAGCATCTTACATCTCTGCTATCAAAATACAACCTGTAGGTCACCACTATTGCCACTGGAACAACCTTAATCATCTTGTCTTTATTTTCTACAACCCAACTTCAATAAAGAAACTAGAATATATGTTCCTAGATCCAGAGAAGCAGAGATAGTGGACACCACCATTTCTAGCTTCTCTGAGTAGTGGTGACCAACCTGCATTATAAGATTTAAAGTTAAATTTATTGGAGTATAGTTAATTTACAATATTGTGTTAGTTTTAGGTGGAAGACTCTTGAGAGTCCCTTATACTGCAGAGAGATCCAACCAGTCCATTCTGAGGGAGATCAACCTGGATTTCTTTGGAAGGAATGATGCTAAAGCTGAAACTCCAGTACTTTGGCCACCTCATGCAAAGAGTTGACTCATTGGAAAAGACTTTGATGCTGGGAGGGATTGGGGGCAGGAGGAGAAGGGGACGACGGAGGATGAGATGGCTGGATGGCATCACTGACTTGATGGACTTGAGTCTGAGTGAACTCCGAGAGTTGGTGATGGACATGGAGGCATGGCGTGCTGCGATTCATGGGGTCGCAAAGAGTTAGACACGACTGAGCGACTGAACTGAACTGAACTGAAGGCATAATGGTTCAATTATACATATGCATACATTAATTCTTTTTAGATTCTTTTTCCATGTAAGTTATTACAAAATATTGATTAGAGCTCCATGTACTATACAGTAAGTCTTTGTTGGTTATCTATTTTGTATATAGTAGTGTGTGTATGTTAATCCCAAGATGCTAATTTATCCCTCTGCCCCAACATTTCTTCTTTGATAACCATAAATTTATTTTCAAAATTTGTGAGTCTGTTTCTATTTGGCAAATGAGTTCATTTACATGATTCTTCCACAAAAACTTTCCATAAAATTAGACTCCATATATGAGTGATACCAGGATATATGTCTTTGTCTGACTTACTTTACTTGTTTTGATAAACTGTAGGTCCATGCATGCGTCTATAAATGTTATTATTTTATTCATTTTATAGCCATGCAATATTTCATTGTATACATGTACCACATCTTCTTTATCCACTGCCCTGTTGATGGATATTTAAGTTGTTTCCATGTTTTGGCTATTATAAATAGCACTGCAATGAACACTGAGGTGCATGGTATCTTTTAGAATTATGGTTTTCTCTGGATATATGCCCAGAGTGGGACTGCAAGATCATATGTTAGTTTTATATTTAGTTTTTAAGGAACCTCCATAGTGTTCTCCATTGTGGCTGTACCAATTTATATTTCTAACAGCAATGTAAGAAACTTCCCTTTTCTCCACACCCTGCTGGCCTTTATTTGTAGATTTTTGTTGCTGGCCATTCTTTCTGGTGTAAGGTGATACCTCATTGTAGTTTTGATAGCATTAAAAAATGATGAATATAGTTAATCATACTGTGTTGCCCAGTTTAAAAATATTGAGTCTATCTTCAAAGCTCTCATCACAAGAAAAACAATTATATCATCTGTGAAAATGGAAGTATGATAACTAGACTTATTGTGATCATTTTTGCAACATACATAAATTGTTTTGCTGTTTAGCTGCTCAGTTGTGCCTGACTCTTTTGCAACCCTATGGATTGTAGCTCACCAGGCTCTTCTGTCCAAGGGATTTTCCATGCAAGAATATTGGAGTAGGTTGCCATTTCCTTCTCCAGCAGATCTTCCTTTCCATCTCCAGGGATCAAACGTACATCTCCTGCATTGGCAGGCAGAGTCTTTATCACTGAGCCACCGGGGAAACCTCAACACATACAACATACCTAACATATACAAATACCTTTTCATTATGTTGCATGTATGAAACTAATATAATGTTATGAGTTAATTATAACAGCTAAAAATTAATACTTAATAAAAAAAAAGATAGGTGCACCATAATATAATGATCTGCTACTGCTAAATCACTTCAGTCATGTCTGACTCTGTGTGACCCCATAGATGAAGCCCATCAGGCTCCCCTGTCCCTTGGATTCTCCAGGCAAGAACACTGGAGTGGGTTGCCATTTCCTTCTCCAGTGCGTGAAAGTGAAAAGTGAAGATGAAATAACTCAATTTTATCCAACTCTTAGTGACCCCATGGACTGCAGCCTACCAGGCTTCTCTGTCCATGAGATTTTCCAGGCAAGAGTACTGGAGTGAGGTGCTATAACCTTCTCTGAATATATTGGTCAAATAGTAACAAAAATGGATTATAGTAGTGTAGATAAAATTATTCCATATTGACCTGTCATTTTTAAAGAAAATTATCACCTGCATGAATTAAAAGATCAAAGCCAAGTTCATTCACCTTATTTTAACCCAAATATTATTTTCTAGTGTATGTGACTGTTACTTATTAATTCAGCTTGTTGGCATGAAAGCTACTTAGTATAGGAATATGAATAACACCTTTGGCATGTTAGGAATAGTAATAACACCTATAAAATATCCTTTACTTGATACAATTGAATCTATTGCATATTAACCCTCTAGGTTGTTTGCACATATGTGCAGAAAAGTGTTTTATAGTCTTTTGAAAGAAATAGCATGCATGTGGCTACACTGATGTTTTCACTTATATTTAAAAGTAATGAAGACTAAAGCATCTCCATTTTTCATTCTGAGGGGCATTGCCATGTAGAGATTAGCTCACAAAACCAGAAGAAGCCTTTGGAGAGGTGAGTATCCAGCTTGCTGTGCATCTGGCAGGATCTTTGAATTCTAGTAGGGATCCCGTTAGTTCACAAATATAAATGTGTCCTTAGCAGATAGAAAGAAGAGTAAGGAAAGATTCTTTTCCTACTCTGAACCTTCTTTGGGGTGACTGGAATGCAGATAATTATCTAAAACATTTTAAGCACCCTCATTGAATTCTGTCCTGACCCTGAGGGATCAAATGATCAATAAGCCACAGGCTTCCACCCCAGTTTTTTCTAGGAGGCAGAATGATGCTAGAAGGGAAGAGAGTGAAAGGCCCTTCTGTCTTCTCAGAGCCACAAGAAGGAGGAACTGGTTACACTGGTTTCATAGGTTAAATGTATAAAAAGCCATACATTTTTCTATCTTCTCATTTCCAATGTTTCTGTTGTGTGAATGAATAAAGTCAGAGGTTTTCAGGGAGGATAAACTGTCCTCAAGCATTGTTGCTATATAATCCCTAGTACAGAGTTTAAACTGAGTCACTTGTTGTGTAATCATCAGTTCTGGGTTTAAAGGAGAAAAACAAAACAAAACAAAACAAAACACTTTATATGACTAAGACTAAAGAATGTAGAGAAAATAAAAAGTTTGTCCTTTTCTCCACCTTGACAATCGCAGATCCCTCTCTCCTCAGGGATCTCAGACCCCTCTCTCCTGGGGGAACCCTGGACTTCTTATCAACTTGCCTAGGAATTGACAGTCTCAGTTGGAGAACTCAGGTTTATTAAGCCAGTGGGCCCAGAGGAGTTAACACTTCAAACTCTGAGCCCCCAAAAAGGGGTTACAAAGCTTTTATAGACAGTGCGTAACATCAGACTGTAGTGGTTGATGCTGACAGTTAATAGGCTGGTTTAAATTAGGGGTTTCGCTTGCAGGAACAGTGGTTAGGACAGGGTCGGGGAATGCCTGACCTTTATACAGACAAGCATGATTAAGCATGATTACAGAGACTGAGCAATTGAAAAAGGAGACAAGGGTGAGTGAGATAACCTTCAGTTTTAGCATTGTTGTAAGTCTCCATTTTCTTGATGTACGTACATGACTTACATGACTTTGCAAGGAGCATGCTGAGTTACAGGAGCAGAATGAGCAGGAAGTTATTATAAATTTTTAACTTTTCTTCTTAACCTCAATTAATATTCAGGGTTGATTTCCTTTAGGATTGACTGATCTGATCTCCTTGCAGTCCAATGTGCTCTCAAGAGTCTTCTCCAGCACCACAGTTTGAAATCATCACTTTTTCACCGCTCAGCCTTCTTTATGGTCCAACTCTCACATTCGTACAAGACTACTGGAAAAATGATAGCTTTGAGTATACAGACCTTTGTTGGCAAAGTAATATCTCTGTTTTATTTAATACACTGTCTAGGTTTGTGATAGCTTTCCTTCCAAGGTGGAAGCACTTTTACATTCCCCTTTGCCTTTCTTGCTTTACATTCTTCAAAGACATCCATGCTTCCCAACTGGCTGGAACTCAAGCTTTAGTTTAGTGTCACACAACCAAACCCCCTGCATTTCCAGCTTCTTTTTATTAGTAACATCACCTACTGTGACCCAGTAATCATAGTCTTTTTAGTCTCAGTAAGTGAAGGATACTTCTTTTGGATGAACATGAGAAATGTTTATCAATATACCAAACATTTTTTTTTTCCCTTCCTTAGGTGACTGAGAACATATCTTGTCAAATTGAGTGTTGATCCTGAAACAATCTGATGAAAAGTCTCAGCTAGTCTGATGCTGCTATTACTACACAAAATAGCAGGGACATTTTTGGAACATTTCTAGGAACTTTGGGAAACTCTCTGGACCTTTTATGCCACGTAATGTTCTGGGCTTTTCATTCACAATTTCTTTGGCATCAGTGAAATAAAAAATCAATGTATTTACACTTCTGGTAAAAGATAGACACGTTTGTTTTAAACTTCAATTTATTTGCTATGTTTCTGAAATTTAGCATATTGCTAGAATGCATCAGTGATATTATATCAAATATTTAACTTATTTAATTGATTCAAATGATTTAATTTTTTATGTTAAGAGAGAAGGAAAAACTCAAAGGAAAAAAAAAGAAATAATTAGTAGGATAAAATTATCTACTTGGAAAAAAATATAAATTTATTAGTTTTGGAAATAGAAAGTAAATCATCTTTCCATATGAAGACTATAGATTATTTAAATTAAGCAATACTGGAGTATCTTGTTGGCATGGAGAAGGAAATGGCAACCCACTCCAGTGTTCTTTCCTGGAGAATCCCAGGGGTGGGTGAGCCTGGTGGGCTGCCATCTATGGGGTTGCACAGAATCGGACACGACTGAGGTGACTTAGTAGCAGCGGCATTTGTTGGCATGATTAGTTGCCTATCAAACATGGATTACCCCTTCTTCTTTAATAAGAACATTTATTTATTCAAGGCAACAACAGCTCCCAGTAAAATGTGCTCTCTTCTTCTCCTTTAAAAACAGATGTCACCAATATGAAGAATTCTGGAAAGAAAATATAGAATAATTTGATCATATAAAAATATGAAAATATAGAAGAATTTGAGTTGTAAAGAAAATTTCTTTAAACAATACTGACCATTTTAAATCATGAAGTGACCCCAAAGATAGAAGCCATTCTAAGAAAGGTTGATATCAGATAAAAGATTGGATTGCTAAGATGTGACTACCAAAAGTCTCTTCCATAGAGAGAAATAAATGTACTACTTAGTTTAAATTTTTATTTCTAGATAGGATGGTTAGCAAAAATATTACAAGTTATGAGATATACACACAGAGAATCATCAATTACATAGATTCACATCTTTATTTCATAAATGTTAAAAATATCTCACATGACAGTTTCGTTACTCTAAAACATCATTCATAGTGTCTGTATAAAAATCATATTTAATCATTGAAATTTTATTTTTATTTTTTTAAAAAATTCAATTAAAACAGAATAGAGTCTCCAATTAAACGAATTCATATATGCTCAATTAATTTACAACAAAGAAGACACACATATACAATGGGGGAAGAATAGTCTCTTCAATAAATGGTTTTAGGAATAAATTGTCTTCACTAAAGTATAGTTGTTGTTGTTTTTAACTCACTTCACTAGTCATCATTTTATACACTTTAGATAACATTTCATACACTGCTTTTTCAGAAAGCAGGATCGTATAGACTAAAACAATAGTCTCTTGCTTTCCAGTTTTCAGCTACATTTCTGTCAGTGCAGTTCCCTTCATGCTAAAATCCCCATCCAGTTAAAGCTTTCCCCCTCCTATTGTACATACCTTGGAGGGTAGGAGTCAAGATGTTATTAGCTTTCTATTTCCCTACATCTTACTTATACCTTTAAACTCAACTGGAATTACCTTAATTTAAGTGTGTAATCCGCTGTTGGGAACTCAGACAAGATGCTCAAGGTTTAATGCAATGGCTGCATATTCAAAAACCTACTGGAGACAAGCAATTGAGCATGCAATACGTTTGATAAAACATTGCTAATATTTTTACTTAGAATAGCATCTGCCTTATCAAGATGACTGCAATGTCTTCAGGAGATATACTTCCCACATGTGACTCATAGTCTAAAGGAATTGTTCTTCTGTATTTCAAATTGTAGTTAAAAACATAGCAGAAATTCCTCCCTTATATTCTGATAGGGTTTTGCATTTTTCATCTTGCTATATTTTATAGAAGCATCTGCTCTATTCCTACATCTCTCCAAAGACTATGAGAACCTGGAGAGACAATGGTCTTACTTATCTCTGTACACATTGTATATTTCTTGAGTAAATGTGGACTTATTTATAGAATATTTGGATTATGAATTTAAATATTCTTTCAGTATTATTTCTGAAAGCTTATAGTCATCTCAATTGAGCAGCTAAGTTACCCATGTTAGTCTGATTCATCAGAGTAAACTTGTGTGATGTAGAAACTTATTCTATGTTACGCAAAAACATCTAGATATTGTGGAGGCCATTATGATTTTCAAAGGAATGTAATGCTAAAATGGTTAATAAAAGCATTAATGAAAAATGCTAATGACCATTTAGAAATTATAAACTAAAGAGAAAATATAGTAGATTTAAAGTCTTTTTACAATATGTTTTATCCATTAAAAGTGACATTAGAAAAATTTACATGGGTCTTGTGACTTTTATCTATTGGTAGAAATCCATGATAAAGATTAGAAATAAAATGAGCATATAACTCTACAAAACACAATAATTTCCTCTAGCAAATTATTTGGTCTTACTTTCCTATAAATGCCCTCACATCAAGATACCAACAGACAGTAATGAAAACTAAGTAGTCAGAAAAAAAGAGAAAAGAAACCTATTAAAAACAGCATAAAAATAATGCAACCAGGAAACCATCTTATCAGCAACTAGCATATGTGTGCCCAGGGAGGCTGTTTGTTTCACCTGATACAACAATCTCATCAGTCTTGAACACAAAACTCAGTTCTTACAGTAGACAATCTTTGCTTGTCTGAGTCTTAGATTATGCAGTTATACTAATGCTTTCTTAGCTATATTCCCACTGCATGAATCATAGCACCTGTATATTCAGGCTTAAGGAAATTCTTGCTTTTTAATAATCTTTCACCCAGCTAATATAACACAGATGGTCTTATGAGCTATGCAAATTAAAAATAAAATGCATCAGAGCATTAACTAAATTATTTTCTACCTCTATTGTTTTCTTAAACAATTGGATACTAAATCACTAAAATGCCAACAAGACTAGATGGCTCATTATATTTTAGGACCCTTTTAGGTAATTATTATAAAGATAGAACTGCTTAAAATTTGAAGTTTTCTGTTCCTGTGGTCAAAACTTTCTAAGCACATGGAACATTTAGTTAGATAAATTTAGTTCTAGCATTTGGTTGAATTGTTAACATATTTATCATATTTTCAAGGATGATCTGCTTTATATTTTAAATGAAAGGAGTTATGGTCATTACAGTATGAAATTTAATTTATTAATTCATGGCATGCAAGTATGAAGGAAACAATGCCAGCATTAAAGCCATCGTGGTTACAATACTTAAATAATTGTATATAGGTATAAATGAGGGCTTCTCAGGTGTTTCCTTGGTAAAGAATCTGCCTGACAATGCAGGAGATGTGGATTCAATTCCTAGGTCCAGAAGATCCCCTGGAGAAGGAAATGGCAACCCATTCCAGTATTCCTGCCTGGAAAAATCCATGAACTGAGGAGCCTGGTGGTATACAGTCCATAGAGGTAGCAAAGAGTCAGACACTAAGTAACTGAGCATGCACAATTGCAAATGAATAGTTCAGCTATGACAATTAGGAGGTAGGAAAAATCAGTAAGGGCCTGTAGAGATGGGCAGATATTCTAGAAGTAACTTAGCAATAATATTAAAATTAAAAATAGATTATTAAAATTTATAATTTCTCCAAATTTTAAATTTGATTGTTCAAAAACTGAATTTTTTTTTACATTTATTTTCCACTTTTATGCATTTTAAGAAAATCTTCCTAAAATAGCAATGTAAAGAAATAAAGGGAAAGAATAGAATGGCAAAGAGTATAGATCTCTTTAAGAAAGCTGGAAATAATAAGGGAATATTTTATGAAAAGATAGGCATAATAAATAACAAAAACAGCAAGGACTTAACAGAAGCAGAAGAGATTAAGAAAAAGTGGCAAGAATACATATAAGAACTGTAACAAAAAAAGCTCTTAGTGACCCAGATAACCATGATGGTGTGATTACTCACCAAGAGCCAGACATCCTGGAATGTGAAGTCAAGTGGCCCTTAGGAAACATTACAATGAACAAAGTTAGTGGAAGTGATAGAATTACAGATGAGCTATTTCAAATCCTAAAAGATGATGCTGTTAAAGTGCTGAATTCAATAGGCCAGGAAATTTGGAAAACTCAGTAAAGGCCACAGAACAGGAAAAGGTCTGTTTTTATTCCAGTCTCAAAGAAAAGCAATGACAAAGAATTTTCAGATTACCATGTGACTGCACTCATTTCCAGAGAAGGCAATGACACCCCCACTCCAGTACTTTTGCCAGGAAAATCCCATGGGTGGAGGATCCTGGTAAACTGCAGTCTATGAGGTCACAAAGAGTCGGACACAACTGAGCAACTTCACTTTCACTTTTCACTTTCATGCATTGGAGAAGGAAATGGCAACCCACTCCAGTGTTCTTGCCTGGGGAATCCCAGGGACAGTGGAGCCTGGTGGGCTGCTATTTATGGGGTTGTACAGTCAGACACAACTGAAACAACTTAGCAGCAGCAGCACTCATTTCACACGCCAGAAAAATTATGCTCAAGATCCTTCAAGCTAAGCTTCAGCAGTACATAAACTGAGAGTCTCAAAGATTTGGACATGACTTAGTGACTTAACAACAACCCAATTTATTTTTACTGTTTTTGTTTGTTCCTTCATTTTTCAGTATTAAGGATGACACTTTTCTACTCCAAAAGCAAAAGTAAAGACAATTTTACATTACTTTATTTACTCATTCATTTATGTGTTTATATCATTCAAATGCAGTTACTAAGCTTTACTCATGTAAGACCTAAGATGCAGCTGAAGTGGATATGAGAAAAACATTTCACATTGAAGAAACAACATTGATGTTCATTAAAGATTGTTCACTCATTCAAGTAGTTATACATTCATTCTTTCTTTCAGTAATTCCCAGGTTTTTCTCTCATTTATTCAAAGATTATGGAGCACTCAATATAGAAAATTATATTGATAACTTCAAAAAAGTTGACCATTTAGCCATGTGCACAAATATTTCCAGGAACAGGGGATATAGTGCTGTGATCTGAAATATGTATAGTAGTTAATGGAATAAAAGACTGTATGTCTGTATATATAGAAATTGAGATATGGGATATGGTTGTTATGGATTCTAGATATTGGTAACAACAAAGACACAGAGGAAGCAATGCATGCTGCATTAACTAAAAAACTGTAGCCATTCCCAAGTATGTTTGCAGTTGATTTTTTTAAAAGTCAGTTTATATAATAAAGAGTAGTTGAAAACTTTGAAATCTTGTCCTGAATAAACAGAATGAAGATTACTGGAACCACGATTTCTGAAAAGTAAGGAAAGTTAAAGAATTCAGCCTTAATTTCTGCATGGAATCTCTGCTCACTCGGTAGTTGTACTCTAAATTACATATGTGTGATCCTGATTTTATGAGGTCAAGTTAAACTTTAAAGAAATAAATTTGGGTTACCACTGGTGACTAGAGAAACTGAATCTATAGCATGAACCCAGCCAGAATGGTTGCACATAAAAAATATAATATTTTTAAGAGAATATGGCAGAATTCATAATTTGTACAATATATTATGTTATTCACAATGTTGAAGAATCAGGAAAATAAGACTAATTCTGAAGAAAAACAGTCACAGAAGAATAAATGTGAAATAACCCAGAATTTGTAATTATCAGAAAACAGTTTTAAAGCAGTTGAAACATATATGTTCAAAGGAATAGAGAAAATATTAAGATAATGAATAAAGAAATAAGGATTACTTTGCAATTTTTTTTTTCCCATCTTGAGGGTTGTCCTTTTATCTTGTTTATCACTTCTTCTGTTAGGCAAAAGTGTTTTTTTTTTTTTAAGTTTAATTAGGTCCCATTTGTTTATTTTGCTTTTATTTTCATTACTCTAGGAGATGGGTCAAAAACAATCTTATTGTGATCTATGAAAGAGTGATCTGCCCTGCCACCACCCCCATGGTTTCCTCTAAGAGTTTTATAGTGTCTCGTCTTACATTTAGGTCTTTAATCCATTTTGAATTTATTTTTGTTTGTGGAAGCAGTGGACAAAGGATTAATCTCCAAAATATAAAAATAGCTCATGCAACTTACTATCAAAAAAAAAATCCAAATAAAAAATGAGTGGAAGAACAAGATAGACATTTCTCCAAAGAAGACATACAAATGGTCAAGACGCATATGAAAAGAGGCTCAACATCACTAATCAGTAAAGAAATGCAAATCAAACTACAGTGAAATATCACCTCACACTGGTCAAAATAGCCTTCATCAAGAAATATGGAAACAGTAAATGCTGGAGAGGGTCTGGAGAAGAGGAAACCCTCTTGCACTGCTGGTGGTAAAGAACTTAGATTAAAAATTTAAGCTCGGGAGGCAAGGCCGTAGCCTCCCAGAAAATAGCTTTCTCTGTTGCTTTCTGTAGATTTTCCCACCAATCAAGCGTATCCCCCGCACCTATGGCCCCTACTTCAATGTATCCCATAACCAGACTTCATCCCCACCTGCCTGTGATTTTTGTATGAAAACCCCTCACTACTGACGCTAGGCGTTCACTCCTCCTGAGGAGACTGAACCCCGGCGCGCCGGCTTAATAAATCCTCTTGCTTATTGCATCGAATTTGAGCCATTGTGGTCTTTGGAGCGACAGGTCCTGAGAAAAGGCCATGAGGTCTTACATTTGGGGGCTCGTCCGGGATCCTACCTCGCTCACTCAGACTCTTTGGCTTCTGGATTCAGAGGTATGCTCGAGCCATTCTGTCCTGTGTTTCCGTGTGGGTTTGCCTACTCTGTGTTCAGTCTGTGTTGTGTCATTTTCTTCTCCTGCTGTTCGACTCTATTTTTCGGAAGTTTCAGTGAACAGGCAAACGGTTGTAGGGCAACTGATTAGTCCCGGCCAGGGCCACTCCCTGGTGGACTTTAAAGGCCTTACGACAGGTGAGCCCCAGTAACTATCGCCCGGCTGGGTAAAACTTCCCTATCTCTCTCATTCGAGGATACGGCCTGATATTATTGTGGGCACGGGTCAGGCACTTAAGAGCCGTTAAGGCGCCTGCCACTTGAAGACTCCCGTGACAGGATAAGGGGGTCACGGAACGGGCTAGAAGCCGTTAGGGCGTCCCGCCCCCAGCAAAAAAACTTCCGTGCAGCAATATAGGCACACGAGTGATCTTAAAGCACGCCACAAGTCCACCTCTCTGGCCGCCACCTTTCCCGGCAGGATTTTGGTAGCTATCCTCAATAATCTCTCTTTCACCTTCAGTTTCCTCCAGCTGCGGAAGCAAGGTTCTGTACGTACGCATCTGTCTGTCCGCTGTCAGAACTGCGGCGAGTCCCGGGATGCTGGGATCGCCAATCTGAGAGAGGGGTCGTGACGACTCCCCTCCATCTGAATCTGATTTGAGTAAAGTCTCTGGAAAAGCCTGTCCGTAAAGCTGAGAAGCTTGTCTGTTTAAAGGCTTGCCGAGAAAAAACTTGCAGCAGCTGCTCTTTCTTTTTTTCCAGCCACCTTGGTAAATTTTACTTGCCTTACTCTGTGTTTCTGTGTTTGTTTGTTTTTGCTTTCTGTTTTGACAAACCGACGATGGGACAGACTGTAACAACCCCTCTTTTCTGATAACCCCCAGGCGCTGACCTCTTTGATAGAGTCTCTTGTTTTCTCACATCAGCCCACTTGAGATGATTGTCAGCAATTGTTGCAGACCTTGCTCACTACAGAAAAAAGACAGCGAGTACTGTTAGAGGCCCGCAAAAATGTGCCAGGAGATGACGGACGTCCCACAGTGCTTCCAAATAAAATAGATGCTGGCTTCCCCGCTGACGAGACCTAATTGAGACTACAATTCCCCAGCAGGTAGAGAGCACCTGAGGGTCTATCGCCAGGCTCTGGTGGCGGGTCTCCGAGGGGCAGCAAGGCGCCCCACCAATTTGGCTAAGGTAAAAAAGTGACTCAAGGGTCTACTGAGTCACCTACTGTATTCCTAGACAGATTGATGGAGGCATTCAAAAGCTTTACTCCCTACGATCCCACATCTGAAAAACATAGGGCTATGGTGGCCATGGCTTTCATCGATCAGTCAGCTTTAGATATTAAAAAAGTTACAGAAATTAGATGGGTTACAGGGATTCTCTCTTCAAGATCTGGTCAGAAAAGCAGATAAGGTGAGCAAAAGGCTTTTGACAACATTAAGCGTGCCCTGTTGTCAGCTCCTGCCCTGGGACTCCCAGATGTAAACAAGCCATTTCATCTCTATGTGGCTGAACATAATGGCATTGCAAAGGGGTCCTCACTCAAAAACTGGGATCATGAAACCGGCCTGTGGCATATCTGTCAAAAAAACTGGACCCTGTGGCTGCCGGCTGGCCCAGTTGCTTGCAAATAGTGGCAGCCGTGGCAGTCCTAGTAAAAGATGCAGACAAGCTGACCTTGAGACAGAACCTGGTCATTACTGCACCCCACGCTCTAAAAAGTGTGATTTGACAACCCCCCGAGAGATGGCTGACCAACGCCAGAATGACCCATTATCAGACACTACTTCTAGACTCAGAGCAAATTAGGTTCGCACTGGCTACGAGACTCAACCCTGCCACGCTGCTGCCTGACCCCAGCCAATCCGAGGTGATACACAACTGCCAAGAGATATTGGCAGGGGTACACGGAGTTCGCCAAGACCTGACAGACCAGCCGCTCCAGGATGCTGAGGTGACATGGTACACGGATGAAAATAGTTTCCTCGCAGAAGGTAAGCGGCGGGCAGGGGCGGCGGTGATAGATAAAACTGAGATAATCTGGGCGGCTGCCCTTCCTCAAGGCACCTCAGCCCAAAAAGCCGAGCTGATTGCCCTCACAAAGGCCCTGGAACTGTCACGGGAAAAAAGGCTAATATTTACACTGACAGCAGATATGCCTTTGCAACCACACACGTCCACGGAACTATTTACCAACAGAGGGGGTTGCTCACGTCGGCCGGAAAAAAAAAAATTAAAAACAAAGATAAAATCTTGACATTGTTGGCTGCGCTGATGTTGCCAAAAGGGTCAGTATAATCCACTGCCCTGGACATCAAAAAGACCAATCTCCGGTAACAAAGAAAAACAATATGGCTGATCGAACTGCACGGGAGGTGGCGACAAAAGATAAACCATCGGGGCTGTTGGTGATATGCTCAAATAGTAAAAACAGTTCCTCTCTACAGCAAAAGAAAAAAACAGACTATGGTGAAAAAGAGAGGCTAAAGAGATGTTAAAACAAATGCATTACTGGACTCACTTAGGAGCTAAAAGATTAGCCTCTCTTTTAATCAAAGCAAGAGATAAGGTGCCGGGACTTTCCAAATTGGCTGAGCAAGTTGTCCTGAGCTGTAAACCTTGTCAGGAGATAAATGCTGGCCGGAACAAGACGGGTCAAGGTAAACGGCTACGTGGAGACCGGCCAAGAGCTTATTAAAAAATAGACTTCACCGAGGTACGTCCTGCGCGGTATGGCAACAAATATCTGCTGGTCTTTGTAGATACCTTCTCAAGATGGGTAAAAACATTCCCCACCAAAAACAAAAGTGCTCTTATAGTAGCTAAAAATATTTTAAAAGAGATTTTTCCGTGCTTCGGAGCGCCAAAGACGTTAGGGTCAGATAATGGGCCGGCTTTTACTGCCCAGATAAGTCAGGAATTAGATAAATAAAACTCTAAAAGAGACCCTAACTAAATTGTCCTTAGAGACTGGCGGTACTGATTAGACGGTGCTCCTTCCTCTGGCTCTGTTCCGAGTAAAAACACACCCTCTCACTTTGGTCTCACCCCCTTTAAAATCCTGTATGGGGCACCCCCCACATATTGACACTTAGAGAGAGATTCGACCCCCGAAACTTTAACAATGGTGATCTGTGTGCTAGGCTAAAGAGACTCCAGCTGGTGTCAGAACATGGTGGCTGTGGGTGTCATATTAGCTACTATCCTGGCCCTGATGTGTCTTTCGCCATGCCTAATTAGAGACATTATAAAAAAAATTCTGCACATAAAAATGCTTGTTCACCGCAACACGCTACAGCATCATCATCTTCTGGAGCTTCTAAAAGATAAAAAAAAAAAAAAAAAAGACTGCGGGAGACAACCTGTAATGGGTTAAGTCCTGGGAGCTGCTTGGCCTGGTACCTGCTATACTTCAGAGGCAGGGGTACTATGTTCTGCACACAATAATGAGAGCCTGGTAACTGTTTTCCTGATGATTTAAAATATATGATGTAAATGCTAAAAACCATGTAAACTTGATTGTTTATGTTACCCTATATATACAGCAATCCCCTAAAAAACTTTGATCTGTGATTTCAAGATTAAAATCATGAACAAAAAAGAGGGGAATAAAGAACTTAGATTAAAAATTTAAGCTCGGGAGGCAAGGCCGTAGCCTCCCAGAAAATAGCTTTCTCCTTATCGGGAGGCAAGGCTGTAGCCTCCCAGAAAATAGCTTTCTCTGTTGCTTTCTGTAGATTTTCCCACCAATCAAGCGTATCCCCCACACCTATGGCCCCTACTTCAATGTATCCCATAACCAGACTTCATCCCCACCTGCCTGTGATTTTTGTATAAAAACCCCTCACTACTGACGCTAGGCGTTCACTCCTCCCGAGGAGACTGAACCCAGCGTGCCGGCTTAATAAATTCCTCTTGCTTATTGCATCAAATTCGAGCCATTGTGGTCTTTGGAGCAACAGGTCCTGAGAAATGGCCTTGAGGTCTTACAGTGGGAATATAATTTATTACAGTCACAATGAGAACAGTATGAAGGTTCCTTAAAAAACTAAATATAGAATTACTATCAGTTCAGTTCATTTCAGTTGCTCAGTCATATCCAACTCTTTGTGACCTCATGGACTGCAGCACGCCAGGTATCCCTGTCTATTACCAACTCCTGGAACTTACTCACACTCATGTTCATTAAGAACTACTATATGACCCAAGAATTCCATTACTGGGATAACCATAGTGTTTATACGGATACCATACTTCAAAAGACACAGATACCCCATTGTTCATTGCAGCATACTTACAATAGCCAAGAAAAGAAAATAACCTAACTGCTCTTCAACAGATGAACAGACAAAGAAGGTACACTATTATATACATACACATGTACATATATATAGATATACGTCTAATGGACTATTACCCATTAAAAGGAATGAATTGAGTTATTTGTAGTGATGTGGATGGACCTAGGGTCTGTCATATGGAAAAGAGTAAGTTGAAAAGAGAAAAACACATATTTTATATTAAGACAAGTATGAGGAATCTAGGAAAATGGTAGAGATGGACCTAGTTCCAGAGTAGAAATAGAGACACAGAAGTAGAGAATGGACTTGTGGACACAGTGGGGGAAGGGAGGGGATGAGGGGTGAATTGGGAAATTATTTTACATAAATGCACTGCCAAGTCACTTCAGTCATGTCCGACTCTGTGCAACTGCATAGATAGCAGCCCACCAGGCTCCCTCATCCCTGGGATTCTCCAGGCGTTTGGAGTGGGTTGCCATTTCCTTCTCCAAAAAGATAAACACACTACCATGTGTAAATTACATATCTAGTGGGAACGTGCTCTGTAGTACAGGGAGATCAGTTCAGTGCTCTGTGATGACCTAGATGGATGGGATTGTTGGTGTAGGAGAGAGGTCTAAGAAGGAAGGGATATATGTGTATAAGTAACTGATTCACTTCCTATATAGATCAAAATTAACACAACATTGTAAAACAATTATACTCCAATAAAAAAATCATGGAAAATAACATAAGTATTCCCCACAGAAAAAAAATACTCTTAAATTGAAATGAATTTCCAGAATGCAAAAATGCAGCATATAAAATAAGATACTCACTAAATAGGCTTATGAACAGAGTAGAAATGGCAAAAGAAAGAGACGGCTTAAAACTTGATCAATAAAAATTATCTATTTTAGATTTATGTATATATATATATATATATATGTAAATATATAAAGAGAAAGATTATTGAGAAGAATGTGTCTCTGGAATCTCTTGGCCAGTATCAAAATGTCCCTTGTATGTGTAATTGTCATTCCTATGAGAAGAGGAGAGTGGTGCAGAAAACAAAAGAAAAAAAAAAAAAGAAAGAAAATATCATAGCTGTTCTGGGAAAGGTATACATTTACATTTAGGATCTCAGAGAACACAAACTGGAAGAATAAAAACAAACAGGTCACTTAACTACATGTCAGTAAAATCACTAAAAACTAAAGATAAAGTGAGAAAGCTAAAAGAAACCAGAGAAAAATGACACATTGCATATATATTATGGAACTTGACAGAATATTCAGGAATTCAGATAGTCAATTTTCTAAATATACAGAAAAATGAGGCCAGAGGCAGTGAGCAAATATTTTTAAGTGATGAAAAAAGTTAATCTTGTATTACAAATCAGGCAAACATATACTATGAAAGTAAAAGCTAAATCAAGATATTGAGATGAAAGAAAACTTCATATCAGAAGAAAGAAAAATATTTTTATTCCACCAATGGAAATGCGATGCAAGGAATGCTAAAGTAAATTTTTGACCTGATATGAAATGCAAACAGGAGGGACAGGTATTAAAGAAACACTGGAAATACTAATAAGGGTGAAATATAAAAGAGTATTTTCCCTTGATTTTCTCTGAAAATATGGTTTTAAAGCAAGCATTGTATTATGAGCTTTATAATGTATGTAGGTGAAAGACATGTTATGACTAAAACATCAAGGATTTATACATTTTCAAGATTTCCTTGTTTTATCAGAAGTCATGAAACATTAAGTCTAAGTCAGATCTCTGATGTTCAGTGTATATATATGATTCTTACAAATATGAGGTAAAAATCAAAGATTTTTCAGTGAGTTCCTCACATTCAGACAGTATACCTCGTGAAGGTAAAAAATCAACTTAAATAACTACTAAAATTCTAGAAGAACCTAAGAAAGGAAAGCATTAATATGTGATTCCCTTTTTTTGAGATGATGCTGTTGCTATTTAGTCGCTAAGCTGTGTCTAACTCTGTGACCTCATGGGCTATAGCACATCAGCTTCCCTCTGTCCATGAAATCCCAAATAAGAATACTGGGGTGGGTTGTCATTTCCTTCTCCAGGGGATCTTCCCTACCTAGGGATTGAACCTGAGGCTGTTGCATTCACAGGCAGATTGTTTACCACTGAGCCATCAGGGAAGTTCGTTGAGATGATACTATTGGTGTTTTTCCCCCAACATCCACATTGATATGTAAATATGTGTAAAACACTAGTTAAAGTAAAACATTTTATTAAAAATAGCATTTAAAAAATAAAAGAAGAAAATATTATAAATAAAAAGATCACACATGGTGTTTGATGATTTATGTTATATTTGATTTTACAGCTATACAACAGCAGATAATTTAGTTTCAATAATTCCACCACCTGCTATTGGACATCTACATCCATGAAGTCTCCTGATTACTTTTATATTGCTGGCATTTGAAGTTTATTATGGTTTCCCAAGTGGCTCAGTGGGTAAAGAATATGCCTGAAATGCAGAAGATGCAAGAGATGCTGGTTCAATTCCTGGGCTGAAAGAGTCCCTGGAGGAGGGCATGACAACACTGTCCAGTATTCTTGTCTGGAGAATTCTATGCACATAGGGTCAAAAGAGTTGGACACAATGGAGCACACATGCATACGGTTCAGTTACTATATTTATCAATGACAAAACTCATTCTATATATTTTCCTTGGATTTGTCTTATCTTTTAACATTTATCTGTTACTAAATAGATTTTTAAAATTCTTATTTTCCATTAACATTCTCCAAGACACATTGGAAAGTGCTTTATTCTGAAAGAGGTACGTTATTAAGTGCTTTATTTTTTGTTATTACACCTGGTCTAGTTATTCTCAACAGAGTTCGTCAAGCACCTGTCTGACGATGGATGGTATACTAACAAGGTCTCATTCCAGATGGTTTTACTATGCATTTTTAATACAGAATTTTAATTTTCTGTGCCAGTGCAATCAAACTGTATTTGTAATAGTAAACTATTGATTACAAGAAATCTTTGATGTCTGGATCATAGACCATAATATCAATGTAATTTTCTTCAACAAATTGTTCTGTTATTTTTTTTCCCCATAAGCATCTGCTGCTTTGAAGAGATTGTATTAAGCTTGAGCTAGGATTTTGTGTTCCAGTTTACTGTGTAAAATTAGCACTGCTTTGAACAGCTGGCTATCACTTTCACTTTCCCATTTCCCTCACAGTTGAAATGATTTACCACCTGTAGATGTATCCATCTTCTTCTGTGCTCATTTACTAGGTTAATTAACTTATATATATATTTCAAATACAAGTCTTAACAGTTAATTCAAATATAAACAGCTAAAGGGTATGCATTATTTTACTAAAAACTACTGCATTAAGAACTTTGTAAATTGAACGTGAGAATTTTTCAGAAAACCAAACTAGTTCTCCCAATTAACAAATATATTAAAGGCTAGCCATGTCATAGACAATTTGATATTAAAACATATAGGCTATAAATAAACTATGCTTTTTGATTAGAAAAACAACTCCTAAATTTCATAATTTCATTTTCCCCAAAATATCTGCTTTATTACTAGGAATAAATTTTAATACAATTTTACATCCAATATACCCTAAGTGGTGATATTTTCCTGGGATGTTCAGGTTCAACTAAATTTTTTTTTTTTTTACAATTTCCCTTGCCACTTTTTTAAAGCATATTTCAGTTGTTAATAACAGCATTGTTTTTTTTTTTCTTTTAAAACAAGATAAACTCTAAAGTAGTAGAGCCAAGATCTTGACAAACAAAAATTATTTTATATTTTATTTTCAGTCCCAGTAGATTTCACCTGAGTAATATGGATAGAAAAATCACATATATATTTTAAACCAAAATAACTTACAGCATTAGTTTTGCCTTGGTTAACATAGCAGTGGAGCAGCTGCTGAGTGGATTGCCATTTCCTTCTCCAGGGTATCTTGCCCCTGGATGGCAACTCCTATGGGGCATAATTTGTGTGCCATGATATATTCTTTCAGCCCCAACTCTATCTGGAGCTTTTCCATCAGCAACTGGTTTCAAGATGATTCAAAACAAGTCTTGTTCAGGTGTCAGGGCAGCTTCTGACCCAAATCTTATTATAGATCTTTCAGTCTCTTTCATAGGGACTTCTCTGATGTTGAGGGCAATAACTTCTGTGATAAACAGGTGTCAATCACACCTGCACACTTAGAGAAAAAGAGAGTCAGCAGAGCAGGGTCAATTAGGACCATTTGGAAATAGCCACTTGTGGATAACCGCTTCCCACTTTTATCTGTGGCCAGCATATTTGGCAGGAAGCATTCCACTTTCTTAATGCTGATTGCAGAAATGGCCTGTAGTACAGATGTTAACTTTTCAGTTTTCCAAAGTCAATGGTCAACTGTGGAGTTTCCCGTGAAGCTCTCTGGTCAAACCTCTCTCCTACCATTCCATGGGACCTTGGTAGAATTTAATTTCAGTTTGTTGAGTGTCTGTTCAGGGTTGTGTTGATGGCAAGTAAACAGTAATAAAAAGAAAAGGGAAGTGTAAGTGAGTATAATCCACAGCTCCCTCCACTCCCCAGTATTTGTGCCCTATTTGTTTTTCCAAGGGTATTTTTTTATTTTCCTTTGTTGTTAGGGCTTCCCTGGTAGCTCAGAGGTTAAAGCAGCTGCCTTTGATGCGGGAGACTTGGGCTCTATCCCTGAGTCGGGAAGATTCCCTGGAGAAGGAGATGGTAACCCACTCCAGTAGAGAATCCCATGGACAGAGAAGCCTGGTAGGCTACAGTCCACGGGGTTCCAAAGAGTCAGACGTGACTGAACAACTTCATTTTCACTTTATTGTTAAGCCTCTGAAAGAGGCATTTAAAACACAATAATTTCATATTTGACTTTGAGGAGTACAGACTATGATGAAGCAAAACAAATTACCCATTTATACTCATCCTGAGAGAGACCATAGTGGGAAATATTTTCATTTTAATCTACTTTTGACCTATTTTTCTTTCCAAGGTTTACCTTACAGTCAGTGGCAAAATCTTAACACTCTACATGGACTCTAGTCTCATTGCTAACAGAGGCATGAATGCACTTAATTTGGAATTATAAATAGAAATAGAATGTTAAATAGAAATTTAACAAGTGCCTTAAAAACTTCCTTGAAGCTTATATTTCTCCTTACATATGTAAATAAGGTTCTTAAATGTTTTACACGCAAAATCAGAAAATGAACTCCAGATCACCAAAGGAGTCAGTGAGCATGTTGACCCATCATCCTTAGTAGTGGTCACCTTGAGAAGGCTTCTTGGATTGATTTTCCTTATTTCCTTCATCCATTCATCTGGCTTCCAGTATCTACACGTGGGGATCATTTTCAAAATCAATCATGAGCACCAAGGTTTTTTTTTTTTTTTTTTTTAGTTGTACTTTCAAGGAGACCAGTTTAGTACACAATTAAAATCATCAATACATGTTTCTTTTATGCTTTATTTTAATTTTTTAATGCCTGACAAATCCAATTCTCTTTCTAAGAAAACATCACATGATTGTGTGTTACATAACAAGATGAAATAATGAAAACTTTATACCTTCTAAAAGTAACACATTGGAGGGCTATATATTTTGGGTATTCAGTTCTATTAGTAGACTGAAACTAAAACTGAAAAGTTCTCATGAATGTAAAGATATAATCAAATCTCAAATATTGTAAAACTATGAATAGTGCAACTTGGAAGTATTGTTATCTAGTAAAAAATATATTGAGTAACTTGAAAAAGAAACACTGAAAATTTCCTTTTTTCCCTACTGTTTACAGATAAATATCAATTCACACATAAAATAAATTCTCCTTCAATTACTGAATATTATAGACTGACAGGATTGTATAATCATATGTTACTGTCAGTAAAGGTGAATTATGTATGAGGTATGGAGCTGCTTTTATTCAGCACAATTTGAAGCAGTATCATTGCTTATCTGAGCTCTAGGGGAAAACAGTAAGAACAGGGAGAATAGAACTTTGAAATATGCAGATATCTAACATATTCACACACAATGCTTAACACATATATTCATCTCCATTTCTTTGTTATATTGTCAACTTTATCTGAATGAGTATATGGGTGATAAAATTATGCAATCCATTCACCTGAGGCAGACATCTTGATTCAAGTCGCTCTGTGTCTTCTTTCAGATTTTTGTTGATGTGCAAATAGAAGAAAAAATAGAGAGCCCTATATTTGTCTTCATATACCTCCTGTTCTTAAAGTTTTGAATACAGAAATAATCTTTGGAAAGGATGAGGTAAAGAGAAGTATAAAATCTGAAGGGAGAGTTTTAAAATAGTTAGTGGTTTTACAACATTGGGATCAATAGGTTCAAGGCATCATTTCAGGTAAAATGTGAATAAACTAGAAACATCTAAATCTGGAAGAGATAAAAACCCATTTAAGACTCAATAATAGGAATTCCAATAAGCAATTTATGGAAAAGTTTATTTAGGAACTAAATATTAACATTAACATGAGTAGGTGTATTTATCTGCTATTTTCCTTCTTTTTAGTAAATAAGCAGTATAAAAGCTTATTCCCTAGTGGTTTAGATGGCAAAGAATCTGCCCACAGGGCAAGAGAACCCTGCAATGTGTGAGACCCAGATTTGATCCCTGGGTAGAGAAGATCTCCTGGAGAAGGAAATGGCAACCTACTCCACTATTCTTGCCTGGAGAATCCAATGGACAGCGGAGCCTGGTGGGCTACAGTCCATAAAAGCTCAAAATATATATAATAATTACCTTTTTGAGTAAGATACTCAAAAGATTAAATAATTGTTTAATTTCATATAGCTATTGACAAAGATATGAGTACTATATATATATATATATATATATATATATATATGTTTTGAGCATATTAGGACAATATGACATAATGACATCATACATAGCAATAATGCAATAAAATTCATGGCTAATTTCTATATTGTTGGGAGAGTGTTTAATTTCCTTGGTTCTGTCTTCTACAGCAAAACTTTGAAGCAACAGACAGGCCAGTATTACAGCTCTGTGTTACAGCTCAGTTATATTTGGCAAGCAAAGGAAAAGACATTCTCTTTTATTTATTTATTTATTTATTTATTTTTGTAGCATTGGAAAACTAATATTTTAATGAAAACACAGGGTTTATTTTTTAATAGTTTTTTCTACGTTACAATACTGTATTTGTTTTGCCATACATTGACACGAATCAGCCACAGGTGTACACGATCTCCCAATGTCAAAGCCCCCTCCCACCTCCCAACCCACATCATCTCCCTGGATCATCCCATGCATCAGCCCCAAGCATCCTGCATCCTGCATTGAACACAGACTGGCACTTTGTTTCTTATATGATAGTATACCTATTTCAATGCCATTCTCCCAAACCATCTCACCCTCTCCCTCTCCTTCAGAGTCCAAAAGTCCATTCTATACCTCTGTGTCTCTTTTGTTGTCTCATATAGGGGGTCATCATTACTATCTTTCTAAATTCCGTATATATGTGTCAGTATACTGTATTGGTGTTTTTCTTTCTGGCTTACTTCACTCTGTATAATCGGCTCCAGTTTCATCCATCTCATTAGAACTGAGTCAAATTTATTCTTTTTAAGGGCTGAGTAATACTCAATTGTGTAAATGTACCACAGTTTTCTTATCCATTCATCTACTGGTGGACATCTAGGTTGTTTCCATGTCCTGGCTATTATAAACAGTGCTGCAGTGAACATTGGGGTACATGTGTCTCTTTCAATTCTGGTTTCCTTGGTGTGTATGCCCAGCAGTGGGATTGCTGGGTCATAAGGCAGTTCTATTTACAATTTTTTAAGGAATATCCACACTGTTTTCCATAGTGGCTGTAGTAGTTTGCATTCCCACCAACAGTGTAAGAGGGTTCCCTTTTCTCCACATCCTCTCCAGCATTTATTGCTTGTAGACTTTTGGATCTCAGCCATTCTGACTGGTGTGAAATGGTACCTCATTGTGGTCTTCATTTGCATTTCTCTGATAATGAGTGATGTTGAGCATCTTTTCATGTGTTTGTTAGCCATCCGTATGTCTTCTTTGGAGAAATGCCTATTTAGTTCTTTGACCCATTTTTTGATTGGATCGTTTATTTTTCTGGAGTTGAGCTGCATAAATTGCTTTGTATATCTTTGAGATTAGCTGTTTGAAAAGACATCCTCTTGAGGCATTGAAGGCAGGCCGACAGAAAAGACTCAAGAGAAGAGAAGCCCCAGGCTCAATTTTGGCTCGTCTTTTTATATGTTTTTTCCTCCTCCCCCGAGCCTGCCCTATGCAAATTGAAATAGCTGGGGGGCTGGTTGTTTTAACTGAGGTCCACATTCCAGTCCTTGGACCTTCCATTGTTTTATTTTTGTGGGCTTTTCCCTTCTCCATCTTTTAGCCACCACCATTTGGGACTCCTTTCTCCTATTCTAGCTACCTAACATATATAAAAACAAACAACAGTAATAGTAATAATCTACCAACTAGTAAATTCAATTACAACAGTAATAATTGTCATAAAAATAAAATAGACAATTAAAAATAGGCTTGTAGGCCCAGATGTATTTGGCATAGTCAGAAAAGCATAAGTAGATGTTTTTCTGGAACTCTTTGCTTTTTCCATGATCCAGCAGATGTTGGCGATTTGATCTATGGTTCCTCTGGCTTTTCTAAAACAAGCTTGAACATCAGGGAGTTCACAGTTCACGTATTGCTGAAGCCTGGCTTGGAGAATTTTGAGCATTAATTTACTAGCATGTGAGATGAGTGCAATTGTGTGGTAGTTTGAGCATTCTTTGGCATTGCCTTTCTTTGGAATTGGAAAGAAAACTGACCTTTTCCAGTCCTGGGGCCACTGCTGAGTTTTCCAAATTTGCTGGCATATTGAGTGAAGCACTTTCACAGCATCATCTTTCAGGATTTGAAACAGCTCCACTGGAATTCCATTACCTCCACTAGCTTTGTTCGTAGTGATACTTTCTAAGGCCCACTTGACTTCACATTCCAAGATGTCTGGCTCTAGATTAATGATCACATCATAATGACTATCTGGGTCCTGAAGATCTTTTTGTACAATTCTTCCATGTATTCGTCCCACCTCTTCTTAATATCTTCTGCTTCTGCTTGATCCATACCATTTCTTTCCTTTATCGAGCCCATCTTTGCATGAAATGTTCCCTTGGTATCTCTAATTTTTTTGAAGAGATCTCTAGTCTTTCCCACTCTGTTCTTTTCTTCTATTTATTTGCATTGTTTATGAAGAAGGCTTTGTTATCTCTTCTTGCTATTCTTTGAAACTCTGCATTCAGATGCTTATTTTTCCTTTTCTCCTTTGCTTTTGCCTCCCTTCTTTTCACAGCTATTTGTAAGGCCTCCCCAGAGAGCCATTTTGCTTTTGTGCATTTCTTTTCCATGGGGATGGTCTTGATTCCTGTCTCCTGTACAACGTCACAAACCTCCATCCATAGTTCATCTATAGCACTCTATCTATCAGATCTAGGCCCTTAAATCTATTTCTCACTTCCACTGTATAATCATAAGGGATTTGATTTAGGTCAAACCTGAATGGTCTAGCGGTTTTCCCTACTTTCTTCAATTTGAGTCTGAATTTGGTAATAAGGAGTTGATGATCTGAGCTACAGTCAGTTCCTGGTTTTGTTTTGGTCGACTGTATAGAGCTTCTCCATCTTTGGCTGCAAAGAAAATAATCAATCTGATTTCCACACAATAAACTGCAGAAAATTATGAAAGAGATGGGAATACCAGACCACCTAATCTGCCTTTTGAGAAATTTGTATGCAGGTCAGGAAGCAACAGTTAGAACTGGACATGGAACAACAGACTGGTTCCAAATAGGAAAAGGAGTACATCAAGGCTGTATACTGTCACACTGTTTATTTAACTTATATGCAGAGTACATCATGAGAAATGCTGGACTAGAAGAAACACAAGGTGGAATCAAGATTGTCGGAAGAAATATCAATAACCTCAGATATGCAGATGATACTAACCTTATGGCAGAAAGTGAAGAAGAACTAAAGAGCCTCTTGGTGAAAGTGAAAGAGGAAAGTGAAAAAGTTGGTATAAAGCTCAACATTTAGAAAACAAAGATCATGGCATCCAGTCTCATCACTTCATGGGAAATAGATGGGGAAACAGTGGAAACAGTGTCAGACTTTATTTTGGGGGCTCCAAAATCACTGCAGATGGTGACTGCAGCCATGAAATTAAAATATTCTTAGTCCTTGGAAGAAAAGTTATGACCAACCTAGATAGTATATTCAAAAGCAGAGACATTACTTTGCCGACTAAGGTCCATCTGATCAAGGCTATGGTTTTTCCTGTGGTCATGTATGGATGTGAGAGTTTGACTGTGAAGTAGGCTGAACACCGAAGAATTGATGCTTTTGAACTGTGGTGTTGGAGAAGAGTCTTGAGAGTCCCTTGGACTGCAAGGAGATCCAACTAGTCCATTCTGAAGGAGATCAGACTCATTGGAAAAGACTCTGATGCTGGGAAGGATTTGGGGCAGGAGGAGAAGGGGACGACAGAGGATGAGATGGCTGGATGGCATCACTGACTCCATGAACGTGAGTCTGAGTGAACTCTGGGAGATGGTGATGGACAGGGAGGCCTGGTGTGCTGCAATTCATGGGGTCACGAAGAGTCAGACACGACTGAGCGACTGAACTGAACTGAGGCCCAGATGTCTTAAGTTCAAGATATTAAGGACAGGCACTATAGTCATCACTATAATACTGTAATTGGAGTGAATTTTCATTAGGAAAAAATTTCCAAAAGCTTCTGCTCATATCAACTTTTGTTATCCAATACCAGATTTCTAATAAAGAATATGTTAAGGAATTTACATAATTATTTTTATATAAATCAGGTCATGTTGAATAAATTAATTGTAGAAAGTATGTATTCCATTCATATACATTTCTGCTTACATTATTCATGTGCTATACTGATTATATGAAGTCATTGAAGTGAGTTGGAAAGTGATAGAGGAAAACTAGGATTATTTTCAAAGTTCTCTCTAGGACACTAGGAGGAATAATTTTTATTCATTGTTCAATTGCTAAGTCATGTATGACTTTTTGCAAGCCCATGAAATGCAGACAACATTCTCTGTCCTTCACTGTCTTCCAGAGTTTGCTCAAACTCATGTGTATTAAGTCAGTAATGGCATCCTACCATTTCATCCTCTTGACTCCCTTTTCTTCCTGTCCTCAATCTTTCCCAGCATCAAGGTTTTTTTAATGAGTTGGCCCTTCACATCAGGTGGCCAAAGTATTGGAACTTCACTTCAGAATCAGTCCATTCAATGAATACTTAGGGCTCATTTCTTTTAGAATTGAATGGTTTGAACTCCTTGCTCTTAAGGGACTCTCAGGAGTGTTTTCCAGCCTCATAGTTAAAAGCATTAATTCTTGGGCACTCAGCTTTATTTATGGTCCAATTCTCACATTCATATACGACTATTGGAAAAACAACAGCTTTGACTGTATGGACCTTTGTCGGCAAGTGATGTCTCTGCCTTTAATATGCTGTCTTGGTTTCTCATAGCCTTTCTTCCAAGAGGCAAGCATCTTTTAAATTCATGGTTGCAGTCACCATCTGCAGTGATTTTGTAACCCAAGAAAATTAAATCGGTCGCTGTTTCAAATGTTCCCCATTTATTTGCCATGAAGTGGTGGGACTGGATGTGATGATCTTTGTTGTTTGAATGTTGAGTTTTAAGTCAGTTTTTTTCATGCTCTTCTTTCATTTTCATCAGGAGGCTCTTTAGTTCCTCTTTGCTTTCAGCCATTAGAGTGGTATCATCTGCATATCTGAGGTTGTTGATATTTCTCTGGGCACTCTTGATCCCAGCTTGTGGTTCATTCAGTGTGGCATTTTTGCATGACATATTATTCATATAAGTTAAATAAGCAGAGTGACAACACACAGCGTTAATGTACTCCTTGCCTCATTTTGAACTGGTCTGTTGTTCCATTGTCTGGTTATAACTGTTGCTTCTTGATCTGCATACAGGATTCTTAGGAGGAAAGAGAAGGTGGTCTGGAAAGAGGAATAATAGTTTTACTAAAACTAGGAGAGAACAAAGGACAGGAAACATCATTTTATACTATATTTTCATAAGATCCAGCTCAAATTCTTGGTCAATCACCCAATCATCTATGTATCATCTATTCATCTGTTTTTCCAGTTATCTAAGTCCACTGGGCATTCAGCATCTATATGCTATTTCTGCCAATGAATTTAGTTTTGTGTATCAGTTCAATTCAGTCACTCAATCATGTCCAACTCTTTGCTACCCCATGAATCGTAGCACACCAGGCCTCCCTGTTCATCACCATCTCCTTGAGTTTACTAAAATTCATGTCCATCGAGTTGGTGATACCATCCAGCCATCTCATCCTCTGTGTCCCCTTCTCTTCCTGCCCCCAATCCTTCCCAGCATCAGGGTCTTTCCAATGAGTCAACTCTTCACATCAGGTGGCCAAAGTATTGGAGTTTCAGCTTTAGTATCAGTCCTTCCAATGAACACCCAGGACTGATCTCCTTCAGAATGGACTGGTTGGATCTCCTTGCAGTCCAAGGGACTTCCAAGAGTTTTCTCCAAGAACACAATTCAAAAGCATCCATGATATTTACATTTTACAATATTGAGATTTTTTAAATCAGTCATTGTATGGTTATTTTCAGTTCAGTTCAGTTCATTCGCTCAGTCATGTCCGACTATTTGTGACCCCATGAATTGCAGCATGCCAGGCTTGCCTGTCCATCATCAACTCCTGGAATTCACTCAGATTCACGTCCATTGAGTTGGTGATGCCATCCAGCCACCTCATCCTCTTTCTTCCACTTTTCCTCCTGACCCCAACCCCTACCAATATCAGAGTCTTTTCCAATGAGTCAAAACTTCTCATGAGGTGGCCAAAGTACTGGAGTTTCACCTTTAGCATCATTCCTTCCAAAGAACACCAAAGACTGATCTCCTTTAGAATGGACTGGTTGGATGCCCTTGCAGTCCAAGGGACTCTCAAGAGTCTTCTCCAACACCACAGTTCAAAAGCATCAATTCTTCAGTGCTCAGCTTTCTTCACAGTCCAACTCTTATATCCATACATGATCACTGGAAAAACCGTACCATTTAAAATGAGCCACTGTAATATTTCAAACATTCCTTTTACATTTCCATGTAATTTTACTCATATAAGCATATTGTCCTAACATAAGGAATTCAAAAGTTTCAAGACTGCTGGAAGGTCTCCTCAAGTAAGCAGAAGTAATAAGTTTCATTTTGGCTGAATTATAAAAACTCAGGAGTTTTTTTTTTTTTTTGGAAGTAGTCTATGTTGAATACTATTAATACTCTATATAAACCAAACTGCTTATTTCCTTCAAGATGATTCATCTTATATAGTTTTTAGAAAATGTGCTCCTTCTATTTATCACAAGCCTATTTATAGATTTTGACTAAAATTAAAGGATATCAGTTTAGTTCAGTTCAGTTCAGTCACTCAGTCATGTCCAACTTTTTGCTATCACATGAACCTCAGCACGCCAGGCGTCCTTGTTTATCACCAACTCCCAGAGTCTACCCAAACCCATGTCCATTGAGTTGGTGATGCCATCCAACCATCTCATCCTCTGTCGTCTCTTTTTCCTCCTCCCCTCAATCTTTCCAAGCATCAAGGTCTTTTCAAATGAGTCTGCTCTCTGCATCACGTGGCCAAAGTATTGGAGTTTCAGCTTCAGCACCAGTCCTTCCAATGAACATCGAGGACTGATCTCCTTTAGGATGGACTGGTTGGATCTCTTTGCAGACTCTCAACAGTCTTCTCCAACACCACAGTTCAAAAGCAACAATTCTTCAGTGCTCAGATTTCTTCACAGTCCAACTCTCACATCCATACATCTAAGGATACTTGTATCATAAAGTAAATAGCCTGCATTATACAAGGAGTCTTTAGAAAGTTTAGAAAACTAAGATTGGTATGATTTGCTGCTAAAGTTAAAGAAGATAATTTTTCAACCTCAAGTTTTTGACTTTAGCATAATGGCTATATATTTGTGCGTATATTATGGTGACTTACTCACTTTGAGCCTTTTTAAAATTTATTCTATGGTTATATATATTTTTGCTCTTTTGTACAAAGAGCTTTGTAATGGGAGGAAAAACAAAGCTACACTATCAGGAAAAATGAATTAAAATTTCAAATCAACTTGACATTTCCTCCACTTGTAAACCCCTCTTGACTATTCACTTTTGCATATACCAATTATATTGTATTCATTTTACAGGAATAAAAATAAGACCTTGGAATACCTTTAATGGACTTTTACTTTCCTTTAGGGATTCTTGTTAATGAGTCCTCTTGTTCAAATAAAAAATCTTAACACATCCTTTTCCTTTATGTAAGGAAGCAGGCAAAGATGGTTACATCATTTAGGCACAGCCACTCAAGACTCTGGTTTAGAAGAGAGAAAAGATGGAGAAGCTATAAGTATTGATAGCACTGAATAATCAGAGCTTCCTGGTGGCTCAGAGGGTAAAGTGTCTGCCTACAATGCAGGAGACCTGGGTTTGATCCCTGGATTGGGAAGATTCCCTGGAGAAGGAAACAGCAACCCACTCCAGTACTCTTGCCTGGAAAATCTCATGGACAGAGGAGCCTAGTAGGCTACAGTCCATGGGGGTCACAAAGAGTCGGACACGACTGAGTGACTTCACTTCACTTCACAAGGGTTTCAGTAATTGCAAGGTTGACTTTCTACTGTAAAATGAATGGCAACATTAGATATAAAAGTAAAATCAAGGAATTTACAATGTTAATAATCTATTTCTAGGTGTTACTAATATTACTAATTTTAATTTTCAAATGGATTTTTAAAAAATATTTTAGGAGGAGTAAAGGATTTTACAAAATACTCACAACATATTTTGCAGACAATTTGGGATGGGCTAATATGTTTAGTGACTTTCATATCCACTCTTTGTAAAACTTGGGCTACAAGATAATTTTTATAAACAATAATACTTGTGGGAGTGATTAAATTAGATGTTATATATTGACTGTCTATCAGCATTGCAAGTAGAACATAAAATAATCTCAATTAACAGTAGGTAACTGCTGCTTTGACAATATTTATATTTCCTTATGTATCAGATTAATTCATGGGTAATACTTTCTCATTTAATAGTTCCTGTTATTTCTGGAATAAAGTCTCGTTCAGTTCAGTTCAGTCGCTCAGTTGTGTCTGACTCTTTGCGACTCCATGAATAGCAGCACGCCAGACCTCCCTGTCCATTACCAACTCCCAGAGTCTACCCAAACCCATGTCCATTAAGTCGGTGATGCCATCCAACTATCTCATCCTCTGTCGTCCCCTTCTCCTCCTGCCCTCAATCTTTTCCAGCATCAGGGTCTTTTCAAATGAGTCATCTCTCCACATCAGGTGGCCAAAGTACTGGAGTTTCAGCTTTAGCATCATTTATTCCAAAGAAATCCCAGGGCTGATCTCCTTCAGAATGTAGTGGTTGGATCTCCTTGCAGTCCAAGGGACTCTCAAGAGTCTTCTCCAATACCACAGTTCAAAATCGTAAGTTCTTCGGTGCTCAGCTTTTTTTTTTTTTTTTTGTTATCCTTTTTTTAATTAAATTTATTCATTTTTAATTACAATACTGTATTTGTTTTGCCATACATTGACACGAATCAGCCATAGGTGGACACAATCCCCCAATGCTGAATAGAGTCTTTAGTAGTGCATTTTTTGACAATAGTATAGTTTTTGTTGTTGTTGTTGTTTGTTTTTTCTAATGTCTATTTTAGTACCCCAGTTTCTCCATGGGCCCAAATATGAAAATTTCTGCCTATCCTTAGTGCCTACTAAATTATTTTCTCTTTCATGATGTCTCTCCTTATTTTTTTAATGAATTGGTCATCATTTTTTGTTACCACTTTTGTATGTACAACAAAAATAAACGTTATTTTTCAGGCATTTCTCTTGTATGTACAACAAAAATAAACATGTTATTTTGCAGGCGTTTCTCTGCAAGCTCATGTTTCTTATGGACTGTGAGCTTATGAAATATTGTATGAAAAGTATTCAGTAACCTTTGACATAATGGCTGTGATATAACGACCCTAATTTTCTCAATAATTTGTGCTTAATGTTCTGTGTTTGAATCTGCCTGCTTGTTTTTGGTTTAGCAGAGACAAATACCTTATAAATATACATTATATTCTACTGCCACAATTTTACATTTTAAATTCTCTACATAATATTTCCATCTATACATTCTATTTTCAGATAAGATTTAACATGAAAATTATTTTATAAAATTTTATGTATTTTACATCTTCTGTGTACTGCTTGTAGAATGTAACTGGATATGCACATTATTCAACCTTATGTATTTGCTGTTCAGCTGTCCAGATCATTCAACAGATTTCTCCATTTTAAGCTTTATTTGAATTCTTAGAATTCAAGTTCACATTAACCACATGAAGGAAATCTGCTTCATGTTACTTTCTACAACTCCACAAGAAAAATTAAGTCCTCTGAAAATTAATTTGATAAGTTGAGAATTATTTAAGAGAATGACTCTAAAATTTGAGTTGAATCTTGTCTTCACTAAAAGCAGAAATTATGTTCCATAATTTCTCTGAGCCTGTATTTACTTATCTGTAAAAATGTAATAATAATACCTATCTAATAGGACTGACTTATGAGTGGAATAAACATATTCTATGTAAAATATTACTGAGGAAGATACTTACAAGTAACATTAATTTAAAAATCTATTGAAATTATGTTATGGTTTTTCACATTAATATCCTAAAAAGGTAGCCATTACTTTTTCCTCCATTTTATTTTTGACATGGCTGTCTTAGAAGTTTCCCTAGTTTGAGTATTCCACTTTATTTTTGCTTTTGTTGCCGAAGCTTTGATATTATATCCAAAAAGCATTGTCAAAGCCAATGTCAAGGTGTTTTTCCCTTTGTTTTCTTCTTGGAGATGTATGATTTCAAGTTTTAAATTATTTTATTGAGTTTTGTCTATAGTGCAGCATGCTGTACTGTGCCATCCTTAGTTGTTAAGTAGTGTTGGACTCAGACCCCATAGACTGTACCCCACCAGGTTCCGCTGTCCATGAAATCTCGAGGCAAGAATACTGGAGATTGCTATGATCTCCTCTAGGTGATCTTCTCAACTGAGTGATCAAACCAAGTATCCTTCATTGCGGGAAGTTTCTTTACCAGCTGAGCAACCAGGGAAGCCCACAGTGTGGTATAAATGTCCAATTTTATTCTTTTACATGCTATATTGAAGAAGAAGAAGAAACAAACAAACTACTATTCTTCTCCTCCTGTATATTTCTATCCCATGTGTCTCCTCTAATTTCCTAAAGAACTCTTCACTTCTGAGACTTTGCCACCAAATGTGTGAGAATTTTTCCCCATTACAAGCAATTGTCTTCAACACCAGCTGGATGTCTTATAACTTAACTCATTTCTAACATTCACCTGAAGACAGTGTCCAATTCTACATGAAGGACTCAGTCCAGCAAGATTTCTTTCCCACTCTCCAATTCAGATGTCAAGTGCAAGTAGTAGGTCCCCAGATTACCCACAATTTTGACTTGGCTGTAAATTAGAGGCTCATGAGCCCTTCCTCATATTTGATTAATTTGTTATAGACGCTATCAGAACTAAGAAAAACATATTTATTTTTAAAGGAAATTATATAGGATAAAGAAAAACAGTCAGATGTAGAGACAGAGTTAAATGTGGAAGGATCCCAAGTGTAGGAACTTCTGTCCCTGTGGAGTTAATGTGCATCACCTCCTTGGTATATAAATGTGCTTGGGAACCTGAAAACTCTGAACCCAATACTATTGGGATTCTTATAATGGCCTCATCACATAGGCATAATCAAACATTAATTCCTTTTCCAACCCTTTTCAAGAGAATGAGGAGCGGGGCTGAAAATTTCAAACTTCTAATCAGAGCTTCTCTGATAGCTCTAGAGTGGATGAAGCATAAACTGGAATCAAGATTGCTGGGAGAAATATCAATAACCTCAGATATGCAGATGACACCACCCTTATGGCAGAAAGTGAAAAGGAACTAAAGAGCCTCTTGATGAAAGTGAGAGGGGAGGGTGAAAAAAATGGCTTAAAACTCACTGTTCAGAAAACCAAGATCATAACTTCTGGTCCCATTACTTCATGGCAAATAGATGGTGAAACAGTGGAACCAATGACATCCTTTATTTTCTTGGGCTTCAAGATCACTGCAGATGATGACTATAGCCATGAAATTAAAAGATGCTTGCTCCTTGGAAGAAAAGCTAATACCAATTTAGACAGAATATTAGAAAACAGAAACATTACTTTTCTGACGGTCTGTCTAGTCAAAGCTATGTTTTTTTCCAGTAGTCATGTATGGATATGAAAGTTGGACTATAAAGAAACCTGAAGGCAGAAGAATTGATGCTTTTGAACTGTGGTGTTGGAGAAGACTCTTGATAGTCCCTTGGACTGCAAGGAGATCCAACAAGTCTATCCTTAAGAAAATAAGTCCTGATTATTTGTTGGAAGGATTGATGCTGAAGATGGACCTCCAGTTATTTGGCCATCTGATGTAAAGAATTGACTCATTTGAAAAGATCCTGATGTTGGGAAAGTTTGAAGGCAGGAGGAGAAGGGGCCGACAGATGATGAGATGGTGGAATGGCATCACCGACTCAATGGACATGAGTTTTAGCAAGCTCCAGGAGTTGGTGATGGATAGAGAAGCCTGGTGTGATGTAGTCCATTAGATTGCAATGAGTCAGACAAGACTAAGTGACTGAACTGACTGAATCATAGTTTGTTCTTTCTGGTTGACCAGTACTTATTCAGAAGCCATCCAGAAACCCATCTGACAGTTGCTTCATTAGAAAGAAAAACACTCCTATCATCCAGGAGATTTACAAGTGTTTCAGGAGACCTGTGTCAGGAACTGGGGTCAAAGACCAAATATTAGAACTAAAGACCTTCATAATGCTCTTATCATCCAGAGAATTACAAAGTTTCACAATCTCTGTACAGGTACTATGGGCAGAGACCAATATATATTTTCTCATCTATATGGATACCCAGTCCTCTGCACCATTTGTTGAATTGTACTTATATCATCAGGTGTGTTCTTGATACCCTTTATGAAAATTAATTGACCATATATTCTTGAGTCTATTTCCAGGCTGAGTATTCTGTTTCATTGTCCTATGTCTTTGTTTCAATGACAGTACCATTGTTTTTATTATTACACCTTTGAATAATAATTTGATATCAGACAGTAGTGAATCTAGCTCTGTTCTTTCTTAAATTTGCTTTAATTATTCAGAGTCTTTTGTGATTCCATATAAATTTTAGGATTATTTTTCCTATTCTTGTGAAACAAATGTATGGATTTGGTTAAAGACTGCATTGAATCTGCATGTCACTTAGAATTACATGAATATTTTAACAATATTAATCCTTTCAGTCCACAAAGGCAAAACACATTTCCATCTATGTCTTCTTCAGTTGCTTTCACAAGTATCTTACAGTTTTTAGTGTACATGTACTGTACTTTATTGGTTAATTTTATCCTTAGTTATTTTACTACTTTTTACTACTACTTCTTCTTTTTACTACTATTATAAACTGAATGGTTTTCTTGATTTAAATGTGACAGAGATCATTGAGTCATGTTTGAACTGGAAAGATTAGATAACTATAGCCCATGAAGCATCAGGTATTAAATTTAATTAGGTAAATAAATAATGATAAATATTTTTTCTATATATTTCTTTTAAATGACTTAAAACTTATTCTGCAATATTTCAGACTTTTTTTAATTTTAAAATATTTTATTAGTATAAAATAAAGAAGTAATTACATCAAACAATTAATTTGAATTAACTTTCTAATATGTCATTTGGCCTTAGAATAATCAGATATAATTTATTCTTACTAAAGGGTCAGGCATTGTTATAGTGTCCATCAAAAAGAAACAAAAGTCTGTTAAACATATTGAACCTTTAAATTGGGAAACTACCTATATATCTGTGATGGGCATGCTAAGCGTGGCCGAGAGGAGCTACCCCATGTCTGAGGTCAGGGGCAGAAGCTGGGAAGACCCATTGCCCGAAGGGGCAGAGGCCAAGAGGAGTTAACCCACGTCCAAGGTCAGGGCAGCAGCCAAGAGTGCAAGGGTGGGATGGCGCAGGAGGAGCTTAGAGGAGTTACCACACATCCAAGGTCAGGGGAGGCAGCTGGGAGGATTAACACAACATCCAAGGAGTGGTGGACGCATGGGCGCAGGAGGGCCAAGAGCAGCAATCTCACATGGAAATTCAAAAAGAGTGGTGGTGATGAGTCATCCTTCATCAAAGGTAAGGAGCAGAGGCTGTGCTTTGCTGGAGCAGCCCTGAAGAGATATCCCACACTCAAGGTAAGAGAAACCCAAGTAAGATGGTAGGTGTTACAAGATGACATCAGAGGGCAGACACCCTGAAACCATACTTGCAGAAAGCTAGTCAATCTAATCACACTAGGACCACAACCTTGTCTAACTCAATGGAACCAAGCCATGCCTGAGGGGCAACCCAAAATGGGCGGGTCATGGTGGAGAGGTCTGACAGAATGTGGTCCACTGGAGAAGGGAATGGTAAACCACTTTAGTATTATTGCCTTGAGAATCCCATGAACAATATGAAAAGGCAAAATGATAGGATACTGAAAGAGGAACTCCCCAGGTCAGTAGGTGCCCAACACACAACTGGAGATCAGTGGAAAAATAACTACAGAAAAAATGAAGGGATGGAGCCAAAGCAAAAATAATACCCAGTTGTGGATGTGACTGGTGATAGAAGCAAGGCCCAATGCTATAAAGAGCAATATTGCATAGGAATCTGGAATGCCAGGTCCATGAATCAAGGCAAATTGGAAGTGGTCAAACGAGAGATCATAAGAGTGAATGTAGACATTCTAGGAATCAGCAAACTAAAATGGACTGGAATGGGTAAATTTAACTCAGTGACCATTATATCTACTACTGCAGGCAGGAATCCCTAAGAAGAAATGGAGTAGCCATCATGGTCAACAAAAGAGTCCAACGAAATGCAGTACTTGTATACAATCTCAAAAATGACAGAATGATCTCTGTTCGTCTCCAAGGCAAACCATTCAATATCACAGTAATCCAAGTCTATGCCCCAGTGAGTAATGTGAAGAAGCTGAAACTGAATGGTTCTATGAAGATTTACAAGACCGTTTAGAGCTAACACCCAAAAAAGATGTTGTTTTCTTTATAGGGGACTGGAATGCAAAAGTAGGAAGTCAGGAAACACCTAGAGTAACAGGTAAATTTGGCCTTGGAATGTGGAAAGAAGCAGGACAAAGACTAATAGAGTTTTGCCAAGAAAATGCACTGGTGATAGCAAACACCCTCTTGCAACAATATAAGAAAAGACTCTACACATGGACATCACTAGATGGTCAACTCAAAAATCAGATTGATTATATTCTTTGCAGCCAAAAATGGAGAAGCTCTATACAGTCATCAAAAACAACACCAGGAGCTCACTGTAGCTCAGATCTTGAACTCCTTCTTACCAAATTCAGACTTAAATTGAAGAAAGTAGGGAAAACTGCTAGAACATTCAGGTATGACCTAAATCAATACAGTGGAAGTGAGACATAGATTTAAAGGACTAGATCTGATAGATAGAGTGCCTGATGAACTGTGAAATGAGGTTCGTGACACTGTACATGAGACAGGGATAAAGACCATCCCCATGGAAAAGAAATGCAAAAAAGCAAAATGGCTGTCTGGGGAGGCCTTATAAATTGTTGTGAAACGAAGAGAGGAGAAAAACAAAGGCGAAAAGGAGAGATATAATCATCTGCATACAGAGTTCCAAAGAATAGCAAGAAGAGATAACAAAGCCTTCTTCAGTGATCAATGCAAAGAAATATAGGAAAAGAACAGAATGAGAAAGACCAGAGATGTCTGCAAGAAGATTAGAGATTCCAAGGGAACATTCCATGCAAAGATGGGCTTCATAAAGGAAAGAAACGGTCTGGACCTAACAGAAGCAGAAAATATTAAGAAGAGGTGGCAAGAATACACAGAAGAACTGTACAAAAAAGATCTTCATGACCAAGTTAATAACGATGGTGTGATCACTCACCTAGAGCCAGACATCATGGAATGTTAAGTCAAGTGGGCCTTAGAAAGCATCACTATGAACAAAGCTAGTGGAGGTAATGGAATTCCAGTTGAGCTATTTCAAATCCTGAAAGATGATGCTGTGAAAGTGCTGCACTCAATATGCCAGCAAATTTGGAAAACTCAGCAGTGGCCACAAGACTGGAAAAGGTCAGTTTTCATTGCAATCCCAAAGAAAAGCAGTGCCAAAGAATGCTCACACGACCGCAAATTGCACTCATCTCACATGCTAGTAAAGTAATGCTCAAAATTCTCTAAGCCAGACTTCAGCAATACGTGAACTGTGCACTTCCTGATGCCCAAGCTGGTTTTAGAAAAGGCATAGGAACCAGAGATCAAATTGCCAACATCCGCTATATCATGAAAAAAGCAAGAGAGTTCCAGAAAAACATCTACTTCCGCTTTATTGACTAACCAAAGCCTTTGACTGTGTGGATCACAATAAACTGTTAAAACTCTGAGAGAGATGGAAATATCAAATTACCTGACCTGTCTGTCGAGAAACCTATATGCAGGTCAGGAAGCAACAGTTAGAGCTGGACATGGAACAACAGACTGGTTCCAAATAGGAAAAGGATTATGTCAGGGCTGTATATTGTCACCCTGCTTATTTACCTTATATGCATCATGAGAAACTCTGGACTGAAAGAAAAGAAGCTGGAATCAAGATTGCCAGGAGAAATATCAATAGCCTCGATATGCAGATGACACCATCCTTATCGCAGAAAACGAAGAGGAACCAAAAAGCCTCTTGATGAAAGTGAAAGAGGAGAGTGAAAAAGTTGACTTAAAGCTCACCATTTAGAAAAGGAAGATCATGGCATCTGGTCCCATCACTTCATGGGAAATAGATGGGGAAACAGTGTCAGACTTTAAACTTTATTTTGGGGGCTCCAAAATCACTGTAGATGGTGATTGCAGACATGAAATTAAAAGATGATTACTCCTTGAAAGAAAAGTTATTATCAACCTAGATAGTATATTCAAAAGCAGAGACATTACTTTGCCAACTAATGTCTGTCTAGCCAAGGCTATGATTTTTCCTGTGATCATGTATGGATATGAGAGTTGGACTGTGAAGAAGGCTGAGCGCTGAAGAATTGATGCTTTTGAACTGTGGTGTTGGAGAAGATTCTTGAGATTTTCTGGGACTGCGAGGAGATCCAACCAGTCCATTCTGAAGGAGATCAGCCCTGGGATTTCTTTGGAAGGGATGATGCTAAGGTGAAACTCCAGTACTTTGGCCACCTCAAGTGAAGAGTTGACTTACTGGAGAAGTCTCTGATACTGGGATGAATTGGGGGCAGGAGGAGAAAGGGACGACAGAAGATGAGATGCCTGGATCACATCTCTGACTCGATGGACGTGAATCTGAGTGAACTCCCAAAGTTGGTGATGGACAGGGAGGCCTGGCGTGCTGCGATTCATGGGGTCGCTGAGTCGGATATGACTCAGTGACTGAATTGAACTGAACTGAACCTATATATCAATATACATTTATATCAATGTATAATTATGCATATATGTACACACACACACACACACATAGGTGTACATTACTGGTTAAAGTCTTAATAATATCAAATGAAAATTACAGTGGTAGCATTCAATATTAATGCACATGTTTATCACCCATTCATTGATGCATTCTTGTGGCTTTCTGCATTATTGGGTTAGGGAAATGGTTTAGGATAATTTTTTAAACCAATATTCTATCATCTGGAATCTTAATTTTAATAGGCTATCATTTTCAAAGGTTCAAAGCCTCTATTTTCACTTACAGAAGTTAGTTTGTAGCTGCATGCTTCTGAGCTCCATATGCGTATTAAGGGGGCAAGGTCCCAGGTTGCAAATTTTTACAAGCATAGTGAAAACATACTAATGTGATCTGACTCTAATTTTTACTGTTTTTATATTTTAACACTTATTTTTTTGTCCTTTTCAGGATGCATTATCAGTGATAGACTGTTAACTGCCAATGCCAAGGTTATGAAATACATTATAATATTTCTGTTGCATCAGTCAAAATATATTAAATTCTTATTTCCTGACATGCTCTTGTTCTTTTTAACATTAATATCTGGAGACATTTCAGACTTAGGATAGGAATATATATATATATATATATATATATATATATATATATATTCACAAATATGTATATGTATTTACATAAAATGGAATATAACTTCTATTGAAATTTTTAGAGAAATTTGTTTTCTTTTCCTTGAACATTTTCTTCAAAAAATTCTTTTTTTTAAGTAACCATACTCAAATTTAGGCATGAAAAATTTAATGTCTATGTGTAGTTATCATATATTTTGTTAGCATTTTAAAGAGTCATTTCATAATAATCCTTTAACCACAACTAGTAGTTTTTAATATAATAGTTTCCTAATCATCTTTCAATACAAATTCATTCAGCACACATAAAGTAAATGTGACTGACCTGAAATTTAGCTTTATTTAGCCATTGTTGTTTAATTTTTAAAGATAAAATCTCATGAAAGAAAATAAATAATGTTTACTAAAATTATTAAATGTTTTGACAAATAAAACCACATATATTTTATATTTATAAAATAAATATCTACATATAATTGAATCAAAAAAAGTTTATATTTATAAAATAAACAGATTGAAGTTTTCAGTTCAGTTCAGTTCAGTTGCTCAGTCCTTTCCAACTCTTTGTGACCAGATGAACCACAGGAGGCAAGTCCTCCCTGTCCATCACCAACTCCTACATAGTAGCAAAATGAAAATATTTTATTTATAATCTTTTTAAATATTTTGTTTACTGTGGGATAATATGTAGATGAATCAAAACAACTAAAATGTTATATTAGCCAAGGAACTTACTTTAAATTCAATAAAATAACTATACATTGTCTCCAAATAGTATCATAGTTTTATAACTGCTATTAAAAAATCATATTATTGAAACTTTATTAAAAATTAAAAGTCACACTTTGCCTAAATATATCTGCCTGTTTTTAAAAACATTACTGCCCTTTGCTTTCTGCCTCACTCTTGAACTATATTTTTTAAAACATGTTGACAGTATAAATGTTTTTGAACAGGTGCAGCTAGGTTGAGGTTGTTGTTGTTTTAGTTGCTAAGTCATGTCCAATTCATTTTCAACCCTGAAGACTAATTCCACCAGCCTTCTTCCTCCATGGAATTTTTTTCCAGGCAAGAATACTGGAGTGGGTTGTTGAGGTAGACCATAGGAAATTATTTTTAGAAATAAACTCAGATGGTGAGAGACAAGGAAGGCTGGCATGGTACAGTGCATGGGGTCACAAAGAGTTAGACAAGACTTAGTGACTAAAATTAACTGAACTGAACTGACTGTAAAGAAAAAGTTCAGTTACACTATTTTTGTTCAGACATTAAAAAGATAACTTTAATTTATTTTTAGTATAATTTTTCATTTTTGACAACTGTTTTAAATCACAAACTATAGTTAAAAATAATCTTTGAGATGACATAAATTGATTTAATCTTATTTGCAATTGAAATGACAGTATTTAATATGTTGAATGTACTATAAAAATAGATTTTTATTTCTTGGCATTTATGAGAATTACTTTATATGGGAAAAGATGTGATTAAATTAAGGAGCTTTACCTTGGATTATCTAGGTAGGCCATAAATCTAATGACAAGTAAGACTTTAAAAAGTGAGAAAAAAAGGAAGATAGATAGAAACAATATGAAGATGATGGTAGAGACTGTATAATGCTGCCACAAACAAAAAAAATGCTAATAGGCACAAAAACTATGAGTTAAAGAGTTGATTCTCCCCTAAAGTTTCTGAAGCAAGTGCAGCCGTGTCAACACCCTGATTTCAGACTTTAGGCTTCCTTACTGTGAGAAAACTAATTTCTGTTTAAATGCCAAACTTTTTTTTTTTTTGATAAATTGTTATACCAGCCCTAAGAAACTAATACAAAGAGGAAACTAGCATTTTAAAAAAATCTGATAATACATAATATGCAATTTAATGATGATATAGATTTTTAAATGGAGAAGGCAATGGCACCCCACTCTAATACTCTTGCCTGGAAAATACCACGGATGGATGAGCCTGGTAGGCTGCAGTCCATGGGGTCGCTGGGAGTCAGACAAGACTAAGCGACTTCACTTTCACTTTTGACTTTCACGCATTGGAGAAGGAAATGGAAACCCACTCCAGTGTTCTTGCCTGGAGAATTCCAGGGACGGGGGAGCCTGGTGGGCTGATGTCTATGGGGTCGCACAGAGTCGGACACGACTGAAGTGACTTAGCAGCAGCATAAGTGTTTGAAACAATCATAGGATAGAAGATCAATGGTTCTCTAATAAGGCTACTTCTATAATTCATCTTACTGATAAAATAAAAAAAAAAAAAAAACAGTAGGAATTAAATAATTTGTCCCTAAATTTTACACAAAATTTAGAAGTTTTTAAATTATGGATATTAGTTTGCCTACAAAACTTTAGCCTGGTGATACATCCCTTCAATTGTGGAAATGTTAAAACTTAGGTTTTAAACTTTAAGCATTCAAGAAATGTTAAAAACGAGTTTAATTCATGTCAACAACAAGATTTTTTACGTACTGAAATCCTATCTTCATGTCATAAATATGAAGTTTAGAGATTACACTGTTTTCTACATTTTTGTATTAGTAACTGTTAAGTTTCACCAGTTTTCTTCATCAATTCAAGAAACATTTACTATTTATTCACTCTCAATTCAGTTCAGTTCAGTCGCTCAGTTGTGTCTGACTCTTTGCAACCACATGAACTGTAGCACACCAGGCTTCCCTGTCCATCACCAACTTACAGAATTTTCTCAAACTCATGTCCATCGAGTAGGTGATGCCATCCAACTATCTCATCCTCTGATGGTCCCTTCTCCTCCCACTTTCAATCTTTCCCAGCATCAGGGTCTTTTCTAGTGAGTCAGTTCTTCACATCAAGTGGCCAAAGCATTAAGAGTTTCAGCTTCAGCATGAGTCCTTCCAATAAATAGTCAGGACTGATTTCCCTTGGGATAAACTGGTTGGATCACTGTGCAATCCAAGGGACTCTCAAGAGTCTTCTTCAACACCACAATTCAAACGCATCAATTTTTGGCACTCAGCTTTGTTTCTAGTCCAAATCTCACCTCCGTACATGACTAGTGTAAAAACCATAGATTTGACTAGACTTTATTGGCAAAGTAATGTCTCTGCTCTTTTCTAAAATTTAAATTTATTTATTTTAATTGGAGGCTAATATGCTGTCTAGGTTGATCGTAGCTTTTCTTTCAAAGAGCAAGCGTCTTTTAATTTCATGGCTGCAGTCACCATCTGCAGTGTTTTTGGAGCCTCCAAAATAAAGTTTCTCACAGTTTCCATTTTTTCCCCATCTATTTACCGTTAAGTGATGGGACTGGATGCCATGATCTTAGTTTTCTGAATATTAAGATTTAAGCCAGCTTTTTCACTCTCCTCTTTCACTTTCATCAAGAGGTTCTTTAGTTCTTCTTCGCTCTCTGCCATAAGGGTGGTGTCATCTGCATACCTGAGGTTATTGATATTTCTCCCGGCAATCTTGATTCTAGCTTGTGTTTCCACCAGCCCAGAGTTTCTCATGATGTACTCTGCATGGAAGTTAAATAAGCAGAGTGACAATATACAGCCTTGAGGTACTCTGGCTCCTATTTGTAACCAGTCTGTTGTTCCATGTCCAGTTCTAACTGTTGCTTTTTGACCTGCATGATGATTTCTCTGGAGGCAGGTCAAGTGGTCTGGTATTCCCAGCATTTCAGAATTTTCCACCGTTTGTTGTGATGCACACAAAGGCTTTGGTATAATCAGTGAAGCAGAAGTAGATGTTTTTTTCTGGAACTCTTTGTTTATTCTAATACTCTATTATTTACTTTGTTCACTATTTATTTATTTGTTATCAACTGTTTCTACCTCTTGACAAACTTAAATATGGTGGTTTAAAATTAGGTGTTTAAAAGAACACTTTTGCATTTACACTATTTCTAACATTTGCACCAGAAACACATGTGTTTTTGAAGCTCATCAAGGTTTGAATATTAAAAATAAAGATGGATTCAGTAACTTTTATACAAGGCTGTTGAATAGCCTGAACATGACTCAGTGAGACAGGTCAATCTTCCCTGATACTTATTTCTCCTTGAGTCTCTTTCACTTCATTACTCAGGCTTGTCTTAGTGGAAATAAGTCTCATTCATTTTCAATAGATTGATATCACTTCTGTCACTGAGAGTCATCTAAAATCTTTTCTAATACTCTGGCGGGTGTACTGTATAGTCTCTTATATTTATATTGTCATTATTTTAATTTTTCCAAAGAATGAGCAAGGAAAAGTATTAGTATCTTTCCATGATCTGGTTCCCTCTTTATTTTTATTCAACAACATGAGATAGGTTAACTGCATTTCAAGGTTAAAAAGCACATATACAATATTCATGTCTCTGTGAGTAAAGTAAAAATTTCAGGACACAAAGGCTTGTTTGTCTTGTGACAAGGTAGCTTACAGCTTATAGGCTGACAGCACATGGAATTCTTGTATGACAACTTAATAAGCTGAGCAGTATAGTAGAGAACAATAATGTTGGTTGCTTTAATCACAATTTTAGTAGAAAATTTTAGTTTGATTTTGACCACATAATAGTTACTAACAGTTTTTCAAATGTGCTACTAAAATAGAAAGCATGGTCCTTTTTTTTCCCCTAAAACTTTATCACATTTTTGTTTTGTTTTGTTTTGTTTTTCATTTGGGTCTCTACAGCATTTCTTTATGTGTAAGTTGGTTTACTCATTTCTTAAACCTTTTGAAAATAATTTAAAATCCCATCATTGAAATAATTCAGGAAGTAAAACAGTGGAAAGAAACAGATCTGGCCCAAAAAATCCCACAAACTGGAGAAAGGAAAAAAAAAAAAAAAAGACAACGTTCTGAGACATTCCAGTAGAAATAAGAGGATACTAACATCAAAGGCATTATCCAAAGTTTGCAGATGGATAAAATAGCATTATTTCACAACATCAATAAAATATGAAATTTCAGAGAAGTAAGAGGTCATTTCAGTCTGTGTGAGATAATATTTATGCCTTAAAAGTCTCTCAGTTTAGATTTATTTCTGCCTAAAATTTATTTCATACTGTTTCAAAAACTTTCTTAAATCTTCCATTCCCCCATTTCCTTATCTTATTAAATCAAATAAAACTGCAATGGATCAAATAAGAGCTACCTCGACTTTCTAATATTAAAATATCAAATGTATATTAATATATAACCACCTGCCTGATACCATAGCACAACATTTCTCAAACTTCTGTGTTTATCTGTGTTACCTTGAGAACTTAAAATATAGATTTCTGGTTCCTAAGCCTGAGATTGACCCTCAAATTTGAATTTCTATCAAGTCCCTATAAATTTTACAAAATGCTTTAACTTCTAAACTGTGCAATAATTTTTGTACCTTTTATGTATGATAAAATGTACAAAATACAAATATATTTAATTTGTTGGTATTTCTAAAATAGCACCTAATGTTGTCAAAATTATCTTAATTACTGCAAAATAAAATTTACCATTTTTAAATTACAAATCTATGTATTAGTATACTGTATTGGTGTTTTTCTTTCTGGCTTACTTCACTCTGTATAATAGGCTCCAGTTTCATTCGCCTCATTAGAACTGATCCACATGTATTCTTTTTAATGGCTGAGTAATGGTAACGATAACCCTGTATGTGAGACAGAAAAATAGATACAGATATATAGAACAGTCTTTTGGACTCTGTGGGAGAGGGAGAGAGTGGGATGATTTGGGAGAATGGCACTGAGACATGTATAATATCATATATGAAACTAATTGCTAGTCCAGGTTCAATGTATGATACTGAATGCTTGGGGCTGGTGCACTGAGATGACCCAAAAGGATGGTGCAGGGAGGGAGGAGGGAGAGGGGTTCAGGATGGGGATCACGTGTATACCTGTGGCAGATTCATGTTGATGTATGGCAAAACCAATACAATGTTGTAAAGTAATTAACCTCCAATTAAAATAAATAAATGTATTTTTTTAAAAAATTACTTTTTAGATAAAATAAAATTATTTTTAATGTGAATATATTTTTACTTTTCCCCAAAATGGCTTTTTAAAATTAATTTATTTTAATTGTAGGCTAATTACTTTAAAATATTATTAATTTTCTAACAATTAATTTTAAAATTAATTATAAAATATTGTAAATTTACAACATTCTTAGTTATCATACTGTTGCCCTAATTTCATTGTTTATGATTCCTGCCTGAAATAGTAATCTAACTATAAAATATCCTGTTCTTTGCTATTACATTCAATTTCAAACTGCCAATAGAATTACCTCAAAGTACACAGAAACAAAGGCAATCCTACAATCAATATTTTAAGATGAATCATTGTGATTTTCCCAATGTTATAAAAATAAAATCCCAAATTATTTAAGCGGAATTCAGCCCATTTTAATATGTGGCGTAGATCTAACTTACCTGCCTCTTCTATTCTAGTTACTTGGTCTTCTTTAATTGCCAAGCATGTATTTCATATCATATGTTTCATTCATATTATCTGAAATACTTAGAATATTTTCCCATCTGAAAAAAATTACCTATATTTATAAGAGACAGCCCAACAGTTTTATTCATTCTATTAGAAATGGTGTTTGCCAATCACATAAATTGCACTGTGAGCTTCCTTAAGGCCAAATATCAATAATATACATATCTTTATTCTAGATATTTAACATAGCTACCACAAATAGTTGGAGGGAGGCATGGAAATCCACTCCAGTATTTTTGCCTAGAGAATCCCATGGAGAGAGGAACATGGCAGGCTACATACAGTCCATGGGGTTGCAAAGAATCAGAAACAACTTAGCAACTGAACAGCAACCACTCATAGCAGGCATTAATGCATTATTGATGGGTTAAAGAGTAACTGATGAGTAAGTAGTGAGATAATATATGTACAATTGATCATGGAGAAGAATTTTAGTTATTGCACAAGCTTGTCCAACACATTTTGTTCCAGTATCAGGGAGCCGAGGGATTTAAAATTATTTGTGTGGCTATAATTACAGAGATATAAAATGGCAAGCCACTCTAGTACTATTGCCTGGAAAATCCCATGGACAGAGGAGCCTGGTAGGCTATAGTCCATGGGATCACAAAGAGTCAGACATAACTGAGCAACTTCACTTTTACTTTCAATATAAAAAAATGATAAAAATGATAAATTTGTGTATTAAATTAGAAAACCTGCATTTTAGCCTATATTTTAACTATTTTAAAGAAGTTTTACATTTATATTATAACTCTTAATATTCAGATAAGCGGACTATTCTGAAAAATGTTATACCTAGTTGCTTTGAAAATATATTGATAATAATTGTGGAGGAAACTAAAACATATTACTCTACCTGCTACATTCTTGTAGTTGGTCTCAAAATTAAATTGACAGGAGACAATTTAAAACTAATTTAAATTTGTATGCATGGGGAATTATTAAAGTGACACTCAGAGAGAAACCAAAAGCAGGCAGTTATCATACGTATTTTTACATAAAGAAATAATAAATTTGTGAGGATTTGACAGAACAAAGAAGCTTAGGTAAGATGCTTAATTAGTAAGAAGTTTAAGCAAAGCTTAGGCTTGGAGAGTAAATTAATGGAGAAGTAACAGTTTGTTGATACAGACTTCTTGGTCCTGAACTTCCTTTCTCTGTTGATACAGATGCCTCTCACCAGCCTTGTGACACAGGAAGGGTGCACATCATATGAAATGTTTATTTCCTGCATTGAAGGACACAAATAAGTTCAAAGTGTCCTTTTTAAAAAAAATTTTATTTATTTATTTATTTATTTTAATTACAATACTGTATTTGTTTTGCCATACATTGACATGAATCAGCCACAGGTGAACACAATCTCCCAATGCTGAAGCCCCTCCCACCTCCCACCCCACATGATCTACCTGAATCATCCTGTGCACCAGCCCCATGCATCCTGCATCCTGCATTGAACATAGACTGGCGCTTTGTTTCTTACAAGATAGTATACATGTTTCAATACCGTTCTCCCAAACTGTCCCACCCTTTTCCTCTCCCTCAGAGTCCAAAAGTCCATTCTATATCTCTGTGTCTCTTTTGTTGTCTCACATGTAGGGTCATCATTACTATATTCTAAATTCCATATATATGTGTCAGTATACTGTATTGGTGTTTTTCTTTCTGGCTTACTTCACTCTGTATAATCGGTTCCAATTTCATCCATCTCATTAGAACTGAGTCAAATTTATTCTTTTTAAGGGCTGAGTAGTACTCCATTGTGTATATATACCACAGCTTTCTTACCCATTCATCTGCTGATGGACATCTAGGTTGCTTCCATGTCCTGGCTATTATAAACAGTGCTGCAGTGAACATTGGGGTACATGTGTCTCTATCTATTCTGGTTTCCTCGGTTTGTATGCCCAGCAGTGGGATTGCTGGGTCATAAGGCAGTTCTATTTGCAATTTTTAAAGGAATCTCCACACTGTTTTCCATAATGGCTGTACTAGTTTGCATTCCCACCAGCAGTGTAAGAGGATTCCCTTTTCTCCACATCCTCTCCAGCATTTATTGCTTGTAGACTTTTGGACCGCAGCCATTCTGACTGGTGTGAAATGGTACCTCACTGTGGTCTTGATTTGCATTTCTCTGATAATGAGTGATGTTGAACATCTTTTCATGTGTTTGTTAGCCATTCGTATGTCTTGTTTACCTATAGTTTTCCCTGTAACTTCAATTTGAAATAATCAATATGCCTTTGAGGCACATTTGGGTGGCCTGTACTGGGCCCCAAGAGTTTCTGAGACTTTTCTTGTAAGTTTTACATATTAAAGTTGAGCTTTTTGATTGTTATGTCTTCTTGAACCATTCTCTTAGTCTTGATAATAAGTCAGTTCAGTTGATTTCATTTCAGGGCATGGTGATGGAAGTGGGCTTCCAAAGTCAAACCTATGGTGCAAGCAATCATCTATTTAATAAAATTTATTACCATGGAGACAAAAACAACAACTTATTATTATGATGACTTCACTGAAGTTTATATTAAGTCTTCTAGCTTCCATTTTGAGGGGAAAAAATGCAGTTCTAGTTCTCATGGATTCCAAGACAAAAGGATAAGAGAAAATTGTGAATGTTAGTTGAGAGAGTTGTTTTTAAATACTGGATAAAACGAAAAACAATAGCGACAAAAACAAAATCAGAATCCAATCCAATTTTTCGATAAGTAACAAAAAGTCAAACAAATTTAATGGCAGTCTAATACCATAATTGTGTATCACCAGTTCAGTTCAGTTCAGTCACTCAGTCTTGTTCAACTCTTTGCGACCCCATAAATCGCAGCACACCAGACCTCCCTGTCCATCACCAACTTCCGGAGTTCACTCAGATTCATGTCCTTCGAGTCAGTGATGCCATCCAGCCATCTCATCCTCTGTCATCTCCTTCTCTTCCTGCCCCCAATCCCTCCTGGCATCAAAGTCTTTTCCAGTGACTCAACTCTTCTCATGAGGTGGCCAAAGAACTGGAGTTTCAGCTTTAGCATCATTTCTGCCAATGAAATCCCAGGGCTGATCTCCTTCAGAATGGACTGGTTGGATCTCCTTGCAGTCCCAGGGACTCTCAAGAGTCTTCTCCAACACCACAGTTCAAAAGCATCAATTCTTCGGTGCTCAGCCTTCTTCACAGTCCAACTCTCACATCCGTACATGACTACTGGAAAAACCCTAGCCTTGACTAGATGGACCTTTGTTAGCAAAGTAATGTCTCTGCTTTTGAATATGCTATCTAGATTGGTCATAACTTTTCTTCCAAGGAGTAAGCATCTTTTAATTTCATGGCTGCAATCACCATCTGCAGTGATTTTGGAGCCCCCAAAATAAAATCTGACACTGTCTCCACTGTTTCCCCTTCTATTTCCGATGAAGTGATGGGACCAGATGCCATGATCTTCATTTTCTGAATGTTGAGCTTTAAGCCAACTTTTTCACTCTCCACTTTCACTTTCATCAAGAGGCTTTTTAGTTCCTCTTCACTTTCTGCCTTAAGGGTAGTATCATCAGCATAGCTGAAGTTATTGATATTTCTTTCTGCAATCTTGATTCCAGCTTGTGTTTGTTACAGTCCAGCATTTCTCATGATATACTCTGCATATAAGTTAAATAAGCAGGGTGACAATATACAGCCTTGACGTACTCCTTTTCCTATTTGGAACCTGTCTGTTTTCCATGTGCAATTCTAACTGTTGCTTCGTGATCTGAATACAGATTTCTCAAGAGGCAGGTTAAGTGGTCTGGTATTCCCATCTCTCTCAGAATTTTCCACAGTTTATTATGATCCACACAGTCAAAGGCTTTGGCATAGTCAATATTGTGTATCATAGCTTTCACTAAAACATGTCTTCCTCTAAAATTACTTATTTTTTTTTACCAAAGGTAGTAAAAATAAAGGTAATTTGTTTACAAAATGTCTAGTAATCAATAAACATAGCATAATTATTTATATAATAGCAGGAAGAATAGAGATTGACTGTATAAACAATTTTAACTCTGTTTTAAAGGCACTTTTTATTAGCAATCACCGTTTGTGGAGATTATGTTACCCTCTTGAGACTATATGACCAAGCCAAATACTCGCCATCATATATTACCAGCAATGCCTATAGATTTCAGGGAGTTCTAATCTTGAAATCTCCAAAATATCCTGAGGTCACCTGCCTGCCAGGAAGTGTTTTATTTACTCAACTGTAAAGTTTTCTGGAGAATTATATGTAAGCAAGTTATTAGGTCAGTATTCCAAGAAACAATTATTTGTTCCATAAAGTCACCCCTAGTTGCTTAAAGTTGTCTATTAATATCTGAGTCTATGTATATCTTTCTCAAACATAGCATTCCTATCAAAGCCTTGGTAATACGATCAATTTCCAATTGTGTCCTGTGAGAAGGATAATGGATTCTTATTGAACTTATGTAAACAATTATATTTAAGTGAAATTATGAATACACAAGTTTTCAAATTTTGAATGGATCAGGTAGGCAGAAAACAATTAAATATTTCAGCTCTGTTGGAAAGACAAATTTTACTGAATTACTATAAGTAAAATTTAATTTAAAAGGAAAGATTCCCTTATATCTAAAACACAAAGATTAAGGAGCCAGCAATTAAAAAGTTAAAAACTAAAAATATAATTATCTTTCTCAGTGCATAAGTCCCATGTTATTAATTCCTATTGATACTTGATTTTCATTTTGTGAAACCAAAATTTTTTCAGAGTTCTGAAAATCCTTATCAAATTCAGTGATATGACCTGAAAGTTTATCAAATTCATGTATTCTAGACTAAGTGTTAGAGGCCTTTCCAAAAGTGTCTCTGAGGATAAAACATATTTGTAAAAGCACCAGAGTAAAACATTAACTCTCTTTAAGTAGAGAAGACCTCAAAATCCCCATGATTAAAAGTCAGATGCAATTAATAAGGGCATTTAGCTATTTCTGTGACATGGAAAATTTAAGAAAAAAAAAAAACAAACTAGAATTAAAAATGATAATTTTCCACCAGGACAGATAAGCACTTTAGAAGTTTTATATAATTTCTAAAGCCATATTAGTATCCACACAAATGTAATTTAAGAAGGTTTTGCATTACTTTTCATTTGACAATGCTTCTCATGTAATTTAACATGTAAATTACATCTAATTAGTTTAAACATATCTCTTTTTATAAAGGAGAAAAAAAAGATTATTTGAAATGTTCAGGGGATCCTCTGAAAAAATTCAAGTATATATGAGTTGAAAAAGAATTCATTTATAATTTGATTTGGGGTAATTTGTCAGAATAGTATAAGATTTACACATTTGACTACACAGGATCACAGTCCATTATAATATAATACTCATTATCTATTTAACCAAAGTTACAATAAAAGACTTTGAAGGAAAATACAAAAAGTTGAGCATTTATGAAATGGAAAAAAAAAAAAAAAACTAACCTCTTTAAGTAAAAAGACTCAGTTTCCTTAAGTAATTAAAGACATGGTGATAGAGCAAACAGAATATAATTTTGGCAAGAACATGAAATTTATGTTTTGGTAGTTTATATAAAAGGTAAAGATGCTTGAATAATCTGTTCCCAAAAGCACAATAGTCCAAGAAGACATTATTTTTCCATCAGATGAAAGAAAACTAAATTTTAGTTTTACAAAAGTACACTAATAATAGTACAGCTTTTTTTAAAATATAGATTTATTTTAATTGGAGGTTAATTACTTTACTCAAAAATATACAAGCAACTCCTGCAGCTTAATTCCAGAAAAATAAACAACCCAATTAAAAAAAAAATGGGCCAAAGAACTAAATAGACATTTCTCCAAAATAGTAAAGCTTATTTTTAAGCCCTTAAATTCATTCAATCTTATTCAGCCAAATCATACTTAAAACTGTTTCCCAAGATTCTTTTTCTAAAAATATTCCATTATTTTTGTTCTTTATTTCCTTTGTCTCATTCTGAAATATCAGCTATTTTCAAGGCAAAAATACTTTCTGTTTCCTTAGCAAAATTGTATAACCACTTTTCCACCTATCTTATTTAAAAACACATCCTACCTTCTTTGCATACAGAGTTATTTCTCATTAGATTTAGTTGCTCTACTTACGTTTATTATTTAAATTTTTTGGCTCTTAGAAACCTCAACTTCCGGGAAAACTAAGAATAAAACAACTGTGAATGATCAGTCACATAGGCATTTTTTTTGGCATTGGCAAATTTATGAATAAATTTCACAATTTCTAGAAAAATATATTTATTATATACATTTTTAAACTTGTCATACAGCTTGCTTACCAATTGACCCAAACTTATCTAGATCCTCTTCAATAGGAAGTCAAAAGTAAATACACTCATATTTAGTAACTGATATTACTTATAGTATTTGAAAATGATCTAGATATTTAGTAAATTTTCATAATTTAATCTAACTCTAAAAGTGTAGGTTACCAGACACAGTTGGGAAACTATTTAAGAAAACATATCATAATACAACTGCTACTAAAAACTTCACTTAAACTCTTACCTCATTTATTTACATCTATTTAATTTATATATCTTTATTGATATTTAGATAATTCATGAAAATTTCATGAGCTCTTAAAGCAGTTTGTCATTATCTAAGTTTATTAAGATTATTTTCCTTGGTTGACAAGCTTTACAACAGAGAAAATATGAACCATTTGACTAGCAAACCTAAGCTGAAAAAAAAAAATTCTTTATCTACATAATATTAAATGCTGATATCTCTGAAGATATACTTGTATTAATTTAAACAATAAGCTTAAAATTTGCATTTTTCCAAATATTATTTTATCATATAAATCTTGAAAAACAGTCCAGTTCAGTCGCTCAGTTGTGTATGACTCTTTGTGACCCCATGGACTGAAGCACACCAGGCCTCCTTGTCCATCACCAACTCCTGGAGTTTACTCAGATTCATGTCCATTTATTGAGTCAGTGATGCTATCCAACCATCTCATCCTCTGTTGTCCCCTTTTGCTCCTGCCTTCAATCTTTCCCAGCATCAGGGTCTTTTCAAATGAGTCAACTCTTTGCATCGGCTGGCCAAAGTATTAGATTTTCAGCTTCAACATCAGTTCTTCCAATGAATATTCAAGACTGACTTCCTTTAGGATGGACTGGTTGGATCTCCTTGCAGTCCAAAGGACTCTCAAGAGTTTACTCCAACACCACAGTTCAAAAGCATCAATAATTTGGTGCTCAGCTTTTTTTATACTCCAACTCTCACATCCATACATGATACTGGAAAAAACATACCCTTGACTGGATGGAATTTGTTCGCAAAATAATGTCTCTGCTTTTTAATATGCTGTCTAGATTGGTCATAACTTTCCTTCCAAGTAGTTAGTGTCTGTTAATTTCATGGCTGCAGTCACGATCTGCAATTATTTTGGAGCCACACTTTCCACTGTTTCTTCATCTATGTGCCATGATGTGATGAGACCAGATGCCATGATCTGAGTTTTCTGAATGTTAACTTTTAGCCAAATTTTCCAGTCTCCTCTTTTATTTTCAACAAGAGGGTCTTTAGTTCTTCACTTTCTGCCATAGGGTGGTGTCATCTTCCTATCTGAGGTTATTGATATTTCTCCTGACAATCTTGCATACAGCTTATGCCTCATTCAGCTGAGCATTTCTTATGATGTACACTGCGTATAAGGTAAATAAGCAAGGTGACAATATACAGCCTTGACATACTCCTTTTCCTATTTGGAACCAGTCTGTTGTTCCATGTCCAGTTCTAACTGTTGCTTCCTGACCTGCATACAGATTTCTCAGGAGGCAGGTCAGCTGGTGTGATATTCCCATCTTTTGAAGAATTTTCCACTGTTTCTTGTAATCCACAGAGTCAAAGGTTTTGGCACAGTCAATAAAGCAGAAATAGATGATTTTTGAAACTCTCTTGCTTTCTTCAGTGATCCAGAAGATATTGCCAATTTGATCTCTGGTTCCTCTGCCTTTTCTAAAACCAGCTTGAACATCTGGAATTCCGTGGTTCATGTATTATTGAAGCCTGGCTTGGAGAATTTTTAGCATTTCTTTACTAGCATACAGGATGAGTGCAACTGTGCAATAGTCAAGGGTTTGCACATTCTTGGCATTCCATTTCGTAGGAATTGGAACGAAAAGTGACCTTTGCCAGACCTGTGGCCACTGCAGAGCTTTCCAAATCTGCTGGCATATTGAGTGCAGCACTTTCAAAGCATCTTCCAGGACTTGAAATAGCTCAACTGGAATTCCATCACTTCCACTAGCTTTGTTCGTAGTCATGCTTCCTACTTGTCTGACTTTGCATTCCAGAATGTCTGGCTCTAGGTGAGTGATCACATCATCGTGGTTATCTGGGTCTCTCTCTCTCTCTCTCTCTTTTTTTTTTTTTTGTATAGTTTTTTCTGTGTATTCTTGCCACCTCTTCTTAATATCTTTTGCTTCTGTTAGGTTTATAATGTTTCTGTCCTTTATTGAGTCCATCTTTGCATGAAATATTCTCTTGGTATCACTAATTTTCTTGAAGAGATCTCTAGTTTTTCTCTATTATTTTCCTTTATTTCTTTACACTGATCACCAAGGAAGATGTTCTTAACTCTCCTTGCTCTTCTTTGGAACTGTGCATTCAAATGGGTATATCTTTCCTTTTCTCCTTTGCTTTTGCTTTTCTTATTTTCATAGCTATTTTTAAGGCCTCCTCAGACAGCCATTTTGCTTTTCTGCATTTATTTTCCATGGGGATGGTCTTTGTCAGGAGCCGCATTAGGCATTACTGACAAAATGGAGGCATGGCTCCAATCCCCTCTCCTCATCTCGCAGGCAAGACCCCTGGATGAAGGAGTTAGGCCTTGTGATTCTGCCTTGTTCTTTCCTGTCTTCAGCTGAGTTGGCTGGAAAGAATGTTAAGGTGCTTGAGAGAAGCATGAGAAAGCACAAAGCCTTCTACAGTTGTGCCCAGAAAATAATCTAAAATAACCATTGACATTTCTTCAAGGATCTTTACAAAGAATGTCCCAGGATGAGAACCTAGGTTGCAGCTTGAGGCCATGGGAAGGATTGTTATCTGAGACCCTTTGTGAGGGAAATATTTATGGAAAAAGAAGATTGCTGAGTTTAGGGTTTAGGAATAATTAAGAATAGCTAGAAGCCTTTTTAGGAGATAGTGATCTTAAGATGTTAGGGGCAAACAGGCTGATTCATGTCAATGTATGGCAAAACCAATACAGTATTGTAAAATAGAATAAAGCAAAAATAAAATTAAAAAATAAAGTAAACATTAAATAAGATAATATATGCAATAATGATATCAAAATACATGTTAGTGGACTCCAAATTATATTGTGATTTTCATAACTATTTATGATATTTTATCAAATAAATATGTCATATTCTACCCACACACATACAAAAAGGAAGATAAGAAATAAACTGAGGAATGTAGCATGAGTTACAATGTAATCACAAGTTAAGTACAATAAATCTGGGTGGGGGGAACTAAAAACGCCAAACCTCTGACCTAAACATTTTGTCAAAGTGTAAAAGAGAACCTGAAGCTTGACATAAACATGTAGTTCTGTACTATGTATCAGAGACTACATCATTGTTCGCCAACATCGCTCACCTCTTCAGGTTGATTCTCTGGCTGCTGGAGTTGAACTCCAGCAGGTCTTGATCCCTGTCTTCTGTACAATGTCACGAGCCTCTGTCCATAGTTCATCAGGCACTCTGTCTATCAGATTTAGTCTGTTAAATCTATTTCTCACTTCCACTGTATAACCATAAGGGATTTGATTTAGGTTATACCTGAATGATCTAGTAGTTTTTCCTACTTTCTTCAATTTAAGTATGAATTTGGCAATAAGGAGTTCATGATCTGAGCCACAGTCAGTTCCCGGTCTTGTTTTTGCTGACTGTATAGAGCTTCTCCATCTTTGTCTGCAAAGAATATAATCAATCTGATTTCAGTGTTGACCATCTAGTGATGTCCATGTGTAGAGTCTTGTGTTGTTGAAAGAAGATGCTTTCTATGACCAGTGTGTTTTCCTGGCAAAGTTCTGTTCACCTTTCCTCTGCTTCATTTTGTACTCATTTTGTACAAAGGCTAATTTGCTTGTTACTCCAGGTGTCTCTTGACTTCCTACTTTTTCATTCCAGTCCCCTATAATGGAAAGGACATCATTTTTAGGTGTTAGTTCTAAAAGGTTTTATAGGCATCATAGAACCATTCAACTTCAGCTTTTTCAGTATTACTGGTCGGGGCACAGATTGGATTAGTGTGATATTGAATGGTTTGCCTTGGAAATGATAGAGGTCATTCTATCGTTTTTGAGATTGCAACCAAGGACTGAATTTTGGACTCTTTTGTTGACTATGATGGCTACTCGATTTAGTCTAAGGGATTCTGTCCCAGAGTAGTAGATACAATGATCATCTGAGTTAAACCCACCCATTCCAGTCCATGTTAGTTTGTTGATTCCTAAAATGTTGAGGTTCACTCTTGCCATCTCTTGTTTGACCACTTTCAATTTGCCCCAAGTTGAGCTAGTTTTTATTATATCTCTCATTTGTTCCTCCCTGGTGGCTCAATAGTAAATAATTCACCTGCTAATACAAGTGTCATGGGTTCAATCCTTGGGTTGCAATGACCGTTTGGAGAAGAAAATGGCAACTACTTAAATATTGTTGTCTGGGAAATCTCAGGATTTCCAGAAGAACGTAAGACCCTGGCAAGCTACAGTCCATGGAGTTGCAAGAGGAATCAGAGATGACTTAGTGACTAAAAAACAACATATCTTTAATTTATAAATAGTTTATGAGCACATATTTTTAAACCAGTTAAATCTGTTAGGTTGGTTTATTTATCTCTCTGATCCTTGTCTTGACATAACAAAGATTTGGAATGGTAAACTATTTATAGCTCAAGCAGGCATCATTTCTCAGTTCTACTTTGTAGCAAGGATCTGAAACAACAGACTGATTACAGAACAGTTTCAGCTCAAGCAGATAGAGCATTTATTAAAAAGACTGCCAATAGTATATCCTCAATATGTGCAGGTGGGCTGACCCTGAAGGAGTGGCTACCATAGGCCTTGGCTTCCCTTTGTATACTTCCTGTCTCCTGTTCTTGGTTCTGCCACGTGCAAAGTGGGCTTGTGTTTGCCACCAGTCAGAGAAAGAAATGCAAATAGATGTATGCTCATAGTCAATCAGGGAAGGGGTGTGTTTGGGTACATAAAAATAGGGTTTTACATATTCATCTAGGCAGGCATGGACTGAAAATTTTGATTGACAACTGCAAGTTACATAATAACAGGCTCTATCGCCCATGTATTTCCCTTAATTCAGTCTATTATACATAGATGCACTAAAAGCCTATTGATGAGGGTGAAGTAGAGTGAGAGCCAGCTTAAAACTAAGTATTTTTAAAACTAAGATCATTGCATCCAGCCCCACTAATTCATGGCAAATAGAAGGGGAAAACGTGGAAGAAGTGACCAGTTACCTCTGCTTGGGCTCAAAAGCACTGTGGATAGTGACTGCAGCCATGAAATTCGGTGACAGCTTCTTGGTAGGAAAGTTATGAAAAACTTAGAAAGTGTGTTGAAAGGCAGAGGTGTTGCTCTGCTGACAAAGGTCTGTATAGTCAAGGCTGTGGTCATGTATGATAGTGAGAGCTGGACTGTAAGAAAGGAGAACAGCAAATAATTATTCCTTTTAAACTGGTGCTGGAAAAGATTCCTGAGGATCCCTTGGACAGTGAAGATATATTAAAATAGTCAAATCTTAAGAGAAATCATGTTCGAATACTCATTGGAAAGACTGATGCTGAAGCTGAAGCTCTGGTATTTTGGTTATCTGTTTTGAAGAAACAAATCATTGAAAAAATCCCTGATGCTGGGAAAGATTGAGGCAGAAGGAGAAGAGGGCATCAGAGGATGACATGACTTGATGGCATCACTGATGCAATGGACATAGCCTTGGGCAAACTTTGGGAGATGGAGAGGGAGGTGGAGGTCTTATGTGTTGCAATTTGTGGGTCTGCAGTCCATACGAAGAGTTGAACACGACTGGGCAGGTGAACAACAACAATAATATATAGAATATGTATGAACCCTTAATCGGTTCCTTACTGCCTAAGGTTACTTCAGGACATAGCTGTGCATTAAGGGTTTGCTTATGCCAGACTAGGAGAAGTCCCTGTAGCTAGTTTACATCCACTCTTTGCCTATGGAATATGCACTGAAGTTGGAAATGTCTCTGTGGTTATTTTGAATTTGGTAAGAAGGAGATCATGATCTGAGCCACAGTCAGCTCCTGGTCTTGTTTTTGGTGACTGTATACAGCTTCTCCATCTTTGGCTGCATAGAATATAATCAATCTGATTTCAGTGTTGACCATCTGGTGATGTCCATGTGTAGAGTCTTCTCTTGTGTTGTTGGAAGAGGGTGTTTGCTATTACCAGTGCATTTTCTTGGCAAAACATTATTAGTCTTTGCCCTGCTTCTTTCCACATTCCAAGGCCAAATTTGCCTGTTACTCCAGGTGTTTCTTGACTTCCTACTTTAGCATTCCAGTCCCCTATAATGAAAAGGACATCTATTTGGGGTGTTAGCACTAAAAGGTGTGTAGGTCTTCATAAAACCGTTCAACTTCAGTTTCTTCAGCGTTACTGGTTGGGGCATAGACTTGGATAACTGTGATAATGAATGGTTTGCCTTGGAAACCAACAGATCTTTCCGTCGTTTTTGAGATTTCATCCAAGTATTGCATTTCGGACTCTTTTGTTGACCATGATGGCTATTTCATTTCTCCTGTGGGATTCCTGCCCACAGTAGTAGATACGATGGTCATGTGAGTTAAATTCGCCAATTCCAGTCCATTTTAGTTAGCTGATTCCTAGATTGTTGACGTTCACCCTTGCCATCTCTTATTTGACCACTTCCAATTTGCCTTGATTCATGGACCTGACATTCGAGGTTCCTATGCAATATTGCTCTTTAGAACATCGGATCTTGCTTCTATCACCAGTCACATCCACAGCTGTGTATTGTTTTTGCTTTGGCTCCATCCCTTCATTCTTTCTGGAGTTATTTCTCCACTGATCTCCAGTAGCATATTGGGCACCTAATGACCTGCGGAGTTCCTCTTTTGGTATCCTATCATTTTGCCTTTTCATACTGTTCATGGGGTTCTCAAGGCAAGAATACTGAAGTGGCTTGCCATTCCCTTCTCCAGTAGACCACGTTCTGTCAGACCTCTCCACCATGGCCTACCTTTCTTGTGTTGTCCCACAGGCATGGCTTGGTTTCATTGAGTTAGACAAGGCTGTGGTCCTAGTGTGATTAGACTGACTAGTTTTCTGTAAGTATCATTTCAGTGTGTCTGCCATCTCATGCCCTCTTGCAAACCGTACCATCTTATTTGGGTTTCTTTTACCTTTGGAGTGGGGTATCCCTTCAGGGCTGCTCCAGCAAAGCACAGCTGCCGCTTCTTACCTTGGACGAGGGGTATCTCCTTACCGCCACCATTCCTGCCCTTCAACGAGAAGTAGGGAAAACCGCTAGACCATTCAGGTATGGCCTAAATCAAATCCCTTATGATTATACACTGGAAGTGAGAAATAGATTTAATAGACTAGATCTAATAGATAGAGTGCCTTATAAACTCTATGGAATAAGGTTCGTGACACTGTACAGGAGACAGGGATCAAGATCATCCCCATGGAAAAGAAATGCAAAAAAGCAAAATGGCTCTCTGGGGAGGCTTTACAAATAGCTGTGAAAAGAAGAGAGGCGAAAAGCAAAGGAGAAAAGGAAAGATATAGGAATCTGAGTGCAGAGTTCCAAAGAATAACAAGAAGAGATAAGAAAGCCTTCTTCAGTGATCATTGGAAAGAAATAGAGGAAAACAACAGAATGGGAATGACTAGCGATCTCTTCAATAAAATATTAGAAATACTAAGGGAACATTACATGCAAAGATAGGCTCGATAAAGGACAGAAATTGTATGGACCAAGCAGAAGCAGAAGATATTAAGAAGAGGTGGCAAGAATACACAGAAGAACTGTACAAAAAAGATCTTCAAGACCCAGATAGTCATTATGATATGATCATTAATCTAGAGCCAGACATCTTAGAATGTGAAGTCAAGTGGGCCTTAGAAAGATCACTATGAACAAAGCTAGTGGAAGAAATGGAATTCCAGTGAAGTTATTTCAAATCCTGAAGGATGATGCTGTGAAAGTGCTGCACTCAATATGCCAGCAAATTTGGAAAACTCAGCAATGGCCCCAGGACTGGAAAAGGTCAGTTTTCATTCCAATTCCAAAGAAAGACAATGCCAAAGAATGCTCAAACTATTACACAATTGCACTCACCTCACATGCTAGTAAAGTAATGCTCAAAATTCTCCAAACCAGGCTTCAGCAATATGTGAACCGTGAACTCCCAGACATTCAAGATATTTTTAGAAAAGGCAGAGGAACCAGAGATCAAATTGCCAACATCTGTTGGATGATGGAAAAGGCAAGAGGGTACCAGGAAAAAAAAAAAAACTAAAACTAAAACATCTATTTCTGCTTTATTGACTATGCCAAATCCTTTGATTGTGCGGATCACAATAAACTGTGGAAAATTCTGAAAGAGATGGAAATATCAGTCCACCTAACCTGCCTCTTGAGAAATCTGTATGCAGGTCAGGAAGCAACAGTTAGAAGTGGACATGGAAAAACAGACTGGTTCCAAATAGGACAAGGAGTACATCAAGGCTGTATATTGTCACCCTGCTTATTTAACTTATATGCAGAGTACATCATGAGAAATGCTGGACTCTAAGAAACACAAGCTGGAATCAAGATTGCTGGGAGAAATATCAATAACCTCAGATATGCAGATGACACCACCCTTATGGTGGAAAGTAAAGAGGAGCTAAAAAGCCTCTTGATGAAAGTCAAAGAGGAGACTGAAAAAGTTGGCTTAAAGCTCAACATTCAGAAAAACGAAGATCATGGCATCTGGTCCCATCACTTCATCGGAAATAGATGGGAAACAGTGGAACAGAGTCAAATTTTATTTTTTTCGGCTGCAAAAATCACTGCAGATTGTGACTGCAGTGATGAAATTAAAAGATGCTTACTCCTTGGAAGAAAAGTTATGACCAACCTACACAGTATATTCAAAAGCAGAGACATTACTTTGCCAACTAAGTTCCGTCTAGTCAAGGCTATGGTTTTTCCTGTGGTCATGTATGGATGTGAGAGTTGGACTGTGAAGAAGGCTGAGCACCAAAGAACTGATGCTTTTGAACTGTGGTGTTGGAGAAGACTCTTGAGAGTCCCTTGGACTGCAAGGAGATCCAACCAGTCCATTGTGAAGGAGATCAACCCTGGGATTTCTTTGGAAGAAATGATGCTAAAGCTGAAATGCCAGTACTTTGTCCACCTCATGTGAAGTGTTGACTCTTTGGAAAAGACTTTGATGCCTGGAGGGATTGGGGGCAGGAGGTGAAGGGGACGACAGAGGATGAGATGGCTGGATGGCATAACCAGCTTGATGGACGTGAGTCTGTGTGAACTCCGGGAGATGGTGATGGACAGGGAGGCCTGGCGTGCTGAGATTCATGGGGTCACAAAGTGTCGGACATGACTGAGCGAGTGAACTGAACTGAACTGTGATTATTTTAGTAGAACACTTGTGAGCTCTCTTGGATTTTTCTGGGTTGGTGTTAGAGAACAGCTTGCTTCCTTGATGGTTAGGCTACCTCTGGTTACTCATGCCTAATGTCCTACCTAACAAATGTTACAGATTAATTTTGGCAATACCAACTGAGGATACAAAAATGTAATACCCACACTGTACATGTATAAGCAGATACACATACAATAAATACAGGTCTCATTTTTTTTTTAGACTATTCATAAGTGAGGTACAATTTAAAAAATCACTAGTTTATAAATGACAGTTGGAATACATTGAATTTATCTACTGAAATTAATACAACTTCCCCACACACACACACCATTTGTGGGGAAGACAAGATTTACATTTGTGCCTGAAGTATTCATAAGGAAATTGTGCTCTAGTGTTTGGTCAAGAGAACTATTTTAGTGTTGTTTTTTTTTTTTTTTTTTTTTTAAGATTACTCCTCTGTTTCTTTTTTTTCTTTTAGTGTTAGATTAGGTTCTACCAGTGGAGCTAGCTGGGTTCACTTTCAGGCAGTTGTGAGCTATATAACCGTATGCTAAGCTGTTTATATTTTAAAATCATTGTAAAATTTATAACTTTAAGGGACACTGAAGAAATGAAATTTTTTCCTAAGAGTTTTGGGGATGATAGTGAAAGTCGCTCAATAGTGTCCTACTCTTTGTGACCTCATAGACTATACAGTCCATAGAATTCTCCAGGCCAGAATACTGGAGTGGGTAGCCTTTCCCTTCTCCAGGGGATCTTCCCAACCCGGGGCCTGAACCCAGGTTTCCTGCACTATAGGCAGATTTTTTACCAGCTGAGCCACAAAGGAAGCCCAGGAATACTGGGGTGAGTAGCCTATTACTTCTCCAGCAGATCTTCCCAATCCAGAAATCAAGATTTCATGCATTACAGCCAGATTCTTTATCAGCTGAGTTATCAGGGAAGCCCTGTTTTGGGGAGAATTACTGTTCAAATTTTTCCTTTCTTTTTTTAAAGTAAAGAGCAATTGTTTTTAACATTCCAAGATTTGTATATCTATAAGCACTTCAAGAAGAATAATAAAGGACTTGGAACTGTTAAAACTAAGTGGCCTCTGACCTGTAGAAGTGTATTTCTGGTTTTGTAGAGATTTGTAAGATAAAGAAAATTTTTCTGTTAGCCCTTAATTATTGACTTTCAGCTGATATATTTTCTAATTATTTGTAGGAAAACCTGAGAAATTGCTGAGGAGATGAGGAAGTTTATAAGGAGGGGAATTTGTTTTATATTTTTGTGTAATGCATATAACATTTATGTATAATATAAAATTATATATACATAAAATTACATATACATTATATATGCATACAACTGTGTATATATATATAATTATATACACATTATATTATATATATATATATATATATACACACAATTTCTCCTTATAGCATGTGTGTATATACAAACATGCATATATGTGTATAATTTATATTTTTTTTTCTCTCAGACTGAAGGAAAATTGTACTGAGTTTTTATAACTGTAAATGTATGAAGGCAAACAGGAAGGGTCTGAGTAGATTTTGATATTTGTTCTAATTTCTTTCCCTCTACCTTATTTTGGGGCTTATTTTATTGCCATTATATCAAAAAAGAGAGCTTTTTCCTTTCTTTAATTTAGATTTTTTTTCTTTTTCAATTCCCAGGATCCATATTCTGGCCATTGATGGCTAGGATCTATTTATCTCAGTAATGACTTAAACATGTAAACCTTTTCATGGTTTCACCAAGAACACAAGAGGTGTCTCACAAACAGTGCAGTGAAAACTACAACCCTCATAAAATCCAGAATGTCTACTCCCAGAGTTAGTCTAAGAAAACAAAAACAAGAAATATGAGTTGTCCTGTTATAAATAGTTGTTCTAGAATATAAGAAAGCACTTTTTCCCCCCTACTTTCATTAATAAAATAGGGTGACTTATCAAAGCAAAAGCTTACACATTTTTTTCCCCCAGATTCTCTAAGCATGGTCACCTGATGGAAAAAATTGACTCACTGGAAAAGACTCTGATGCTGGGAAAGATTGAGGGCAGGAGGAGAAGGAGACAACAGAGCATGAGATGGTTGGATGGCATCAGCAACTGGATGGACATGAATTTGAGCAAGATTCAGAAGTTGGTGGTGGACAGGGTAGCCTGGCATGCTTCAGTCCATGGGGCGACAGAGAATCAGACACGACTGCTACTCACCAGATACATATGTATCCTCTAGCTGGAGGAGATCTAAGATAATATTCTCATTGGCTGTGAAGAGAGAAAAGGCATAGCCCCCCCCCACACACACATCCTCTCCAGAAAAAAGTAATGATCACCACTGGGAGGAAAAGAACCAATAAACTCAAGAGGTCAAAAATACTCTAACAGCTTAACCAGAGTCACTATGTCTTAAGATACTAGTTCTACAAATATTTTATCTTGCTAATCTAAATTTACGATGAGAGTTTGGATTCTTATGACTCTTATTTATAGTAGACCCTGCAGGCAGAGATCTGGGAGACTGATATACTGAGAAATTTTACCTTCTGCTATTTCTCAGATGTCCCAGGATCTCAGCTACAGAGGCCAAAAGGGAGTAGATTCCAGCCAGAGAAATTTCTTTGTGGTTGCCAACTCTTGGAGAGGAAAAAAAAAAAATCTACATCATCTAAGTTCTTGTGATTAGTCTCAAAAATGAGTTGACATAAGAAAGATTAATAAGAGAAAAACTAATTTTATTTCCCATGTGAAGAAATTTATGAAAATGATGCTCAGTGAGCAAGCAAAAGCAGGAGATTTTCATACATCTATCTATGTGAAAGCACAATAAATGTGTGGATATTTGACAGGACAGAGCTTAGGTTCAAGTGCTTAATTAGTAGGGGATTTAAGTGAAGTTTGGACTTGGATAGTAAATTAGTAAACACTTAAATGGTTGTTTACATGGGCTTTTCAGCCCTGAATTTCTTATCTCAGGTGATGAAGTTTTCTCTCAGTAGCCTCCTGGCACATGGAGGGCATGCTGCACAAGAGACATTTATTTCCCACATTAATGGAAACAAAGTAATGTCAAAATGTCTTTCTTGTCATTTCAGTCAGTTCAGTGACTCAGTCATGTCCAACTTTTTGAGACTCTATAGACTGCAGCACGCCAGGCTTCCCTGTCCAACACCAACACCTGGAACTTGCTCAAACTCATGTCAATTGAGTCAGTGATGCCATCCAACCATCTCATCCTCTGCTGGCCCCTTCTCCTCTTGCTTTCAATCTTTCCAGCATCAGTGTATTTTCCAGAGTCAGCTCTTCACATCAGGTGACCAAAGTACTGAAGTTTCAGCTTCAGCATCAGTCCTTCCAATGACTATTTAGGAATGATTTCCTTTAGGATTAACTGGTTTTATTTTCTTACAGTCCAAGGGACTCTCAAGTCTTCTCCACACTACAGTTCAGAAGCATCAATTCTTTAGATCTCAGCTTTCTTTATAGTCCAAATCTCACATCCACAGATGACTACTGTAAAAAATATAGCTTTGAATAGATAGACCTTTGTAGGCAAAGTAATGTCTCTGCTTTTTCATTTGCTGTCTATGCTAGTCATAGTTTTTCTTTCAAGGAGCAATCATCTTTTAAGTTTATGGCTTTAGTCACCATCTGCAGTGATTTTGGAGCCTAAAAAAGTAAAATCTGTCACTGTTTCCATTGTTTCCCCATCTATTTGTTTTCTTGTACCTGTTGCTTTTCCATCAACTTTAATTTGAAGCAATCAATATACGACTGAGGCACATTTTTGACGGGCCTGTTCAGAGCCCCGTCAATAGAAATGATTTATAATTTTATTTTAAATTTTAGAATTTTAATTTTTTATTGATGAACATTTTCGTTGACATTTGCAACCTTTTGTAATAGTGGCTATTGAGTTTTGTGCTCAAGTTGAGATTTTTTTTTTTTTTTAAGGCAAAAGAAGTTATATTTTCTTCTCAGTACAGGAGAGGCAAGGAGCTCTAAGTTACATACTTGACAGAGAGTATTTCTATAACTTGGGCCTACCCTCTTCTGCTCTTTAAAGTCCTACTGTTTCCAGTAAACACCCATCTCATGGCTTTTATTAAAGAAATCTCTCTTCAAAAAAATAATAAGAATATTTGTGAATAGGGTGATTTGCAATGTATCTTCTCTTTCTTGGAGCTTAACTAATCATTTAAATGGTAAATAATTTGCCTGCAATGCAGGAAACCCTTGTTTGATCCCTGGGTCATGAAGAGTCCTTGGAGAAGGAAATGGTAACCCATTCTAGTATTGTTGCTGATAGAGTTCTATGGACAGAGGAGCCTGGCAGAGTGCAGCCCATGGGGTCACAAAGACATTGACTAGACTGAGAGACTAACACTTTCACTTCACTTTTTTCTATTTTTTATTGCCCTCTCTGTGGGAAATATTGGATAATTTTGTAAATATAAACTTATTTATTTTAATTGGTGGTTAATTACATTACAATATAGTACTGGCTTTGCCATACATCAACATAAATCCACCACAGGTATAATTTTTTCTCTTGAATATTTTTTTTAAAAGCCATAAGCCCTTAAACATGCTTCATAAACCAACTACAATGAAATAGCATTCATTAAATGAATAGAGATCTCTAAAAGAAAATTAGAGCTTTCAAGAAAACATTTCATGCAAAGATGGGCTCGATAAAGGACAGAAATGGTATGGATGTAACAAAAGCAGAAGATATTAACAAGAGGTGGCAAGAACACACAGAAGAATTGTACAAAAAAGATCCTCAGGACCCAGATAACTATGATGATGTGATCACTAATCTAGAGCCAGACATTTTGGAATGTGAAGTCAAGTGGGCCTTAGAAAGCATCACTATGAACAAAGCTAGTGGAGGTGATGGAATTCCAATGGAGCTGTTTCAAATCCTGAAAAATGATGCTGTGAAAGTGCTGCACTCAATATGCCAGCAAATTTGGAAAATTCAGCAGTGGCCACAGGACTGGAAAAGGTCAGTTCCCCCCCGCCCCAATTCCAAAGAAAGGCAATGCCAAAGAATTCTCAAACTACTGCACAATTGCACTCATCTCACATGCTAGTAAAGTAATGCTCAAAATTCTCTAAGCCAGGCTTCAGCAATATGTGAACCATGAACTCCCTGATGTTCAAGATTGTTTTAGAAAAGGCAGAGAACCAGAGATCAAATTGCCAACATCCACTGGATCATGGAAAAAGCAAGAGTGTTCCAGGAAAAAAAAAAAAAAAAGAAACACATCTGTTTCTGCTTTATTGACTATGCCAAAGCCTTTGACTGTGTGGATCACAATAAACTGTGGAAAATTCTGAAAGAGATGGGAATACCAGACCACCTAACCTGCCTCTTGAGAAATCTGTATGCAGATCAGGAAGCAACAGTTACAACAACAGTCTAGTTCCGAATAGGAAAATGAGTATGTCAAGGCTGTATATTGTCACCTGCTTACTTAACTTATATGTAGAGCACATCATAAGAAACGCTGGACTGGAAGAGACACAAGCTGAAATCAAGATTGCCAGGAGAAATATCAATAAACTCAGATATGCAGATGACACCACCTTTATGGCAGAAAGTGAAGAGGAACTAAAAAGACTCTTGATGAAAGTGAAAGAGGAGGGCAAAAAGGTTGGCATAAATCTCAGCATTCAGAAAATGAAAATCATGGCATCTGGTCCCATCACTTCATGGGAAATAGATGGGGAAACAATAGAAACAGTGTCAGACTTTATTTTTGGGCTCCAAAATCACTGCAGACGGTGACTGCAGCCATGAAATTAGAAGACACTTACTCCTTGGAAGAAAAGTTATGACCAACCTACATAGTATATTCAAAAGCAGAGACATTACTTTGCCTATTAAGGTCCGTCTAGTCAAAGCTATTGTTTTTCCTGTGGTCATGTATGGATGTGAGAGTTGGACTGTGAAGAAGGCTGAGCACCGAAGAACTGATGCTTTAGAACTGTGGTGTTGGAGAAGATGCTTGAGAGTCCCTTGGACTGCAGGGAGATCCAACCAGTCCATTCTGAAGGAGATCAACCCTGGGATTTCTTTGGCAGGAAGGATGCTAAAGCTGAAACGCCAGTACTTTGTCCACCTCATGAGAAATGTTGACTCATTGAAAAATGCTTTGATGCTTGGAGTGATTTGAGGCAGGAGAAGAAGGGGACGACCGAAGGTGAGATGGCTGGATGGTACCACAGACTCGATGGATGTGAGTCTGAGTGAACTCCAGGAGATGGTGATAGACGGGGAGGCCTGGCGTGCTGGGATTCATGGGGTCGCAAAGAGTTGCACAGAACTGAGTGACTGAACTGAGCTGAACTGAATCTAAAAATCAAATATTATCATTATTTTTATTCTTATATATATTTACCTCTATGTTTCATACAGAAGTCATATAAGATAAAATAAGCTCCACTGGACTAGTTGAAATTCACTTTAACTTTCTTAAATATAATTCTATAGCTTTAGACCTTAATGAAAATTCAATTTATAATCCAGCATTTTTCTGGGGAAAAAGGAATCCACATTTTATTAGAGTCTTCCTCATCTCCTAATTTGAAGTATAACTATGTCTACTTCCACAGATCAAACCCCAGATGTCTTTCTTTCCCTTTGCTGAATAGTATTCCAGTGTGTATGTATACCACGGGGCTTCTCAACTGGTGCTAGTGGTAAAGAACACTCCTGCCAATGAAGAAGACATAACAGATGTAGGTTCAATCCCTGGGTCAGGAAGATCCACTGGAGGAGAACTTACCAACCCACTCCAGTATTCTTGCGTGGAGAATACCTTTGACATAAGATTCTGCAAGGCTACAGTCCATAAGATCACAAAATAGTGGGACACAAGAGAAATGACTTAGCATACAGCATGTGTTCAGTATCCATTAACTGTAGATAGACTGTTAGGTTACTTTCCTATCTTGGCTACTGTAAATAATACTGTAACAAATATGGGAGTACAAGTAACTCTTCTCTAACTTCTTTTCTTTTTTCTTTAAGTGTATGCCCAGAAGTAGAATTGCTGGAAAATACAGTAGACCTAATTGTGAAGAAATAAAGGGGACATAGGGAAAGTAAATTTCCATGGTTTACTCAAATTTGGGTAAAATATTGATAGGAGTAGACTGACGTATCTCATACATGTATATTATAAAGTTCAACCAAGGACTACAAGAAATATAAAAGATATGCTCAAAACACCATAAATTAACTTTGAGTGTAAAAATTATTCAAACAATCCTAATAACTTTCAGTAAGGCAAGAAAAGAAAAATGGGGTTGGGGGAAGGCAAGAATAAATTTTAAACAAATTTAAAACAGAAAATATAAATGTCACCAATCAATGAATACCTTAAACATAAATTATCTATATTAATAATTGAAAGTGAGTGGCAGAGTGGCTAAGAAAAATACCACCACATTATACACTACCAAAAACTCACTTCCAATTCAATGAAACATGTAAAAATGAAAATCAAAAGATAAAAACAAAAATTGGAGCATATACATATTACAAAAATTAGGAGTATGTTTAAATCAAAATTAGAGACTCAAAATACATAAATCAATGCCAATCAATCTAAAATTACATCTGAACTTCTATTGAACCTTTCCCCTTGGCAACTTATGGAACCACTAGAAATAAAGTGAGCCAAAATAATAATAATAATATTAATATTAATAATAATACAGGTTGAATTCTGTAGAACAGAATACATACTTTTTCCCAAATTGTGCATGGAATGTTCATTATAATAGAGCATGTCATGGGTTATAAAACAATGGCAATAACAGAGAGATAAAAGGAAAAGTTAGAAATAAGTGAAAAATTTAAAAATAAATTAATTAAGCCTTTGTAAATAATTTGTTGTTTCACAATGTAGTCACAAATAAATGTTTTAAAAATATAGAAAATGAAATAGAAATGTATAAAAATGTTAGGGATACCGATAAAACCTCTACTGGATCATTGCAAAAGCAAGAGAGTTTCAGCAAACCATCTACTTCTGTTTTATTAACTACAAAAAAGCCTGTGACTGTGAGGATCACCACAAACTGTGGAAAACTCTTAAAGAAATGGGTATATCAGAATACTTGACTTGCCTCCAGAGAAATATGTATGCAAGTTAAGAAATGATATATAGAACTGGATTTGGAACAACAGACTGGTTCCAAATCAGGAAAGGAGTACTTCAAGGCTGTATATTGACACCTACTTATTTAATTTACATTTAGAGTACATCATGTGAAATGCTGGGCTGGATGAAGAAGCAGCTAGAAACAAATTTGCCAGGAGAGATATCAATAACCCCAGCTATGCAGATGACATCACTCTTATGGCAGAAAGTTAAGAAGAACTAAAGAGCCTCTTGATGAAAGTGAAAAAGTTGGCTTAAAATTCAACATTCAGAAAACTATGATCATTGCATCTGAACCCATATTTTCATGGCAAATAGATCAGTAAATAATGGAAACAGTGAGATACTTCAAAAATATATATATATATATATATATATATATATATGAGACTTCATTTTTAGGGCTCCAAAATCACTGCAGATGGTGACTGCATATCCATGGAATTAAAAGACACTTACTCCTTGGAAGAAAAGTTATGATGAACCTAGACAACATATTAAAATGTAGAGATATTATTTTGCCAACAAAAGTTCACCTAGTCAAAACTATGGTTTTTCTGAGAGCCAAAGAATTGATGTTTTTGAACTGTGGTTTTGGAGAAGACTCTTGAGAGTCCCCTGGACAGCAAGGAGATCCGACCAGTCAATCTTAAAGGAAATCAGTCCTGAATATTAATTGGAAAGAGTGATGCTGAAGCTGAAACTCCAATGCTTTGTCCACATAATGTGAAGAACTGACTCACTTGAAAAGGTGATAATTCTTTAAAAAACTGAAGGTGAGAGGAAAAGGTTATGACAAAGGAAGAAATTGTTAGATGGCATCACTGACTCCATGTATATGAGTTTGAGTATGCTCTGGGAGTTGATGATGGACTGGGAAGCCTGGCATGCTGCACTCCATGGTGTTGCAAGGAGTTGGACATGACTGAGCTACTGAATTGAAGTGAACTGGGGATCCTGGTACAGAGTCTATTTGTTCAGTGTATATTCCATAATGATCCAAGTGCTTACCAACAAAAAACTTGATAGTTCTTTCAAATTATTTTCTCAGTTCATCTAACTGTTCCTTGGTCCTACTTTCCCACAGGATTTTTTTTTTCAAATTTTCTCATTAATTAAATATGAAATTTGCTTTAGTTCACGAGATAAAATTTAGGTTAAGAAATTACCTTCTATTTGTACATGTTTTTATTATGAATAGAATTAAAATTTTATTTATATGTTGAAACAATTTTTATACAACTTTCTTTTTATGAAATACTCTGGCTTGACTATTATTTTAGATATATACTTTATATAGAACATAGAAGTTTGGGGTTTGGTGAGAAAAAACTTGGTACAGAAAGAAACTCTATAAGCCACACTGACAGGTGTACAGATTCTTTGTATTAACCCAATTCTTTCTGTAAATCTATACATTTTCTAGTACTATATTATCAGCTTTTTACATTTTTACACAAAATGGATTGCACTGAACACACAATCTATTTGTATGGATCAGTAATTCATTTTTATGTCAGTTTCCCTTTAAATCCTATGAAATATTTTGGGAAAAAAAATCAAAAAAATTTTAAAAAGTTCTATGCATATTTTTTTACTATTTCTGTAGCTGATTAATAATTGGTCATACAAAAGTTTTGCCTCAGAGAAAACAGTAATCTCTAAATTAGGTGAAATTATTTAACTTCTCAATAGAATGTGAAAGACTAGATATCTCATCAAGAAAACTGGAGACATCAAGGGAGCATTTTATGTAAAGATGGGTACAATAAAGGATAGAAATGGTAAGGAATTAACAGAAGCAGAAGAGACTGAGAATAATATACAAAAGAACTATACAAAAGGTCTTGATGACATGGATAGCCATAATGGTGAGGTCACTCACCTAGAGCCTGGTATCCTGGAGTGTGAAATCAAGTGGGTCTTAGGAAACATTATGGTGTACAAAGCTAGTAGAGGTGACAGAATTTTAACTGAGCTATTTAGAATGCTAAAAGACCATGCTGTTAAAGTTCTGCCAACAAATTTGAAAAACTCAGCAGTGGCCACAGGACTGGAAAAGGTCAGTTTTGATTCCAATCCCAAAGAAAGGCAATGCGAAAGAATGTTCAAACTACCACACAATTCCACTCATTTCACATATTGGAAAGGTGATGTTAAAAATCATTCATGCTAGGCTTCAGCAGTACGTGAACAGAGAACTTTCACATGCACAAGCTGTACTTAGAAAAAGCAAAACCAATACAATATTGTACCGTAGAATAAAGTAAAAATAAAATTAAAAAAAAAAAAAAAAAAAACAGAGGAACCAGAGATCAAATTGCCAGCATCTGTTGAATCATAAAAAACACAAGGGAATAATAATAATTAAAAAATAAATCTAATTCTGCTTCATTGACTACTCTAAAGCCTTTGATTGTGTGAATTATAGCCACCTGTGAGAAATTCTTAAAGAAATGGAAATATCAAACTTGCTTTCTCCTGGGGAACCTACATGCAGGACAAGAAGCAACAGTTTGAACCAGACATGGAACACTGGACATTTCAAAATTGGGAAAGGAGTATTACAAGGATATATATTGTCACCTTGCTTATTTAACTTATTTAAAGAGTACATCATGTGAAATGCCTGGCTCAATGACTCACAAGCGGGATTCAGGACTGCCCCAAGAAATAACAACAACCTCTGATAAACAGATGGCACACTTTAATGGCAGAAAACGAAAGAAGAACTAAAAAGCCTCTTGATGAAAGTGAAAGAGGAGAGTGAAAAAAACTGACTTAAAACTAGACATTCAACAAACAAAAATCATGGCCTCTGGTTCCATCACTTCATAATAAATGGTTTAATAAAAAGTAGCAGTGGCATGTTTTATTTTTTCCAAAATAACTGCAGATTGTGACTGCAGACATGAAATTAAGAGACACTTGCTCCTTGGAAGGAAATCTATGACAAATCTATACAATGTGTTAAAAAGCAGAGATATCACTTTGCCAACAAATGCCAGTATACTCACAGCTATGGTTTTCCCAGTAGTCAAGGATGGATTTGAGAGTTGAACCATGAAGAAGGCTGAGCACCAAAGCACTGAGACTTTTGAGCTGTGGTGTTGTAACAGACTCTTGAGAGTTCCGTAGACAGCATGGAGATCAAATAGTCAATCCTAATGGAAGCCAACCCTGAATATTCATTGGAAGGACTGATGCTGAAGCACCAATATTGGCCACTTGATGCAAATAACCCACTCACTGGAAAAAACCCTGATGCTGGGAAAGATTGAAGGCAGGAGGAGAAGGGGACAACAGAGGATGAGATGGTTGTATGGCATCACTGACTCAATGAACATGAGTTTAAGCAAACTCCAGGAGATAGTAAAGGACAGGGAGGCCTGGTGTGCTTCAGATAATGGGGTCACAAAGAGTTTGACACTAGTTTGCGACTGAACAACAGCAATTTCATTTAAATCACTCATTTACTATGGTTTTCCTGGTATCTCAGCTGGCAAAGAATCTGCCTGCAATGCAGGAGACCTGGGTTTAAACCCTGGATTGGGAAGATTCCCTCAGAAAAGGGAGAAGCTACCCACTCCAGTATTCCTTGCCTACAGAATTCCATGGACAGTGGAGCCTGGTGGGCTACAGTCCATGGGGTCACAAAGAGTCAGACATGTCTGAATGACCTTCACATATATGTACTCATTTACTAAAGCACCTTCATGTATGAAAAAATAATCATCAAATATTCATATAAAGACTGAAATTTTAAAGATTCCAAAGTAGTACAACTCTCTTTTTCAAAATCAAACAACAATATGACTTCTTTCTTTTTCCCTCCTGTCTCAAGAACTCTTGCTCTTCTGACTGGTGATTCAAACAATTTTATGGCCTCAAATCACAGACAAAAGTTCACCATTAAATTTAATATTTTAAATATTCTGGATCATCTGAATTTTGCACCATAACAGTGCATCTTACTTTCTACCTCCTATCTCTCAACAGAAGTTTAATAGAAATCACAAGTTGAAGTATAGCTTTAGAAAATCTGATTATCTCTTACCACAATCCACACCTTTTCAATAAATATGCCACATCTGAGGCTACAGTGTCACATTTCATTAGTTTTTGCATTATAAAAATATAGAAATTATTTTTATGCTAACTTTTATATTTACCTAATTAATAAGTAGAAAATACTGAATCCAACTCCACAATGTATTTTCTTTTTATTATTTATTTATTTTACTTTACAATATTGCATTGGTTTTGCCATACATTAACTTGATCCCACCATGAGTGTACATGTGTTCCCCATCCTGAACCCCTCTCCCTCTTCCCTCCCCATCCTACCCGTCTGGGTCATCCCAGTGCACCAGCCCCAAGCACCCTGTATCATGCATCAAACCTGGACTGGTGATTCGTTTCACATATGATGTTTTACATGTTTCAATGCCATTCTCCCATATCATCCTGCCTCACCCGCTCCCACAGAGTCCAAAAGACTGCTCAAAGACTGTTCAATACATCTGTGTCTCTTTTGCTGTCTCATATACAGGGTTATCGCTACCTTCTTTCTAAATTCTATATATATGCATTAGTATACTGTATCGGTGTTTTTCATTCTGGCTTACTTCACTCTGTATAATAGGCTCCAGTTTCATCCACCTCATTAGAACTGATTCAAATGTATGTTTCAACTGGCTACTCCTTTCCACAATTTCTACCTGCCTCCTCAAGTTAACTTTTTTCCAGTTTACAATGTGTAAGACCTAATTATTGTATATTACGTTTTTTCTTTATTCTTTTTTTTTTCCTACTACTTGTTCTTCTCACTGCAGGCACAGGAACTTTTAAAAGTAAAAATCAAATATGACCTCTTGCAACCCTCCCATGAGCTTCTGTGATCTGACTTCTCACAACTTTCAACCTTATCTTATATCCTTCCACATACTTAATAACATCTCAGCAATATAAACCTTATAGAGATTATTTCTAGCACAAGAGTTTTGAAAGTTTTCTAGTCCCTAATAAAACAATATTCATCCTTTTTTTTTCCCAAGGTTGCTGTTTCAAATGATTTATATTTTAGCTTAAATATTTCATCTTTATAACCATACCTAAAGGAGCCATATAGAAAAATATTTCTGTTTTACAGCATTTATATCATCATCTCCATCTATTATATTCTTCCCTTATTTAAATTTGAACTGAATAATAACAGGAGTTATATATGTTTATTATAGTTTCTAATATTTGATAATCAATAAATAATTTATTAAAAATGAATATGTTTATATTTGATAAATCAATTATTTCTGTAAGGTATATTTATGAATCTACGTAGAGAAAGCAATTGATCACAATTTTAACCCCTTCCTGGCAACCTGCTGCAACTGAAGGGAAAAATAAGTATATATTTACAGGAGTCAGGTGACCAGGAAAACGATTGAAAGTGAAAGTGAAGTCACTCAGACATGTCTGACTCTTTGTGGCTCCATGAATCTACAAGGCTCCTCTATCCATGAAATTTTCCAGGCAAGAGTACTGGAGTAGGTTGCCATTTCTTTCTCCAGGGGATCTTCCCGACCCAGGGATCAAACCTAGGTTTCCCGCATTGTAGGCAGACACTTTACTATCTGAGCTACTAGGGAAGCCCAGGAAAAGGACTGGGAATTCTAAAGCCTTTGACTGTGTGTATCACAATAAACTGTGGAAAATTCTGAAAGAGATCGGAATACCAGGCCACCTGACCTGCCTCTTGAGAAACCTATATGCAGGTCAAGAAGCAACAATTAGAACTGGTCATGGAACAGCATACTATTTCCAAATAGGAAAAGGAGTATATCAAGGATGTGTATTGTCACCCTGCTTTTTCAACTTATATGCAGAGTACATCATGAGAAACACTGGGTTGGAGGAAGCAAAGCTGGAATCAAAATTTCTCAGAGTAATATTAATAACCTCATATATGGAGATGACACCACCCTTATGGCAGAAAGTGAAGAACTAAAGAGCCTCTTGATGAAAGTGAAAAAGCAGAGTGAAAGAAGTTGTCTTAAAGCTCAATATTCAGAAAACTAAGATCATGGCATCCGTCCCATCACTTCATAGCTAATAGAAGGGGGGGGTAAATCAGTAGAAACAGTGACTGACTTTATTCTTCTGGGCTCCAAAATCACTGCAGACGGTAACTGCAGCCATAAAATTAAAAGACGCTTACTCCTTGGAAAGAAAGTTATGACCAACCTAGACAGCATATTCAAAAACAGAGACATTATTTTGCCAACAAAGGTCCATCTAGTCAAGGCTCAGTAGCTGTGGTATATGGGCTTAGGTACCCCTTGACATTGGAATATTCCTGGGCCATGGATCAAACCCGTGTCTCCTGCATTGGCAGGCAGATTGGATATCACTGAGCCACCAGGGAAGGCCTTGGGTTGATGTTTTTACCTCTCTTAGTGTATGAAGGTCTGCATAGGCCTTACAGGAAGATAATTAAGTTACTTTCAATATTGTACAGTCTAGATAGGAATAAAGATTGCAAAGTAATTAACCTCCAATTAAAATAAATTTATATTTTAAAAAGACTAAAAATTTGTTGAAATTGTTAGCTTTTTAAAATAAACTTTTTAACTTTAGAATAGCTTTACATTTACAGAAAGCTAGTGCAGGGAATTGCACCACGCCAGACCTTTCTTTCCATGACCAACTCCCAGAGTTCTTTCAAACTCATTGAGTTGGTGATACCATCCAACCATCTCACCCTCTGTCGTCCTCTTCACCTCCTGCCCTCAATCTTTCGCAGCATCAGGGTCTTTTACGGTGAGTCAACTCTTCACATCAGGTGACCAAAGAATTGGAATTTCAGCATCAACATTATTCCTACCAATGAACTCCCAGGTCTGATCTCCTTTAGGATGGACTAATTGGATCTCCTTGGAGAGTCACCAAGGGACTCTCAAGCGTGTTCTCCTACACCACATTTCAAAAGCATCAATTCTTCAGCCCTTAGCTTTCTTTCTAGTCCAACTCTCACATCCAAACATGACTACTGGAAAAATCAGAACTTTGACTAGACGTACCTTTATTGGCAAAGTAATGTCTCTGCTTTTTCCTATGCTGTCTATGCTAGTCATAGCTTTTCTTCCAAGGAGCAAGCGTCTTTTAATTTCATGGCTACAGTCACCATCTGCAGTGATTTTGGAGCCCAAGAAAATAATTCTCTCACTGTTTCCATTGTTTCCCCTTCTATTTGCCATAAAGTGATGGGACCAGATGCCATAATCTTCGTTTTCTGAATGTTGAGTTTAAGGCAACTTTTTCACTCTCCTCTTTCATTTTCATCAAGATGCTCTTTAGTTCTTCTTAGCTTTTTGCCATAAGGAGCGGGAGTTATCTGCATATCTGAGGTTACTGATATTTCTCCAGGAAATCTTGATTTCAGCTTGTGCTCCATCCAGCCCGGCATTTTGCATGATGTACTCTGTTTGTAAGTTAAATAAGCAGAGTAACAAAATACAGCCTTGAAGTACTCCTTTCTTGATTTGGAACCAGTCTGTTGTTCCATATACAATTCTACTGTTGCTTCTTGTCCTCCATACAGATTTCTCAGGAGGGCAGGTCAGCCAAATGCTAAATCTTATGCACATACTGGCATTTTTATTTTTCAAATCAAGTTCAATATAAGGAGCAAGAAGAAGAACCATAACTGTAAAAAATAAACAAATATTAGCAATACACTATAGAAGCAAAAATAAAATAAGAGGTTACAGGAATAAATAGGATTTTGTTAGTTGTAAATAATGCAGAGTGATTTTTGGCAATAAGTTGTAATGTATTTTGTACAAGTTTTGTAATCTGAATCTGTGTTTCTTTATGTACGTATAATTGTATTAATATGTCTTTTTAAATCCCAGACTCTAATTCAGCACACAGTATGTGTTCTAGCTTCACTCTTTTACTTATCTGGATCTTCGTTTTTTGACAACAAGAAACTTGACTTTGACTCTGTACCATCTGTTTACTTATTTGTTTAAACCTAGTATTCATGGAAAGTAGTTTCAAAATAGCTAGACTATCCCTCTGTGGAGAAAGCACACACATACACACACACACACACACACATACACACACACACACACTAGAAAATATATGTTTAATAATACAGATTACAGTAAAAACACTCATTGAGTCTCAAGAATTATTTTAATGTACCAAAATAAGTTGCCTGGGCTTAACTGGGTTAAAAGCTAAATTTAAAAGTTTTAGGAGTGGTTTCAGGAATGTGTGCAATTGTGGGATCAGTGGGGAGAAAAGTTGAAATGATTTTGTAAGAATTTTTTTTGTTGTTGTTTTTTGATATTTGAGTTTTCTTCAGTGACCTTTGAGGAATATTGATAAAGAATAGGACTTATTTTAAATTCATATATCCTTCTCAACTGTACTTTTTGTACTTGATGATTATCAGAGTTTATGCTATGTGGGTTCTAGTTTTATCAGTGTTAAACTCACACCACATTTTATTGTAACTTACATGTTCACATGTTAGTCTCATCCAATGGCTTGTAAGATTTTTTAAAAGAGAGTGTATCTTACTTATATTTCTGCCGCTAGCATTTGCCATATTTATGAGTATGAAATAAAATGTATTTATTTAGGAATTTTTTAAACATATAGCATTTTTATTATATTTTTATTGTGACAAACAGCTATTATCAACTCCATTTCCAAGGGCTCAATATCCCACTAGCCTTACAACAATGCTTCTATGCTTAAAAATGTGTTTGTTTCTAATTTTCCTAGAAGACTATGTTTCAAGCCAAGTAGGCCTCCAGTGCTGATTAAGAGCTGTGTGTACTTAGTTGCTCAGTCATGTCGGACTTTTGCCACCCAATGGACTGTACCCTGCCAGGCTCCTCTGTCCATGGGGATTCTCCAGGTAAGAATACTGGAGTGGGTTGCCATGAAATCCCCCATCTTCCCAACCCAGGTATTGTACCTGGGATTCCCACACTGCAGACAGAGTCTTTACTGTCTGAACCAGCAGGGAAACCCTGTTAAAAGCTGAACACTACTAAAAGGTCAGTGGTAAAGAATCTGCCTGCAGTATGGGAAAAGCGATTCAATCCCTGGATCAGGAAGATGCTGTAATTCTGTGGCAAATATTTCTTAATATAAGTCCAAGAAGATGAATCTGTCTAATGTAAGTACTTCATAAGTATTTCTCTTCTTCCTCTTATTTTTCTGCTTTTCCTCCTCCTCTTCTTATTTTTCATTTCTTACAGATTTACATATATACTATATTACCAAGAGAGTACTGAAATATTTCATTAGCCTAAATATAAGTGCAAAACAACTCTGCGTTCAACTGAACTTTGTTAAGATGGAAAATAATTAACCATTTTTTAGCGATTTTATTTAGTCTTCATTTAAATCAATTAAATTGGTTCAAATAGCATAAGCATAAAAGAGACAAGATTATGGCTTGGCCTCCGGTACGCCAAGTATAGGGACTCAAAATCATGATTGTATTTATTTACTTTTTTGATATGCATGTTTCTATTTTTTTAATTTTATTTTATTTTATTCTTTAATACTTTATTCTACATTACAATACTGTATTTGTTTTGCCATACATTGACATGAATCAGCCACAGGTGTACATGATCTCCCATCAGGAAGATGCTGTAATTCTGTGGCAAATATTTCTTAATATAAGTCCAAGAAGATGAATCTGTCTAATGTAAGTACTTCATAAGTACTTACTTACTTACTTACTTCATAAGTACTTCGGCATCTCCCAATGCCGAAGCCTTTTCCCACCTCCCACCCCATATCATCTCCCTGGATCATCCCATGCACCAGCCCCAAGCATCCTGTATCCTGTACTGAACATAGACTGGTGCCTCATTTCTTACATGATAGTATGCATGTTTCAATGCCATTCTCCCAAATCATCCCACCCTCTCCCTCTCCCTCAGAGTCCAAAAGTCCACTCTATACCTCTGTGTCTCTTTTTTTGTCTCACATAGAGGGTCTTCATTACTATCTTTCTAAATTCCATATATATGTGTCAGTATACTGTATTGGTGTTTTTCTTTCTGGCTTAATTCACTCTGTATAATCAGCTCCAGTTTCATCCATCTCATTAGAACTGAGTCAAATTTATTCTTTTTAAGGGCTGAGTAATACTCCATTGTGTATATGCACCACAGCTTTCTTATCCATTCATCTGCTGATGGGCATCTAGGTTGTTTCCACGTCCTGGCAATTATAGACAGTGCTGCAGTCAACATTGGGGTACATGTGTCTCTTTAAATTCTGGTTTCCTCAGTGTGTATGTCCAGCAGGGGGACTGCTGGGTCATAAGGCAGTTCTAAATGAGACAAATCCTGCTTCATTTTTTTGATTATAGACCACAGGTCATGATGATCTCAGATTTCTCTTGACACTAATGCTGCAAGGTGGAAAAATTTTTATTAGATCACAAGACAGATGTTTATATATTCCTCATAAGACATTTATCGAATATTGAATAAATGTATCAATACAACACATGTATCAATATTAATAACTTGATAAAGAATAGGACTTTAGTTTAAATTCATACTTTTTTTCTTGTTTTATGGTTAGTATATAAAGAACTCCATACATATTAATTACATACTCAATTATGTATACATTTATCCAAGATATGGAATATACAATGTGATAATATATGTAATATAGTAAGTAAGTAAAGTCACTCCGTTCAGTACAGTTCAGTCGTATCCGACTCTTTGCGACCGTGAATCACAGCACGCCAGGCCTCCCTGTTCATCATTATCTCCTGGAGTTCACTCAGACTCACGTTCATTGAGTCCGTGATGCCATCCAGTCATTTCATCCTCTATCATCCCCTTTTCCTCCTGTCCGCAATCCTTCCCAGCATCAGAGTCTTTTCCAATGAGTAAACTCTTTGCATGAGGTGGCCAAAGTACTGGAGTTTCAGCTTTAGCATCATTCCTTCCAAAAAAAAAAATCCCAGGGCTGATCTCCTTCAGAATGGACTGGTTGGATCTCCTTGAAGTCCAAGGGACTCTCAAGAATCTTCTCCAATACCACAGTTCAAAAGCATCAATTTTTTGGCTCTCAGCCTTCTCACAGTCCAACTCTCACATCCATACATGACCACAGGAAAAACCTTGACTAGACAGACCTTAGTCGGCAAAGTAATGTCTCTGCTTTTGAATATGCTATCTAGGTTGGTAATAACTTTTCTTCCAAGGGGTAAGTGTCTTTTAATTTCATGGCTGCAGTCACCATCTGCAATGATTTTGGAACCCAAAAAGTAAAGTCCAACACTCTTTCCACTGTTTCCCCATCTATTTCCCATGAAATGAAGAAACCAGATGCCATGATCTTCATTTTCTGAACATTGAGTTTTAAGCCAACTTTTCGCTTTCCTCTTTCACTTTCATCAAGAGGCTTTTTACTTCCTCTTCACTTTCTGCCATAAGGGTGGTGTCATCTGCATATCTGAGGTTATTGATATTTCTCCTGACAATCTTGTTTCCAGATTGTGTCTCTTACAGTCCAGCGTTTCTCATGATGTACTCTTCATATAAGTTAAAAAAGAAGGGTGACAATATACAGCCGTGACATACTTCTTTTCCTATTTGGAACAAGTCTGTTGTTCCATGTCCAGTTCTAACTGTTGCTTCCTGACCTCATACAGAGTTCTCAAGAGGCAGGTCAGGTGGTCTGGTATTCCCATCTCTTTCAGAATTTCCCACAGTTTATGGTGATCCACACAGTCAAAGGCTTTGGCATAGTCAATAAAGCAGAAATAGATGTTTTTCTGGAACTTGCTTGCTTTTTCCATGATCCAGCGGATGTTGGCAATTTGATATCTGGTTCCTCTGCCTTTTCTAAAACCAGCTTGAACATCAGGGAGTTCACGGTTCACGTATTGCTGAAGCCTCACTTGGAGAATTTTGAGCATTACTTTGCTAGCATGTGAGATGAGTACAATTGTGTGGTAGTTTGAGCATTCTTTGGCATTGCCTTTCTTTGGAATTGGGATGAAAACTGACCTTTTCCAGTTCTGTGGCCACTGCTGAGTTTTCCAAATTTGCTGGCATATTGAGTGCAGCACTTTCACAGCATCATCTTTCAGGATTTGAAACAGCTCAACTGGAATCCTATCACCTCCACTAGCTTTGTTTGTAGTGATGCTTTCTAAGGCCCACTTGACTTCACATTCCAAGATGTCTGGCTCTAGATGAGTGATCACATCATTATGATTATCTGGGTCATGAAGATCTTTTTTGTACAGTTCTTCTGTGTGTTCTTGCCACCTCTTCTTAATATCTTCTGCTTCTGTTCTGTCCTTTATCAAGCCCGTCTTTTCATGAAATGTCCCCTTGGTATCTCTAATTTTCTTGAATAGATCTCTAGTCATTCCCATTCTGTTGTTTTCCTCTATTTCTTTGCATTGATTGCTGAAGAAGTTTTCTTATCTTTTCTTGCTATTCTTTGGAACTCTGCATTCAGATGCTTATATCTTTCCTTTTCTCCTTTGCTTTTCTCCTCTATTCTTTTTACAGCTATTTGTAAGGCCTCCCCAGACAGCCATTTTGCTTTTTTACATTTCTTTTCCATGGGGATGGTCTTGATCCTTGTCTCCTGTACAAAGTCACGAACCTCATTCCATAGTTCATCAGGCACTCTATCAATCAGATCTAGGCCCTTAAACCTATTTCTCACTTCCACTGTATAAAGTCGTGTCCAACTCTTTATGACCTCATGGACTGTAGCCTACCAGGCTCCTTCCTCCATAGGGTTCTCCAGGCAAGAGTACTGGAGTGGGTTGCCACTGACTTCTCCAGAGGATATAATACAGTGTTTGTGTGTGGGTGTGTGTTTGTGTGTGTGTGTTAAGTCGCACAGTCAAAAATATACAAGCAACTCCTGCAGTTCAATTCCAGAAAAATAAACTGCCCAATCAAAAAATGGACCAAAGAATTAAACAGACATTTCTCCAAAGAAGACATACAGACGGCTAATAAACACATGAAAAGATGCTCAACATCACTCATTATCAGAGAAATGTAAATCTAAACCACAATGAGGTGCCATTTCATATCAGTGAGAATGGCTGTGATCCAAAATCTACAAGCAATAAATGCTGGAGAAGGTGTGGAGAAAAGGGAACCCTCTTACACTGCTGGTGGGAATGTAAACAAGTACAGCTACTATGGAGCACAGTGTGGAGATTCCTTAAAAACTGGAAATAGAACTGCCTTATGACCCAGTAATCCCACTGATACACACTGAGGAACCAGAATTGAAAGAGACACGTGTACCCCAATGTTCACTGCAGCATTGTTTATAATAGCCAGGACATGGTAGCAACCTAGATGTCCATCAGCAGATGAATGGATAAAAAATGTGTGGTACATATATACAATGGAGTATTATTCATCCATTACAATGGAGTATTATTCATCCATTAAAAAGAATACATTTGAATCCGTTCTGATGAGGTGGATGAAACTGGAGCTAATTATACAGAGTGAAGTAAGACAGAAAGAAAAACACCAATACAGTACATTAATGTGTATATATGGAATCTAGAAAAATGGTAACTATAACCCTGTATGCGAGACAGCAAAAGAGACACAGATGTAGAGAACAGTCTTTGGGACTCTGGGGGAGAGGGAGAAGGTGGGATGATTTGGGAGAAGTGCATTGAAACATGTGTAACATTATATAAAAATGAATCACCAGTCTAGGTTCAATGCAGGATACAGGATGCTTGGGGCTGGTGCACTGGGATGACCCAGAGGGATGGTATGGGGAGGGAGGTGGGAAGGGGCTTCAGGATTGGGAACACATGTGCACCCGTGGTGGATTCATGTTCATGTATGGTAAAACCAGTATAATATTTTAAAGTAATTAGCCTACAATTAAAATAAATAAATTTAAATTAAAAATAAAATTATTAAACACAAAAATTAGAAAAAAATTTTAAATTATAAAAAACCTGATTCGTGTCAATGTATGGCAAAACAAATACAATATTGTAATTTTAAAAAATAAATAAATAAATAAATAAATAAATAAATTTAAAAAAAAAATAAAAAAAGAATACATAGAAGAACTATACAAAAAAATCTTCATGACTCAGATATTTACGATGGTGTGATCACTCACTTAGAGCCAAACCGCCTGGAATGTGAAGTCAAGTGTGCCTTAGGAAGCATCACTATGAACAAATCTTGTGGAATTGATGGGATTCGAGTTGAGCTAATTCAAATCCTATAAGATGATGCTGTAAAAGTGCTGCACTCAATATGCCAGCAAATTTGGAAAACTCAGCCGTGGCCACAGGACTGGAAAAGGTCAGTTTTCATTCCAATCCCAAAGCAAGGCAATGCCAAAGAATGCTCAAATTACCCCACACTTTCACTAACCTCACACACTAGCAAATTAATGCTCACAATTCTCCAAGCCAGGCTTTACCAGTGTGTCAACCATGAACTTCCAGATGTTAAAGCTGAATTTAGAAAAGGCAGAGGAAACAGATCAAATTGTCAAAATCCATTGGATAATTGTAAAAGCAAGAGAGTTCTAGACAAACATCTACTTCTGCTTTATTGACTATACCAAAACATTCGATTCTGTGGATCACAATAAACTGTGGAAAATTCTTAAAAAGATGGGAATAACAGAAAACTTGACAAGTCTCTTGAGAAATCTTTATTCAGGTCAAGAAGAAACAGTTAGAACTGGACATGGAAAAACGGACTGTTTCCAAATCAGGAACAGAGTACTTCACCCTGCTTATTTAACTTATGTACAGGATACATCATGAAAAATGCTGGACTGGATGAAGCACAAGCTGGAATCAAGATTGCTATAAGAAATATCAGTAACTTCAGAAGTGTAGATGACACCATCCTTATAGAAGAATGTGAAGAACTAAAGTACCTCTTGATGAAAGTGAAAGAGCAGAGTGAAAATGTTGGCTTAAAACTCAACATTCAGAAAACAAAGATCATGACATCCGGTCCCATCACTTCATGTCAAATAGAAGGGGAAACAGTGGAAAAAATGACAAACTTTATTTTTGAGGGCTCCAAAATACTGCAGATGGTGACTGTAGCCATGAAATTAAAAGATGCTTGCTTCTTGGAAGAAAAATTATGACTAATCTATACAGCTTATTAAAATAGCAGCTATATTACCTTGCCAACAGAGGTCTGTCTTGTCAAAGCTATAGATTTTCCAGTAGTTATTTATGGATGTGAAAAGTGGACTGTAAAGAAATCAGAACACCAAAGAATTGATGCTTTTGAAGTGTGGTGTTGGAGAAGACTCTTGAGACTCCCTTAGACTTCAAGGAGGTCAAACCAGCCCATCCTAAAGGAGATCAGTACTGAGTATTCACTGGAAGGACTGATGCTGAAGCTGAAACTCCAATACTTTGGCCTCCTGATGTGAAGAACTGACTCATTTGAAAATACCTTGATGCTGGGAAAGACTGAGGGCTAAAGGATAAAGGGACAGCATAGAATGAGATGGTTGGACAGCATCACTGACGTTATGCACATGAGTTTTAGTAAACTTCAGGAGTTGGTGATGGACAGCGAAGCCTGGTGTGCTGCAGTCCAAGGGGTCACATTTCATTAGTCAGACTTTCCAAGAGTCAGACATTCATTAGCGTCTGAACTGGAAGTGAAAACATAATGACTACCAATAGACATTTTACGTCAAAAATATAAAGACAGACAAAAGTAAGTGTTGATGAGGGTGTGGCAATAAGAACTCTAATTTATATCTGATGGAACTCTAGCATAACAAGTTTGAAAAGCATCATGGCATCATTTACCAAGTAACTGAATTGGTTCATGGTGTATGACACAATTCCAAAACTCAGATGCGTGTGTTATATTTAACTATGCATTGCAATAATAACCGTTAATAATTACAATTGTCAAGACTTTACAAAACACAGATGCCCATCAACCCATATGTACACCTATGACAGACGATAGATTTTTGTGTATTCTGTTAATGAGATAAAATAAATAGACCTACTTTAACTTCATGAAACAAAATGATTGAATCTCACATACAACTTGTTGAAAAAATGATGTAGTAACAAAAACATTCAAATACTGTGATTCACTGATAGAATTTTAAAGTGAGCCAAACATTATGCTGCTATTAGTCAAGAAGTTTAAAGAGAAATGAAGAAGAGTCAATGATTAAGAAATATCAATATATTATGAAAGAGGTTCTAGAATTCTAGCAATACTTCTTTTATTGAGGTATGTGGGAATTACATGAAAAATATTTACAAGAACAATGTGTTATTCAATCATTTAATCAGTCACAGAGATAAGGCAGGAGCAGAGAACAGAGAGAAAAAAATAAATATATTGGCATTTGGTGAGAAGGGGGTGTGAATTTGAATTAATCATGAATTTGCCAGGCATATGTCCAAAGTGAGTCCAGAGAACTAGAGATTCATGTTGTGGTGAGCTTTACATAATGTGCTAAAATATTTGGACTTTATTTAAAATAAATTAGAAAAACATTGAAAAACAGCAAGATATAATTTAGATATTTATTTAACCATTGTAGAGTAAAAAATTTTGGGTACAAGATTGAAGTTGGAAATACTAACTGTGAGACTAACTGAGTTAATAGAATTTACGTTGAATAAAGGGCTGGTAGAGTGCAAACTTATTAACTATACTTTGGAGAGAAAAAGGAAAAACAGAAAGGGAGAAGACAAATAAGGCTAATGCTCTTGAAAAAGCAGAGGAGTTAATGTCTAGAAGTGTGATGAAAAAACATTTTTAGGGAAAGTATGTAAATAAGAGTCATGGATATATAAAAGGTTTTACTTAGTGATAAGTTTGCAATATATCCAAGATAGAAAAATTCTAGGTGATATCAAGATTCAGCATATGAATGAATTAGTGAGTGAAAACAATAGGGACAGGTATAGGTGTATAATAGGTATAAAAACTATTTAAAATATATGCATATATACAAATTTATAAATATACATGTTTTCTAAATCTGTCTCTTGAGGACTAGAAGCATCAATATCCCAGGAGAAATAAGCAAATTTTGTACTCAGATCATCCTTTCTAAATAAAAGGAAAACTAGTGTTTGGATTATTGTTCGTTTTATTCTAGAGCTAAGGAAAGGTATAAGCATCATGGGTCATAAAGGGGCCATAAAAAAAGAAGGTTAAGAAAACAGACAAACACAATCCTGAAACAGCTTTCGGTACTCAAAGCTGGAAATTTTTGAGCAACAAAATTAACTAGAAATATTGAACTCTGATAAAAAGAATAAAGGAAATATCATTAAATTTATCCTGATAAAAACGAAAAAAATAAATAAAAAACATGACATTAAGAATTATTTCTTTCTGAAGAATTCCAAATAATGAATGTATACGCAATGAAGAGAAATTTATCATCAAAACACCAAAGTAATAATTGTTGTAGCAAAAGTTCAGTAATTTAGTGAACTACTGAGTGAAAATTTAAGAAACAGCATATATACACACTCTCAAAGTATTTCAATAAAAATAATTCTAATTAGTGTTATGATTTTAACATGTGCCTACAAATTACAGGGTAATTTTCCCTTCATGAGGTGGAGATTAATTTCATACTCCTAAATTGAGCTGGACTTAGTGACTTGCTTCCAGTACTTGAATATGGCAATGCAAACAAAAAACTCCTGGTTAAAACATCTATGTGTGTTAGTTGCACGGCCAGGTCTAACACTTTTGTAGCCCACCAGGCTCTTCTGTCCATGGGATTCTCGAGACAAGAATACTAGAGTGGGTAACCATTCCCTTCTCCAGGGGATCTTCCCAGCCCAGGGATCGACTCCAGCTGTCTTGCATTGCAGGTTGATTCCTTATCATCTGAGTCACCAGTTAGATCATAAACAAGAAATTAAAGCTAATGTCACCAGTGTTAAGTGATGTCAACAGCAGGCACTCCCTGATATGGTATGATGAGGTCAGTCATCTATGATGTTCTTCCTTTAATATATAACCTCAATATAATCATGATATAACATTAAATAAATGTAAATTGAGGAGCAATGAACAAAACTTTTGAGCAATAATTTCGAAAAAGTCAAGATTGGGAGAACATGAGAGGAACAAAAACTCACAGATTGAAGGATATCAAGGTGTCACAACCAATAAATGCAATGCAGTGTTCTAGACTCCATCCTACAATGGTAATAATACTCTAAAATGTTAAACCATTTAGAGGAATAAAAATCTA